>JAQISU010001239.1:4212500-5452500 GCA_029339505.1 Unio delphinus
TGGAGGTGATACAAGCACTATATGCCAATGTTAATGGAAGTGAGGCAAGCACTATATACAACTGTTAATGGAAGATACTAAACACTATTTACCAATGTTAATGGAAGATAGTAAGCACTGTACACCAATGTTAATGGAAGACAGTAAGAGCTATATCGAAGTTTGTAATGCAAAATACATTATATTGCAACTTACAGTGCAAAAACAATAAAATGCCCATTATCTAATTATGTATTTTTGGAGTGGAATCTAAAATACATGTTGTGCATCCCACAATGACACAGTACTGACAGATGATTTGCTTGATTTTAATGATACAATACTGACAGATGATTTGCTTGATTTTAATGATACAATACTGACAGATGATTTGCTTGATTTTAATGACACAATACTGACAGATGATTTGCTTGATTTTAATGATACAATACTGACAGATGATTTGCTTGATTTTAATGACACAATACTGACAGATGATTTGCTTGATTTTAATGACACAATACTGACAGATGATTTGCTTGATTTTAATGACAGATCAGATTAATTAGACCTATTGAATCTAATCTAGAGTAGAAGCAACAATAAAACTCAGGCCATGTTTGTGCTGGAAATCATTTTAGTGAAAATTTGAAATTGTTATTTTCAAAGTTGTGAGTTCTGACAGCTAGTGTTACACAAATGTTTGATACAACTTATTTCAATTGATCCTGACATGTGAAATGTATTTGAGCAATTCTTCTATACCTCACCGTTGATAACTCGAACCCAGATAAATTGCAAACCTGCTTTTTACACAGGGTCAGGCATGGATCCCATTTTTTTTCTACTTGAATATGCCTATACTGTTGGCCCCTATTCGATGAACATGAAGAAATTAGTGATAAAATCCATAAAATGAAACTTTGATATATTGCTTGTTTTGTTGTTGAAAATGGCAGTAGTGTCCAGAAATTGTATTCATCATTATGAAAGCCACAACTTTAAAAAAAGTCATATATTTTTTTAAGTTATATAAAAGAAAAAATTCTCAGTACAGTGTAAATAACAATATTCAATAACATTTTGATCCAAGAAAATGTCAGTGGGTGGCAGCGCTTTAAAAAGTAAATGTCAACTAATAAGTTTTTCAAGTGAAATTCATGGTTTAGTTGCATCTTTTAATTTGGTTTCTGGGTATCATCATAAAATGCTATATGCCTGCTCCTTTTCAAAAGTGTCGATGTACTGTCATGGTTATGTCTGTTAGCATTTCTGAAATACTAATTAAGTGTCGACCGTATTTTCATCTCCAATTTGTGGTAGTGTTATTACAATGAATTAAAAGTGGAACTGCCTCGTATTATCATATTGATAATGTCAAATAAGGGAATCATAAAATAAAAGGCTAGCAAATCCTGTGCTCATTAAGAACATTATTATAATAATGTGTATAGTAAACTCAATTTAATTGACTAATAAACACTGTTGTTAATATAGGGAACACAAATTCAGTATCTGTTATTAAATATTGGTGGATCTTACAATTTGCATAGAGGGAAAGACAAATGAGTAAAAACAGTGCATGGAAAGCTTTGTTTAATATAGTTTATCATGAAGAAGCAAGTTTCTAAGTGAACATGAATTTCAGAACTGGCACTGAGAGGTTTTCTCATGGATGGGCAGAAATTTCAATATTACTTGCAATTAAATTGTGGCATCTTTGATTTACTAATAAAACAATTATTTTTTAAAAATTGAGTTTCAGTGTTGGTGGTTGTTGTTGCATGAATTTAATGTTCCTAGTTTTGGAACTAAAGATATTTTGATGTGAATCAGCAATAATATTTGAATATATTCACAGTCACATTCAGACAGAAGTAACATAATGCACACTCTCTTTGGAGGTACACGTGTCTCAAAATATCTTTGAGCAATGTTTTTAATGATCATTCAGGGATTGGTAATCTCGAAAATAAAGTTATGTTTTATACAGAAAAGAGAACAGATTCATTAGAAAAGGGATTTTATCGATACATATTCCAAATGCCAATGAGAATTAATCATTTAACAACCTCCTCCCCACCTTCAGTTGTTGATTGTCCTGTCAGGATGGCATCTCATTATTAAATTTTCAGAGCTCCCCTCATTAATTTGTATACTTGTTTCAACTGCATGTCTGTAGTGAGTTATTGAGGGTGAGGTGTATTTATGTCCCCCCCCCCATTATATAAATGGAAAATATGGTGTTACACATGACTTTTGTTTGCATCCCATTATCACAGTTTTCATATACACTAATCTGAGAACTTCTTGGATTAAATTTGAATTTAAAATTAAACACAATATCGAGAAGACTTAGGTCAAGTTCAAATTGGAATTCATTATTTAACACTTGACTGAGCTACATTTAACATACGAGTTTGCCCTTGAAACATGAAGTTTGTTTTTATATAATAAGGACTTTATAGATGTAAATATAATTTGGCTTGTTACTGGGACAGTATGAACACAGAACTTTCAACTGTATTTACTCACTAGTAAGTCAAGTCCAACTGCAAACAACATAGATCTTTTTCTGCCATCACATAATACATACGTGGTCTATATTGTTTTGTTCTAGTAATTACTCCTAATAAACTAGCATAATGCATTAACAGATCTGGGTCTGTACAGTTGTACTCAACTGATTAGCAAGTATGTACAGTTTTGTTTTGGCTTTGCTTGTTTTCTGCTCTTGAATGTTTTATATTATTTTCTTGAAATTTTTTAAAACATCTTAAATAATAAGATTTTAAAATCTGTCAGATTATGTCCTCCATTATAATCCAGCGATTTAGCTAAATAAGACAGGTCTTCAGATTATTATTGTGGTCACTTCTAATAAGGTTTTAAGATGCGTGAAAGATAAGGAGATGATTTGGACATTGATTCACTTGCTGTCATAGGTTCACATTTTTAGCGACCTCAGTACATGTGTTAGTGACCTGCTGATCATTATCAGTTTTTGATATTGAGACAAAATTTGAGCTAAATAATTATAAAATGGTACAAATTACAAAAATGTTATACATTAATTAAGTCAGGGGGAATTTAAAAGAAATTTATTTACATATAATAATAATAATAATAATAATAATAATAATAATAATAATAATAATAATAATAATAATAATAATTACTTTATTTAAAGAGGTTAATGCAATTAGCTAACAACTAACTACCTTGGGGCCCTTATTAAAAGGCATTTATTTATTTTAGCTGCATCTCTGAAGCCACTGGATATATTGGGTTTGGAAGAAGGAAATAGAGTGGGCATTTCTACATAGAGTATAATAATTGGATTAACTTATTTCTAATATATTGGTCTAGTGACAATAAATATATTTATATCATGGATGATGGCTGTAGACTTTTGTTACTAAATCCAAGGGTTTTAAGCTGACACTTTAAAACTGTTAGAAAGTAATTAATGAATTGGAAGCATGTCACTGTTCTATTCCTGTCCATGAAAAGTCCATTAAATCTGTTTGCTTTGAATTGTAATTTGATCACTTAAAGTTCATCACTGAGTTCTTCTGTTTCAGTTATTTTTTCATCTTCAACGAGAACGTTACTTTCCAGAAAACCGTGCCAAATTTTATGCTGCGGAAATGGCCAGTGCATTAGGATATTTACATTCCTTAAATATAATTTACAGGTAAGCTAGATTAATTATTACTAGAGTTAGTGCATTTCTCACTTTTGTAACATGACCTCATGAATTTTGTACTTTAATGTTTTTCTTTCTATGACCACCATTTTTTTTATGGGCGAGCATGATTGTGATAACTATACCCTTTTCTATCCATCTTGTCTGTTAAAGACGATCAGAGTTAAAAATATTGGCATTTTGAAAAATTGATATTTTCTGATAGTTGCAGATCTGAGTAACCTAAAACAGAATTTAAATGTCAGTCTTCATTTTTTGTGTGTGCTACATTTAAGTGTTTATCAATAAAATAGGTATCACATAAAAATGTCTAGGAAAAAGTACCCTTTCACCAGTTGTCTGAAAAATAATAGGTGGATGAGGTTTTAAAAATTCATGAATTTTGCACAGATTCAAGATTATAAATTCATTTTGTCAGCTTCAGTGAGAAAAGTGTATGTTGCATGGATATATTGTTTTTACTTTGACACATTTATTGAGGTCACATT
Source organism: Unio delphinus (assembly GCA_029339505.1). Classification (NCBI taxonomy): domain Eukaryota; kingdom Metazoa; phylum Mollusca; class Bivalvia; order Unionida; family Unionidae; genus Unio; species Unio delphinus. The sequence goes on from JAQISU010001239.1 coordinate 4,216,677, forward strand.
GGAATTCCAAAACAGAAATATGGCAAGGCAGGTTTAGGGCGAATTACAAATCAATAATAATTATATGAATTGTTGGGAAACTTTTGCTGACTCTACTATTTTAATTCAATTTTATTATTTTATTTCAGTTATTTAAAGTAAAAAGAACAAAGTGTTAATTTCATTATTTGGTATGAGACAGAAGTTGTAATCATGTTATCCTTTGTTAAATCTTATCCAGAGTTGTTAGTGCTAAAAAAAAAAAGGACATGACAAAAACATGTCCTTTTCATACTAGGATAACATAATCTTCATTATATTTGAAACTGTGCAGTAAATATCTGATTTTACAGCAGTTTACATTCAGTTAGATTGATTCTGACTTGGTTGAAGCATACGTGCTCTGTGGTTTCACATGTATGACGTGTGTATTTTCTGTTTCATCAAGAAATATCTAAGTCACCATAGAAATGATTATCTCTAACTCTGGTACTTGTACCAAAATAGCGAATGTTAGGTTGGAAAAGTTTGAATATTTAATAGAATGAAATAATTTGTGTCCAGTTTTTACAATGTTGTGTTTTTATTAATTGGTTATCAGATCCAGAAAGATACATGATGCAGAGGGTTGCTTAAAGTGATTTTTATAAATCAGCTAATTTCACAAAAATGTAATTTCTTTTCCCAAGAGGTTGTTCAAGGCAATCAGGGAGTAATGAGATTGTCACAATTTTTCTAAGAGAAAAGAGTATGAGGTTTGATGTTAGGAAGTTAAGTACCGGTATCTTGGTTACATTAGTTATGATGCACTTCAATTACCATAAAATTTGTCTTGATTTCCTTTCTGAAATCAGAGTTATTATTTTTTTTCCTAAAAGGGATCTGTCTGTTGTTGTGCAAATTTCAAATCAGTTGCTATGACAGCAGGAACCATATTGAATAATAATACATCAAACTTCAGTTTCCAAAAACTTTTTTTAAAATACAATTAGTTATTTCTAATGCATGTCTCATTATAAGGGTTGAGAGATGAATGATGTTTATTTCAGTAGCCATTATTTTGCCTGTCAATGTGCTTCATTGATTTTTTTTTCCATTAGAGTAATGATGGTACTATAATCTTAAACAGCTTCTCTGAAATTTAACTATTATGGGAGACTACATGTTTTCAGGTGCAACAATTCTGCCAACGGTGTTAATTCCTGTTTTCTCTGTATCACAAGCTTGAACTGTTTTATATTTTAGTTTCTTCTATGTTTGAATTCATTTCATTTTTATTTTAGAAATTTAAATCTTTAATTATGATCTTTCAAAAAATGTTGGACTCTGTAACTTTACATACAATTTACATACAATTTGCTATCACTTGTGAAACTAATGAATCAATTTACATTTAACTATTTAAGAACTAACATCTTGAACATGTAGAAGCTAAATAAGTTGATTGAACAATGACACATTTGATATGATTATCAAGATGTTAGATTAATATATATTTTCAACACTTAGGGTTTTGTTTCTTTCTTTCTACCCCCCCCCCCCCACTATGTTGATATCAGTAAGCAGAAGTTTGAGAAGTTAAGTCTTATAATACTCAATTACCTCTCTAGGATTATCAAAAATGTTCTTTTGGACAACCGGAGTTCTCGAAAGTTTTGGTGTGTGTGTGTGTGTATTTTTTTAATAAGGAATGGTCTCCATATGAAAATAAAAAGAACTCCAACTTTTCCACTTCTACTCATATGCAAGCAAAGTAACCAATGGAAAACAATGTTTTGAACACAACTTGGCATTAGGGTAATGGAAAATTGCATGGAAGTCAATGTATTAGGATGTATTCAGAAATAGTCCAAAAATGTGTTTCTAACTCGCATTTTATGCAAAAACAGCAAAAACCTCCAGTGGTTAACATTGTCACAGGATTAACACAGACACTGTATATATTATATATTTTTTTAATGAATTTTTTTTGTATATGTGGTTATTGGCAGATGTGCTAATCCCCCTGCCTGATATGCAGTCTGTGCATAATTTAATACAGTTCAAGGTCAGAAGACAGTAACCATCATTTTCAAAGTCCCTACAGTATCTATCTTTCATTTCCAAAGTCCATCCACTGTCAGACCTTCATTTTAAAAGTCTATGCACTATCTATCCTTCATTTCCAAAGTCCATAAACTATCTTACCTTTATTTCTAAAGTTCATGCACTATCTATCCTTCATTTCCAAAGTCCATACACCATTATTGATAAAGTCCATGCACTATCTAACCTTTATTCCTAAAGTCCATGCACTATCTTACCTTTATTCTTAAAGTCCATGCACTATCATACCTTTATTGCTAAAGTCCATGCACTATCTTACCTTTATTCCTAAAGTCCATGCACTATCATACCTTTATTGCTAAAGTCCATGCACTATCTTACTTTTATTTTCAAAGTCCATGCACTATCTTACCTTTATTGCTAAAGTCCATGCACTATCTTACCTTTATTGCTAAAGTCCATGCACTATCTTACCTTTATTGCTAAAGTCCATGCACTATCATACCTTTATTGCTAAAGTCCATGCACTATCTTACCTTTATTCCTAAAGTCCATGCACTATCATACCTTTATTGTTAAAGTCCATGCACTATCTTACCTTTATTCCTAAAGTCCATGCACTATCATACCTTTATTGCTAAAGTCCATGCACTATCTTACTTTTATTTTCAAAGTTCATGCACTATCTTACCTTTATTGCTAAAGTCCATGCACTATCTTACCTTTATTGCTAAAGTCCATGCACTATCATACCTTTATTGCTAAAGTCCATGCACTATCTTACCTTTATTCCTAAAGTCCATGCACTATCATACCTTTATTGTTAAAGTCCATGCACTATCTTACCTTTATTCCTAAAGTCCATGCACTATCATACCTTTATTGCTAAAGTCCATGCACTATCTTACTTTTATTTTCAAAGTTCATGCACTATCTTACCTTTATTGCTAAAGTCCATGCACTATCTTACCTTTATTGCTAAAGTCCATGCACCATCTTACCTTTATTGCTAAAGTCCATGCACTATCTTACCTTTATTCCTAAAGTCCATACACTATCTAACCTTTATTCATAAAGTCCATACACTATCTTACCTTTATTTCCAAAGTCCATGCACTATCTTACCTTTATTGCTAAAGTCCATGCACTATCTTACCTTTATTTGCAAAGTCCATGCACTATCTTACCTATATTTGCAAAGTCCATGCACTATCTTACCTATATTTCCAAAGTCCATGTACTATCTTACCTTTATTTTCAAAGTCCATATAATATCGTACCTTTATTCCTAAAGACCATGCACTATCTAACCTTTATTTATAAAGTTCATGCACTTTTTTACCTTTATTTTCAAAGTCCATACACTCTCTAACCTTATTTCCAAAATCCATACACTATTTAACTTCATTTCCAAAGTCCATACACAATCTAACCTTTATTCCTAAAGTCCATGGACTATCTTACTTTTATTTCTAAAGTCCATACACTATCTTGCAAATACTCAGTCATGTTTAATGTCAGGTACTTTTTCTAGAGCTGTTTTTTAAGTAAGTTTTTATATTTTTTTTGTCACTCATAAAAAAACCTCCACAGTAACTGCAGACATAATTAGTGCACACTTGCTCTTTTTTGTATTATACACTTATGTGATTAACTTAATTTTTAACATTTGTTCCTCATTTGTTTTTTCCACTGAATTGACATCTTTGTCACACACTAAAGTTTCTAACTGTTGAATATCTTGTTTTGCTAATTTTTAACATTTGTTCCTCATTTGGTTATTCCACAGAATTGGCATCTTTGTCACACACTAAAATTTCCAACTGTTGAATATCTTGTTTTGGTAATTTTTAACATTTGTTCCTCTTTCTTGCAGAGATCTCAAGCCAGAAAATATATTATTAGACTCTAAGGTAGGTATTTTATTCTAAATCATTGATAATCACATATTGTTTGTGTTTCATTCTGTCAGTCTAAAGTATTATTCCAATCTTTTTTGGGTCACTGCCCCCTTGGTTATCTTCAGTGCCCACTACCTTATTCAGTATTAGTGCCACTCCCACCCCGCTTGGCAATCCCATCGTGCCACAGGAGGAAGTACTACCTACTGTGGGAACCACTAGTCTAAAGCATGGAAATTGCATGCAATTGATATAATATGAAGCTGTACATTGCCTGCATAGTTCTGATATGATACATATCCGAATACTTGGGTAGTGATACAAGATGATGATACAAGATGATGATACAAGATGATAGTACAAGATGATGATACAAGATGATAGTACAAGATGATGATACAGGATGATAGTACAAGATGATGATACAAGATGATGATGCAAGATGATGATACAAGATGATGATACAAGATGATAGTACAAGATGATAGTACCAGATGATGATGCAAGATGATGATGCAAGATGATTCAAGATGATAGTACAATATGATGATACAAGATGATGATACAAGATGATGATACAAGATGATAGTACAAGATGATAGTACAAGATGATTATACAAGATGATAGTGCAAGATGATGATACAGGATGATAGTACAATATGATGATACAAGATGATGATACAAGATGATGATATACAAGATGATAGTACAAGATGATAGTACAAGATGATGATATAAGATGATAGTGCAAGATGATGATGCAAGATGATGATACAAGATGATAGTACAATATGATGATACAAGATGATGATACAAGATGATAGTACAAGATGATAGTACAAGATGATGATACAAGATGATAGTACAAGATGATGATACAAGATATGTATTGTACTGTTAGTGGGCAATATAATACATATTATGATACAAGAGCAATGATTCAGTGTACATCATGATTCATGCTCCTTCTTTATCTTTAAGTCTTTGATTGTAATGTCTGTATTATGTGTGACAGTGTGTGGTGAGATCACTAATTGTTACCTGAATATAATGTTTGTGTTGTATATAGTAAAAGTCATGTAGGTCATGTATGCATTCAACAATGATTATTATCAGTAATGGGTGCCATTTTTTAGAATTTGATTACACATACATTTAAATGGCAAATTTTCACTTTATTTTGATCCTCATACATAAATATTCATTTATACATATCCTGAAAAGTACATATAGCAAAGACAGTATTAATGTACGCTGCTATTTTTGGACAAGGTGAACCTAACTTTGCCATCTAGTACAATCTGGATTGAATGTCATGTACTGTGATGTCACAATGAAAGCTATGCATGTTGATAAACAAATTCATACGTTCCTATATTGTAACAATTAGACTTGATTTGATCTTTTATTTACACAGTTTAATATCTGGCCACCATTGTATAGTGATCAATAATTTTCTTCTGAAAGCTTTTTGAGGACAGTTATGGTACAGATCATTCATTTAATTAGGACTGAATATACTTTGGTTAAAGAAAATTATTAAATTTTTAACAATTTATTTTTAATCTAAGATGAGCAAATGTACATGTAGGTGTTGACAATATGTGGTGAGATTACTAGTATTATCTGATTGTAATGTGTCATTATGTAACTGTTGACAGTCTGTGTTGAGATTACTTTTATTACCTGAATGTAATGTCATTGTCATTATGTACATGTAGGTGTTAACAATGTGTGGTGAGATTACTAGTATTATCTGATTGTAATGTGTCATTATGTAATTGTTGACAGTCTGTGTTGAGATTACTTTTATTACCTGAATGTAATGTCATTGTCATTATGTACATGTAGGTGTTGACAATGTGTGGTGAGATTACTAGTATTATCTGATTGTAATGTGTCATTATGTAACTGTTGACAGTCTGTGTTGAGATTACTTTTATTACCTGAATGTAATGTCATTGTCATTATGTACATGTAGGTGTTGACAATGTGTGGTGAGATTACTAGTATTATCTGATTGTAATGTGTCATTATGTAACTGTTGACAGTCTGTGTTGAGATTAATTTTATTACCTGAATGTAATGTCATTGTCATTATGTACATGTAGGTGTTGACAATGTGTGGTGAGATTACTATTATTACCTTAATGTAATGTCAGTGTCATTATGTACATGTAGGTGTGAACAGTGTGTGGCAAGGTTACTACCGGGTAGTATTACATGAATATAACATTACCATATTACATATTCTTCACATAGTTTTATTATTTAACTGTAGATTGTCATTGTAATATGTCCATCGTAAATATGAAATAGAACTGAGTGCTATGTTTAAGATCATCCTAGACAGATGCCTTTAAGGTTTATACAGTTGATTTGGTCTACTGTCACATATGGCAACGATTACTGAAAATAGAAAAACAGCTAAGCAAGTTGATCGGATCATTCTGTGTTTGTGCAAAGATGGTGCTGATTTGCCTTCAACTATGGCTGCCTTTGCTACAAATAGAAAAAAATTTTCAAATGATTTCTTCTAAACAAAAATGTCCTTTGCACACATGAAAAACACTACAGTATTTTGAATTTACAAAACCCCCAACATGGCCATGTTTTGAAATAACATAATTTTCAATAATCTTAGCCACAAAGTTTTATCATCAGCAAAACAAACCCTCCATATTTTGTGACTGCCACAATTTATATATGTAATCTGTTACATGTCTGAACAATAAACAGTCCTGTGAAAACTCAATCAAATCTATCCTTGGGACATATGCATCTAATATAGAATCAGACAGAGATAAACAACTGTTTTTCAGAGATTACTTACCTAGGTGGATGTGTCATGTAAATGGAAGAGTCCATTTAGCTAATTTGCTTAAGCAAAGTAAACAAAGTAGAACAACCCAATTCTTATGTAGTTAAGTACACAAAGAGATGTGCTGAGTAACATATGTCATTACACATTACTTGATTTGGATGAGAATGTTGAAGCCAGCTTTAAGTTTGTGATCAGCAGCCACATTTCGTTAAAATCAATTTTTTTTTACTCCATATATAAAATGCATAACATCATTTTTTCAGTTATTGGATTAGTGTTCAATGTGATTAATTTTTGAAGATAGAGTTTCCTTGGACCCTTTTCCATTCCATTATTTATATTGAGACATTTATGTTGGGGGAGCATATAATTCTAAATTGTCCATACTGCAGACATCATATCAACATTAGTCATTCTGAAGTATACAACATTGAAATATGAACATTGCCTGTATGTAGCATGTTTGACATGCTGAATTGAACAACCAGATTAGTTCTTTTACTGCTACCTGTATGTGAGCATGTTATATGAAATACACTCAAATAGATAACATTTCTCTTGCATGTTTGTGTTCATTTCAATATTTATTTAAATTCTTTATTATCGGAAAATTTTAGGGTCATGTGGTCCTGACTGACTTTGGGTTATGTAAAGAAGGAATTGAGGGGATGGGAACAACCAGTACTTTCTGTGGAACACCTGAGGTAAATACAGTACATGCATTATTATGGAAGTTCAGTGTTCCCTCACTATAAAACCCCTCAAAATAGTACTCTCGTTTGTAATGTGATTTTGATCATGGATCCAATTCAGTAAGTCAGATTTAGTTTTTGTAAAAATTGCTATAAATTTATTTTGGTCAGTTTTTGTTCTTGATTTATGAGAATTAGTTACAGTGCATTTAGCAAATGACAACACAGATTTTTCCATTTTATGTGCTGTACACATCCTAGCTGTAATAGAAGACACTCGGCCAGAGCATTTGAAAATAGGAATAAATTATTACCTGAAGTCCATGAAATATAGGGATGTAAGAAATTTTGAATTCATAAATAACATATAAAGAATTAAAAAATATAAATATAGTTGAACAGCATTATAATCTTTGAATTCTGTGTTTCAGTACCTGGCCCCAGAGGTATTACGGAAGCAACCGTATGATAAGACAGTGGATTGGTGGTGCTTAGGGGCTGTCTTGTATGAAATGCTGTACGGACTGGTGAGATACATCTTGTTTTTTATTTCCAGAAAGAATAATCACTTTAATTCAGTAATTTGAAGGGGAAAAAATTCAGCCCTACTGAGAACAACCTATACATTGTAATACGACTTCAAAGTACTAGGTCTTGGAGCAAGACTGAAAAAGTTACAAGATTATACAGTTCTCTACTTGACCTCAGGTCACAATTAACATTTTCTTTTAAAAAAATATTACCTAATGGAAAATATCCATCTAGAATGATTCTGATGTTTGCAAAATAAAAATCATGAAATGAAAATCATAATGTAGATTATGTAAAATACACTAAAGAAATTCCAAAAAACTAGACCTAGACCCAAATAAACATATTTACTTCTATTAATAATAATAATATATTTAATCCCATACACAGAGAGTAATTTAGATATATATTAGTTGTTTACACAGGATAAAATTTAGAAAAAAGTCAATTTAGGTCAAACAGAAATGAACAAAGTGTTTGGACAAGGTCAAGTCTAACATACAGTGTTACATTACAAAAACACGCAATGAATGAAAAAAAATATCAAAAAATATAACTTACAGAGTAAATTACATATACATAACAATGAGAATTTTAATATTTTATCATCTATTTAACCCTGGATGGAGGAATGAATGGTTGAATGGCCGAATTTGTAAAAAAAAATTGGTGATGATAGAGCATTTACGGTAATCCAGGAACATATAGGTCGATACACATGGTTGGTGAGATGTTCTAGATATGTTAACATGTGAGTGCATTTGGATCAATTGTAATGTGCTGACTTCATGGATCAGATTGCTTGGGTTTTACCTGAAGATTTTTCTGCAAAATTTTCTTAGTAAAAGAAATTTTCAGTGCCAATATTGGCTGCAAGAAAAGAGTTTTTGTATGCAAGTAAAAGAAGTATTTTTGAGTTGTTGAGCATATAGAAACATGCATGCTATTAAACATATTTTTTGAAAACTAATTTCAACCTTTCTTTGAAATTTGTCTGAATTTACTGAATTTTTGCAAATGATTATTATGTAAACATTAAAAAAGAAGTTTTGGAAAGTATACCCACCCACCACCACACCAGTGCCATAGATATTAAAATGCTTGTCATGGTTGTTAGGTACAGTTACATATAACAATGGACAGAGCATAGTTACGAGGTCAGATGTTTGAATATACAGTATTTTTTGAGTACCTTGCTTGGTCTCAGCATAAAGACTTATGTTGCCAGCACTGTCAAAATCTCACAGAACCAGGGCATACATGTTTTTTTTCTTCATATTCAGGTAGTCAATATTTGTGCATTGTTGCCAAATGTAACATTGGGAAGTGCGCTAATTGATTTCATCTTTACAGCTAGTTTATCTGAACAGAGTATATGTGCAAAGTACTCTAGCAACAGCAATGGGATTCCAGAAAAAGAATACAAGTTTAGGTCGTAATGTTCTACCCTATATATGTCTTTGAGATACAGATTTGATTTAAATGATTTAAAATTTTTCAAATAATGTTGCTAATTTTAATTTGAGAAAACTAGTTAAGCCCCTACTGTGAAGAAATGGCTATGATTTCATTAAGGGGTTTTACGTTAAGTCATTATTCTTGTGTGTTACGGTTACATGTCATGAGGTAGTTACCTAATTCTGAGCTTTGTGATGTCGATATCATTTATGATACATGAAAAAGGTCATATTAGAGAAAAGGAGACAGATGTAGTTCTAAAATGATTTTGCAGATAAACATAAAGTTGAAAAATATATCCAATTTTTTTAAGCAGAAAATTACCAGCTTTGGGACTGTAGCTTGTGGTTTAGTAGTGATGGGAATCGGTCAGAAATTCATAATCGATAATCGGTTCCCCTTAACCAACTGATCATCGATTATAATCGGTTACCAAGAGCAAATTTTAATTTTTGTTAGTTATATCTTTGATCAAGAGTTCAATATGTTTGTAAATGTACAGGAGTAATCTCTTTTAATGACATGTATTCTTTAACTTGACAATAATATTACATTATGTGTTACTTTTGTTCTATAACTTTGTTAAATGAATGCAACATTTTATGGCTGATCAGTCATATATAACTGAAATACTGCTACAATCCCCCGAAATTCTTTCATTCATATGTGATGTGTCTATAATTTAAAGTATTGAATGACATGATTTTCTTGTTTGTCATTGTTTATAAATACTACAAAAGATGTTGCAATTTAACTGAAACAAATCAACAAAATGTGTTTAAATTTATTAACTCAACAATTTAACAACTTGACCATGTAATAATAGCTATATATTCCTAATTATGAATCATAAGTTTTTTATTTGTAGTTGTGAAGGGAATAATAAATTTCAGGTCAACTTTAGTGGCTGAGAGTTTTACTAACCTTTGTGCTTTGCATACACATAAAAGTAGTCTCCCTTTGCACACAATCGATTATGGAGTTTCACAATCGATTATCTAATTGATTTGCTCAACCAACTGATGATCGATTATAATCGATAATCGGAACAACACTATGGTTTAGAATTGAGACTTTTTGGCTTCTTGTGTGAACTTTGCACAGGCAGATGAACCTTTTTGCAAAAATGTAGGACAGGTTTAAGATATTGAGTACAAAGGAGAAACTTGGTGTCAGAATCAGGTCCAGTACTTCAAAAATGTCACCATCAGTATATGCACAGGTGAAATAGGCAATCTTTTATAAACCCTAAGCTACACAAAAATATCTCAAAATAGATAAGTTTAGATTCATTCAGAGGTAACCCCAAAATTGCCTTCAATACCCATATTTTATTCAAAAATGAAATGAATCTCCAGGGGACAACAAGTCAACTTGTACATGAAGGAACCAATGTACGCAATGTAAAGTGGTATCAACATGTGTTCACCAGAAGACGTATCGAGTTGGTTCTAAATTAAAATGTTGCCAGTCTGACTTCCAGTATGACCAGCATGGTAGTCATTTGGAAATCTTGTTATTACAAGAATATGTAATATTTGATACACAATATGGCCACCATCCCAACCATCTTGAAATTGATGGATTTATTAACATGGGTGTTTCATCAAAAGATTTCTAATGATGTTTAATTAGTCCAAAATGAAACCTGTGCTGATATAGTTGCTACAGTGGCTAATTTAACATCTTGTTATTGTTTAAAAAAATATCACCACTCAAAAGCTAAAAGACAAGAAGAAATGGCATTGAATTATCAGAAAATCTTTTCAGTCTGTAGAGCATCAACCTTTGCTTTTTTTTATCTGCTTACTTGCTTCTTGTTGTATTTTTTCTGTTAGAAAAACTTTGAGGTATAGCATGCATGACTTCCATCAATAAACACGTTGGTATTAACATTGTTAACCTATGAATATGAAAAAGCTTAACACAGTGGAACCCTTGCTTTGTTTATAGTGCTGATGGAGCATAGAGCAGAAGGAAAACAAAGAGTCTGACTATTAGGTTTGAAGCATTCTTTAAGATCATGCATGAGAAATGCAACTGCATTTAATTTACCCTTAAGTAATTCATCTTCAATGGATTGAAATGATGTTTAAACCTCATTGGTGAACTATGATGATAAATAATATAAAATTATGAACATTTCTTTGTTGTATCAATCATCATTCTTAACAGCTCTAGCTCAGTTAACCTCCATGACAATGGTACAGACTTGGAGACATTATTTTGGTTAGGCTTAAAATAAATTATACAATCATGGCATATTTTACAAGACTCAAATGGCAAAATTTCATAATTGACCAATCTATTTTCAGCCGCCATTTTACAGTCGTGATACGGCAGAGATGTATGACAGCATACTCTATAAACCTCTGCGACTCAGAACCAATGTATCAGCTGCAGCAAGGTCACTACTTGAAGGGGTAAGATTAATTAATGCTGTTAGTCTTTAATGGCATATTATATCATGGAATTATTGGAATGAAATGCTTTGCATAGGGCCACACAACATAGGCTAACCCATTCTGGTTAATTCAGGATTTGAACCTGGACCCAACGGGGTTTCAAATTTGGTACACTAACCACTGAGACACTGAAGCTACCATTATTAAAGGATTGAGATATTTGATACTGCACTTTTAAATATTTTACATTAAGATGCATGTCAAAAGACCACCCCTTTTGCCCACTAAAAAAAGGGTATATTAAGACAGGTGAGCTCACAGTACAGGTCATAATATTATGTGCATAGGAATTGATTAATACATTAAAAATCTGGTAATAAATGATTGGTGGTCTTCCCCCAAAATGTTACGTTGAGTCAGAATTTGCTTTTTCACAGCAGATGATTCATCTACTAATTGACATTAACATTTTGTTAAGATTGTTTAGTTTTTTTTACACAAGTAATGATTTTTCAAGAAGGGTACATGTATGAAAATTTCTTATCATGGCTTCTTTTTTCCATTATGTTAACATAAAAAAAATTAAGATATTTGCTGCTTTGGGTGGAAGATGTAGGTGACTTTTGCCAGACAAAACTGTCAATATCTTTTTCTTGTTTTTGGTTCTGTTTTTTTCTGACCACTCTGAGGCCCTAAGTGGTTAGAGTGTCCACTTTGGATGTGGAAGGTCATGGGTTTGAACCCCAGCAGAGTCATGCAAAAGACTTATAAAAATCATATTAGCAGCTGCCTCACTTGGTACTTAGCATTAAAAAGTTAGTATTAGGACTGGTTGGTCTGGTGTCAGGACAATGTGACTTGGTGAGACATTCCGCTATTCTTTTTTAGCATGATGCTCGTGTGCGAGACATCACTATGAACTGCCACACTGCAGTCATTGTAATGACATGACAATATTGTTTAACCTAAATATAAAAAATAACTCCAAAACACACAAACATGCTATTTTAGTATGTGGTGAGTTGGCCTGGCAAAAACCTTGAATCTACAGTTATAATTAGTTCTATGGATAAAAATATTAGCGTTGATAATATGAACTCCTAAGGATGTTATAAAATAATTGGATCTGATCCATTCATACGTTTGAACGGAAGCTTTGTTATATAATTGTCCATATTTCAGTTAAAGGTTTTCTGGTTTTATGTTTGTAAAGATTCATCACAGTGGACATTCACCCCTCCTTATCATGATCCTCAACATTATCAATTATAAAATGTATTCCAACAGTTTCTTGGAAGTTTTTTCTCTCAGGCTTTTAAAAGAATAGGACAATGTTCTGATTGCCCAACCTAGATCATGAATACATGTAATGAACATCTCACCATAAAATGGGATTTGTATGGGCATGATCATTCATTTAAGTAATTCACTCTATTTACACAAATAGTTTTGTCTGGATCATTAGTTTTGACTTTGACCCATTGAAATAGATTGGTTAACTGAGTTTTAGAATTATACCAAATAATGTTTTTATTTGTTTTCAACAGTACTTCAATAAATTATTGGCCGAAAAAGTTACCCAGTCAGGCCTGGGTGGGTATGGAACCTGCATTCCTTAGATTAAAAGTCCAGTGCTCTACCTTATCTGACTACACTACCATGGCGCCCTATACCAAATATTACTTAGACCAGTTGTTGGTAAATGCTCTAGATTTCTGATTGAGAATAAAAGTAGAATGTACAGGACTAGGTCAGAATTACTGTAGGTCCAGAGAATTCATTCTTAATGAGATTAGAATGTACAGGACTAGGTCAGAATTAATGTAGGTCCAGAAATATCATTCTTAATGAGAATAAAACTAGAATTTACAGGATGATGTCAGAATTACTGGATACTGATTGTAGGTGCATTAAGTTCATTCTTTAGTTCTACAAAGACATGATTTTGAATGCTGTATCTCTCTTTTTGCAGTTGCTGCAGAAGGAAAAAGAAAAAAGGTTAGGTGCCAAAAAAGACTTCATTGAAATCAAAACTCATGACTTCTTTGCAGACATAAGTTGGGAAGATTTGGATGCTAAGAAACTAGTACCTCCATATAACCCAAATGTGGTAGGTCTATCTGTCTTTAATATACACTGTAATCTGTTTGATATGGTAGGTCTATCTGTCATTACACTAATCTGTCTGATATGGTAGGTCTATCTGTCTTTACACTAATCTGTCTGATCTGGTAGGTCTATCTGTCTTTAATATACACCGTAATCTGTCTGATATGGTAGGTCTATCTGTCTTTACACTAATCTGTCTGATCAGGTAGGTCTATCTGTCTAGTCATGTATGTCTATCTTCTTTAGTATACAGTGTAATCTGTCAGATCTCATAGGTGTTTACTCTACAATGTAACCTGTCTGTTATTATTCAACAGTATAACCTATCAGATCAAGTAAAGTTTTACTATACAGTGAAACCTGTCTAATTGGGTAGGTCTGTCTGTTATTACTGAACAGTGTAACCTATCTGATCAGGTAGATTTGTACTAAGCAGTGTAACATGTCTAATCGGGTAGGTCTCTCTGTTATTACTATACAGTGTAAGCTATCTTATCAGGTAGGTTTTTACTAAGCAGTGTAATCTGTCTGATCAGGAAGGTCTGTATGTTCTTAATAAACTGTATAACCTATCTGATCAGGTAGGCTTTTTTTCCTATACAGTGTAACCTGTCTGATCAAGCTGGTCATTTATTTTTATACATTGTAATATGTCTGATTAGACAGGTCTGTCATTTACAACTGTACTTTGTAAACTATCTGTCATCAGGCTGGTGTATCTGTTATTTTATACATTGTAAGGTGTCTGATTAAGTAGGTCTATTGTAAGGTGTCTGATTAAGTAGGTCTATCTCTTTTATTGGTACAGTGGAACCTATCTTATAAGGTTGGTTTGCAGTGTATTTACTATTCAGTTTTAACTGACTAATATGCACGTCTGTCTCTTATCATCATACAGTGGAACTTGTTCAGTCAGGCAGACCTGTCTGCTATCACTCTGCAGTGGATTCTTTCTGGTCAGGCAGGTCTTTCTACAATGAAACTTGTCTAATCAGGACATCAGTTCATCAAAAAGACATCTATCATTTGCATTTATGTGGGATTGGGAAATTGAGACTGTCAAATTGTTATTCGTGAGGAAGGAGCAAGGTCATACCATGTTCCAATCCACTAATTAAAAACCTGAGCATAGCATATTTTTTTTTTTACCCCACATCAATACACAGTTATGTTTTTAACTGATATTACCAGTTCAAATTTTTTTAATACAAAATGACATCCAAATAGTACAATTAAACCATTGGAAAGGTCAAAGTATCAATTAAAATGTTTTGATTATCCAAAAGAGTATACAAGTTATAATTTTCATTGAAGTAATTTATGTAAATATGGAAATGTAAAGTACAGATAGAGAACACAAATTGTGAAATTAATAGTGTCTGAAATATAGGATAGGATACAATATCACATCAATGATAACATCAAATGAACATGTTTGACTGACAGTGCGCCAATCAAAAAATTATTGTGATGTCATGTGAGGTAGGACATTAATCATGTTTGAATTAGGACAAGGAAATTTCTCCTTGAAAAGCTCCAGCTAAGATGACAGGAGATATGAGAAAATAAATTTAATGCTGAATGTTTCTTATTAATGCCCAATTCATCATATTTGTGTTGCCCACACGGCAAAATCACACAGGTTCTACTTTGTCTACTTTAAGCAAGGAAATTTAAATAAATGTTGATCTGAATGGGATATATATAAGGAGATTCATGCATACAAGTATTTTGGAAAAAAGTAGCACATACTGAATATGTGGCTCGTAACAGTCCAGTTTGTCTGGTTTCTAATCCAGATTTGTCTGGTTTCTAATCCAGATTTGTGTGGTTTATAATCCAGATTTCACTTTCTCAATTCTGCAATGCATGCTTAGTATTTTCTAAGCCTTTGAAAGGTCCAAAGTTTTTGTCTCATTAAACAGCTGGCCTTGTAACACGATGACCATTGGTACAGGATTTAGTGTACTCAAGTATCATCTTTTGTATTTTTCAGAGCGGTCAGCTGGACTTGAAACACTTTGACCCAGAATTTGTCAGAGAACCCGTTCCAGGTTTGTACAAGAGTAACATCCAATAAAATTTATACAGCTTCTTGTTTGTGTAAAATCTTTGCCAAATCACAAGCAGTCAAACCCAGGGATGTATTTGAATGTGTTATAGATGGGCCAATTGCAATGCTTAGAGGATGAGAGGCCTTAAGAAGCTTCATCCCCACTCATTAAAAAAAATCCATCAGTTTTGTTTTCAACCATATTTTTGTATAGTTGAAGCCAAGATATAAATAATGCTGAAATGTTTCTCTGATTTTTCAAAAGCGAAACTGAACCATGTAAGAAAAGTATCTTTAGAGTCATTTAAGCGTGGACCTAATTGTGATGTTTGTGCTCTGCTTGTTAGAACTTATGGGCAAATCTTGTCAACACTGGGCTCCAGTATGGCAACAACAGTAACCATCTTGAAATTCTTGTTATTGATATACCTTCAGAATGGATGACCATATAAAAAAAACGAGGTTGTCACCAAACAACTTTGAATGATGTTTAATTTATTGTAAATAAAATAGTGCTGATTTGACATCCAGTATGATTGCAACAGCTGTCAGTTTGAAACTTTTTTATCATTCAAGAATATCAGGGATGGTTTCAGTACTCAGTGACTTAAAAGAGGCTTATCATGAATTCCTGGAAGTTCTATTCAGCCATACAGCATCAGTTTCTTCTGGGGACATGGCTCATTTTGGGATGCATATTGAATCAGATCATGTGCAGTTCTCTTAGGCAGGCACTTGTTCTTTCAAAAACTTTATCATCATAAGCCCTCTATTAATTTTGCCAGAAGAATCAACCAATGAAAATACACATTAGAAAAAAAAAAAAAAAACTCTTGAAGGAATTCATTTGGGGTGCACTTTGGTAATTGCATTACACTACCCTGTTGCTATCTATGCCTGTTTTTTTTTTAGCTTAAACAATATTTGCTTGTATTGGCCTTATTTGAATTTGAACATGAAACTATCACAAGAGCACTTTTCATTTTAATCTCTGAAAGAGCCAGATTGCATAACACACTAAAAAATCAAGATCTAAGATGTATACTTGAAATTGTTTGTAAAATGAACAGTTTAGATAAACAGTGTATACCAAGTTCTGCTGGCACACATAACTGTAATTATGTATGCAATATACATGCACAAATAATGCATTTTCTGGGTTGTATGTACCTCCGAAAGCTGAATCATGACCAGAGTGCATACCCAGCCAATGTGTCAGTGGAACACATTCTAGTGTTTCATCTTCCACCTTGCAAAACAGTAGTATTTTGATATGAATTTGATGAAGAAACTGTATCATGCAATACCTCATAAAGATCAACTTTTTGATGTAATGCAGTTTATATAACAAATTAAGCCAATGTTTTAAGGATATTTACCATTTTAACTGAACTGGTCATAGACCAAAAGAGCTACAGTGATAGACTGCAATCAATTGTTTATTTATCCAGTAGAAAAAGTTGTTTGTTATCCTTATTTCTTTTAAACTGTTTGGAGGATTGCCATGAAATTTGTGATGAAGATCTGTTCTTGTTCATGCAACCCATTGCCTTAATTTGTGTTTGCCCTGCAACCTTAAGTACTTAATCTGTGTTTACCCTGCAACCTTAAGTACTTAATCTGTGTTTACCCTGCAACCTTAAGTACTTAATCTGTGTTTACCCTGCAACCTTAAGTACTTAATCTGTGTTTACCCTGCAACCTTAATTACTTAATCTGTTTACCCTGCAACCTTAAGTACTTAATCTGTGTTTACCCTGCAACCTTAAGTACTTAATCTGTGTTTACCCTGCAACCTTAAGTACTTAATCTGTGTTTACCCTGCAACCTTAAGTACTTAATCTGTGTTTACCCTGCAACCTTAAGTACTTAATCTGTGTTTACCCTGCAACCTTAAGTACTTAATCTGTGTTTACCCTGCAACCTTAAGTACTTAATCTGTGTTTACCCTGCAACCTTAATTACTTAATCTGTGTTTACCCTGCAACCTTAAGTACTTAATCTGTGTTTACCCTGCAACCTTAAGTACTTAATCTGTGTTTACCCTGCAACCTTAAGTACTTAATCTGTGTTTACCCTGCAACCTTAAGTACTTAATCTGTGTTTACCCTGCAACCTTAAGTACTTAATCTGTGTTTGCCCTGCAACCTTAGGTATTTAATGTTTTGGTCTCTAGTAATTAAAGGTTGGACACCAATGCTTTACACAAACATTCATCCCATGGTCACATTTTGTCCTAAATGTACATGGTGCCACATGGACATTTCATTTGACAGTGGTCATCTTGAAAATATTTTATTGCTACTTCCCTGAATGGAAAGTTTCATTTGACACTAGGTTTTCACCAGAAGACTTCGTATGATGTTTTATTTTTTCCTTAATTTAAGTGGTACCAGTCTTATATTCATGATGGTCACCACAGCAGCCATCTTGAAAATCTTGTTATTGCTTGCCCTCTTGAATGTATCATCACATTAACATGGGGTTTTCAATGAAAGGTTTATAATTTCTAGTTGTCCATAATGAAATAAGTGCCAACTGATGTTCAGTATGACCACCACAGCAGCCATCTTGAAAATCATGCCATGGTGATTTTGATGGTCAGTATGGCCATCAGATTGGCCAAAGTCTTGTTATTGCTACTCCTTCTGAATGGATGACAATATCAGCATCATGTTTTTACTTAAAGACTTCTTATAATATTTAGTTGGTCCTAAACAAAAATGGTATTAATATGATGTCCAATATGGCCACTACAGATGCAGTGTTGAAAATCTTGTTATCACCAATTCTCCTAAATGTTGTATTGCCATGGGGCTTTCACCAGAATACTTATGATGTCAATCTATTTGTCTATCTATTTGTTACTAAATATAGATTTTGCCATCCAGCATAGTCACTATGGTGCTGGGGTGTTGTGAAGCATTACTACTTGTATACAAGCTTAAAATTTGATTTGTTTTACCAAGAAACTAAATTTCAGTTTCATCACCTAACATAATTTAGTTATGACCCAGGATATATTCTGAATGATGTTGAAACTATATATATGATGTTCATAAAATACATTGTGCTGTATATATTATAATATAACAACTTTGCAGCATGATTTAATTTTTATGTATAACCATTATGGTCTTACAATTTATGCTGCATTTATTTTTATTCACAACAATTATATTGTATAATTATATGGCTAGTTATGTTTGTGAATTTAGTTATGTTGCAAGATTCACAAGAAATTTTGGTCTGAATGAGAATCTTCTCATACCATTTGTCAGGAAATGTTTGAAAAGAAAATTATTCTACAAGATTATTTTATGTTGAAACAAATTATATCGTCAAATTTTATTTATAAAATTGTAAAATTATTTGGTTAAAGTTTAGCTTTCAGGAATGGAGCATATTTTTCTCCAAATTAACAATTTCCTTTCTTATTGCAGCTTCTGTTGGAAAATCAGCAAGTGGCAACAAGATGGTTAGTGCCAGCGTAATTGAAGCTGATGGCATGTTTCAGGGATTTACTTATGTTCCCCCAGCTGAAGATGCTTTTAGTTGACCCTGACTTTTGTTAATAGCTCTCTTATTCAGACATTTTCCTTTCTCAGGTTAGGGATTGTATACATTATCCCTACATACCAAGACCGACATGACCTAGTTAAAAAAAAAAAGAGCTTTGATGCTAGATTAGCAGCAGTCTCAGACCATGATGAGGACAACAATCCGAAGGAATACGTGTATAAATTTGAATCAGATTACATGTTCATTGTATTATTATAAGAACATATTGAACTCTTTATATTGATGGAGCAGGATACTTAGGGTCATTTGAACTCTTTCCATTGTTGGAGCAGACCACTTAGGGTCATTTGAACTCTTTCCATTGATGGAGCAGACCACTTAGGGTCATTTGAACTCTTTCCATTGATGGAACAGGACACTTAGGGTCATTTGAACTCTTTCCATTGATGGAACAGGACACTTAGGGTCATTTGAACTCTTTCCATTGATGGAGCAGGACACTTAGGGTCATTTGAACTCTTTTCATTGCTGGAGCAGGACACTTAGGGTCATTTGAACTCTTTCCATTGATGGAACAGGACACTTAGGGTCATTTGAACTCTTTCCATTGATGGAGCAGGACACTTAGGGTCATTTGAACTCTTTTCATTGTTGGAGCAGGACACTTAGGGTCATTTGAACTCTTTCCATTGATGGAGCAGACCACTTAGGGTCATTTGAACTCTTTCCATTGATGGAGCAGGACACTTAGGATCATTTGAACTCTTTCCATTGTTGGAGCAGGACACTTAGGGTCATTTGAACTCTTTCCATTGATGGAGCAGGACACTTAGGGTCATTTGAACTCTTTCCATTGATGGAGCAGGACACTTAGGGTCATTTGTTTATCATGTCAACCCTGTGTCTACAAGTTATTGATCTACAAATGAAAAAATGAGGACAAACTTTTCAGTGATGAAGACAATTCAATACGTGTTTTTTCTTCAAATAAAATAGTGATATATAAGTAAATACTGAATGGTGAAGAAAAGTCATTGTTAGCTCTACTGGCCATATACCAGAAGAGATTGTCAGATTGTCTGTCTATTCATTGGCACAAGTCACTACTCTTTCTAAACTATTTGAAAGATTGCCATGAAACATTCCATAGACTTTCATCCCATGGTCTTGTTAGTTCTGAGTGAAAATAGCTCCACTCTGACATCCAATATGACCATTACATTGCCCATCTTGAAAATCTTGTTATCATTGCTCTTTCTGAACAGAAGGTCATATCAATATGGGATTTTCACCAAAAGACTTTGTTATGAATGTCTAGTTGATCCACAATGAAACTGGGGCTGATCTGATATGCAGTATGTCCACCACAATTCAGAATAATAAAAATATTGCCTTGTGGTTCTACCAGAATTCTTATGAAATGACCATAATAATTCCCATCATGAAAATATTATTATCACTACAACTCATGATTGGATGAATATATCAGCATGTTTGTTTTTACTTATTATGACATCTAGTTGGTCCTATTGGTGGTGGCCATCTTGAAAATCTTGTTATCACTATTTCTCCAGAATGAATGGTTATATCAGCATGGGATTTTCACTGGAAGACTTCATATGATGCCTAATTGCATTTAAATTATATTGTAGCAAATTGGACTAAATATTACAGTGACCATCATGACAGTCTTGTTACTGTGAATTCTTCTAAATTGCTCGTTAGATCAAAATTTTGCTTCACCAAAAGACTTTTTATGATGTCTAATTGGTACTTGATTGGAATAGTGCCACACTGGTATTTAATATGGCCACCTTGGCATCCATCTTGCTATCATTGCTCCTCCACAATGGAAAGTCACATCAACATGGGGTTTTCACCAGAAGACATCTTGATTATGAAACATGTTACCAGTCATTAAACAGCACATTTACCCATCCTCCCATCATTTTCTCAATGTCTGAGACCACTTATTATTTGGAGGTCCCTCGGTAACTCACACCCTCACTTATAGTGGAGTCTGTGTTTTTGGACTCCATTGTGCACGAGTTATTGAAGGAGAGGTGTAGTTGTCCACCACATCAGCTGATACTGATATCTTGTTATCATGGAAAATCTCAGAGATGGTTTCCACACTACAGCAGTTACAAAGAAGAATAGGTAATGACTTTCTGGAAGTTCTTTTCAGGCAGTAGAGCATTACCGGTAATCCCGTTAAATGAATCATGTTTTTTTTACTTTTCTTCCCCTCTTTTGTAGAAAATAGGAGACATTAAAGTATGCCTTACCTTTTGTCTGATCTTTTGTCCATACTTCGGTTTTTCTTTCTGTGCATTAACTTCCTTAATTATAATTTGATTGCAACTTAATTTATTATTCACCTTCATATTGCTGAGGCCTTGTATTTGTTCAGTTCTCACCATTCAACATTGTCATTTTGCAGAGTTACAGTCCCTGATTGTCATACCCACTTTTGTTTCTGCATAACTCTCTTGTTAGATTTAACCAGATATGGCATGCAGTTTGAGATTCCTGAGACCTTGGCCATGTTCAGCTGTCAGCATCCTGAATTATTGTCTAATTGTGTGGACCCACTCATTTATGTATTCTCACAATAATTCCATTAATTATTTTTGG
This sequence comes from Unio delphinus, assembly GCA_029339505.1. Classification (NCBI taxonomy): domain Eukaryota; kingdom Metazoa; phylum Mollusca; class Bivalvia; order Unionida; family Unionidae; genus Unio; species Unio delphinus. Next base: position 4,238,835 of record JAQISU010001239.1, read on the forward strand.
ATTCCTCTGTCGCTATAACTTGGCAGAATGCATTTAACCACTTCCTATATCATAACTTAGTTGAGTTATGGTCCCTGAATTGTTGGACACACATTTTGTATACATGTTGATGAAATCTCACGTGGGTTCTGTTGTCAGTGGTCTAGATCATAAAATAGTATCTTTTTTTTTCTATGCACCATAAAGAGTCAACTATATGAATTTTGTCATCTAGGTCTTTCATCTACAAAACAACAATCTCCTGCTTCCAACAAAAAGCGGAGGACATCTGTTTTTGGATTTGGGTTGTTTTACTTTCTTTTATTAATGGCTTGTTGTTGAACATGTCATGAAGAATTTTGTATGTGTCATTTAGTGCCTATGAAACATTGTTATCTCTCATGGCATATGTACTTTTCTTGTAGATGAAAACTAGCATGCAAAACACTTTTTTTTTAAAAACTTGTAATACTTTTATTTCATATTTTACTGTGATGGTATCATTAATATATCTAGTTTTTCCCGTATGAATTCATCAAATACATCCTATTTTATAGATACTCATTTCTTGTGTGTTCATGTTTTATTTAATTTTTGTGAAAAGTTAGCAAAATCTAGTACATTTTGTTGTGATTTAAGTGAATTAGTTTGTTTTAATGTTTTAATCTTCATAACATGTGAAGATAGGTCATCATTTGACCTTTTTTATAATTACTATAGATTTGTCAATTAAAATGTTCATGTATTAGCACATATAAAGATGTGTGAGGTTCTGCCATTAGATCCTTCATTTTATTGGAAGACAAAAATATAAGTAGTGATTTCTCCAGGATTGTTAAACACAAGGGTAATCCATGCTCAACCTCTTATAGTGTTTACTTAAGGCAGTGGGAAATGTGATGTGGCAGTGGGAAATGTTTATTTGAAAACAGTATCTGTCAATATACCACTTCGATATTTCAAACAAATGTGGGTGTGATATATAAATTTTAATGAATAAAGATAAAACTTACAGTTGATTGTTTTCATTATTGTTATAATGGTAGTGTGTTATGATTGATTGTTTTCATTATTGCTATAATGGCAGTGTGTTATGACCATTGCACTGTATCATATGCATTAGAACTGCATGTGACAGAAGAGACATTATCACAAAATACTAAAACAAACTGCATGTAATAGTAAAGACATTACCACAGAATACTGAAAACCGCATGTAACAGTAAAGACATTACCACAGAATACTAAAAAACTGCATGTAACAGAAGAGACATTACCACTGTATACTGAAAAATGCATGTAACAGCAGAGACAATACCACTGAGCACTGAAAACTGCATATAACAGCAGACATTACCACTGAATAAAGAAAATGGGATGTCTGCCATTGTGCCTTTTTTCCAAGTGTTGTAGGTAAAACACATTTCATAACTATTTAATCAAAGAAGACATCCCATTTGGTCAGTTGCAAAAGTCATTTGGTAAGCTCTTGCTTATAGTTGATCTAGATGTCAAGCACACAGTGACCACACTGAGCCTTGCTAATATGAATGAATGTTACATGTTTCAGTGCAAACATGGCAAACAAACTTTTCACAAATCTCACTCATTCTTAATAGGGATTTGTTCCATTTTGTTGCATATCTATGCATCATGGAAAAAACACTGCATATCATAGATCAAACATTTTATAATTCAGATGCAGGGATTTGGTGCCAGTATCAAAAATCTCCTTTTATATACCCTTAATTGACCCAGAAGTCAAAGGTCAATTTCATTGGACCTAAAATTGCCATTTTGATTCCACATGATAAATCCATAATTTTTTTTTACAGCAACCATTTTTTTTCAACTTCAGAATTGCATTACACTAAAGGAAAAGCAGCTCCCTAATGAGTCTTTAATCAATAGATAATCAAAATTATGTTCATTTTAGCTTTAGTCAGTCAGGAGGGGATGGGGGGAGGGGGAGTCAGTTTCTTGAAGAGAGACAAACTTTTTCAAGTAGAGAGACTTAACTTTTGTCCAGTGCACGAATTTAACATTTTTGCAGTTTATTAAGGGAGTTGAAGAGTATGATTCTATGTGGATTTGAACAGTTTTCATCGAAAAATCATGTAAAAAAAATGTTGGATATTACTGTACAGTAATCATATCTTGATTATTCATACAAAAAAGCTGGGTTAAATTACAACAATATGTGAATAAATATATTGATATAATCAACAAAGTACTAGTTGTAAATTAGGATGTTGACTTAAAAGATTTTATTTAGTTCAGCTAGCTGAAAGCTTATGGTTTTGCCCTTTATCTGTTGTACACCATTCATTGAGTGTTTTCTATTCACAGTTGCTAGTTACAATTTATAATTTATCAGAATCTGGTCTTTCAAGGCTTTGTGGATGTTGTGTCATCCAATATGGCTGCCATTAAGAAAAAATGTAAATTACTAAAAATTACTCATCAGAATTGTTTCTGATTTGACAAAAATCATTCTTGCACAAAGATCTTGATATTGATGGTAGCCTGTCAGGAAATATGGTTGCCATTACTAAAAATAAAACATGTTAAGACCCGTCTCTATAATTGGCAATAATTGAAGAAAAACATCCTGGCATAACACTCACATCACATTCATAAATATGATCCCAATCCACAGTCAATCGTGACTGCTACTAATTAGAGCAGAGAAACCTTTAAATGACTTCTTATAAAAAAAATTGACAGAAATAATTCAAAGTGATGTTGATCTGTAATTATATCAGGTCAAAACTACTAAAAATGGAAGAACCTTTATACAACTACCGGTACACAAAAATATCACCAAATTTGATAAAGAATATTATGGTTTTAAGTTTGTACAGATGATCTCAATATTTCATCAAATATGGCTCCTATTACACAAATTTGTGGTCTGCATTAACATATGCATTTTTTTTTCTAAAAGCCACTTCACAAAATTTTAAGAATTTTGACTTAATCCATTCGAGCCTGAAGGCCTCCACATTTATACAAATGATGCCGATCTGCCATTAATAGCATTTACATAACTTTATCTCAAAACACTTTTTGACCAACTTTGACATAAAATATCTCTCTGTATTGGATAGGGGGCCCCAAGTGGCAGAGTGGTCTAAAGCGCTCTCCGTTAGGGATCACTGCCATCTCACCTCTGTCTGCGTGGGTTCGAGTCTAAGATTTGGCTAATGTAGTTATGTGAGAAAGTTTGCCAGTAGCTTCTTGTGGGATGGTGGTTCTTTCCGGGTTCTTCCTCCACCAATAATACTGGCTGCCATATATAGCCTATCGTGTGCTGAAAAATGGCGTTAAACCCTAAAAAACAAAACAAACAAATAACTGTATTGGATAAATGTTGCTTCTGTGTCATCAAATGTAATAAGGATATAAAAAACACTGGAATAATTCTTTTCATAACATAACATTAACAGTAGAAATATCTACAGAAAGCATTCTATTGATGTAGATTTCTTAACCAATTGCTGTTGCATTTACCTGTAAGAAAATTATCAGCCTGGTGAGTGAAATTGGGATTACTTGGTCCTCTTATTTCTTGTATTTGTTGGAAAGGGGGGTTCAGTCAGAATATTTGAAACATTATGCCAGGATGCTGTCAAATTTGGAAATGACATCCAGTCAAATTTGGGAAAATTATGTTGAGCAATTTTTAAAAATTTATAATAAAAATTATAAAAGGAATGGTGAAATAATTTGTTTGTCCACTCTACATAGTGTCCAGATTCTATCCTGGTCATTTTAAAATAATGTGAAGTTAGGAACAGCTCTTCTGGATAGTGAAATCAAAATGAATTATATTTAATTAGATAGATGTAATATATAATGAATTTTCAGTAAACTAATGTTCGAGTACATGTAGACAATACATAGAGTTGTAATTTATGACTTTCTCATAACCTTGTTATATGCATTATCAACATGATAATTGTTAGTAGTTTGTATGCTTTTAAGATACTCCAAATTTTACCTCATCCTGAAATGTGTATTAGTCAAAATCTGTTACATGACCAGTTTTTAAATACAGCTGTATTACAGATGTGTGTGTGTGTGTGTGTGCATATATATATATATGGCTTGCACTTGGGGCTAAGTAATAACCTTATTCATTTTTGGGGTCAAAAGGTCAAATATGGTGACTGGCTCTTAAGAAAAATGGTTTCTGCACAAAAACATGAGCTCTCTGTCATCCACAGTCACCAAACTTTGTGAATAGTTGGAGCTGGTGTAAAAAAACTTAAAAGTCAAAATGTGAAAAGTCACTGACTCAAAAAGGTAGAATATTTTGCATAAACATTTCAGTGAGTGACCTTCATAAAAATTTGTGGATGACACGCACACTGGATGGGAAAGAAACCTGTTGATATTGGGGCAAAGGATTTTAGTCCTAGATCATGTACTTTGAGTGTATGCAGGGTTTGCTATAAAGGTATGTTAGAAGTCTGTTGATTTTGGGCTCTAAATGGTTATGGTCACTAAGACTCAATAAAAAAATGGGTTTTGCAGCACAAGTTTTGTTCTAGATTAAGATACTTGATACTTGACCAAATGCTGTGGATGGCTTGTGCTTAGGCTAAGAAAGAAATCTATGGATTTCAGGGTATATCAAGAAAATAATGGAGTCTGCACATGAAATTTAGTGTAAGACTTGCACATATATTGAGCAAAGTATCAAATTTATTGAAACCTACTGGTCAGTAATTTCCGTGGTCAACCACACCCTACTAGTGCCTACATAGAAGAGTATTAAACACTCAGCAGGTGTATAATGTGCCACTCATGGTACTCTTGTTTTTTCATGTACAAGTTCTAATTTAAAATTTCCATAGTTAAATAGCTTGTAAATACAATATTAGAAAGGAAATATCGCAAGTGATAGAATCAATTGAAAACGAGCATATAATGGTATCTCTATCGAGATATCTGATTGTGATCTTGTGAAATCTTCACTTGGGCGTTATTGCATTATCTAGTATTACGTGATTTCTTTGTTTTTCATGTACAAGTTCTCATTTTAATCTAATTTTTATTACTTTTTCAATATTTTCACAACTTTAAACGTTTTATTAATTATATTGAGAGCCGTTTAAGTGAAATATACATGGGACCCAGGGAAGACATTTTTAGATTTAAGTAGTCTTTCTAATAGTTTACAATATTTAGCCTGATTTCAAAGTGATTGAAGTTTATGAATTGATGATATCTGTCATTCCTGACATGAAAGTAGGTTACTATGAACTGCATTAACCTTTGTTTAGCTCATTTTCGTAGACATCCTAGCTGCTATCATGTAACATTTGGAATCATCCTGAAAAATACATCTACTTTATTCTTCAGTCAAAACTAAGTCACTGTTCCCCATATTTCATGCAACAGTGATCTACCGGTATATTAATTTAATGTGATGATTCACAGAAAGCACAATACCATTGAGAGATAACAATTCTTTGAAATTTGGCGATAGTCATTAGTGGTTTACTTGTGTACGATTTTTCATACAGTAAACGGCTGCATTAAAAGAAACAAAAACTTTGATTGTTGTGAATAAACAAAGCCTAATGTAATCATAGTATCGAAGTGCTGTCAGGGGAATAAAGGACAATCCTTTTTTGCAGTAAGTAATCATAAGTTGTTAGAATGGGAGTAATCAAATATATTGTGGTAGGCAATTAAAAATAAATAAATATATTTCCTGGGTCCTTTGAATGTTTAAGTGGAATATCTCAAAAAGAGAATGGCTCTATTATGAAGACATGAACTTGTCTGTGTATTATGAAGACATGAACTTGTCTGTGTATTTTGAAGACATGCACCTATGTAGCCTCGGTCCCAACTGTAATAATTAGAAACCCCTTAAAATACTAATATGTCATCTTAATTGAATGTTTATTGTCTTTCAGATCTTTTAAAAATACTTTATTTTTACAAGTCCAATTTTTGGTATTAGTTTCTGTTTGCACAGTCAGTTTTTGGTGTAATTTTACACAAGGACCAGAGCAATCATTATTTAGAATCCGATAATATATATTTAATCAAGAATTTATTAATTACAGGAACATTTTTGCTAACAACATTATCACTATTTCCACTATAGGAAATGTATGAAATTAGAAAGTGTTATTATGGGTTTCATTGTTTTCACTCACAGATTGTTCATTTTATTAGGATAGGGTTGTAGGAATTAAGACTCTTTAAAGAATAGAATGTAATTTTCTTGCTGTACCAACCCCAAAAAGAAATGCATCACTCGTTTAAGCTCTACTAATCATAAACTAGTAATAAATACAGAACACTTTCAAAAAAGGTAATAGCATAAACGTGTTTTGTTAAAAGTACAAGTCTTTTCTAAAAAGATTTCTGCAATACATGTACTTGATTATTTGTCCTTTAGTGACTTCATTTTTTAATATCCCAACAGTATCACATGGTGGGGTATATAGCTTTATACACCCCTCCCCAGCTTAGCATGAAGGGGCATAGAACTTGACCCAAACCCTGCTACCAGGATTTGAAAGGGTTATATGACTATATTGTATTACCTGGACTAGTAAACATTATTTACAAAAACAGTACAGAAACTGAATTCAGTTAATTGGTGGCAGGAACCATGCATCCATCCATAGTGTTTTCTGCTTTATTACTTGTACAAAAGTTCATGGATCAAACACAAATTCACTATAAGTATTAAATATAAAAAGACCATGCCTAGATTAGTTTTTCTCTTTTTCTGTACATATTTGACACTTCTGATTCTCATGTACCTAGAAGTTTGCTCACTATAATGCTGATCAAAGGAAAAGGGGCTGCCTTATATTGGGGAGCTTTACAAGGAAAAATAGAAATCAGCAGGCATGCCAATGTTTTAAGAGGGTTAATGTTATGCTGTGGCATCTGTAACAATGTTATATTTTGGTATCATGGCCTGCTTTTATACTGAGATATCAGTGACTATGGTATACTCTGGTAAAAGAGACCATGTTATATACTGTGGTATCAGTAACCATTTTCTACTCTGTTATAAGTGACCAGGTTGTATTTGATCATGTTATATTGAGGGTATCAGTGACCATGTTAAACTCTGGTGGTGGGGACTGTTATACTGAGGTGCTTTATCGTGAGGGGCCACTGTAGTTGAGGTACTATATAATCAAAACAAAATGGATATCCCTTGTCATCTAGATTGACGAAAAGCGGTGTATCATTGCCATTTTCTCACGAGATATGGGTATAGCATTGTAACCAAAATGTTAATCGGAAATCATTATGAAAATCAGTGTACAAAGTATTCATTCAAGAAGAATAAAATATTTTTAAAAGAAAAAATGTTGTCTTTCCTTTTAACGTTATTATTTTGTGCTCTGACCAGGCATGGAAGTATTGATAAAATGTTTGTATTAATGTATCACCTGATGTCACTCAAACCCAAAATATTTGCCAATACAGATGGACCACATCCAAAATGTCACTGGTTAAGTGTGTTCATATTATTTATAGGTGCACTGGCACCGTGTTGGATATTCTGGCCTAATAATGAGTAGGGTGTGGTTATTTATGCTCACATGAGAGGTCAATTGATAAATCTTAACAAAGTTGTAATACTTATAACCTGTTGACTTAAAAAAATTATAATTAGCATAACAAAATTAATAAGGGCCCCTAGTGGCTTAAAGCGCTCTCTGTTATGGATCATTGCCATCTCACCTCTGTCTGCGTGGGTTCGAGTCTCAGATTCAGCAAATATGGGTATGTGAGAAAGCTTGTCAGTAGCTTCTTGTGGGTCGGTGGTTCTTTCGGGGGTGGGGGTGTTCCCGGGTTTTCCCCCCACCAATAATACTGGCCGCCATGTATAGCCTATCGTGTGTTGAAAAATGGCGTTAAACCCTACAACAAAAAAATTAATGAATATTATGTAGCAAATTATGAAGATGAAATAAACACTGTTGTAGTCTTGATGAGCATCTGGTCTTGACATGTGTAAATATTTAAAGACAGATGGAACATGGCATTGATTCCCTGGTATTTTCTATATGCAAATATTTGCCTCAGTATGTTTGGTTTGACTACTTTTACACTGCTGTGGTTTCAAAATTTGTTTGCCTCAAAAATTAATTATTAAACATTTTGTGCTGATTGACAGCTAGTTATAATAAGGCATCTTGCATTGAGTCCAGTCAGTGAACTTTTGAATATAAGAGCAATAGCTTTATATTCTTAAAATTGGTAACTTGTGAATTTAATAAACTGAAATATAAATCTCAGGTAGGTTGAAATCCCCTTTAAACTAATGATTTTTTGATTAGTAGTAAATTCCCACTCAGAAAATAAATATCTTAAAAATTTGAAATTTTTGGCAATATCACACTGACTTCATCATCGACTAATGTTAATCATGTGACGAGTCTGAGTATAGAAATTTACTAACGATCATGAATTATCCCGAGCAAGGAAGGAACTCTTTCAGTTTTAATCTTTTTCTGGTCCAAATTTAACTTTTTTAGTTTCAACCTGGTCAGATCAAAACTCTTTTATAATTACTGTAAAATTTAAACTAAAGTATAAAATTGAAGCTTGCAAGTGATTAGATAATGGTCTCTATATAACCAAAGACAATGGTTAATTAAAACCAAAGTTAGAAATATATTACAGATACAACAAAATCATGTCCCAGATATCATATAACATAACTTTTGAGTTGCTAATGCTATGGACAATTTATTCTAATGTACGAGAACATACCCAATCTCATCATTCTTATGTGAAAATGAAAAACCCAGCAAGCCCAAGACCCTTCAAAACTGTCAGTTTGGTTCTAAAGGGTTTAGTTTTGAGAAGTTTAACATATTTTATGACAACTTAAAGGGTTGGCAAAACAGACAACAGTTAACAATATCTACACTCCATGACATGTTTGACTAAGATAATTATTAACCAATGGGTCTCAATGATCTTGACCTTTGGTCAAGGTCAGAGGTTTTGAACTGTGCATAAACCATTATTTTCTTTGTGATTTACATTGTCCTTCTGACCCCAACATTGAGGTTACTTGTATGTGCAAACCATCCACAAAATTTGGTCAAAGAACTCGCTCTGAAAAAGCAAGCTATTTTGAAAAGTCCATTTGTTATAGTGATCAAAATAATTACCCATTTGACAAACCACCACCACCCCTTTGGCTTCATGCTTACCCTAAATACAAACCTGCCTACAATGTTGGTCATGGTACATGATCCTGAGATAAAGGTATTATCCCAAACTATTTACTTTTCTTTAGTCAAAGTTACATTGATCTTTGACACCTAAATCAACATTTATTCATGCTGAAACCACAAAGTTTGGTTCAGGTCTGTCATGTAAGACTATTATTGTGTGGAAACCATTTTCCTTTTTTTCAATCACATTTGCCTTGACCTTATGACCCCAACAAGTGATAGTCTGCTTTGTTATCCCAGTACAACCATCCACAATGTTTGGACTAGAATGTAGATGTAGAACTAATATCAATTGAAAGATATGATTTTTCCTAATTCTGTCAGTCAGTGGCCTTGACCTTCTACCATTTGACTAGGACTTCGATAGACTTCATGCTAACCCGAAATACAAACTACTTACAAAATTAGGCAATAGTGAATGGATGGAGAACTACGAGTTCTTGACGTACAAAAATTAAACAGATGAATGGATAGACGGACTTCTTAATATGATGTTCTGTAATAGATTGTTTGCTGTACATTTTTGTTCTTAAACCTTCTATCTTTTTAGATGATGAATCTACAGGATCAGATGATATCTATTATCGAAACACTTACCTGACATGACACTAGTACATTGCTAAACAGTTTGAATAAAATTTTGGAAACTAGCAAATTCCCCCAGTCTTGGCAAGGAGCAATGGGGTTATAAGTACCCAAAACTGGAAAGGACCAAATCAACCTTTCCAGCTTTCATCTCGTAGCATTAAAAAGCTGTATTTGCAAAACCATTGAATGAATGATAAATTATCAATTGCCTTGGTATTTTGAATCCAACAAAGTAATTAGATGTTCAGTATGGATTCAGATGTCAGAGAACTTCAATACACCATCTTGTCAGTGACTCTAGAACTTTAAAAATTGGGATCAAAGCAAAAAAAGCAAAAACTTGCACTGGTATATTCTGCTACTTGTAGACCTATTATACTGACAATTCGAGGGAATGTACTGCAAGACAGAAACCTAGTTTTATTGTGTAAGTATATACCTCATAGTACAGTAATGATAAACGGATAACTTCAAATCTTGTAGCACTACTGTAACGAGTACATGATTAAATAGGGAAAAAACAAATAGTAATACACATATACGGGAAAAAATAAAAATAGTCTTACTTTAGTCATAACCTGAGAATGGACAGTTGGATGTTACTAGTACATACATGTATTCCGTAGGAAAATTTGTAAAGGGGCATAACTTTGTAAAAAAAACATTATCACATAGTGATCTCTACTTTTTTTCTGAGGCTCTTTCAAAACAGACCAACTCTAACATGGCTTTCTTGCCTTGTTTCATACTTTTAATTTTTACTATTTTTTTGTCCCCTGAAGAACACTATTCCTCTTGTGCAGCAATCTTTGCACTGCAAGGGGGGGGGGGGGGTTACTATGCATCTTAAAATGGGGGTTCCAATGCAGTGACACAAGATGCGGAAGATTCAAAGCTGTTGAACAAATTAAGCTGGCACTAGTGTACAGGAAAATTATTTATTCCTCTGAAATAATTATTGTGCAAAATGTAAAATCCTTTGCTCCAAGGCAAATAACACTTTAAAAATAATATGCAAGAATGCAGTCACTGATGACAGAGTGAATATGAAACTAAATACCAAAGATAAAGAAACAAGTCATGTCAAAATAGATCATAAAGTAATTTTTTCATTTGCTATCAGTACCACAATTTTGAATTCGGTAGTCACAATGACAGGTAATACTGTGACGGATAATACTGTCTAGTCTTGAGTTTAAATGTAACATCCAGTGATTCTGATTGGCTGAACTTTAAGTCTGACTAATAAAATTGACCAATCAGACATCTCAAGTCTAGACTTAACTTAAGACTTATACTGGTGAACTTATGGCCTGGTTAGCAAAAATGAAAGTCATTCAACTTGTTAAAATGGTTTGTAAATGTCCTTTAAACAAGTGCAATGTAAGATTTTATCTACAAACCAAGAAAATGTGCCAGGTGTTTTTCTTTCTGTTTAATAAACCTAGAATAAAGCATAATACATGTAGAAAAAACATGAACTGCATTCAGTAATACTGAATGTTATACTAGGCGTGACATCATGATAATGTATATTACACATATTTTACATGTGTAATATCTAAAATATTAAACAGGTTTATAAAACATGATATAAATCACAAGATATAATTTATATTTTTAGCCCATTATGAAGAAGTAAACCATACCAAAGCACTGCATGATCTATACAGCTGAGTAAATGCATAGACTCTAAAGAAGTAACAAACACGTTTCCTCTTTGTAACACTGTCAATGAAAGTCAGAAAGTACTTAACATAAGTGTGGGTACCATATACTAAGTTATGATGCAACAAAGTTGTGAATTTAATGCAAAAACAGAGTATTTTATGATGTAAACCACATAATACTTTATATTCATGAGCCAAGAACTGAAAAATAATTTAAACGGCAACAATAAACTGTGACCTATTTGATGGGATGTGTTTTATGTTACAAAAGGGACAGCAGTATACTGAGTGTTGTTATAGCAAGGGTCCATTGTATATACATAACTTCCGTGCCATTTCTAACTATGATGGTGAAGACACTGACCTGATTTCTGATTTAAATATATATATATATATAAAAAAAAGACAGATTTGAAGACAATTTTAAATAGAATTATTATGACAACAGAAAAAATTAGTGTGGAGTTCTGAAAATAAAATTACCTGAAAAATGACATTTTCATTAGTGAAATACCAAATGCGCCTTCTTTTAAACTTAGCTCGGCTGCAAATAACACAGACCCGGATATGCCATCACAATGTATGGGCAAATCAGGGTCTATATTGCTTGCTGTACTGATTTCTCCTAAAAGACTGCAGAGACCCAGTTCGATATGATAAATGCACAAACATAGGATAATATATGTATATGCATGTGATAAAGGTATTTCCTACATCACCACAAAGATGGATCTCTGATGGACTGTTGTGTCTGTGCTTTCTGCAAATTCCATGAAAATGGGTAGCTTATAAAAAATAGAGCATTTCACAGTGCTCAACTAATTTGTAATTGTTGCTCTGCACACAGAAAGTTTATTTTTCACTAATGTATCTGAAATATAACAATGTAGCTTAAATCATCCCATGAATCAATCCACAGCAGATAAAATAATTACCGTATAAACTCTTATAAATCATCAATAATGCAATGATCTGCCATTACATAAAGAACCAGCAGAGCAGGGTCTATGTTTCTGTTTTTTTATACAGATATTCTTAACTACACAGATCAAGATCTGCCAGTTCATTATGAAACAGCAGATCTGGGTGTGCTTAGTTTGCAGTTCAGCTTAACTTGTGAGCATATACAGTAACTTTATCTTCCTAAAAGTTGATACAGTTCCTGACCGCTCCAGTGGCCATGTGGTTAAAGCATTCACCATGAATGTGGGAGGTTGTGGGTTTTTAAGTCATGCCAAATAATCACAGAAATGGTACTAACAGCTGATTCGTTAGGCCCTCAGCATTAAGAGGTTAGTGTTAGGACTGGTGTCAGAATAATGTGACTGGGTTGACATCATGCTACATGACTGTGATGTGATGTACCAGTGTAAGGCATCCATGGAAACTGCCACATTGCAGACATTGTAGAGATATGACTGAATTTTTTTAAAGCTACATTAAAAATCTAAATCACACACTGATACAGTTCCTTTTAATGGTATTTAGCAGTTCTAATTACTGCATATTACGGGCTGCTGACATTTCCTTTAATGAGACCGATTTAAACTGCTTAATTTACATTAACTTGTGAGGTGAAGCCTAAAACTGTACAGCAAAGTTCCACCCCATCACCAATAAAATGCAACTGTACTTTGACCATGGCAGGGTCAGCAACAATAAATACAGATGGTAGGTATATAGAGTCCAGATTAACACTTATGCCGTAATTCAAATACATTTAATATTATGAAAAAGCAAAAACCCTAATCCTACCCTCACCCTAATCATAACAGATTAAAATAAATACATTTATTATTTAGAGACAGAAAGACAAATGAATTAAAACATCAAGGGTAATGATGAGAAAATATGTTGAATTTGGTATATTGTTAACAACTTTACTTTCTGAAACTTATTGGGTCCATTTAAAAACCACAATCTGCAAATTCTAAACAGGTGAAGAAATAAATAATATTGCATTTACTCTGTATCATTTCCTTACACAAAGTTCTATAATTTTCAGCCACAGCTTATGTGCAACAGTAAAAATAAAATAAAAATTCATACAAAATTATCACTATCATGACCAGGACTTTTTGGAATATCTCTGATCCAAGGGCTTCTGCACTTATAACCATTTCCTCATGTACAATACTCAAACTTTAACACTTTTCTCATTCATAATACTCACACTAGTAACACTTTCCTCACTTAAACACTCATCACTTATAAAGTTTCCTTATTTATACCACTGTCCTCACTTATACTACTTTCCTCACTTATAACACTTTCCTTATTTATTCCAATGTCCTCACTTATACTACTTTCCTCACTTATAACACTTTCCTTATTTATTCCACTGTCCTCACTTAAACCACTTTCCTCACTTATAACAATTTCCTTATTTATTCCACTGTCCTCACTTATACCACTTTCTTCACTTATAACACTTTCCTTATTTATTCCACTGTCCTCACTTATACCACTTTCTTCACTTATAACACTTTCCTTATTTATACCACTGTCCTCACATTTAACACTTTCCTTATTTATACCACAGTCCTCACATTTAACTCATCACTTATAATACTTTCCTTTTTATACCACTTTCCTCACTTATACCACTTTACTTATTTATACCACTTTCTTCACTTACAATATTCCCATGAAATGCATAAAAATTAAGAAGTCATAGACCATGTATATTTATCTGTAAGTCGAATATAGCCATAAACTGCACATATCCTAATGTACCATCACACTATATACATGCAGATCTGAGTCTGTGCAGTATGGTAGGAGTACACTGATCCGGATCTGCTTGCACATTATGTAACTGGAGATCAGTGTTAAACTGGTCTGTAGTTTACCCCCCCCCCCCCCCCTCCATAAGCAGGTACAGATAGTATACATTTATATTTAGCAGCATTTATATTTAAAGTATTATATGAAAAGTGCTTACAGGAATCTCCAGAAAATAGCTGTTATTATTAGGCAGTTTTAACACTGGAGATTACTTTATCTACAGTAATAAGTGTTCCATTGAACATGGTGTCTTGCCTGCATCCTGGCAATGACATTTCTCTGCATCTGATTTGCAAAAGTGTTAACACAACTTTATACATTGATGATGCTACTTTTGTTGCCTCTGGAAAAATGAAACCTGTATCTCGTTATGTAGGCGAGACAAAAAGATTAAAAAATTTTCTCTTATAAAAAGCTCATGCTACTCATTTTTGTAATCCAAAATATATATACCCCAAAATACTTAAGGTTTAAATTGGATGATCTGCTTATGTTTGTACTCAAAACCTAAATTCTATAAACTTAAATGAGAAATACATAATACACTTCTGAATCTCATTTAAACAAAAACTTTTTATTTAAATCAACATCTTTCAAGATAAAAAGACATGGCAAATTTTCATAAGAAATGTTATAGTTTATGAGTTGTTCTTCACTACAACAAATATCGTCAATGGTCCTAAGTTCGTCATGGCAGCAAATTCTGATGATTCTTGTGTGATTCTCATGTCAAAGCTGACCGCTCATTTCAAGCCATTCTGCAGTTGTCAATCTCTGATTCCCCTGGAAATTTTGGCAAGATGTGCTTTAAACAGGAAAAAAAAAAAAGTTTTATAATACGAATAATCACCCTTCAGCACAATTTCATTGAAAACAAATAGCAAAGCCTCCGTAATGCCCAAGAAATTTATACAGGAGATATTTACAACTAGGTCACATTGTCTGTTCCAGTTTATAATCTCTACCATCTTTGCTAGCCAAGGTTCCAATATGTTAACCTATCTACACCTTGGCTGATATTTCAGTGATTTGGGCCTGTGAATTGCATTTGATGTGGTGGCAAATACAACACAACTGTAATGGCTTCTCTCTGGCATGTATTTATAGTTTCGATGTTAAATTTACAAAGTAGCCTTATGAGGTCAGTTTCCTTCATCATTTTTGACATACAGTGGGGCCTTGACTTACGAGTGTCCCAACTAACGAGTTTTTTGAGATACGAGTCGTCTCTCGGCCAATTTTTTGCTTTGAGTTGCGAGCTAAAATTCGGGTTACAAGCCAGCTTCAGATACCCCACCGCTAGTTGGTGCAGCGAACGTCACATTGAACACATGAACATCCGCCAAGCATCCCGTGTCTCACTCATTCACTTTAAGCGGTCAGCTTGCAGTGGAAGCATTAGTGTTGTGCTCGCATTTGTGCTTGCGGTTATTTTGCAAAGAAGCAGATGATATGCATTGAATTAAAGAAAGAAATTATGGAAAAACATGACCAAGGTGTGCGTGTAGTCGACTTGACGAAGCAGTACGAGCGTAGCACTTCCACGATCTGCACCATACTGAAGCAGAAGAAGTCAATAAAGGCTATCACGCTAGCCAAGGGCGTTAAAATAATTAATAAACAGCAGACATATCTCCATGAAAATATGGAGAAGCTGCTGATGGTGGGTTGACGGAGAAGCAGCTCGCCGAAGATACCGTGACGGAGGCTATAATCTGCGAGAAGGCATGAGCTATTTACGCTGATTTGCTACAGGTTCTCTACCTTCCACCCAACATCACCCCTATCCTGCAGCCCATGGACCAGCAGGTGATTTCTAATTTCAAGAAGCTCTTTACCAATCACCTGTTCTGACGCGGATTTGAGGTGACGGAGAGCACAAACCTCAACCTTAGAGTTCTGGAAAGACCACTATAACATCAGGATATGCTTCAGAATTATTGATATTGCGGTGGTTTTGGAGGTCCGAAATGGATTAATTCCATTTCAATGGGGAAAATGGATTTGACATACGAGTAATTTGAGTTACGAGCTCCGTCACGGAACGAATTAAACTTGTAAGTCAAGGCCCCACTGTATGTACAATGCACCAATGTTACACACCATTGGTCAGTTGGCATTACATACTAAGGGAGGTAACTCATGAAATCCAATGGATGTTGCTGGGACAAAGAACTGAAATATCTGATCAACCTGCCAATGCGCAGACAAGTTAACATATCAGAACCTTGGCTAGTGAAGATGATTACCTACTCACAGCTCAGTGGTGATGAATTTAGTACCAAGTGTAAAAACTAAAACATAAACTGAGAAAATATGAACACATACATAATAACAAACTAAATTAGTTACTGCAATTGGAAGGTTCCATCTAAATATTTAATCCAATCCATTTATATATTTTTAAATTTATAATAAATAGTTTTCTTACTTGAATTAAATGTACTCATTTTTCAAAACACTATAGTTTTGATGGTTTAAACAGATTGGTTGTCTGAGTAATTATAATACATTTTATTTATGTATTCAATGCTCAAGTTGTGACAAAGTGTACAAGCAACACTTCTGCAAGTCAACTATAAACACAATTTGTTTGGTATGCCCTTACTGTCAAACTACTTCACCCAGAAATAGTGTTACAAACTTTTAACTCTGTATCAGTTGATTTAAAGACTTGTGTTATATTGTAAACTCAGGATAAATAAACAATTTTACTTCAACTTGTTGTTTTGAGGTTAACACCAATTATGAATGCATGTTATACATGGCAGCCAGTATAACTGGTGGAGGAAGAGCAATACAATACCTTGGTAACACTGACTCACAGGAAGCTAGTGGAAGTTTTCTCACATACCTACATTGACAGAGCCTTAGACTTGAACCCACATGAAGAGATGTGAGAAGGCAATGATTGGTGAAGGCATGTGCTTTAGACCACGCTGCCATCTTGTGCCCACACCTTATGTTTAACTGACATTATCTTAACCTGAACATTTTGAGAATGCATGTCAAAACTTGGATTAAAAAACTTAGGACTGTCAAGAGTATAAATATAAAGCAAAGGATAAATGTAAATTGTTTTATGGTAATGTTGAAAAAAACAACTATACATTGTTTTTATCAAAAATATCTACTAGAAATTAATTAATTTGCATGGGTATGTATTTCTCTGGCTTTGTGAAGATCTTTCATAGGGTTCTACAATTTTGAGCTTGAGGGTGTAATGAAATCCACAAAATTGATACAGCATGAATAGGAAATATAAATGTAAAGTATCTTGCATGCCTTTTGAAAAGTCTTTGTATGATTTTTAAAAAACCCTTACACAAAACTGAAGCAATACATCATATCTGATGTAATACACATGTCTGTTGTTGTTGTTGTTGGGTTTAACGCCATTTTTTTCGCACAAGATAGGCTATACGTGGCGGCCAATATTATTGGTAGAGGAAGAACCCCGAGAAAACCCCCGGAAAGAACCACTGACCCACGAGAAACTACTGACAAGCTTTCTCACATAACTACATTAGCAGAATCTTAGACTCAAACCCACACAGACAGAGGTGAGATGGCAGTGATCCGTAACGGAGAGTGCTTTAGACCACTCGGCCACTCAGGGCCCCTCATGCCTATTGTAATAATCTCACAATCATCTTTTTGGTTGAAACTCGGGGGATAAAATATTCCTGCTGAGTGCAAGTTTTTCAATCTCAGCATGCCCTGCTTGTGATAAACAGCTACAATACTCCACCTAGAAAAACACTAACTTACTACTACACATGCCTGATGTCTTGTTAGCACTTAACTCCATTGGTCAATCAGCCAAAATTAGATTTGTGTTTGTAAATACATTTGCTCTGCTACAGAACAAAAAACTTAAATTTGAAAGATAAAAATATTGAGAAAAATCTGAAAAATTTATATAACGACATAAAAATAATATCATATATTTACAAATACAAATGTGCATACAAAATTTCATCTGTATACTTCAAACAGCTTTTGCTTAATGAATCTTAAAAGAATTTAAGATTTTTTAACATAAAAAAAATGTCCAAGTTCAAACATTAAAAAAAATGTGTTCAAAATTGAAACAAACGTTATAATGGTCTGCAAATCAACATTGGTCAATTATTTAAAATACAATTAAACCTCCAAAATCTCATTTTCAACTTTAATTTTTGCCCAATCGTCCTAACAAGGTTAATAATACAAAAGACTAAGTTCATACAGTTTTAAAAAAATGTGAAATAAACACCTAAATACTGCTTTTTATGGCCTGAAAATCTAATGGTTTTTAATTAATCATACTAATAGAGCTTTTAACAAAAAGTTTGTCATTATAAAAAAAAAAAACGAAATAAATTGCTGTATCTGGATAATTGATCAAGTGGTATACATAAGGGTACAAGTATGCTAGCTAAATTTTGTTCGTCCATGTCAAGCGACTTTTACATACTTTCATTTTTGTAGCATCTTTGGATGGATGGATAAAAGGGCAGACATGATCAAATTATGATACTTCTGCTGCATACATCCAACATTTACTTTATTCAACTTGACCAGTTTGGGAGAAACAATGCACTTTCTAATGTGAAGAGTTACAAATGTAGACAAAGTGACCAAACTCTTTTGTTCTATCTAATTGGATTATTCTTCGTATCATTTCTTATTACTTTCTATGATGAGCTTAATTTATGCTAGGCCATTTGCCTGAGACTTGTGAAACATGTTGCATGACTAGTAGAATTTTGCTTAAAGCTAGTCCATTGGAACAGTGACAAAATAGATAAATCCCACTCCATCGAGTTAGGGCAACAAACTCTAAAAATAACTGACTTCCCAGGATATAACTAATTATATTCCTGGTCATGTATATGTTTGATTTTTGCACACAAATGCAATATTTAAGCATCTTAATAACCAGAGCTAAATTAGATATCATGTGACTGGCTACAGAGTATTGCAAATGGCTGCCATCACAAGATACCACAAACTCTGCATGCATAATGTACCACAATTTTCAAGGCACTAGGTTTTCTGGGATTTCTAAAATCTCCTAGGCATAAGTTATTTTTGATCCCACACTAGTTTTTGGGCAAGTGAACAAATCTAGAAGGTGCTGATTCCTACAATCTCAAAATATTTACCCCAAAAATAATCTTTCTGGTGCAGAATATAGGCATTACATTAAATATTATATTGTACCAAATGTCCTGCATTGCATATCAGGTACGTTTTAACCTTCTGTGAATTTACATGAGATTTTTAACTTGGAAGGTAATATTTGTGTTTCTTTCTATATTTTTTTTTTAGATAAATAGAGACAGTAAATTATTTATGTCCACTGGTGGTGCTTTTATGTGATGAGTTATGTCCCTTGCTGATGCTGATAGGTCACATGATGTGTGTGGGTAATAGGTATGGCTTTGGCTAACTCATTTATATTTTGCACTGAGGTGGCTGCAGAGGAGTACGCTGTTACTGGTAGCATGTTCCCAGCATGAAGAGTGGCTTGTGACACATCCACTGTCTGTATCTGCTGCATTGGAATGGTTTGGGTATTATTAGTTGGAAGGTTTTCCAAAAACCGTAATGTTTCCATGTAGCCAAGAAGTGTGGAGAAGGTCTGATTTTGACGAGGATCCGATGTATGAAGTACTGAGGTTCTAGCATTCTGATCTCGTTGCTGCTGGTAATCAGCCGTCTGAAGCACACCGTTTGACCTAGTCAAGTCTATGTTTGGTTGCTCCTTATTTATCATCACCTGATGCTGTTGGCCAGTGGCAGGGTTAATGTACATATTAGCAACAGGTGTGGCATGTGTGATGTTCCTGTAATCCATCGTTTGGTCCACACTTTGGCGAATGGTGTTCTGTGGAGTCAAAATGTACTTCTCATTTATGGTATAATGAGTTGGACCACTAGATGTGTGAACTGTAGGCATGCCTGGTGGCGCCTGTAAGTTGGCAATACTTGGAATGGTTTGTGCATTTGCAGGATCATATAGGGTCGAGATCTGAATCTCCCTAGTATTGAGATGTGGCTGGATAACATTGCCTGAGACATATGATAGGTTATGCAGGACTTGAGAAGCCATTGAAGTTGCTGCTGCAAGAACCTGTTCCTCTTCTGATGTTGGGACAGGAGTTTGAATTGCTGCCATTGCTGGATCAAGTTTCTCATAAAGTTGGTGTTTTTCACGTTTGCGTACAATTCCCTCCCCATGGCTTCGTCTGTGTCTAGTGTGAGAATTATCTCCTGTATGTGATGTGCGTAAATGTCTGGTCAGATGATCTTTGCGACCAAACCTCTGAGGGCAGTATTGACAGAGAAAATCCTTTTTCTTGGTATGTGTTATCATATGTCTTTTGACATCTTTCCGTGTAAAAAATTTCTTACCACATTCAAAACACTGATGAGTTTTTTCAGTAAGGCTTTTTGCAGCACGAGCACCAGTATGAATTTTTAAATGAAACAAGAGTTCCTCTTTTGACATAGCTTCTTTTTTACAGATCTGACATACAAGAGTTTGTCCTGATTCTGCAGCGTGGAAAGCCATGTGAGTCCTGTATGAAAAGTTGTATGAATATTCCTTACCACAGAGTTCACATTTCCAGATTTTTTTGTTTGGGTCATGAGTAATGAGATGGTTCTTCAAATGGTCCTTGCGATTAAAAGACTTGTCACAATAAGGACACTTGTGGTGTCGAGGACTTGTATGAATTAGACAATGGCGTTCCAACTTGAACTTGGACATAAATCCTTTGTTACAACCTTCAATTTCACATATGAAAGGTTTGATACCAGTGTGTTGATACACATGAATATAATAGGCAGCCTCAGCTACAAACTTCTCTTCACAATGAGGACACTGGTAAGGATCTCGTGTCTTTTTAGGTCCCCTTTTCTTCTTTTCTTTGGGTGGCTTGAGTTCTTTAGTTGGTTTAATGTCTTTAAATTCTTCAGGTTCTTCAACCTCGTTTGGACCTTCTTCTAGTTTTTCCTCCTTTTCAGGTGGTGGAGGTGGTTCCAAAGGCCTTGTTCTAGGTCTTCCTCTTTTTCTGAGCCCTTCTTTTTTCTGCTGTGAAAAGGATTCTTTCAATCGGCTCTTTTCTAATTTCTGCCTCCAAGTCTTTGTAGGTTTCACATATTTGCGAGGCCTGCCCTTTCGACGTCCACTCACACGTCGAGCAGATGGCTTGCTGATGCAGTCATGACTCTCCAGGTCTATGAAGCTGGGAAATGTTCCATTACACACAGAGCAACTCCAGCTACTTCCACCTGCAAGAAAATGCATACAAAGTTACAGTCACAAAGTTAAAGTCACAACATCCTGACAAAAACTCAGCCTTTCAAAAATTTTGGAACATAGCTATAAATTTGTGAAAATTTCATAGACATTTATTTGTAGCCACAAATCATCTATAGGCCGTTATAAGTTTGTCAAACTGCAAATAGCATTAACACTGATCCGCTGTCATATAATGTGCTGCCGGATCAAAGTCTATGTTATCTGTTCTACCAACTACTCCTTACAAACTGCACAGACCCAGATTGGCCAGTGCATTATGTGATGATTTATCTGGGTCTAAACACTTGAATTGAATATTTAGTAAATTATAGATGTTACTTGAGAATTTGAATTCAAAGGCAAATGCAAAAATAAATGTATACTGAAATAAGCACCATATTTTAATAACAAATGTAAGTGTACAAGCATGTAGATGGAAAAAAATTCCTAAGTTCTAGAAGGATCATTCAATTTATATACACACACAAACATATTGATTGGTTTTTAATGGTCAGTTGATTGATTTTAATGACACTATTACTAAGATATTAGCTCTATTATACCAATGAAATAGAAGCTAAGTACTTTTATAAAAAACACACTGAGGCAGCTTATCTAGGCTAGTCTCCGTGACTGCAAAACCTGCAACTCTGGGATTATGTGGTCTACCAAGTAAGCCACTGCAGCTTTCTATAAATGGCTTGCTATAGCTAATTCCTGCAGTCTATATATACACCTTCCCCCATTCCCAGTACTGTGAGATAACCTAAAATCTGTCACATATATAGAATATCTTCCAGCTATACCAGCATAGTAACAAAATTTTGTCTAAGCATATCTATGTATGGCCCATCACCTGAGTAACCCACAACTCATGGTCACTCTGCAATCCATAACCTATAAATCATGGTCACTCTCCAGTCCATAACCCATAAATCATGTCTCCTCTCCAGTCCATAAATCATAGCCACACTCTAGTCAATAATCCATAACTCATGATTGCTCGCCAGTTCATAATCTATAATTAATAATAGGGCATAACCGATTAGCATTTTTCTACCGATTCCCGATTCCGGATTTTGGGCATGAAATTTTTCCGATTCCGGATATGATTCAATTAATCAGAAATGCTAAATCCGTATTTTTTTTTCTAAAAAATTTTATCTTCCGTTTCCGGGTTTCTGGTATCTGGTTTTGCCGTGTCCAGCACGTTACTTAGTACTTTACCATATCCGGCTTCATTTCCGGTTTTCACCCGTCGGTTCAAATAGATTGTCTCACAGCGTGGTTGTGTTGACCATATTGGACTTTTCTGACTTATTATTTAACTTTATTAACGCACTATCGAATGACACGCAGTGTTAGACACGGTGCTATAGAAATTCAACTTTATTATTTTTATTATCTGAATCGGTCGTTCCTGCCTTGTCCGACTCCGATTAATCGGAAGTTCATACTATCCGGTGGAATCCAATTTCCGGATCAAAAGTTGGTTATGCCCTAATTAATAACCATTATCCAGTCCATAATCCATATATAGTAAACACTTTCCAGGCCATAACTCATAAAGCATGGTCACTCTCCTGTCCATAATCCAGTCCTAAGTCCATCCTCATACTCAAGTCCATAATCCATCAATCCTAACAATTATTGAGTCTGTAAGGCATAAATCATGGTCACTCTCCAGTTTCATAATCCATAAATCATGACCACGTTCTAGTCAATAATCCATAAAACATGTCACTCTCAAGTCCATAATCCATAAATCCTAACAATTATTGAGTCTGTAAGAAATAAATCATGGTCACTCTAAAGTCCATAACCCATAAACTGTAGCCATTATCCAGTCTTCCATCATATCTAATATTGGGCCATATGTGTCTGATAAATGGATCAATATGAAACCAGTCAAAAGTGGCAACCCATTGGAAAAATATCAAAATTGGCCTGTGTACATGGGAGGCTTCTGTTATTATTATTTTATCAAAATTATTTTATATGCACAATTCACCAAAATCGTAAAATTTATGTGTATCATTATTATTATTATGTTATCAAAATTGTTTATTATGCAGAATTCACCAAAATCATAAAATACATGTGTATCTTGTTCTCTCTCATAGAAAGGTTCCACACAAGATTACTTTATCCAGCTCACTTTGATCCAATCTATCAATTAAAACATCATACACTTAAAATAATCATTAATTTGTATACCAAGAGAAAACACTGATTTCATTACTGATTTACATGTGACTGGTCAGCCAAATTGTACAAACTCAGCTTCAAAACAGCTGATCATGCTTAAAAAAAAATATATGGATTAGATAGTATCTCAGCTTAACGAAATCAAATGACAACTTGGCTCTGACTGAGGCCTGACAAATTGTACAAACCCAGCTTGAAAACAGCTGATCACGCTTTAAAAAAAAATATATGGATTAGACAGTTTTTCAACTTAAAGGAGACTAGAAATGAAAATTTTTATTTTATAAATGTAATTCTTTACAAATTCTAATTCGAATATAATGTTTAAAAAAATAATATCGTGTGCGGATATTGATTATATTGCGAAGAAGATACAATGATTCCATAAATTGCTGAGTATTTCCGAGTTTTAATGAGACGCCAGATCACGTGGTCTTGTGACGTCATACTAGCCAGTCCTCGTATACAAACAGAAACATGGCAAGCGAGAAAGACCATTCATAACGGTTTTCATCGGAAGTAATTTTTCACACACACAAAAAACAACACCCCACAAATTAATCTGCAATGAGGAAATCATACATAATTAATTTCAACATTAAGAAGCTTCCTTTCTATGATTCAATTACAGTGTATTTTACATGCATGATACAGTTAGCATATTGACAAATCTGTAAGTATATACATGCTTCGTTAAAATAGATTACGTACTGTACTGGTCAGTGCTGAAAGAAATGTTTTAAGCACAGGCCCCGGGCTGATGACTTAAATAAACTTACTAGCCCTGACTGAAATTCCACCAACCCGAACAGTTCATATATTTTAACTTTCAAACCGGGAGAAGAAATAAAGAAAATAAATTCCAATTTTGGAGGTATTTCCTCCCTATCTCGTAATATCTCTCTTGATTTTTCGCAGTTAACTACCGATTATTTCAATGTCTCTCAATTTTCATTTCTCAGAAGAAGAAAATCCATATATATATATATATATATATATATATATATATATATATATATATATATATATATATATATATATATATATATATATATATATATATATTATCAAGTGTGCAGTCCACAGATGTCATATTCTATTTTATCAATTGTGAATATTGTAGTGAAGAAATAATTAATATCACAGGACAGTTTTTGTCTTCAGTAAATAGTTTAAGATTAAACATTATTCACGTAAATTTCGGATTAACTACTACAGAATTACTTCTTGTAAAAAAAAAAAATGTCACCAATTATTTTGAAACACATGAATTATCACAATAAAGGATGCGTAATTTTCTCTGCAAACAAAATCTCCATTTCCGCAACACACAAAAAAACTCGGCCAGTTAACACCTGACATTCCTCTGCCATATATGTAAAGTTTCATTACCATGATTAAATTAAAAAAAGGAATTTTAAAAAATATGACGCAGAATATGTGTCCCTAAAAAACTAATTCAAAATAAATATTTAATTCAGTAAACAGTGTTACATATCTTAACACTTAAACTAAAGGAAATAGGGTGGGATATAAAATGTGGGAATACAATGGCCACATACATGTACGGTAACGTTTGACTGCAGATTTGAACTCTTAAAATGAAGTCTTTGGCCTCAAAGTTACAACAAAATTCGGCATAGTTTATTTGACAATGAATTTCTGGTGCTTTCATACACACTCTGTAGCACATGGTTTCTTTGAATTATGTCAGAGGGCCAGTCCTTTTCACAACATAAATGCAATGATAAGGAATAATTGTTAATTTGTTAAACTGGCATTATGTTTGTGTACTTAATTCTAACCTCTAAATATTATGCAGACCAGAATATAAAAAAAGGGTCTTGTCCTGGGGGATAATAATGCGTATCACAGGGAGAAATTGCACATTGGTGCAAATGGGCGGGGTCAATAGTCGCCTCTCCCAATTTCTATTGTCAGCCAATTAATGTGAAAGTTTGATTTTATATCGGATCTCTTTTCTTTTAATCACTGCTATTTAAACTGCCCAAGGGACAGTTTTATATCAGTTCCAATCATTACAGATTTCCGTTTATACATTTTACGTGTAAGAGGCATAGATTGAAAGGTTGTTTTTTTTTAAAAATAATTTTTTTAATATTTTTTTAAAAAAATTACTTAAATTGTTTTTCTCAAAACACGACCGTGTCAAGGGTTGATAATCTTATTATTATTAGTTTTTTTTTAGCAAAGCTTCCATTTGATTTAAGTCAGATCTCAATTTCACACAGGATAGTGGTGGCTTTATTTAGATTGCAATCTTGAAGAATAAAAAAAACATTTACTCATTTCATCAGCACGATCAGGTGTCGGGCTGTCATATTTTTTTTATTAGCACTTACTCGGCCTTCTGCCTATTTTCGTAACTCGTACGTTTGACACTCTTTACCAGGATTTAAAATATACAATGGTATGTCTGGAACAGTTTCAACTTTTAGTCTAGGCCTAGTATTCGTGTATCCTAGAGGTTCTATTTTTTAGGATCCCTCTGGTAACATTCCTTTGAGAAATGTAATGATCACGGATTGCTGTATGGTGTTGCATTGAAATCGACTCGTTTGTAATAATGTATCCAGACCTTCTTTATGCCTTTATCATTTGGAAAAGAAAAAAAATGTTGTCCATAGCCTTTTCTTAATGCGCTATTTACACCCGTAAGCAATAATACAAAATCGCCAGTTGGGATGCTGGAGTCGCTACTATGACGTCACATCACGAGAGTAACCGAATAGGTGCGGAAATTTTGCATACAAGGTCATGGAAATTCAGCTCGTTGAACATATGCCAGTATTTAAATACTGGGATTGCGGTCGCATATAATAATTCAGAATAAGGTTTTCTTCATTAGTGTTGTTCTTATTATTCTATATTTCCATTGGTTTCTGGTCTCCTTTAATGACATCAAATGACGATATGGCTCATGACCGAGGTCTGTCCAAATTGTACAAACCCAGCCTCAAAACAGCGGATCACGCTTAAAAAAAAAATATATGGATTAGACATTATCTCAACTCAATGAGATTACTTGGCTCATGACAGAGGTCTGTCAAAATTGTGCAAACTCAGCTTGAAAACAGCTGATCGCACTTAAAACAAAAATATCTGGATTAGACAGTCTTCAACTTAATGAGATCAAATGACGACTTGGATTATGAGGTCTGTCATAAATAGGGAAGCTCCATATAGCTATTCCCAAATTTAGCCCATTTTTACAAATTTTAAATATCAAATGTACCTGACCCTGATGCATGTGACTCATATCTCTTCTCAGAGATGAACTCTAGAGATAGCATTAATTGGCAAAAAGATGAAAATATAGATCTATACCTTTTATAATGACCCAATATAACATGACAACTTTTACCCCTTATCTTGCAAAAAAATTGCTAGACCCTGTTTACTAATATGAAAACCGCCTCATTGTCAAATTTGACATACTGACACTTTTGAGTTATATTCCAGTGACTGTAGTATGGTGAGGACAAGGGAGATAAGAAATGCTGCACAAGATAATTCATTTATCTAAACTATAACTTCCCATGAAGCAAAGAATAAAATCTGCATATACTAAAAGGTCAGTGTAAATGTGCTCCAGTCATTGCTGAAAAGTAGGGAGAACCACGGTTTGGTTACAAAACACCTAGCAAATGAAGCAAGCAGGTGACCATTACATGTGACATTTATTAAAAAATTTGCCTGGGGAACTTGTAATTGCCTTTTAACCAGGTGATCAAAAAGTATAGGTGATCATTAGGACAGGTATGACTCTACCTAATACCAAAGAGCCAATTTTAAAATAACAAGAATTCCAAAGAATGAATGATCACCTGCTCTGGCATGGCATAACTAAGAAATTTGCTATATTGTTGAAGCAAGGATAGTCAGCCAAGCTCATATACTTTTATCTGTCATGAGAAGTTGTTGTTGTTGTTGTATGGTTTCACACCATTTGTCAGCACAAGATAGAATATTCATGGCAGCCAGTATTTATGGTGGAGGAAGAACCATGGTAAAGAACCACCGACCCACTAGTAGTTACTGGCAAGCTTTCTCACATACCCACATTGGCCGAATCCAAGATTCGAACCCATGCAGACAGAGTTGAGATGGCAGTGATCTGTAATGGAGAGCACTTTAGACCACTCAGGGCCCCTTGGTAGAAAGTAAACACAATACCCTAAGTATAAAATACTGGTCATGGTGACCTACTTTTCCATTTAGTGGGTAGAACCCTTCAAGATAAATACCCTGATTGTGTTTATTGCCTAAACATTTAAAAGTTTCAGAGAAACAAAAACTTCAGTATTTATTTTTCTGACTTGCCCCTGCATCTTGTTTCACAGTTAAATTTGAAGAAAAAAAACCCACAAGTACATAATAACAATGCATCATGAAAGGTGTAGAAAATACCCACAACCATCAACACTGTTTGCAAGCCTGTACATTGTGTGCTGACTAGTATACAATGACCCTTTTTCTTGAAAAGCTAAAGAAAATATTGCGCCTATGATGACAAAACCATCAGAAAAGTGATCTTAGTGTCTCTCCTGTGAATTACTGGCATCCCATAAATAGGACAAGTCAGCAAGTTTCTACCTGCTTCTTCCTCTATTTCTTCAACCAAGAGAGGTTTGTTCATCTGCTTGGCATAGTCGGCGGAATACCACACCTTCAGCTCTGTATTGGAGGGAATTGGCTGCAAGATCAAAATAAAGTTTTGGACAGCAAGATTTCATGAATTTTGTACAGATTTTTAATATTGCACATTTTAGGAATTTTTCTGCAAATTTCAAGACATTCTTAAATTGGAGAAAGTAGAAATTTGTGTCTGTTATTATTTCTCTTGCACTAGTAACATCTAGGTTGGTACTAAAATGTCTAATATCTTCAATTTCTTTGCTCTCCCGAAAATGGCTGTACTTTGGAACTTGATGTTCCAGATCTAACTCTCAAATTAGTTTAGTCTTCACCTAATTTAGTACTCTTATTTCCAATCCAAAAAATAATTATGTAGTTCCTAAAGTTTCTTCTGAGAAAAAAATTAAATCTCTTTTGTCACCAATTATTTCTGAAAATACTCCACTCTATCAATCAGCAGTGACTCCACACTTCACAGACAAAAGGCAAATGTTGATATTTTCATTTAAAAAACTGGTTGTTTGAATTGATCTGAACTGTCATTCCAAATATCTGATGGCCTTTAGAGCTTTGGCAATCACCATTATGTTATATCTACAATAAGCCCTTGTATAATAATGAACTAATCGAGAGACTGACCAGGTACAATTTATTCTTTAAGAGTAGCTAAGTGAATGTTACACCTGATGAAGAGAAATACTGCTTTCACAGGCATAATTCAGTGAACTACACTCAACATCACCTTCCACCAATATATGTGAAATATAAACAATACACATTGTACCTACTGTATGACGTCTTGTGAAAAAACCATATTTGTACAACTAACCATTCATCAGAAGTAGTGGTAACATAATTTTAAAGATAACCATCAAGATCATTAAAATAGAGGTTTGAAATGTACTGTTTTCCTTTAAAACAATGTACCTGTGTACATCATAATAAGTCTTTAAGAAAAAACTCTAATGTCAAAATGACCACATGTTAGAGCCAAATTACTGCCGTTACATGCAAAATGGCAAATATGCCAAACCATCTGAATAATACTGAATATTAAAAGATATCAGTCCTAAACTGCATTAGGTTTCATTTAAAACTGATGATTTTGACATTTAATCACATTAAAAGCCATGTCATTTTCTCCCTCGGAATAAGAAACCTGGCAATTTTTCGCATGCCTGCAAATTAATCAAATGTTGATTGGCTAAATTCATAGGTCCACCAATTTTGAATCCTGGGATAAGATTTGATGATGTTACCATTGTAAACACAAGAGGCAATGACCAAATTATGCTGGATACAGTAAGTGATTCTAATGTAATATACAGTTCTCACTTTTCTATTGATATCATCCAGCACTTGGGCAAGGATTTAATTTTATCTAATGTACACTTTTTCTTTTCCAAACGGCTTAAAATAACAGGCCTTCCTTTCTTCAAACCCGCTTGAATCGATTTACCCACCATATGTGAATGTTGTTATTAGATTAGAAACGAACGGATTTTGTTGACTTTATCCCATCACTACTTTTAGGGCACTCCCGAAAATGAAAGGAATTACCATTGACTACTAACTGAATTTGGTGGTGGCACCTATTAATTCTAAATTGAATAAGTGATTATCTTTTAAACACAACATCTTGAATACTTCCAATAAAATTGTGTCAGATAGCTAGTGTTGTTCCGATTATCGATTATAATCGATGATCAGTTGGTTGAGTGAACCAATTCGCCAATCGATTGTGAAACGCCATAATCGATTGCATGGTAAGGGAGACAACTGTGAAGCGCTGGCACAGACTAGTTCAATCCCTTTGTTTGTTGGGAAGAAAACCGAGGATTCCGAACAAAATGTTAAAACCCCGCTAAATATCATACACGTGCCATGGATGAAAACGATCGCAAAATAATATATCCATATCCTGGAGGAAAAGCTCGTTCTCGTGTATGGACATATTTTGGATTTTACAAAATACAGGAGGGTCCACCGACAAAGGAGAATTTAGATACAACGAAGGTCATATGCAAACTCTGCAGAAAGGAATATGCAAACAAAGGTAGGTCCAGCTATTCTCATTGAAATCATTGCGGGGATACATTTATTTTTGGCAAACACATTCTCCAATACATAGTGCAAAAAATGAACAATATTCTAATTTTTTTGTGGTGCTACACGAAAACAAAATTATCATGGGATACGCTTTACATTTTAGGACTGTGGAACCATGATATTAGCCTTCCGATCCACAACAGTAAAGCTAAATTATGTATTCCCTTCATAACTTCCAAATATATAAACATACACCATAGTTAGATTTTTTTGGATAATTTGGAAACAAATAATGTCGTCAACGATGAATGCAATTATTAGGAGACAGAACAACCTCGTATAAAATAAATGAGTTGCACGCACGCACACGGAAAAACGTTTCATGGCATTCCAGTATCAAATATTTTAAATCAAGAATTTTATTTTCATTAAATCATTTGTGTACTTTGTGCTTTCCTCTAATATAGCATGTGTTGTTGTTAAAATACTTCAAATTTCTTTTCATAATAAAGCTCCATGTCATGATTATGATTGAAATACATAAATAATCACAAGATTATCCTGCTATTTAGGCATATATGATAATGACGGAAAAGTGATCTCTGAGGTTTGTTACAGATATTCCCTGAGACATGTGACTATTTAAAAACATAAAATAACTTTTTAAAATGTTGCAAATTAATTTTAAAATATATGTACAAATTTAATATTAATTTTAATCCTGATTTTCTTTAAATAATTTCATTCCATTCATTTAAGATACTTGTGCATAAAGAATTTGTTGTTTGCTCTTTTTTCTTCTCAATATAAAAACATTTATTTCAAATACATTCCAGGCAATACTACAAATTTGGCCTTTCATCTTGATCATGACCATAAGGAAATGGGATCAGCGACAGCAAGAGGTGCTGATGTTTCCCCCCAGCCACCCAAACAGACTAAGATTGATGAACAATTTAAGAAGCCAACAGAGAGGATGTCAGCTACAAAGCAGAAAGAAATTGATGATGCACTCTTGAAACTTATTGTTGGCAAAGTTCTTCTGCTAAGCCTTGTTGACCATACATATTTGAGAAACTTTGTGATGCTTCTTAATCCAAGGTAAGTTTTAAATGATAACATTAAAAATTAGTAATATTTATTTAAACTGACAGTGAGAAAAGAAAAAAAGGTGTGAATCCATTTGATTCTAGATGTCAACACTGTTGAATTTTGAATTTTCATACCTAAATTAAGCAGTATTTAATTAAATATAATGCTGTCCTGTCTAAATAAACATTAAATAAATTCATTATTTTCACTATATTTAGACATAGTAAATATTCCAAATACATGTCTTGTTTGACTACCATGACTAAATGTTTCAAACTTTACATTTTCAGGTATGAAATTCCAGGTCGTAAATTAGTGTCCTCCAAACTAGCTGTGAAGAAAGACCAGGCTGAGAAAAAAGTAAAAGAGGAACTACATGATGTTCTTGATATAGCTGTTACTCACGATGCATGGACTTCATTAAATACAGAAAGTTATAGTACAGTGACTGCA
Source organism: Unio delphinus (assembly GCA_029339505.1). Lineage (NCBI taxonomy): Eukaryota > Metazoa > Mollusca > Bivalvia > Unionida > Unionidae > Unio > Unio delphinus. The sequence continues at coordinate 4,270,856 of JAQISU010001239.1, forward strand.
CATTTTATTTCCAAAGATTGGGAATTGAAAAGTGTTGTCTTAGAAACACGAAAAGTTGAAGGCAGTCACACTGGGGAAAATATAAAAGAAAGCCTGTTGGCCACTCAGAGGCGATGGAATCTTCCAACACCAACTGGAGTAACTGATAATGCAGCCAATGAGATCAAGGCTTTTGATTTACTTCAATGGACTCGATTTGGTTGTTATGGTCACAGATTCAACCTTATTGTGAAAAAAGCTTTAGCTATACCAGAACTGTCACGAATCATTGCAAAGCGGCGCAAACTGGTGACTTTTTCCATCAAAGCACGAGCATAAATGATTTGTTAATGAGAAAGCAGCAGTTACTACTTGACATAGGTGCTAGAGGACACAAGCTCAAGATGGATGTTCCAACTAGATGGAATAGCACTCATGACATGCTTGAACGACTGCTTGAGCAAACACCTGCTATTATGGCTGTTATCAGTGACCCAAACATAAGCAAGTCAACAGCCGCAACATTGAAAAATTATGTCTATAAATTTGACGAACAAGCATTGGTTGAAAAACTTGTTTAAGTTCTCTCACCGTTCCTGAATGCAACAAACAGTGTTTGCAGAGACAAATCACCAACCCTTCATAAAGTTATCCCAATACTTCTTAAACTTACCAAATGTATAGAAACAAATGCTGATGATCTACCTTCAATTGCTAAACTTAAAGATGTAATGAGACAAGAACTTGACAATAGAACACAGGACAAAGATCTAGCTCTGTTGGGCTGTTTATTGAATCATACTATGAAGGATCTGGAGTTTCTATCTGACAGTGAGCGAGCAGATGGACATGCTCTGCTTTTAAAGGTTGCTCTTGATATGGCTGATGTTAAAGTGAATGTCCAAGTGGAACCAGGGACTAGTGATGAACAACCTTCAGACTCATTGCCACCTCTACCAATTGCACCATCACTACTAAATGTCAGAGATGACAACACTAAAACTGTGGTTACACTTAGTCCACCAAACAAGAAAGCAAAGGTCAATGTTGACATGGATGATTGGTTGCAAGATGTTGTTTGCCTTGGTGAAAGTCAACAGCCAATAACAGATGTCATCCACCAGGAGGTTTCTAGATATCTAGTTGCTGCTCCATATGATACCAATCTCACAATGTTACAGTGGTGGAAACAAAACTGCCAGTTCTACCCCCATCTTAGCTTACTAGCTCGGAAGTACCTAAGTATTCCGGCATCATCAGTATCCAGTGAGAGGGTATTTAGTCTGGCTGGACATCTTGTCAGCAAGAAACGGGCTCGTTTAAGTTGTGACAATGTGGACCTGATAATATTCTTAAACAAAAACATTAACTATTGGTAATGTCAGTGTAACAAGCTCAAGAAGAAACAGTATTCTGAAAAATGATTTTTGTGTTCAGCATTGCTCAAACATTACATGATTTTGCTGATAAATAGTTCAGTTAGTTTGAAAGTTTTTGTAATTGGTGTTTTTTTTGTTTTGTTTAAACTGCTTTGATTGTAGTATTAGTAACTAATGACAAGCAAGAAAAACATTTCTTTCTATACTTTAAACAATTGAAAAATCACATATGAATAAAAGTGTTCTGGGGGATTGTTAAGTCTTTCAGCTGCATAAAACTGATAAGCCAAAGAAAGTTGCTTTTGAGGTTAAAGTGTATATATATATATATATATATATATATATATATATATATAGAGAGAGAGAGAGAGAGAGAGAGAGAGAGAGAGAGAGAAAGAGAGAGAGATTAACTCCTATACATTTTTTTAAATTTTAAATGTTTTGAACAAAGATATAACTCTGTAACAAAAAAAATTAAAACTTACTTGTAGAAAGTTAGCAACCGATTATAATCGATTATCAGTAAGTTGTGTGCAACCGATGATCGATTATGAACTTCTAACCGATTCCCATCACTACAGATAGCTTTTCTTGAAACAAATAATTTTCTTCCTTCCAATTTTCAGTTATATTGGAAGAATGGTGAAATTGATAAAAAAAGAACAGAACTGGAGATTTAAGAACTAGTAGCTATATCAAGGTTTTCTACACTGCTAGAAGATTCAACTGCACCAGTTTTATTTAGAACCTAATATATATATCCTACTAAATATATCCTAATACATATTTGAGTCAAAGAACCGCACTACCATGACTATCATTTAAGTAGCAATAAGATTTTTTGTGAGGTTGCCTCACTGGAGGTCTAATTTTCACAATATTATAATTTAGGTACAACTACATGTAAGAAGTATTTTAGTGACAACTCCATCCATACCAGAGAAGGAATGGTAAGATATTCAAACTGCCATCACAGCAGCCATGCTAATAGTCTGATTGGCACCATTTTCATATGATAAATTACACATCACAGAGAAGCCATTAAGATCTAACAACACATCAATATGGCCGTCTGTTAAGAAGTAGCAATAGCATGATTTTCAAGATGGTCTTCATAAGAAGTGTTTCACTATCCATTCATTTAGAAGCAGTGAAAACAAGATTTTCAAGATGACCAGAATGTCAGCCATATTGGATGTCAGTATGTATGCATTTATATTGGGGTTATCAGCAAATGTGGGCTATATAGTTTCAAGAAAGTTTTGGTATGCCAAAGATGTAATATAAAACAAAGCAAAAGGAAAAATTAGTAAAATCCATCAAATAAAATGTCAAAGACCTTCTCAGCTGGCATATCATGGGACACATCAGGCAAAAATTATGCATATCGATGACCTTGGCATGAATGTGTGCATTAACGTTTTATGGCAATCCTCCAAATTGTTTAGAATGGACAGTGAAAACAAATTTGTAATAATAAACACTTGTACAGAAAAACTTTTTTTACACATGTAAAACACAAAAAGTAATAACTGCAAGATATAAGAAATAACATTACCTTTGTGGTGATGAAGAATAGTTTTCCATCCTGTTGAGCAGCGATGAGATTCTGTTCCTTGAAGGTCTTTGCTGGCCGAACAAACATCATCCAGTTACACTTATCCTCATCACTAAAATCAAGACTCTCTACGAAGCCTTCATCTCTAAATATCTGTTCAGAAAATGTATTTCATCATTACACATTACATACACACATCCAAATGCACAGAACCATAGGCAGAGATAATGCATCACATAATGCCCTAGTACAAGTCTCTGACATCACTTCACAGAGGGATGACATCAGAACCAAATTGCAAACCTAAAAGTCCAAAACTATGTTGTCTTACACATGGGTTGGAGTTTGCCCACATATATTTCATACCCAAAGGAACAATATAAACACTGATACCTGCATGAAGTGACAAAGGGTGGGGGAACTTGCCCACCTCATCCCCCCCACCTCCAATTTCACCTGTAAACATGGCTTACATCCGTAAAAACATAATAGCTGACCAATGCATATTTGCCCCCCTCCCCATGAAAATAATTCTTTTGTCACCCCTCCATAGAAATTTCTATGGAGGGGTGACAACAGAATTATCTTCAATAGCATCCATCTACATGCTAACTATTAAATAAGAGACAACATTTGTATGGGAAAGTCACATGTATGAACAAGTTAAAGGCATTAATGAAACTACTGACCTATTCCACCCATACAGTTCCATAGATTTTGAATACAAAATATATCTGGCAAACAGTGCTCCATGTTTAGGGTGGCGAAATGTTTACTATTCAACAGGCAATTGGATGTAATCTTGCTCATTTTAAGTGTGACATCAGAGACTCAAACTAATAAGGCACCTGCAAATCATAGTCATACAGCTTGCTTGAAATCAAAAAGTAGAACAACACTGTGCACAATCTCAGTACAGGGTCTCAGATTGGGTTCAATACTTTTCCACGCTGGGTGTTATTGAACATTATGAATGCATACATATATTTTTACGTATGTATAATTTCCAATGTAAAGGTAAAAATGTACAGGAAATTATGGATTGATATAGAAGGCTGGTTCCTTGATAATTGGAAACAGGAAAAGGTCATCATGCAAAGCTTTGAATCAAGTTACACATGATGACATTCTTGGAGTTCAGGTCAATCAATTATCCAGTAGACTGCCAACTAAAGGACTGATAATTAAATTTTATTTTCAGAGATGATCATGGTCAGACTGTGATTTTATTTTCAATAAGGAATTTTTAAAAATACTTCAATTTTTTTTTTACCACAGTAACTAAAGAAAGAGTACTTTTTTTCAGGTTATTTGGGGACCAGGCATTTTTAAAAATAAATCATAGGCCCTCCATACAGAAAATAAATTGGTGAGTTCCTAATTGATGAAAGGTTTGATTTTGTTGGTGTTTTACAGTACTGAGTTTAATGGAAGATGATGAAATCATCAATGATTTTGTTAAAGCAAATTGAAAATCAGTTATAAAAGTTTCTCTTTTAATAGTACATCTAGAGCTGTTGGACAGAACAGTCAGCAGTCTGCTGCAGCCTCAAATCAGCCACTCAAATTCAGAATGGATTTCTCAAAACCATCTCTCAACATCTTATTTTTCAGATGAGAAGCTTTAACCTTCATTTTCTTCCGATCAACATCTAAAGCATTTTGCCTCTTTGTTTTATGAAGGAAGGTCATGGAAATGGCGAAAGTACCTAGCCAAGAATGTTATGTGCCAAGCTTGATAAAAATTTGATCAGAAATTACACTTTTAGAATGGCAGCAAGCTCATCCAATCAAATGTAAGAACATCTCAATCACCTTGATAAAAATTTGATCAGAAATTACACTTTTAGAATGGCAGCAAGCTCATCCAATCAAATGCAAGAACATCTCAATCACATACCAGTTGTCACTCACATTCAAATTCACTGACTAGACAAATGATAAAAAATAACAATTCATGCTAGCAAGTAAAAAGTCAATATAACTGAAAAGGACCTTGCTTTAGATAGTTAATAATTATTAAAAATTTCCCATTCACAGAGTATGAATAATCAATTGCCACCATTATAATTCACGTAATCAACAGCAATCACAAAGGTTTATAAGCGTGCATTGAAACACAGTGAATAAATAGGCCAATTCATCTCAAACTGACCTTCAGTTCCCATTTCATGTCCTGTTCATTAACTTCATCCTGGGGGTCATCCATGTCAATCTCAATGGCTGCACTGTCACTTTGAGTTGCTTGAGATATATCCCCAACTCCGGAGTCATCCACATCCCGATTCTCCGTTTCTGTGACACTGTTAACTGCAGAGGCCATGCTTTCTTGGGGTATAGATATGGTGACTGGGAGGGACATTCCATCTTGGTTCTGTGCAGCCACCATGCTGTTCATGGCAGCTGTAAATGTTTCAGCATCTGTGTGAAACTCTACACCATCTCTAGTTTGTACAAATCCTGCTTGAAATTGATTCTGGAGGGTCTGCAACGCCTCCTGGGATATCTGAATGGTATTTTCCGGAGACGGAAAGCCTAATGGCTGACCAAACTCACTGACCACGATGTGATGTAGGTTTGCATCCAATGCTGCAGAAGCAAGCAAACTTTGTGCTACTGTCACTGCAGTCATTGCATTCTGGTTCTGATTGTCCATATGCACCTGCTGGTGATGAAAATGCTGGTGTTGGTGTTGTTGATGCAATTGCGTTTGGTGCTGCAGCTGATGAATCTGTGCTGCCTGGTGTTCCACTTGCTGATGTTGAATTTGGTGTTCAAGATGCTGCTGATGTTGTGTTCTATGGCCAAGCTGATGATGACTTTGGTGTTCTAGAGACTGCTGTTGGTGTTGATTAGCATGGTGGTGTAGCTGCAGTTGGTGCAATTGTTCAGGTGTAAAAATTTGCTGTTGTTGCTGCTCTGAGCTCTGAATCTGTTGGACTTGTTGGTGAAGATTGGGATGTGTGCCCATTTCACTGACAATAGTAGTTGTTTCTTGAGCTTTATACATGGCATTTTTCTTTTTCCAAACTGTAGTAGCTTCTTTTTTCTTGATTTCCTTTTTGACCCTGGAGGAGACTGGGGCCATAAATGGTCCAAACTGGGTTCGAACCTGAACAATCCTTTTGGCAAAAACTCCAACAGCTACAAAATAAATATAAATATGTACATTGTTTTAATATAAATGTAAGAAGAATAATTAAATGTTGTTGCTTCATTAAAACAAAAATAGAGAGAAACATTTCTAATAAATAATGTTTCTCTGAAAATACTTACCTATCACATTAATACATGTATTAGGAAATTATCCCTGCTAACTCTGAATCCAGTATTTCCTGAAAATTTCTTACGGTCTACAAAGCAGACACATGAAGGGAAGCAACTCTTGTACATTAACTCCCTTTGTAAATATTTAGGTGGCCACCTGAAATTATTGATGTTACCAGTTTAAGCTTGAGTGATAATTATAACAATACTTGCATTTGCAGAAATGGGTGTTATGGAATAAGTATTTTCATAGAAACACAAGTTAGTAAAATGTTTGCTTTCTTCATCAAATCTACTACCAGACTGCATTATCATTACGAGAATATGTAAGATAAGAACTGGTATTTGACCACCCATCTACTCAGTTAGTGTTATTTTTCCAAACAGTCTTCATGCATGGAAATAGTCTAGTGTACAGCTCCTATGCCATATTATCATTCATGGTGGTAAACAAATTTGTCACAGTCTAGAATTGACCAACTGCAAAATAGGCTATACAAGACAACCAGAAATTAAATGATAAAGAATTTTACAGATGATCAAAACATGAACAATAATAAGCATTAAATTGCATAAATTATTAATACATTTAAGGTGAAAGATGCAAATGCATAAAACACAGGGTATATTAACCTTTTGACATATGATTTACTGAAAATATCAATGGTAAAAATTTATTATAAATTGCAATGGATTCTTAGTAGGCACTGTTCATGATTGCATGTTAATGTTTCAATTGGTAATATCAACGGTATGTGGGTAGTTAATTTGCAAGAGTTACTTCCCTTTATTTAACATTCTGTACAGAGTAATGTCTCTTGTCCTCCGGGAAGGCTGTATTTGGAGGAAGCAGTGTAATTTCCTAATGTTATTGTGATCAGTTAATGCATCTGATGGAGAAATGTGTTCATAGACAGAAATAAAATAATAAGGCCACTGATGTGATGACATTATCAATGGTGACTGCATCTTAACAACTTTTATTTGAATAAAGTAAAATAAAAAATAAAATTGGCTGACATAAACTCTCCCAACTATATTTTTTTTACATCTGTTGCAGCTGTAATTTAATGGTAATTTTGTACTTTATACATATGCTATTTCATTCATGCATACTTTTGATACAATTACAAAACAATTTTATTTCCCTCTACAGTAAAAATATAGCCTGCTCCTTTCCATAAATGCATTTCTTTTCCAATCCAACAATTGTAGAAATCAACAACTGTAAACTCTTAATGCATTTCTGAGACCATAAATGAGAAACAATGATATGATAATGTGAATGGAACACAATTTAAGATCCTGTACAGTAATAGGTAAGATCTAGAAAGTCAGTATTCAATTTGATACAATTAACCATTTAAGTTTCTGTACAGTAATAGGTAAGATCTAGAAAGGCAGTATTCAATTTGATACAATTACCCATTTAAGTTTCTGTACAGTAATAGGTAAGATCTAGAAAGGCAGTATTCAATTTGATACAATTACCCATTTAAGTTTCTGTACAGTAGTAGGTAAGACAAGGAAAGACAGAAATTAATTTCAGCTTTAAAAAATATAATGCGTTAATTTGTAAACAGAAATCACTAAGACCATTTTGATGGTTTCTTTATAATGTATTAAGACAGATCGAAACAGCAAACTATTAATAAAAACCCAGATTTACACATTATAAACATAGAGAAAGCCTGGTAATAAAAACCCCGATTTACACATTATAAACATAGAGAAAGCCTGGTAATAAAATCCAAATTTTCACACTATACATATAGAAAACCTTTATTTGTGCTAAATTGATAAACATTCTCTACTTACTATTTTTACCTCCATCTTTGATATTCTTGAGGGTGAGAAGAGTAGCTGGGAGAGTCAGACGTGCTCGAGTGGGTATAGCACTATCCACAACCTTATGCACTGACCCCTTCTGGTCCCCTAAACAAGTAGACAAATAAACGGATGAAAACTTGAGTTGTTGCCCACCATCTTTTAATGCATACAACAATTAATTATACAGCCAGGCAACATGTGGATAAATATGATGATGCATGAACTTTGATAAAATGTTTCCATTTCTGGTAAAATAAAAAAGCAATTTCTGGATGCATAAACAGAGGTTAAGATAAAAGATCACACACTTATATACAGTATCAAACTATGTGTATTTAGACATTATAAATATTTAGCTGAATAAGTTAAAAATAGTTGCCTGAAGAGGGAAATGTAATTTGTTGCAGATGAAACATGTGTTTGGGTAATACATAATCAACAACTTGCATATTATCACTTGCCACACAGGTACTACTGAATGTTACAAAGGGAAATCCCACTTTGCCTGATTTTGATAGTGTGCTCCTATAAGGAAATTGTTCTTAAAAATGAGGCAAACAGCAAAGTTTTTTACATTATTTTAAAATTTTCTTCTTGGATAGGTTATGCAAATTGGACGCAAGTGTTTTTCTGCTTTTACATGAAAAAATAAAAAAATATTAATATTATGGCACAAATTGCTTTCAGTTGTTGGCTATTCCTGATACAGTAGTACAAATACACCTGATGGTATGACCAACTGCTTTATCATCCATTTCATCTACCAATTAGAATAAATTTCTTTTAAATATTTAAGAACAAGTTGATTATGAGCATGTTTTTGATACTGTAACACTCATCATCTGTTATCAGTCGTAACAGATTTAAACCTGTAACCCAGCAGTATGATATTTATCACCCAAAACCTATACATACCCTGCCACATACTGGTTTTTTAAAAGGAAAAAAGGATTTCTATATAAATTGTATGTAACAAGATTTATTCTACACGGGTATATGACGAATAACTTTCTCTTTTAGACAGTGCTGTCAAAAATGAAACTTGTGGGTTTTTTTTGCTGTGAAAAGATCTTATAAATCATTTAACGGATCTTAAAACTCAGTGGATGACATTTGAATAAACATGATCTCACAATTGAAAATGTTATACAAAGTACTGCGCTCCTTCCAGATTATCAATGTAATGTGTTATTCAGAGTACACTCCCCTTCCAAATTGAACGCCGAATCAAACCAAAAAAAATAGTTCCTAGAAAGGGACTAATGCTTTACTAGCAAGAAACATCTCCAGGAATCCAAAAATAAGGCTGTTTCTTTGTATTTTGCTAAAATTCTTTGATATTGTTCACCTGTAGCAAGAATTTCAAGACTGGATTTATGATTGACGCCATTTTCATTTAGGATAAGTGTACTGAATATCACAGCATGCACCACCCAGGTTAGTCATCCAATCAATCCTAGTAATATGACAAAAGATGGGGTGGTCCAAAGAGACATGGAGAAGGACTGTGAGAAAAGAGATGAGGCAATGTGGACTGATGTGGAACATAATCACATGTAGGGCTGTAGACTGTTACCTAAGCCACAATGAGGTGTCTTTTATATATATATATATATATATATATATATATATATATATATATATATATATATATATAGAGGATTTAACGCCATTTTTCAGCACATGATAGGCTATACATGGCGGCCAGTATAATTTGTGGAGGAAGAACCCGGGAAACCCCTGGAAAGAACCACCGACCCATGACAAGCAAATGGCAAGCTTTCTCATATAACTACATTAGACATATCTTAGACTCGAACCCATGCAGACAAAGGTAAGACGGCAGTGATCCATAACTGAAAGCGCTTTAGACCACTCGGGTGATGAGTCATTTAGGGTCAACCAAGCACCATAAGACATCTATCTATTCATGAAAATCCAATGCTGATACAGACATTCAAATAGGAGTACAAGGTATAATATTTTTAAGATGGCTACCTTGGTGGCCATACTGAGTGTCAGAACACCATTTTCATTTAGACACCATAAGATTCCTTCTAATGAAATCCCATGTCGAAATAAATTTTTGTCTAGAAAAAATAGCTATAATGAGATTTTCAAGATGGTCACCATTCTGTATGTCATACTGGTAGTATTTAAATTTTGACTAACAAGACATTTTGAAAAGTTTTCCTGTGTAAACCTCATGTTGATAACTTTTTGTTTTGGAGGTGCAAGATTAACATTTTCAAGATGGCTGCCATAGAGGCCAGAATAGAAACCAAAACTAGCACCATTTAATTCCAACTAGACATCATAAGAGTGTGTTGATGAAAGCAAAATGTTACAATGACCAGCCGTCTAAAATTAATGACAACAAAGTTTTCAAGATGGCCATTTTGATGGCAGTTTGGAAGATGGATAGGTAATATTCATTTATTATTGTGCCAACTAAACATTATAACAAGTCTTTAAGTCTCTTCTTTTAAGTGAAACTCCATGATGATATGACCCTTCAACCTGTAGTAATAACAAAGATTTTCAGAACAGCAAATTTTCTGGTAGCTATATTGGAGTGATACTATTTTTTATTTAGGTCTAACTAGCTTCATAAGAAGTCTTTTGTAAAATTCCATGCTAACATGACCATTCATTCAGGTGGAGCAGCAATAACACGATGTTCAAGATGGCTACTGTGGTGGCCATATTAGATGTGTAAGTGGCACCATTGTTATGTAGGACCAGCTAAACATAGCAAGAGTCTTAAGTCAATACATATACAAGTCAGGAAGAGTTGTGAAAACAAGTGACCATTAATAAACATCTGATAAATATTATTTTCATTTCAGACTAACTAGACATCATAAGATGATTTTCAGCAGAAAACCCTATGTTGATTTGACCATCCATTGAGGTGAAAGAACAATAACATTATTTTCAAGATGGCCACTATCCTTCCTCAAGTTTAATCAACCAGAGAGGACATAAGGTAATGCTTAGCCATGATGCAGTATTCCAGTGAGTCACACATGCATTTAGAGAGGCATTTTAGCAATTCATTCCATGCACCCCTTCAATTTTTCATTTTAATACTATACTTTTCTTGCAATTTTTCATTTTAATATTATACTTTTCTTGCAATTTTTCATTTTAATACTATACTTTTCTTGCAATTTTTCATTTTAATACTTTTCTTGCAAATCGCTGTCTTATTTTTCCCACAAGTGTAATTAAATTTTGTTCCAATCAAATGAGAAATCTATTCTGATTATTGACTAAATTATTTTTCATATTTTATCCTAATATAAATACAGGAAGGAGTGTGGATGAGTTAATAAAATAATAATAGATACAATATTTACTGAAAAAATATTTACAAAGTTAATAACAAACCCATTAACAGTATTTTATGGAAATTTAACTGGTTCAAATTATTTTTGACATGAGACAGATTAACTACATCAAAACTACACAAGACTTCATTGATGGCATTTCTGGTCAAATTTGAGATTACAGTTGTACAGTATATATACACTTTTACACAGGTCCTCAAAAATGCGCTATAAGCTGATAATAAATGCTAGTTCTCTTTACTTATTAATTAGGGTCATTGCTCTCAAGTATATATATATATATATATATATATATATATATACATACATACATACATATATATAAATATATAATACATAAACACTTACAAAAGTCATCTCCAAGCATGATGGTTTCTTTTGATCTGGACAAGTCTGCCTTATCCTGCAAAATAAATATTATATATTAATGAATTATTATTACCTTTTCTTTCTTACACATTTGCATGTTCATCTGTTATTAAAAACATACATGCATCACATCTCTTTACAGGTTCTGATAAAAAATTACATTAACCAAACACACAGAAGCAATGAAAACACAGTACCAAGTTATTCTAATTCTAATTATATTTGTATATAACATCTTTAAGCAAATGACACATTCCATGTCCACTTATATGCATTTCCAGGTGTTGAAAACTGTCCAATAAGTGCCAAGCTACCCCCCCACCCCATGTCAAGTCAAATACAAACAGCATTGGCCTTTGCGATCACTTACTAGATGAGATTACAATTGGCAAAGTACTGGGTGACAATAAAATCCTTAATATAAATACAGTGTCAAAACCTATCATTTCATCAGACTTTACACTACCTGTCTCATGATGCAATAAATCATCTCAGGTGTCACCGAGAGCAATGCTGGTGATCATTATTCGATTCAGACACTTTGGCTTTTTCGTAATTATTATTAGGGAATTATTTGTTTGCTGTCTCAGTTTTCTGCTTATGTTTATGTACTAATGCATGGTGCCTAATTAAGGTAATCAAGACTGGAATGGGACCGAGAGTGGACAAATTTTCTAAAGCAGTCTCCGTTATGGATCACTGCCATCTCACCTCTGTCTGCAGTGGTTCAAGTTTAAGATTCAGCCAATGTGGATATGTGAGAAAGCTTGACAGTAGCTTCTCATGGGTCGGTGGTTCTTTCCCAGGTTCTTCCTCCACCAATAATACTGGCTGCCATGTATAGCCTATCATGTGTTGAAAAATGGTGTTAAACCCTACAACAAGACTGGAATAATCAATGGGAATTCATGGAAAATCTTGTTGCTGTTGTTGCGTTTAATGCCATTTTTAAGCACAATATAGGCTATATATGGCGGCCAATATAAATGATGGAGGAAGAACACAGGAAATCTCCGGACAGAAAAAACCGACCCATGAGAAGCTACTGGCAAGCTTTCTCATATAACAATGTTAGCCAAATCCGAGACTGAAACCCATACAGAGTTGAGACAGCAGTGATCTGTAATTGTAAGCACATCAGACCACTTGGCCACTCTGGGTTCCAAAAAGTCGTGACCTTAACTTCTACAGGTGTAACTTAATCTTGTCCCATGTTATAAAAATGTGACACAAGCATTGCAAAACTAGCTTTTACCTAATTAACCATCAAATTTATATCACTGAGTCAATCATACAAATTTTGAATGGTTTCCAAGCGATCTTTCCATGTATAAGTGTAGATGATAACTTTATTGATGTACACGTTAGATGTTTAAATGTTCATTATATGCTGGAATGCTGATCAAGAATTTTTTTACACTAAATGACATCACTTTAAGAAACTGAAAAATTCCACCATGTGTTGCAAATGCCAAAATTCCACCATATGTTGCAAATGCCAAAAGTCCACCATGTGTTGCAAATGCCTAAATTTCTCTTGTTCTTTCTGTGAGTAGAATTTGCTTGCTTTCCTTTTAAAAGGTTGATTTGGTGACATTGTATTTGCATTTTACAATTTTGTTAGTGTAAAGTCATCTATTGTTGGCACTGAAATTAAATCCATTTTTATGACACTGTTGATTTTTCTATGGTCAGCACATATCCATAAAGATTTATGTGGTATATGCACAAGAAACCAACCAATCTATGCTATGCAGACGACATTGATGGGCTGGCAGGCAGTGAAGATGAGCTTGCCACCTTAGTGAAGAACCTGGATGAAACATCTTTCAGATTTGACATGGAGATAAGTGCCATGAAGACAAAGCTAATGACCAATAGTGGCAAATAAATCTCAGCCAAGATTAAAGTCCGAGGACAAGAACTGGAAACAGTGGGTCAGTTTAAATATCTTGGTTCCCTAATCACCGAAGATGGATCAAGAGCAGAAATTTTATCACGAGTAGCACAAACAACAGCAGCTATTGTCAAAGCTAAGATCCATCTGGAGAGACAAGAATATCTGTCTGAAAACCAAAATCAGACTATTGAGAGCACTAGTCATCTCAATCTTTCTGTATTCATGCGAGGCATGCACTCTGACAGCAGAATTACATTGAAGAATCCAGGCACTTGAAATGAGATGCTACAGAACCATTCTTGGCATCTCTTACATGGATCACATCAGAAATGAAGAAGTGCATAACACCATCAGGCACAAAGCAGGCCATTATACAGACCTCCTCACCCTTGTCAAAAAGAGAAATCTGAAATGGTATGGCCATGTCACTAGAGCCAACAGTATATCTACAACAGTACTGCAGGGCAGTGTCCAAGGTAGCATAAGGATAGGTAGATGATAGAACAAAGTGGAGTGACAATATCACAGAATGGACCAGAAAAAGTTTTGCGGAGACACAGGCATTGGCACATGATCGAGAAAAGTGGAGGGAACTGGTCAGATGTTCAGCAGCACAGTGCTTTAAGGCCACACTAGGTAAAGAGACTGATGATGATGAGGATGATGATGATGATGATATGGTGAACTCCAGTTACTTTTTCATGGTTCAACAAAATCATTCTCCAGCAGACAATGAATTTCTTTTTAAAAAATATTTCTGCTTGAGATGATTTATCCTGTAAGGAGGCCCTTTCACAGGTGTATAATGTATTGTTTTAGCATATGGAAGATTTTCTACATTCATGTTGATACATATGGAAAAAAGTACTTATATTCTCACAATAGCCATTTGAGTTCACTCTTTTCTTGTGGATGTAGATGTGAAAGGTTCTGATCCAGAGTCACTAGTCAGACTGCATGTCATTATTTACATTCTCATTGTGTGGTACACAAACAAATTGCCCAAATAATTAAATGGGCACTTTTTAATATATTTATTTAACAAAGCTATTTCTATGTCCTAATTTCAGGAGTGTTAATGATATAATTAAAGTCATTTTCTTTCTTTTCAATGATATAAGGAAGGTTTTGAGGTATGTGCATGAACCTCACCCATCAAGACACTTGCTTATTCTGCATATTCTGAAAGCATAACAGTTCACATTCAATTCACTTGAAATCAATGAACGATACAGCATCTGTTTGTATATTTTTTTCTGTTATTCAAATTCTAATGCCAGTAATAGATCTGTACTGTACAAATCTATTTTACAATAATTTAGTATCACTGAGAATTACTAACATGAATGTTCTGTTTTTGTTTTTTATGGTTTAACGCCATTTTTTCAGCACAATATAGGCTATACATGGCGGCCAGTATTAATGGTGGAGGAAGAAACCGGACAAACCCCGGAAAGAACCACCGACCCACGAGAAGCTACTGGCAAGCTTTCTCACATAACTACATTTGCCGAATCTTAGACTCGAACACACGCAGACAGAGGTGAGATGGCAGTGGTCCGTAACGGACAGCGCTTTAGACCACTCGGCCACTCGGGGCCCCATGAATGTTCTGCAGTAATTTAATGGAACTGTATGCAACATTCATAACTGGTGAAGTAATAAGTAAATAAAATAAAAAATGGCAGCACCTTCAAAATCCAGGCAGGCCAACATAGTCCAACTTCTTGCAAAACAGAATAATGCACTGCAGGTTTCAGGACTGAAAATATCAGTATCCAACCTACTTTTCAAACATCGTGAATTATGTACATGTTAAATGCTGTCTGAAAAAGTAGGTAACAGTGACATTATTTTGGAATGGTGGTTAAGAACTCCTCCAAACTTATGCTTATTTTAATATTTCAGGATTTGACGAGTAAATTACACCTGGGACATCGCATAAACTCTCCTGAACTTTAAGTAGATATGAATTCAGTCTCCACCAAGTTGTGAATTATGTTATGCCGTTCTGACTGGTTTTGTTTGAATTGGTTTAACAAATATTATTTGAGGGGTAGTGGTGGTGGTGGTATAACCAAGGTAGTTTTTTCTATATAACATATAATTTTACATTGCAATAAATCAGAATTTCATTCAGTATAAATGTTCTTAAATGCCTATGTCTATTCAATGTATTTTTCAATTTAAAAAAACAAAGAACAAATGTGGTTATCTTTTAAAATATTAATTTCAAGTTTAACTTTACACATTAAACAATCTTGGCATTTCCATGATTTTACCATATACTCGATAATGGGTTGAGTCCAACTGCAAGCAACATAACTAGCAGATCAGGGTCTATGGTGTTTGAATATCTTATTACTCCTAACAGAGACACAAATCTATGCATTGTGTGAATCCATATATTTCATTTGTTCAGTTTGCAACTAGATTTGACTTAAAGAATAGTGCAGAGGGTACGTACTAATCAAAACCATTTCAAGCAAATTGTAAAATCGTGGAACTGCAGTTTTTTTTAAAAATAAAAAGTCACTTGTGGTCTTCATTTAACAATTTCTATAGATACATGAAATCAGGCTCTATAAGTGGTTTTTGAATGAGTAATTCTGACGATTCATTTTTTAATTAAGGTGCTCTATTATTTTTATAAAAGATCTTTACCTGGTCACATTACATCACTGAAGAATGACAAGATGCTGACATATTCTTATCCATAATTTGACTAATGTCATCATTAGCATCTAACCGGCCATTATTGTTTTAGAACTCAACTTCTTGTTTTATAATTCAAATATTTATTACTTGAATACTGAAATTTCCAACTATAAATGGCGGGCAACTTTTTGGTAAAGAAATTTGACAAATTTAAGAACCAGTTAAACAAAATGTTTTTCATCCACTTGCAAAAGGAGGCAAGCTCAGCAGTGCCCCCATAAAATTTTGGGTACAATAGAAACATTCTGCACTGGATTTAATATGTTTTTCACAAAGAAAAAAATGAAAATAATTAATCACTTGAAAGTAAATTTCAGAATACAAATTGGCCACAAAAATATCTTAAAAAGTGTTATATAATTGAAATCCTGTATTCTGATATTAGTACATGTAATACTATTACTAGTTTTTATAAGAGTAATCTTTGATATTAAATTCAACTATTTTTTTTTTATAAAATGTCGTTATATAAAATTTATGTTTAAAGTGAAACTAAGTTTGAAAAATAATATTGTTCAATGATGTCCTGCTATTAGTATTACTGTATAACTTTTTTTTTACGTTGTTGTTAACCGTTGGGGCACCTGCTGTTCAAATTGGATTAGTTCTTTTTTGTTTACATTTTGAAGATAGAAACTGCTCTTCTTCTCAAGTACAAATCCCCATTCACTGGAAGTGAAGAAGAAAATTAACTTTATATACATGAGGCATCGAAGGGTATTTAGGGGTGCATGCGGTTTCCAATATGTCGGATGTGCATGTACATACGGTTGAAATTCATGGTGGCCATTGTGAATATACGTGTCAAGTTTGAACAAAATGCCTTCATGCTATTGGATATTAATTTCTTTATTCTATTTGCGCGTTGGTAAACAACGATATTGATATATATCGAAAGAAACGCGAGTACATCTCGCGAATATTTTTCTTGTTTTGAAAGTGATAAACCTGGCCCCCAAAACCTCACTCTTGATAGCAGCGAGTTGAGGTGCTGGGAGGGGTCATGGCCACTTCAACTATGGTAACTTTAAACAACTCTTACTCAAAAACGATACAAGCTAATTTTTCAGTAAATTGTTTTCCTAAAAAATATAGTAATAAATTCAACAGATCGACAGACATCTTACCAATTAATAGTGCTGTTTCCAAGAAAAAGGAACTGTACATCAAAACAAAGAGCAAGTCATGTCCCATTGGAAGGCATTTTCGAATTGAACATTGGGATCGGAAAATCCCCTGACGTCATCATATTCGTCATTTCAAAATGTCTGCGCTGTAGTAGAGGGATTCCCTACTAGCACTACACCTGTAAAAAACATGCCGCCAAATAACATGACGCCACTTACAGCTGAAGATAATAAGAAAAGAGTTAAAGGAAATGTACTTGATCGAGAGAAAAATCCTTGTCTTCGTGTAAATATGCTTGTAACCTATGAGTGTTGAAATTATTATAACAAACAACGACATTAACTTGTGCGGATCCTCTCAAACAACTGATAATTTGTCAACATAATGATATCACTGATAAAACCGGAATTTATACCCCCCCCCCCCACCACATTATCGGACCCTTGGGCCTTGTGCTTTTCCATCTTATGACCCATGGGGTTACATCTCTTAGAGGAGCGATTAATTCCACAGGTGCTCGACGCGAACTTGACGTGAAGAAAAAAATAATAATCTAACGAAAAGAATCATACAGAGTGAGAAAAGTACCTTAGATTACCCCCATGACCCATTCTGAATGGGTCATGGGGGTAATATAAGGTATTTTCCTTACTCTTTATGATTTTTTTCCCCTTTAGATTATTTTTCTCCTTCACATCAAGCTTGCGTCGAGCACCTGTGATTAATTCCCGGTCGAAGGTCATTTGCACATTATATCTTCGTCTCTTCTGACTTAGTATGTTTTAGCGTGTTAATCTCAGTTGTTTTAGAGAGGTATATTCCAGGTGGTTTGGGAGGGATGGCCCCAGCATGTATAAATCTGACTTTTCACACCTGGTAATTGCATGCATTGTTATAGGAAGAGGATCTCAATTATTTCTGGTGTACCCTCCCGTATGTCATAAAAGGTGACTTAAACAGACATGAGCTGTGATCAAGCATTGGTTAGCATACCAGGCGAAGGGTTCTTGATTTGAATTCATTAATTATTATGGCATGTTCTTGGGCAAGATAATTTCCTCAATTATATTGGCACTGTATAGCCCTAATTTGCAAAATATATTTTCAAAGTAGCCCATTCAAAATCTTTGTGATAAATGCTACTATAATTAAATATCATATTAACACTGTTTGTTTAAGACAATTATATATATATATATATATATATATATATATATATATATATATATATATATATATATATATTTATATATATCAGTGCATCCCTTATTAATTTGACTGAATATAAACTAGCAAAACCCATTCAGTTATAACACTTAAAAAAAATAAAAAGCTGACCTGAAGATGATAATTTGTTACATGCAATTATTATATATATCTATATCTATATCTATATATATATATATATATATATATATATATATATATATATATATATATATATATATATATATATATATCAATATTTAAAGGCTTTAATGATGTGTTATTTTCAAATGTTTTAATGGTTAAAAACAAGTGGTTCAAGAATTTACTTAAAAGACAAAGAGAGAAATAAAAGAGAAAGATATTGAAAGGCACTCAGCAGTAACACAAATTGAACACTCATGTGGTTTAAGTGGTTAGAACATCCACATTGGATGCAGGAGGTCATGTGTTCAAACTCCAGCCAAGTCATACCAAAGACTTATAAAAATGGTACTAGCAACTGCCTTGCTTGGCCTGATAAGCTTTAAGAGGTTAGTGTTAGGACTGGTTAGCCTGGTGTAAGGGCAACGTGATTGGGTGAGATATGATGCTACATGTCTGTGGCATCATATAATTGCTCCAGTGTTAAAGCCATGTTAAAAACCTAATCACACACACACACACACACACACACACACACACACACACACACAAATCCTGTTATTTCTTAATAAAACAGAAAATGAACCAAAAAGATTTTATTCAGTATAGGCCCAGACTAAAACAGAAAAGGAATTTCATATACACCAGCAACAACTGTAATTACATATTCACATAAAAAAGTGACATAAAAAATGGATAAAATCACATTTAAACGCTTCCAAAGCTAATGTCTCCGACAATTAGAAAATGGAATAATGAAAGGGGAAATAAATAAACACCAGAAAAAGTGAGGACTGGGATAGTAACACACAGCAATTATACTTTGACCAATCCCCAAAGTTCTGTGTGCTGGGATGGGGCTGCAGGGTGTCCACAGATAAAGAGATTTCACTCATAAGATTCAAATTTAGCTATAATAGTAAAGGACATTATACTATTGTATTATGCATCAATTACTCTTTACAAAATTTCTTTGGTAAATACATTGTAAAGAAAGCATGATTTGCAAAAGATTGCAATAAAAACTATAGGTACATTTATATGCATTACATTTTGATAGTGTTTAAAGTCAGCCATAATGAACTGATTCATGAAAATATTCACAATACTTTTCAGATATATTCATAATAACTTTATATTTTTGTATGGTAAATATTGAAACATTATTTTGGCAGACAAAAATTTAAGTGCTTGGGGCCCTGAGTGGTCGAGTGGTATAAAGTGCTCCCTGTTCTGCTGCCATCTCACCTCTGTCTGTGTGGGTTTGAGTCTTAGGTTTGGCTAACATGTGTACATGAGAATGCTTGCCAGTAACTTCTCGAGGGTTGGTGGTTCTTCACAGGGTTTTCCAGAGTTCTTCCTCCACCGGTTATAATGGCCACAATGTAAAGCCTATCCTGTGCTGAAAAATGGCATTAATCCTACAACAATAATAACAAATCCTACTATGTTTGTTGTTGTTGTTTTAGGGTTTGACGTAATTTGTCAGCACACGATAGGCTATAAATGGGGGCCAGTATTAATGGTGGAGCAAGAATCCAGGAAAACCCCCGGAAAGAGCCACTGACCCATGAGAAGCTACTGGCAAGCTTTCTCACATATCCACATTAGCTGAATCTGAGACTCGAACCCATGCAGACAAAGGTGAGATGACAGTGATCCGTAACGGACTGCGCTTTAGACCACTCAGCCACTCAGGGCCCCATACTGTGTTTGTAAAAACAGTTGTAACTAAAATCAGTTATGTGGGTTCTATGACTTTTTTTGTAATATTACACATGGTCTCAACCATCCTGGTACATGCATTTGGACTGAATCAGCCTTTTAATTGGGCCAAATCAGCCATGATCTGAATTGGCTACCAATCTAGTTTTGCATTTCGGTCAGTATTAGGTACTATTTTGGGGTTTCTCTGTTCAGGGAATGTATTTCAGGTTTATGTATGAGAAATAGAAGAATGTACTGGCCATGGTTGTTGTGCCAAATTTACTAGCAAAAGTTACCTTTTTCTTCATCAAGCAAGAGAAAGCAACGTATACACAGTGAATTCACACCATCATATATTAAAGCTGTTAAGCTAACATAATTTATCCTTTCCTTAACAATTTTTTTTTTACCTTTCAGGAGCATAACATGAGCCTGAAATGTCTGGATGAGAACTACTTTGACAAGACTAAATGTGAAGCTTACTTTGAAAATTACAGAAGATGCAAGAAATTTTGGGTAGGTAATGTATTCAGCTGTCAATAGGTTTTCGTCTGAAAGTTTTGTTCAAAAATTGATTGTGATTAGGGATGAAAATAGTTGGTGCTAAAAGGCAGTTCAATCCTTCCATGTCTATTTTGTCTCTTTTATATAGGTTGTATTACTGATATTAGCAATAAATTGTATGATCTGATTAAAATTAGTAACATATATAGGTTGTATTACTGATATTAGCAATAAATTGTATGATCTGATTAAAATTAGTAACAAATTGTATGATCTGATTAAAATTAGTAACAAATTGTATGATCTGATTAAAATTAGTAACAAATTGTATGATCTGATTAAAATTAGTAACAAATTGTATGATCTGATTAAAATTAGTAACAAATTGTATGATCTGATTAAAATTAGTAACAAATTGTATGATCTGATTAAAATTAGTAACAAATTGTATGATCTGATTAAAATTAGTAACAAATTGTATGATCTGATTAAAATTAGTAACAGGTCTTCAGGATCAGTTTTGTATGTTAAGGGACGATGCTCAAAGGTAGGTATAGGACATAAAAATTGAAATACCAGGTTTTTCAAGTAAATAAAGTTATTTTTCAATGGAGATGCATCCAAGAATTATAAAAATTCAGTCTCAACTGTCTCTATGATGCAGCGTGGAGTACGTTTGACATGAAAGGAGTGGGGGATGGACAATTCTCAAATGCAATTTTGTCAATTTTTAGAAAAACATGGTCCTACTTAATTTCTTGAAAATGAACAGTCTACAAGTCAGGATTGTGCCGGAAAACATGTTTATAGCTTCAGCTTTAATTAGGACAAATAATGAAAGCTATACCAAATCACACGTGTCATCAGCCTGCTGAGGAATGTGTGTACCCTTTTCCTGAACCCATATTTATTTTCATGAAATCTAACACAACTGTTGGACATTCGTGACAACTGTTTCATGTTTGTATAAATTATTTCAACAGAATATTGCCATGCTTAATAAATACTAAAAAATTAGAAATTTGTGAAACAACCCCATATCATTGTTTACATCATTCTTTGTCATTATTTTGAATAGAGCTTTCTAAGACTGAATTCATACAGATATAATCTTGCCATGACACCGTTCATTTAAACAAGTTTGATACATACCTTGAAGAGAAGACATAAACACTATTTTTGCTTATCTGAATGAAAATCAATATAGATATAAATATGAAATAACTTCTAGAAGTTATTAAATCGAGTTTTGTCCACTAACGCCGTTGACCGACAATGGGATCAATGCGCAAGATATTTGAGGGATAATTTGGCCTACGCACCGGTCATTGCAGATATGGCTGAAATGACCAGATAGTACTCTTGAATCAAGACTGCATACGGTAAATAGAGGTTACTCCAAAATATGAAATAAACATGGTTATATTCCAAATTGTCGGAAGCTTAAGATCTACTGTGTTTATTAGTATTACCCCCTCTTAATGTATGAAAATACTTATTTTTTCTTCCAAGGGCCACTTAATACCATAAACAAGTATCCAGATATGTATTCTGTTGGTTACCAATGATTTTACATTTAGACGATCCAAATTTATCTCAAAATATGCCGTAACAGCAGACCACTGTTCTGGAACCAAAGTGGCATCAGAAAACGGGAAGCCAGAAACGGTTATTTCCCTTGTCAGTCCTATACCTAAGTAAGGTAAATTATTAGACCATGTAGTTATCTCCCTTGGAGATTGTTCCACTTTTTGTAGAACATGAAATATTGCTAGAAAATACTTCTAAGAGGAAACTGATACTTCTTCATATAATATTTTAACTGTTAATAGTGACATAAAGGAAGTAAGATTGAGAATGATATAAAATTGTTTAGAGCAGTCTATTTATGCAAGTATATAGGACCAACAATAGCAATATCCAGTGAATTGTTTTTCCATCTTGGGCAGATTAGTATCGCATCCATCTTCAAACCATTGGTGTTTTCAGTACTTTGATTTATTATGCCACTACATTTTTTTGCTTACAAAGTAAAAGGCATCATGAACCCGTAGATCTGGTTCTATGCAATTTGTACCTACAGCCGTGTAATAAATAAAATCAAAGATTTTTTATTGGAAAGAAATTTATGAAACTCATTGAGCAATGATACATATATTTTTCATTTTGCATAAAAATATATGTATAATTGCTCATTGCTCAGTGAGTTTCATAAATTTCATTCCAATGTGTTTTCTCTTACTTGTCAGGGTAAAATAGAGATGGAGCGACGATGGAAGGGAATCAAGCCTTTCATGCCATCTTATGATGAAAGAGAAGAAATTCTTCGACAGCATCAAGCAAAAAAGTCTTCCTGATTTCACTTTTACCTTTTCCCCCAATATAAAACATCAGTGTATTTCTATCACTGTGTGCATCTGTCTGATATTTTTGTTCCAAAAGCACAAATCTTGAACCATTGCCATTAAAATGAACCAGACTTGGAACACAGATCCAGCAAGTTACATGGAAGTGAGATTTTTCTGCATTTAATATTTGTTGTTACCATGGAAACACAGTGTAGCATAGACAGTATTATGAACTGAGAATGACAGTACATGTATAAGTAGTAAACAAACAGAGTACTGGACCATAGGGTACTGTCAGTAGAGGTATTTGTCTAAATAGGGGACTTGGGGGAGGGATGTGTTATTTCTAGAGGACTTGCTTTTGATTGGACTGATTCTTTATTCTAGTTATTCAGTAATGGAAATATAATGGAAGCTATACATTTATGTAAACAAGATAATACTTGTTTTCACCTTATCATCAGAGAATAAGATGTGCCATGTACTTTTAAAAATTATTTTCTTAGTGGTATATAATGTTATAAGAAGAAAAAAAAAACTTGAATAAATATGTGTTTATTATCATTTGTATTTTGTTCTTCTATTTTATACATAGTGATCCCCTGCAGCAACTTGTAAGTGGTGTTAGAAGAGGGATGACCTATCTAGAGGGAATCAATAATTACATATAAAAAATGAAAGACAACAAATTTTTAAATATTTTGTATTTTCATTTAAAAATCAAACACATTAACAACATCATACAACCTGTAATAACATTTTCTACAATAAATGTGATTATTAATCAATCATCATTTAACCACTCCGGTGGCCTAGTGGTTAGAGCATCCGCTGAGGAAACGGGAGGTCATGGGTTTGATCCCCGGCCAAGTCATGCCAAAGACTTACAAAAATGGTACTAACAGCTGCCTCGCTTGGCACTCAGCATTAAGAGGTTAGTGTTAGGACTGGTCAGCCTGGTGTCAGGATAATGTGACTGGGTGGGACATCATGTTACGTGTCTGCAGCATGATGCCCTGGTGCTTGACATCACTATAACTACCTCACTGCAGACATTGTAGCGATATGACTGAAATTTTTGTAAAGCTATGTTAAAAATCCTAATTAAACAAACAAACAAAAATAATCATCATAAAATCATGGTAAAAATATATAGTTGTAATTATTATTTTCCATCCACTCCATTTTCACAATGCTGTAGAATATACAACTGATATGTCTTAATTTTCTTTTTCTGGCATCAGATTTTTCAGCAGTGATCAAAAGACTCCAATTTTTCATCAAGTCGAATTGCTTTCAGTTTTCCATCTAAAGTCTATGTCCATATGGTCCTGTATGTACATTATTCAAATTAATCACTATGGAGTTTTACATTGGTAGCCAGGTGTTAATCTGGGTCAAGAGGATGTCCTGTCTGTCATAACAAATAACAGTGTAGTATGAATTTATTTTTCAGCATGTTACTTTCATTTAATCCAGTTTGTACTGGATCACACATTTAGGTTGACCCCATCCAAAAATGACCATGTAATTTTAACATGGGTTTTGCTGTATGTCATTCTCTGGGAATGTATGTGTGTGTGTGTGTGTAAACGATGACCTTCAAAAGAAATGTGGATGTATGAGGATCCAAATAAAATAAACATTTGTCATATAAAGATTATTTTAAGTTTTGTAAATTTCAAATTTCGTAATTTTTATGTCTTGACAAGCTAAGATGACTAAAATACCATGTTCACCTTACGGTTAATGGACATTACCGCAATATAAGCTGAGCAATACAGTGCTTTTCAGAGGTAGCTTTCTGTCATCTCGATTATCAGCTGTGGTAGTAATATTCTGTAATTATCAAAGTGACAAAACCTAACATCTAAGGAAGAAACAGCATTAAAGATAACTCGATCACTTACCTGTTTGTATGAATTAAAATTAGGTACTTGATTGGGATGTTGAAAAAAAATTCAATGTGTTGAATTTAGAAATCAACAATCATTTGGTAGATTTCTATCTCTAAACCCTAATCTGCATCTGCTCATGACTGGTATAGTTACTATAATCTACTTTATTATGCTGGCCACTTTGCTGTATTGGATGGATAACCATCCTAGAGAGGTAGTTTTTCACAAACTCATCAGTGCCAAGGGATTCTGGCCATATAAAGCAGGTGGGCCATTCAAGAGAGGCACCACTGTATTGATTAAAAGAAGATATCTCTAGAGTTTTTCTTTAGTAAATATGAGGAAATATTCCATGAGCGGCAGGAAAACATTGTATTCTAATGGTTCTGCCACTCCAGACAGTATGAAATGTTTCATCTTCACAACTGAAATATTTCCTTATATCTGCTAAAAATATTTTAAAAAAATTATTATTTATTTTTGATGGCACAAACAATCAACATGGAATGAATATTTTTTGCATTCTTTGCCAGGATGTTTAAGCACTGCATTAGTGCATGTACTGCAGAATTGAAGCAGAGGAATCGTCTCTAATAGGCTTCAAAGCCCAACAGCTTGAAACTAAAGATTTTATTGATGCAAGTTTATGTGTTAGGACTTTTAATTATTTATTTTATTTCTGCCTTATAAATATCACATTTCTGTGACATGGTAAGCATATCAATCTTGTTTAGAAACAGTCATTACACTCAAATGTTGAAAGTCAACATTTTTGTTTAGCAATCAAGGCTCATCTTACCCTAATTTCTCCACTGATTGCATATATGAATGTGAGTGTGATGCAAGTAAAAATGTCTAATTAAACATTGATTGTAATTATTACAATTTAATCAAAAGTTTTTCCTTAAAATCTTGTACTTCTTTTTATAGAGTTTAAACAGGTACTCTACTGGTGACACTGAATACTTTATATACAAAATATGTGATGAAATTTCAATCACTGATAAATTCCTTGATTCATGTTCAAAACTAAATTTTGTTAAAAAAGTTAATATATTTTAGGCATTTCTGATTAAACCTCTTGATTGCTTACATAAATGTTATTCCTGACATATTTCAAGATCTGTTCAATTTGACTGAGAGACATGAGACAGAATAGAAGAGAAGAAGCAGAAAATATGAAAAATGCCTTGATATGGAAATGCAGTAAAAACTGTTTTAATGGTCATCTTTATATAGCAGTAACCTGGTCACAATGATTATTTCTAATCTCACCCAAATTTCATATAAAAATGTAATTTGTGTAATGGTAACCTGCTTTCTGTGGCCAATGATCAAGTGTTTCCTAAATAAACAATGGTTTCTCCCTTGCCTTAGCAGTTGCTGCAGAGGTTTTGCAGGGATAAATCAGTCTGTGCAAACTTAGCTTTAGCTTCATGAGGAAGGCATTGTTTAGATAAAGGAAAATCATGTGAATAAATATGTCAACATTCCTTATCTCACTTGTACTCAGTGTACTTCAGTCACATTGTCAATTGTACTCATTGTACTTAAGTTAGATTGTCACTTGTACTTCAGTCACATTGTCACTTGTACTCATTGTACTTAAGTTAGATTGTCACTTGTACTTATTGTACTTAAGTCACATTGCTAGTGTAATTTAAAAGTGTCAACATGTCAGATTTTGAAAGCAGGGTAGTTTGTATCATTAGATAGTCAAATCAATTTGTTTGCTGGATGGTTTAAGAAGTTGTATCATTAGGAATTAAAGTCACCTTCTGTGCCATTGTGACAGATATAATTAAATATCTTCATCTACAGAAAGAAGATCAGTAATTAGTTAGATCATAGGATGGATTAAAGTGGAAGGATAATCTTTCTGATAAGGTCAACATATATGCATATTTTATGACTTTGTTGATTGTAAACATAAAACAATGTTAATAACATAAAAATAACAATAATACTAACAGTGATAACAATAATAATAATAATTATAATGATATTCAGTTATGGTGTTTATGTATAAACCAAATCTGAAATGTAAACCTATATACAAACGACATTCTGGTCTTTTCCCATTGGTGGCCATATGTTTGAATAACATGTACAAAGGCAGTTACATGCTGAGGAAACAAAGAAATTTCAAAGTGATATTTCATCACCATGGCAATACCAATTTCTCAGACTGACACATTTCATTATCTTATTATAATCAATGAGTAATTTCATACGCATTTCAGCAGATGAAATAAAGAAAAACCTTTCTTTTTGCCAAAAAATAGATAAAGTTAAACTTACACTTGCAAATTATTGTGTGGAATTAATAAAAGGTAAGATGAAACACACAAGGGTGTTCTGTTACTGTGGCAACTGTAATTCAGTACTCTCATTATAACAATTTCTACTGGAGTTATAGTTAAACTGCCATTTAATGAGGTACATTATACATTACTCATAACAATTTCTACTGGAGTTATAGGTAAACTGTCATATAATGAGGTACATGATACATTACTCATTATAACAATTTCTACTGGAGTTATAGTTAAACTGCCATATAATGAGGTACATGATACATTAATCATAACAATTTCTACTGGAGTTATAGTTAAACTGTCATATAATGAGGTAATGATACATTACTCATAACAATTTCTACTGGAGTTATAGGTAAACTGTCATATAATGAGGTACATGATACATGACTCTCGTTATAACAATTTCTACAGGAGTTATAGTTAAACTGTCATATAATGAGGTACATGATACATTACTCATAACAATTTCTACTGGTGTTATAGTTAAACTGTCATATAATGAGGTACATGATACATTACTCTCTCGTTATAACAATTTCTACATGAGTTATAGTTGAACTGTCATATAATGAGGTACATGACACATTATTCTCATTATAACACTGTTCATGGCATATACTGCCTAATAGTGAGACAGCCTTGTAATAACATGCATACTATAATTTCACTACCTCTTTATAAAATGGAATCCATGACCCTTATAAATGGAACTGGGTTATAATTAAGGGCCTTATAGTAAATAGTAATCGAGTGCTTTAGAGACTGTAGAAAAATCACAATATGACACCAGGATTGATATTTTTCACCCACTCATGCATTTCCCTAATATTTGCAAGACAATTGCTTGATTTAGGTATCCCCCAATCATCTGAATGCATATGTGATGACCATGTTATTTTTCTGACTCTATGCATTGCATAATGTGTTGTTATTTGCTAGTTATGCAAAGACTGACTTGACCATACAAAAATCAAAATGACACTAATGTCCTAATAACCTAACTTCTTTCTGTCACTAGATTCTTTATTAAAAAAAAGTAACAATAATTAGTAATTGGAGCAATAATGAGAGCTCACCATTTTTGCAAATCTCACTTCAATTGACTGCATTTTCCAACCCCCTCTTCTCTGTGTAAACCCCTCCACACTTATCAAGATGTTATATTGCAAAATCTTTCACATATATGATGCATTATCCTGGATTTCATATATGATGTTTGGTCCAAAAATTATTTGAAAATGTCCCCATATTTGATTTTTTTTTTACAACAAACGTTTTACCGTCTGCCCATGACTAGAAGCCATGTTTGAGATTCCACCTTTTGACAGTTAAACCAAGTATAAGTTCAGATTTTCAACCGAGCTATTCAACAGGAGAAGGAAGTAGTGAATATAAGGAAAGTTTCAAAATCTATGCTCCTGAAGCATAAGGATAATTACCAGCAATTGCTGTGACTCTGGGTCTTTTGAGGATGCAAATGGTACGGAAGAAAATAATTCCATGAAAACTAATACATACTAGCGCTGGGGCATCATGCTGCAGATTTGTAGCATGATGTCCCACCCAGTCACATTATCCTGACACCAGGCCGACTAGTCCTAACACTAACCTCTTATTGCTGAGCGCCAAGCAAGGCAGCTGTTAGTACCATTTTTGTAAGTCTTTGGTATGACTCGGCTTGGGATCAAACCCAAGACCTGCTTCTGCGGCAGATGCTCTAACCACTAGGCCACCAAAGCGGTGTGTCTAGAATTAAAGTTCCTAACGATTTACCTAGAGTGACATATACTCATGATAATTTGAGTTCAAATGAACCCAAACCCTGATCTGCTGGCATCTTATGTGACAACAGATGTGTCTGTGAAGTTTGCAGTTGGACTTAACTTATTGGCAAGTATATACAGTATTTCTGTTGTAAAATGTTGTAGTATAAATTTCAATTTCTTTTAATTTTTCAAAATTGTGGCTAAAACAGATGATTAAAACTGCTTGTGCAGTGGAGGTAAAAAAAATTGAACTGAAATATGTGGTCAAGTCAAGTTTGTATGCGGCTACATCTTTTCCAGCCTTTTAAATTGGGATGGATACTCCATGACTTTTGCAAAAATTTACAGTCAATATTTTAGTATTCTATGAGCAACATTTTCTCCTCATACTAATTATACAGTGCATTGATTATTGAAGTACACAAGTAATATAACATTCATAAATTTATCACATCATCCCTAATATGGAACTAGAATATCCAGGGTATTAGGGCTTTTCTGTTCAGTGGATAAAACTCAAAATTTGCCTTGTACCTGAAAAAGAAAGAACTTAATAAGTAATGAAATATTTATTTATTTTGCATTAATAGAACAGTCTTAGTAAATTCTTTGTTTCACACATATTTTATAAGTATAATTCAGAGGACATACTCAAAGCTGTTTCTTTTAATGAACTAATGTTTTTTTATATGCCAGTAAAAATGTACATGTAAGTGCCAGTGACATTTTTTAGTCATTGGGACTTGAACAGCAAAGCGTGTAAGCACAGGTGGTCTTGATACACTAGTGACTGTAGAACATCTTAATTTATAACTATACTGAGTTTATGAGCTGTTATAAAATCCTATTGTAGTCCGTAAGAAAAACTACTGTATTATTTCACTGGGTTTTCCTGCTAATAAGTGAAAATGCTACTTGCATTTTACAAAAACCAGGATTAAAATCCTAAATAGACAATAATTTGTTTACTGAATTCATCTTTTATTGGCTTTTGTATCAATCAATCAATCAATCCTCTCTGCGCTGTTTGGTGCATGAGGCAACAGCAAGGGAGCACCATTTCCGTCTGTCGGCAGCTATTGCAGGGGCAGTCTGATAGGTGAGGCCTCTGGTCTTAAGGTCTCTCTCCACTGTTCGTCGCCAGGTCTCTTTGGGTTTGCCACGGTTCCTTTTCCCCTGTGGGGTCCATCTCAGTGCCACCCTTGGTAGTGAGTCAGGAGGCATTCTGCAGACATGGCCGAGCCATCTCCATCGCCGAGTTGAAATGATCTCAGAGATGGTGCTTGCACCCGCTCTGTGCCGAAGTTCCTCATTTGAGATCGTGTTTGGCCAGAAGATCCTCATGATGCGTCGCATGCATTTGGTTTGAAACACTTCGAGCTTGTGTTCTATGTTCGCAGTGGACTTCCAACACTCTGAGCCGTACAAAAGGACGCTCAACTCGTTGCTCTTGAAGATACGGATCTTCGTGTGGACACTGAGGTTTCTTGTCCTCCATATGGGCTTCAGCATTGCGAAGGTCTGGTTGGCCTTGCCGATTCTTGTGACGACTTCCCTTGTGCTATCTCCATCCGTGTCGACCTTACTACCCAGGTAAGTGAAATCGTCTAGTTCTTGCAGAGGCTGGTCGTTGATGGTGATTAGGTTGCTCACTCTAGTATTCTTCCTCAAGACTTTTGTCTTCCCTATGTTGACTCGAAGACCTATGGTATTTGCTGTCTGTACCAACTGTTGTGTCTTCTGTTGAATATCCTGGTGTCTGCTTGCCAGCAACCCGATGTCGTCGGCATAGTCCAGGTCATCCAGCATTGAGGTCAACGTCCATTGTATTCCATGCCTCTTGCCCTCTGTGGTGCGGCGCATGATCCAGTCAATGGCCAGTGAGAAGAGAATTGGAGAGAGAATGCATCCTTGCTTCACTCCGGTTTCCACCTTGAATGGTTCAGTGAGTTGGTTGTTGTGGATTACTCTGCACTCAGAGTTCTCGTACAGGGACCTGATGACATTGACAATTTTCTTGGGGATGCCATAATGTCGTAGGATCCTCCACATAGAGTCTCGGTGCAGGCTGTCGAAGGCCTTCTCAAAGTCCACAAAGACCACATAAAGGGATCCATTCCATTCATGAGACTGCTCAAGTATCTGCCTCAGTGTGAAGATGTGGTCGATGCAAGATTTGCCTTTCCTGAAGCCTGCTTGTTCCTGGCATAGGATGCCGTCCACAGCTGTTGTGATGCGTTGAAGAATGATGCGGCTAAAGATCTTACT
The DNA here is from genome assembly GCA_029339505.1 of Unio delphinus. Lineage (NCBI taxonomy): Eukaryota > Metazoa > Mollusca > Bivalvia > Unionida > Unionidae > Unio > Unio delphinus. The sequence goes on from JAQISU010001239.1 coordinate 4,302,499, forward strand.
GGAGAGCAATGTAATTCCTCACCAGTTGTTGCAGTTTCCCAGATCTCCTTTCTTGGGAAGTTTAACTATGATTCCGGTTTTCCAGTCATTTGGTGCTTTTTCACTATCCCATATCTTTTGGAGAATCTGGCAAAGAAGCTTCGGCGTCTCTGTCTTCTGCTTTCAGCATCTCGGGACACACTCCATCATCGCCAGGTGCCTTTCCATTCTTCAGCTTGTGAATGGCCTGCTTGACCTCCTCAACAGTGATGTCGTTGCAATTGATGTCAAGGTCCTCCTCTGCTTCAGGAATTTCAGCGAGTACGGGTGGGTCTGGGTGATTCAGGATATACTCGAAATGTTGCTTCCATCTTTTCATCTTCTCCTCCTCCACTGTGACATAGTTTCCAACTTCGTTTCTCACTGGAAGATCGTGGTGCTGACGAGTCGCCCTTCAGTTTCTTTGTGTTCTGATACACCGTTTTCATGTCTTTCTGCCCTGCTGCTACCTCTGCCTCCTTTGCTAGCCTCTCTGTGAATTCTCTCCTGTCTCTCCTTGCTGATTTCTTCACCTCCTTGTCTTTTCCTCCATACTCCTGCAAAATTCTCTCTTTCAGTCTTGGTGATTTTGAATCCAAAAGTCTCTTCTTAATCTGTCTTCTCTCTTCTATGCGAGTCCATGTCTCTTCTGATATCCATTCTGTCTTCCTATTATTCCTGTAACCTAAAACTTCCTCTCCTGCTTCCTTCATTGCTCTGTTAAAATTGTCGATGGTCAGCGCTGTCTCATCTCCTAGAGCACTAAACCGATTCCTTAAAGCCAGCCTGAATTCATCCTTCACTTTTGGATTCTTTAGCTTGACCACATCAAAGCGTTTATTCCTGGAGACCCCTATCCTAACTTTCCTAAGCTTCAAAGTCACCTTGGCCACCAGAAGAAAATGGTCGCTGCCAACGTCAGCGTTCCGCATCACTCGCACATCCTGCAAAGAGTGTTTCCACCGACCGTTGATGATGATGTGGTCGATCTGGCTCTGGGTTCTGCCGTCTGGTGATGTCCATGTAAGCTTGTGGATTTCCTTGTGCTCGAACAGAGTCCCTCCTATGACCAAGTCATTCTCTTGACAGAAGTTGACCAGCCTTTCCCCGTTGTCAGTCATCATGCCTATTCCATGGCGCCCCATGGTCCTCTCTCTATCTTTGTTGTTGCAGCCAACCCTAGTGTTGAAGTCGCCAAGCAACATCAGCACGTCATGTCGGGGGACGTCCTCTAGAACGGTTTGAAGAGCGTGGTAGAAAATGTCTTTGTCCTCTTCTTCCGCGCTGTCTGTTGGTGCATAGGCCACTACAACTGATAGTTTGGCGTACTTGGAGTTCATCCTGACGTACAACAGGCGTTCATTTACTGGTTTCCACTGTAAGACAGTGTTAGCCTTGTTCTTGTTGATAATAATGGCGACTCCTTCCCGGTGGTCATTGTCCTTCCTTCCGGACCAGATGATGACTTCTCCGGAGTTCAACTTCTGCTTGCCGGTACCAATCCATCGAGCTTCTGTTACACCCATGAGGGTCAGGTTGTAGTGATTCAACTCGCCCAATGCTTGTGCCAACCTTCCAGTCTGGTTGAGCGTTCACACATTCCAGCATCCAATTCTAATCCATGTTTTGGGCGACAGGAGTTCCACTATCGGGGTGGGGACATCCTTGCGGTTTTGTTCCCCAACCGTCACAAAGCCAGTTGCCTGGTCTGCTTCGCTCCCAGCGTCATTTGTATTTTGTTCCCTTGTTGTCGTTTCCGTAGCAAGAGTTGTTTTAACGGGGTGGGGTCGCTAGCCCTATGCCTAACCCTCCTTCTTTTTCAGCCGGGCTTGGGACCGTCCTTGGCGAAGTTTGGCTTTTGTATAGGATGCCAAAATCGACATACAATTCATCTGGTTCTGAGAAAGGTTACTTGCACTAAAAATTCCAGCTATTTCATTTAAATGCAACTAAATTTCAGAAAATGCAACTTGATATATGCTAATGTTTTCTTCATCGAGCATAAGATAAATGGTGGATTTTAACTGGTACCTAATGCAATGAATTTTTTTAAAAAATATAGAGAAATTACGAAATATATAAGTAATTTATTTTGTATAATAATGCCTTCACTCCTTCACTATTCAAAACCCTAAACAGACAATAATATGTTTATCATATAAGTTTATTGGCTTTTCTACAGTATGACAGAAAGCAGGGTTCAAGCCCTCTTCAGACAATAAGATGTTTAATTTAGAGTAATGGTGTATTGGTAGAGAACACCAGTCAAAAAAATATGTTGTAGTCAACAATGCTGCTTGAACTTGTCTCGGCATGTTCATCTTTCTGATGTCAATTCTCGCTTTGACCTTTATTTCATCAAGTGCATTATTTGGCAATGAAAGTTGTAGAGTGTTATAGTTTCTGTTCAACTATCTAGGCAGGAAGGCATGTATGCAGTTGTTTCTGGATGAAACTAAAATTTATGGGAACAGATTTTGATGCAACTTGGTACATATAAACATGTTTCAATTATCTCTGTACACATATTTTCTAAGCCTAGGGAAGAAACCAATTTGGGGGTCAATAGATCTATGGTCAAGGGAAATGCTACAGATATATTTTCCTGATTTGCATTTTTGGACAATAAAAATGATCTAGAAAAATAATTAAAAAATGTGTGTTCCTGTAGAAAGGACTCGGGGGGAGGGGGGGGTTCAGTAGTTCCAAGGTCAAGATTGCTGCTGCAAAACATAAGGTTGGCTATAATTGCATTTCATTTCCGGATGATAGCTTAAATTCTAGATAACAGGATTCAATTAAATTTAAAACATTTCTTTTCCTTACTCAAGAAAGAAATTTAATGATTTAAGGGCCAATAGCTTCAAGTTCAAAGGCACTGTCATTGAAAAACTCCAACAGATTTGGCTATAGCATTTCTTTTACAGACAATAGCCTCATCACAATAAAACACATCTGAAAGAAACTTTGTTTATGTGATATCCCATGCCCAAGAAAGACCATTATAATTTTTTGAGGTTGTGCACCATTCAGTGTCAAGGATGATGTCACAAAATAGATTTCATTGAAACTTTGGTATATTTAATTAACATAGTTTTACCCAACATACCTCCTTGGAGTTCATAGTTTGAAGTGCAAGGTCAATCTTGCAGAAAAAGGATTTTTCATTTGCAATTGACAATAACGCATAAAACTGATTTCAAGGAAATATGGTACACATTTCTCTACCTAAAAACAATCTGTACATTTTAGAGTTGGTAGCTTTAATTGAAAGTCAAGGTCAGTATTGCTGAAATTAGATTGGTTTTTGCATTTCATTTTTAGGCATATGTATTCTACTTATGCTGGTTTTTTGTTTTTTTATTGTTTAACGCCATTTTTTCAGCACAATGTAGGCTATACATGGCGGCCAGTATTAATGGTGGAGGAAGAACCCGCACCGACCCACGAGAAGCTACTGGCAAGCTTTCTCACATAACTACATTTGCCGAATCTTATGCTGGTGATGTATCATGTACCATCTGAAGTACTCATTTATTACGTTTTGTTTAACTCCATTTTGTTCAGAGTTCAAACATGGAGTGGTAGAAATGTTTACTTTCTGAGTGATCAAAGGACACAACACCTACCGGAGGCAATCCTTTGACATGTCATGGGTGTGACACACATAATGTGGTCTATTTGTCATAGGCCTTGCTGTGCCAGAAATGCAAAGTTAATAATATAATTTATAACTCCATGATGAAGAATACGAGATGAAACAGCTATCACTGTCAAACTATGCAGCAAATCCATAATTTTTATTTATTTATTACAATGTACTTAAAAAAGACCAATACAAAAGAAATGATTATTAAAATGTTTTAAAAAAAAAGTAAAACCATTAAAGGTAGCCTTACCACTGATGATTGTGCCTTGAGCGTGGGAAGAAAGTTGCAGCAGCAAAAAGTGTCCAGACAAGACCTGCTAGGGACCATGTGGCTGTGGTCCTGAAAGGAAAATAACTTTAAAATGAAACAAAATCTCTTATCTCACCATTAAGATCTTCATTACCTTTGTCAAGATGTATTTCTCCCTCAAGACCTACATTTAATTTACCTTTGCCAAGATGTATCTCACCCTTAATAACTACATCACCTTTGCCAGCTTGTATCTTACCCTAAAGATTTATATTACCATTAGCAATTCGTATCTCCTGAAAGATCTGTGTTATCTTTGCCAATTGGTATCTCACCCTCAAGATCTACATTACCTTTGTCAAGATGTATCTCACCTTTAAGATATACATTTTAGTGAGTCTTATCAGTACTTCCCACCCCACCCCTCCCAACAAAAAGTTTGCTTTAACAGGAAACACTCTATTATCATAAAAAGGTTACCATTTTGACCATATGCCCACTGTCCAGAGGCCCCACCCCTATGGAGAGTGGGCACATGACTAATAAGTAAAAAATAAGTGTTCCAATAAACACTATGTCACATCTTCATACCACAATATGATGAATGTGTCTCTTCAAAGACCCATCCTCATGTCCTATGGACCTAACTATTTGGGTTAAAACTCAAACTTTAAGGGGCCCCGAATGGTCGAGTGGTCCAATGCGCTCTCCGTTACGGATCACTGCCATCTCACCTCTGTCTGCGTGGGTTCGAGTCTAAGATTCGGCAAATGTAGTTAAGTCAGAAGGCTTGCCATGAGCTTCTTGTGGGTCGGTGGTTCTTTCCGGGTTCTTCCTCCACCATTAATACTGGCCGCCATGTATAGCCTATCTTGTGCTGAAAATGGCATTAAACCCTAAAACAACAACAACAACAACATCAAACTTGATGACAAATACTGTTCTTTATGTATGTGACCCCATCATGGCCACCAAATGACATAGGAAACATCTGTTGCTGTTCTGGGGCTCTAGAAGGGTGCTCTAGCACGTTGGCTCTCTGAGCTTAAGATACATACAACATAATATGCTTATTGTATACAATTTCTGAAAACAGTGAATACAAAATGCTGATATTTATAAAAGCAGCTGTCATCACTGTTTCCTCTATGGAAAAACTGAAACAAAGACTGGTCTAGGTTTTGCAGGGAAAGCCACAAAAAAACTTGAACATACCAACCAATCCATTCAACAAATTCTCCAAAGTAGTTAGGGCAGCTAATGAGTTCAAAGAGACCACCATAAGGGATGTAATAGCCTGTGCTACCTGAAAGGTAAACAAAACATTCTTTTTCTTTATACTGCTACCTTCTGTCATACAATGTGAGTGAAAATTGGACATGTTTATCATGCAACATGGGTGGTAATATATTGTTTCTGCCATACAATGAGTGATAATAGTGTTTATGGGTTGTTTATACAGTAGAAACTGTCTTGAAAGACCACATCTTTTGCCAAAAAAATATGGTCTCTCAAGACAGGTGGTCTCTCATAACAGGTCACAATGCTACATAATTTATAAATTTGTGCATTGAGAAGGTGGTCTCTCAAGACAGGTGGTCTCACAGAACAGTGGTCTTTCAAGACAGGTTTTACTGTATCACACAATATGGATTATTACACATAGTTTCTGTCATTAAATAAAGGCGATAATATGAGTAGCTTATCATACAATATGGGTGATGATATGGGTAGTTTCTGTCATAATTATGTGTGATTATATCCATTGTGTAATTTCTGTCCAAAAATATGGGTGATGATGGTTAGTTACTGTTGTACATTATCTGTCATTGTGGACAGTTTGTCATATTATAGGGGGGAATATGGATAGTTTCTGTCAAACATTATGGGAGAATATGGGTAGTTTTTGTTATACCTATGGGTGAATATGGGTAATTTCTGCCATACATATAGGTAATTTGTTATACATCATGGGTGAATATGGGTAGTTTATGTCATTCATATGGGTGAATATGGGTAATCTCTGTCATACAGTATGACAGAAAATGGCAAATATACTAGGTTATTTTTTTTTTTTACATTAACCACTCTTCTTGGTTTTTCAAAGCACACAGTGAGCAGCAGAGAGGGTGAACAGACCAACTAACTTTTAAGCAAAATATTTTAAGCTTCCTTTTACCAAATAGAGCCTTGGATCAGATGGTTATATTTTAAGCAAAATATTCTAAGGCTCCATTTGCCAAACTGAGACTTAACAATTTTAGAGTTCTGTTTGTCAAACGGAGCCTTTCTCAAGGGTAAAAAAAAAAGACGCCATTTAGTTGACGTTCACCTCCTCGGCTGCTAATGCGCTAACTAAATATTTGATCAAGTCCTTAAGATTTCACAAATAAACTAATTTGTAAAACCTCACCTCGTAAATCAATCAGATTATTAGATTGGTCAGTGAGTTTGAAATTAATTCTCGTTAACAAATTATTATGACATCGCATATAGACTAGATTAGTTGGGTCTTCAATAATTAGAAATCCTGGAGGAGCCGTTGGTGCAAATGAATATAAAATATATCCTTGCTGAGCTTGATTTGATTGTTCGAGATTTATTTGATAATTTCCTTCGATAACGTCACATACTAAATTGAGCGCAATCACCGTTGAAATATTCACATTGTTCGGAGCAATATGTCTACCGCCGCCTTCTGGATCATTATCAAATTTCAGAATATTTGCTGTAGGATTCTTCAATTTTTTCCAATTATCGTGGATTCTTTTGAACCCAATATCAATAGCATCGTTAAGTTGTTTCTTTAGTTTATCCGGGTTATACCCAGGGATTTTAGATGTTTGAATATTCTCTTTTGGGATATTGAATTCTTCCGCAAACACTTCTTTATAAATTTCACTCATTAATACTTGTTGAATAATTTGCGTATGAAATGTTTCCATATCGTTGATGATTTTGTTACCTGTTTGTACTACACTAATAAACTCGTTTTTGAAGAGAGAGCCGGATTTGATGGATATTAACAATAATGAAAAATCATTATTCATCACTGTTAAGTTTTCTTTGATTAGGGAGGTGTAAAATCTCATATTACCTTTATCGTCTTGTCCTATAAATTTGGAAGAAAAATCTTGATAACTCTTGACTTCATTGATGGGTTTTATTTTGTCGGTGATATAATCGGATTTTTTAGGTTCAGGTGGTATAATAATATTTTCTGAGTCATCCGGTGGTGGTAGTTCAGGCCATCCTAACACTGATCTTATAGAACTCTGATAAATATCTACAACATACCCAGGGGAATTAATCTCAATCGCAGATGATAACGTCGGCTCGTGAACCGTTATAGCGATTTTCGATTCTTTTCCGGTGAGAGATTTTATTCTGCGTTGAAATTCAGCATTGATCTGTTCGATTTGATATGACCCAGTTGGTAACGAGACAACCTGCCAATCTGGAGTTCCGTCTTCACGATTTTTCCACGCGAATACCAAGGAATTATTCGGTTGTTGACCACCAAATGCTACCGATCTAATATTAGGCCAGCTATGATACACTCGTAGTTTTGCTAGCGCGATCTCGCTCACGGGAACAGGAATTGGAAAATTAACACTAAATTCGGGACGTGTTGAGGTTATTGATATCGTGCTTGTTTTCACTGGTGTTGTATTTGTTACTATTTGTTGAAGTAGTTCTTGCGACGACATTATTATTATTATTCTGCTCTAATTTCAGCATTGTTGATCTATACAATTGAGTCATAGTTGAAAATTCGCTATCTGATATTGTTGTGTCATCCAACGACGATGATATCAATGAGGATAATTGTGAGTAACTGGTAGATGCAATATGATATTTAATTAAATAATCATGTAGTTTACTTTGGCTACACGATGATAGTTTTTTTGTGATCCCAGTTAATATACCAGCAATTGTAGCCACTGCGGAAATAGCGATTGGAACTACGACCGGAGCAATCATTGTAACCGAAGATAGTATTATTCCAGCAGCAGTGATTACTCCTGACACCGAGTACACGGTGATATCAACTGTGGTTATTCTTCGTTTGTATTTTTTGATTTTTATTTGATACTCCTCACAGAGAGAACTGAGTTTAGTTTGATATTCTCTGACTTGATCATAGCGATACTGATTCGATGATGGAGTCATTTTATTTTAAAAGCGTTAGTATTTTTAATTTAACTGTTTACTTAAATTCGCTACGAATTCTACGTACCACGTTACTGAACTCCTGACTAGATTATCATCTGTATTTTTTATCGTGAATTGTTCAGTTGTATCCTTGTCGATGATCGTTGATATTGTATTATTGACTCCAGATGAACTCGACGATGATATATTAAACTGATTCGGTGATACTATTGTTAATCGATAAATACCCTTGACTGCTGCGGTGATATCTAGTTTGTTATCTTTAGGTGTCCACGTATATGATCCGTGTTGAATCGTGTATACTACGTTAATGATAGATTTATCATGAGGAATTTTTACTTTTTCAATGACGCTTATCATTCTTATTGCATCCGTTAAGATATTATTAGTGGTCGTTTTAAGTTCATCGATGGATTTTTTAATATCGGGAAGTGTTATTTCAATTTTATCAAATGAGCTCCCAATAAACTTGTCTATGAGGTTTTTACGAAACGTCATAAATAATTTCGTGTGTTTTTCATATTCAGATTGAAGAGTTGCTAGTTCTAATATAGAATCTTTTATTACGGTGAGTTTTGGTTCAGTCACCGGTGGATTTCCAAAAAATTCTAGTATGGGTTTGTCAATTTTGTTAATTGTATTTCTTTGTGTTTCACTAAACTGGTCAAATACAATTATATGATCATCATACTTATCATTAAGCGATTTTAATGAATTCACTGTGTTATCATATGTTGCTAATTTATCCGTAATCGTTGAAACAAGTACACCTGGTTTGAGTTTACCCCCATCAGAAAATAACGCGATAGTATCCTCTGCTGCGTCTCGTTGTTTAACCAAAATATCATTGAGAGAGATATTACTACTTTTCAATTTACCCTGACGATCTTGAAATACAACTATTTCACCGGGATCAATATTTGCTAGATTTAATATTTCAGATATTTCATCTTCGATTAGTTTTTTAATATCCTTGTTATCAACGGTTTCAACTCCACTATCAGGTTTCTTCAGCGATGATAAAGGTCGTCCCCAAATATCAATCATTATTATAGAAATCTTTTTATTATTCAAATCCTATGGATTTCTAATCATATGGATTTTCAATCCAATGACCGCTAGCGTTTCTACCGCTAGTATACTCATTTACTACTATATGAGGTGGTTTCGAAAATCTTTTGGATATAGCATCAAGTACATTTAATACTTCATTACCACATATTGGTGGATCAAGCATTGTTTGTGTTGGTAACGTAGAATACCAAGTCTTCATTGGAAGGGTTTTAATATAACGCATAAATTCTTTCGGCGGCGCTAATCCATATGAGTCAAAATAAATAATCCCACGTGGATCAATTGCGTAACAAACCCAGTGAGTTCCAGGTCCGGAGCTGTTATCTAAATTAATAATACCGGTTTCAACATCATTTGGTTGTGCCGGTAACTGATCTCTCATAAAAACCCCTCTGAAATTTTTTATTTTTAATTTTTTAGCGGTATCAATTAAATCAAAATTGGACATAGGAACTATATCGTTCCTGGAATTCGAAGACCCTTTCCGCTGTACCATGAACTCGGGGTTCCTGGTAGTCTTAGACCCTTTCCTTTTTTTTTATACCCCTTTCCAGTTGCCTTTTTCAACGCCATTCCTGCTGCGGTACCAATAGCTCCTAACGCTGCTGCCTTCGCTACCGCTGGGGCTGCTGCGGCAATCAACCCTGGAATCAACCCTAACAACGGGAATATACCACCAGTCTTTTCCATGTTACGGATCGCGCTTGTAGAAAGAGTAACTTGAACTCCTTTTTTTTCTTTCAGCGCTTTATTAAAATGATTAACCTGAGTTTTCGTCAGCGATAGTTTATTCCCTCCGCCATTCATTTGATTAGGTTTCAGCGTTATTGTGGTTCCACATTGCTTAGCTGATTTGGATTGTAATTTTTTTATTTGACCAGGTGTCAACGTAACATTGATATTACTATACGACATTATACAAAACAGGTTGATTCTAAATTCAATTACAGATTTTCCACTGGTGCATCTACCAATCTCATTCGTCCACCAACACCTTCAAGTATCATTGATTTATCACTGAGAATAACAGCAACCGCTCTATAATTAGCAATACCACCAGGATGTACACGAGCTCGGAAGTGTATATCAACTACGGACTGTTTCATCAAGTCAAGATGTTCTAGGGAAAAGTAATAAATCGGATACAGACCTTTAAAATCCAATTGTGATATTTGTAGACCAGTATCTACATTTTGATCACGTCCCATAAATGATAGCAATCGATGATAAACTCGTGCAATGTGGTTATTTTCATAGTTAAGTTGTATATCCTCTGCTGGTTCTTGTTGTCCGTTTATTTTCAGCGAGACTTCACTACACCCAAGTTGATCAAATATCATATGACTTCTTTCTTGATTGTTTAATCTCGTAATATCCTGTAGAGCAACAAATATATGCCGTGGAGCTGAAACACCCTGTCGTGCTGCCAAATGCCATGTAAATGTACCATCAATATTAGAATCCATGGTATCTGTGGACGTTGTCAACCAGCTTAATAATCTCTTTCCCCCTTGATCCATAAATGATAGCAACCGCGGTTCTACTGACAATGATGGAGTCAACACTGGCATCCACAGTGATAGTTTTGATAAAATTACTTTACCATCAGCATCGCCAATACGCCAGATTGCATTATTATCATCACCCTTTCTCACTAGTGCTACAGTATGCTTTACTCCATAAATAACTTTTCTGACGTTTCTACAAAATCCAAATATATGATGGAGCGGAATCGCACATGAAAATCGTCGACGCTCTCCTTGTAATGTTGCTATTCTTGTTGCAGCTCCTAGATTGAAATTCTCATCATTATTTATAATCATATCCTCGATACCAGCAGCAACACCAGCACCAGGACCAGCAAAAGCAGCAGCAGCAGCACCAACACCACGATCATTTGGTCTTCTTATAACAAATGGATTTTTACCCGCTGTATTTTTAACATCCTTTGCAAACATCATAGATGGACCGGCCGATCTTGTATAATCGTCAGAGTATCTTGCTAGCCCTAGTATTGTTGTTGCTACATCAACTTCACGTTCAATAGATTCGATTTCTTTTCCATCAATGAGATATCTAGCACTTTCAAATAATGCCATGATACCATTATTGACAAAACCAACTTGGATATTAGCTGCATATGGTGTATTAGCTACAACATCTGTTACAAGTTCACCTTCGACTTCAATAAAGGCTTCAGCGGGTAAAAAGTATTTACTAGTATCATGAACTTGAAGTTCAATTCTTCCTCGAAGATTAGGTTGCACTGCGTGATAAGCAAAAAATTGATAATCACGTACAGAAGTATCTTTAAGCACTGGGGCTTCCATGTCAAATGCAACATCAGGGTTTTGTTTGAACATTTTTATTATATATCCGATGGTCTAAATCAAAAATTCTGAAGAATTTTGAAATTATTTTAAAATAGTTTCATATGAAAACCCCAGGAATTCATTTAGAGAAAATCGATTTTCATGAAATTATGTCGACGGATTAGCCAAAAAACAATACAAAATCAATAAAAAAAACATCGAAAATTCGATGAAACAACATAATTTTAGCCTCACATGATAAAAAATCTGATCAAAATCGATTTTCTCTAAATGAATTCCTGGGGTTTTTATCCTCGATTTTCATGAAATTTTGTCGATGAATTGCATAAAAACACTAGAAAAATGAGTAAAAACACTAGAAAAATGAGTAAAAAAAGTAAAAAATCTAACAAAATTAGCAAATTATAAATATTTTATAATATAAAAATTAAAAATTCTAAAGAATTTTGAAAAGAATTTTGAAAATAATTATTTAGTTGGGTGTATTTTAATAATGATGATGAAAATATCTGATAATGAAGATAACGTAAGTAGAATCACAAGTGATTCTGACATTAATGTTTCTGATACAAGTGATTCTGACATAAATATTTATACAATAACCATAACAACTGAGCATCCTATTCAAATAAATAGAATCACAAGTGATTCTGACACTAGTGTTTCTACAATAACTATCATAATTGGAAATCCTGTTCAAATAAATATTTCTAACGTTTCCGGCGAATCTTCTTAAAACCACTTCCCGGAAGCCCACTTCCGGCTATCATATTTGCTGTTATATTATCCTGGGCATTAGTCATTAACGACTGTAGTTTTTTATCCACGGCGTTATTTATTATTTTACTAACCTGTGTAGGCATTACTGCAGTAGATGGCAGTGAAGTCATTCCAGAAACACTAGTGTTTCTAATGCTAGCATTTCCACGTCGAACTAGCGCTGTTAGTTTATCCTGAGCGGCTGAAAATGCCTTACTAGCAAGATCACCAACAGTGTTAATACCCTTATCTCGGATAACATCAATTGCTTTCATTGCTGCCTGTTTTGCAAATGGAGCCACTTTTGGAGCCATTCTTGAAAATAATCCCATTATAGTATTACCGAGACCATCTCCATAGTATACTCGGTATTTTGGTAATCGTGAGTTTACCACGTAGACGTTAGTTGGTTTATCATGGTTGTAGTGTATGATCATTCTCTATATAGAAGTATTATACTTCTAACACTAGTGTTTCCAAATGCTAAAGCATTTCCAAATATTTAGTCACTGTGGTAACCGTAGAAATTCGAAGAATTTTCGGCTAACTCCTCAATGAAATCTCTATATGTTGCAATATCCATGATACCACCTTGAAATAATCTCCTACAGATATCAGCTGCTTCATTGATTATTTCTGGTGAGTTATTCCCGGCTCGTTTTCCTCCTACAAGTACTTCTAATCGTGCTATATCACCGAGAATATTACCAGGGCAAGAAATACTTGTATTTCCACTCGAAGAGTTTCCAACACTAGAGTTTCCAACACTAGAGTGAAAATCCATAGGTAAATATCCCTTTCCGGTTTTTTTTTTAGTTTTTGCTTCTCTTTTTCTTTGTTGTTCTTGTTGCTTTTCTTCTTCTTCTTGTTGTTTTTCTTGTTGTTGTTGTATGTCATAATCTTCAATTCCTCTCATAAACATTTTATACTCTATTTTTTCCTTTTTTAAACGATCAATACTTTGATTCACTTTAAACAACCAATCAACCCAGTCAGGTCGTGATATTTTACTCTTTTTATACTCGTCATTCAAAAAACGTTCTCTTGAATAATAGCTTTGAACAGCAAAATTACCAAAGGCGATATAATCGTTGGGTTTCATTAATTGAAATTGTTTTATTTCTATTATACCCGTCGGAGTGAATTTGTCTATAAAGGGAACACCACGAGAAGTGGAAACTGCGCCTTCTTGTTCTTCTTCTTCTTGTTCTTGCTGTCGTTGTAGTTCTTCTTGTTCTTGCTGTCGTTGTAGTTCTTCTCGTTCTTGCTGTCGTTGTAGTTCCATCTCCCCTGCGATTTCACCTGGAAGTATTTGTACAGCTTGTTTCGTTTGTTTAGTTCGTTTTGCTATTTTCTCCAACACAGGGAGAAGAGGCTTCTCTGTTCTAGGACCTTCTTTAGGGACATCTCCGTATATCGCCCGTTCAGTTGCTGTTTTCACATCTGTAGTTGCCTTGACAACCGGTTTGAAGAGTTGTTCTGTATCCTCTGTGAAGTCGGTGGCCATTGATTGCCGTTGTTGAAGTTTTTCACGGATTCTATCACGAAGGGGTAATATTTTCTTAAGAGCTTCAAGTCTTTCTTTAGTGTTCCGTGTAGTTAATGATTGTCCTATCATTATTAAAAGAGTATCATTATTGTTAAATTAGAAATGCAAAGCATTTCATTGCAAATCATTTCAAAAGAAATCACTAACTAAAAAATGTAAATCATTTTAATACTTCCTTGTTGTTACACATATAATTTTACTTCCTCATACCGTACTGGTTATACAAACAAAGGAGGCTCTCTACGCGTGGGCTCATCACCTTCAGAGTTTTCCATTAACATTTTTAATTGTCTCACTTTACAATTAATAAGTCTCTTTTGTTCATATTCTAATCCTAATTGCTTACGTACACGTTCAACGATGCTACATAATGGTACGAAGACATTAACATCTTCAGTATTTACTAAACTCTCACGTATAAGCTTTTGGATATTTTTGATTAAAAAATATTTCTTAGATAGAACATATTTTCCTGTCTGTTCTGCAAATTGTATATCCTCGAAATTGGTCATAATTTGATCACAATCCAAACCTGAACATAATTTTACATTTTGATCCTTCAACTTATTGATTTCAATAATAATCAATTTGAGATTTTCAAGATTCATATATATATATATATATAAAAATATATTTGTTTAAATGCAAAGTATTTTAAATACAAAGTATGAAAATTCTTTAAAAGTATTTCAAAATGAATTCTGGATACACTAAGGTGTTGATCATCTTAGTATACCCAGAAGCTTAATGCGATTATAGGTGATTATGATTATATATAATGAATGACGACTGCACATTTACCGTTTTAAACCCCCTTGGTGTTTTATACATCAAGCAGCGCGCTCAACGGTTAACCGACAAACACATAACAATAGATTATAGGTGAACAATGAATGAATTGATTTCAATGACAATGCGACGGTACAACAATAGATTATAGGTGAACAATGAATGAATTGATTTCAATGACAATGACGACGGTACAACAATAGATTATAGGTGAACAATGAATGAATTGATTTCAATGACAATGCGACGGTACAACAATAGATTATAGGTGAACAATGAATGAATTGATTTCAATGACAATGGATGACGCGGGCTATTCTACATTCAAGTGTAAACAAAACCGCAAAATCGAAACTTTGGTTTTGAATGTCAATAATAACGTTCATACCACGTGTGACGGTGTGGTTTTGTTTACACTTGAATTTCGGCTAATGCCCAATTATAATAAAGACGAATTTGTATATATACATTCATTACGACGAGTTGATATAAAATAGGTGTAGTGATTGTAATTATTTGTTTGTTTATTAGCGATCACTGACAACGTTGAAAACACATATAATACTTAAAACAGACATTAAAAAAAATGTTTAAATACGACGTGTTTATAAAACAGTTTTGTTAATACTTGAAAAAAGACAAAATTGATTGTGTTTTGTTCAGATTTATGTAATTATAACAGCCAATGAAAAATCGAAGATTTTCCAATCAATGTTAGAAACATTAATATTTCCATGTTTAAAATCCGTAACTCTGTCATTGATGATTTGTCACACGAGTTATACCTAACGGAGTTATCTCCCGTAAAATCCGTAGGATTTCTATTTACGTATTATACATAAATAAACCGAATTTTATTTTTAAAACGCTTTGAAAAAGCGGTCTTGGTTTTATTCTCAGCAACGCATTGAATAGAATACGGATAAATATCGAAATACTTACCAGCTGCGTTTATTGATTGAAATACTCCCTCCGTGTTATCTTCAGTATTAAACGATCTTACAGGTCTTTTCCCAATTGATTTATAAGTACCAGTATTTCCAGATGCAGTATTCTCACTTTGTGTAACAGCTCGTAAATTATTCAAAGAATTATTAGTCCTAATACCATCAATATGATCAATAACAAGACCATCCTTGATTGATCCGTTATACACTTCGAAGACGAAACGATGATTGAGATATTTCTTATTTCCTCCAGCATTAAACATCAAATAACCCATACCATTATCCCGCCCAACAGATTTCTTATTTTTACTGTGTCTAACAACACCATCACTAGAAGCTTCGTAATTTTTAATAACAGGATGTCTTTGAAATTCTTGGCTCATTTGTATATATAATATATCTATTTGTCTAATTCGTTAATTGGCTGAATTATAACATTGGAAAATCTGCCTAAGTAATCTTGAGCAGTTTTTATGATTTTGCTATTGACGTCGTCAGGATTTTTGATTCTTCGCTTGTCATAATAACGTTTTAACTCTCTATAACGCTTACCCCCGCAATTAATGCATAACTGCGACTTACCTCTTACACCTACCCCACAATGCAAGCATGGTAGAGGTCCCTCCGAACCGTTTCTCACACTCTGCATATGATACCCACAGAATTCATTTCTGCATGATTTGTTACATGGAGTCTTTGATCCAATCATAAGCCATTTGCAATGATTCATTATATAAAATTTTCTTATTTAAATACTTGTTTTAATTATAATATGAAGGAGTTCAAGAGATTATCGAAAATTAAGCCTTGGAAAAATGTTAGATTTAATCTCGATAGAATCTCTGATATACCTAAAAGTCTAGTAGATGATAAACCACTATTGAGTAAAATCAGCGACTGTTTTAATGAGTTTAAGCGTGATGGAGCATCTCATACGTGGTCGACATTTCGAATTATTGATGAAGATGTCAATATACCTGTAATTGATGCTACTATGAATGATATAAGAGCAGCTGTGATACTTTCACACCTTGGCCAGAAATCTCTACTGAAGTATTTTTTTAGAATAAAATTCATTATCGAAGAGGAAGGTGAATGGATTATCAGAGATAAATTTGACCCAATCCTTAAGGATAAAAAAACTGTTATTGTGAGTAGAGATTCCAAACCAGGAATTCTAACTGGAATTGACAAACCATACTATGAGAAATCTTACCCTGTAACAGCAGTTGTGTATGGGTTATATCCAATAAATAATAATCCTAACATTACAAAATTAGCTCCAATGTTTTCATCATCAGTGGCTTTTCCACTTAATTGTGTAGCAACACGGTTAATAGAACACTTTACAAATGCATCCCGGGGAAACAAATTAACTGATCTACGAAGAAAAAAAATAACCGAATGGGAATTGACAGTGAAACAGCGCGGGGCAACGATTTCCGATATAGCTAAATTAGAAGCATTATTAAAATTTCCAATATCGGTAGCGACAATAACCGGAGAAGTATTATACGAACCGAAATATCAATCGCGAGGAGCTCCAATTGAAATTATTGATCATAACAAACACGCGTGGACACCAGCGGTAAATATATTTCCACGAGAAAGAACTATTCGATATATCCCCCGGAAATTTTCCGGGGAATTTTCTAGGGATGGTTTAAAAAATGAGTATCATTTTAATGAAGAGAAATTATTTGATGCTATTCACGCGTTAACCAAAGACGACCCTGTGTCAGTATGGTTACTCAGGAGTAATGAGGATCCGGAAATAGGATTTGATCAGTTTGTAAAACCAAATGGTGAATTATATCGAACTGAAGAATTAGATACTAGAATGAGAAAAATCGCTAATGAGTACTTAGAAAATTCTAAAGAATTTTCTGTAGAAAAACTACTTACGGATAGTTTTACTATTCCATCAGTGGTAGCTCACTTCGCACGAGAAAAGAATTCATGGCGTCCAACACGAAGTGATTTTCTGGAGGATGTGAAGTTGAGTTGCGTCGAATTTGGTCATGGAGGATTGTGGAATACGAAATACTCACGTGATGGTATGATTTCAATTGATATATCCGCGTGTTATCCTGGAAGTTTTCTCGGATATGGAGAATGCTCTGAATATTTTAAACGATTTGGACACCCCACACATGAAATGACTCGTGTTGCGATTAATGGTCCATTGCCTGATTTTGATTTAACCGGGTTCGCTCGTGTGATATCATTCGAATTAGCTACAGGGTTACATCCGTGTAGTTATCTTTGGCTTGGTAGACATATGTATGAAAAAGCGTGGATGTCAATTGTGCTATTGCGGTATATGATCGATTGTGGTATGCTAATATCGTTAATTGTCAGTGAAGCGATTATTTGTTATAACGCTCAGAAAGATGTTTGGTTACCAAAACCCGATCTCGAAAAAATAATTAACGAACAACGAAAACAATTGGGAGATTGTGAAACACTTATGGATTGGTCTAAGAGGTTATTCGAAGGTAGTAATAGAGAGGCTAAAGATCTCGGACGAAAAATAATCGGTAAATTCACTCAAGGTGGAAGATTTGACAATGCAAAATATTCTTCGAGATTAATCATAGACGATGAAGAATACAATTTCATAATATCTGATTTAATAAAAAAAGGGAAATTTGTAACCCGTAAGAACGCTTTTCTATCAGGGGAATTAGATGAGGAAGCTTACAAATCTGCGAGCGGAACTAATAATGTTTGGGTAGATGATGTCCTTCGAAATGGTAAGAAACTAGGTACGGTTGTTACCTACTGTGATGGAAAAAGTTGTCAATACACACATTTGAGAAGTTCTATGCTAGCCTATTCTTGTATTAATCTATTCTCGATGATAAATAGATTTCCTAATACCGCGGTTAGAGTAGCTACTGATTCGATGTATATCCATGAAAAATACAAATCAGATGTAGCTAAATTCACAGATCCTAAGGAAGCGTGGGGAAATTGGAGATTTAAAAAAGAAACACTACATGAATATTGTAAATCCGCAGACGTTGCTATGGATGATAAATACTTGAAAAGTAACCATAATATCTCAGAAATTAAATCAGAATTTTCTACTGCACCGCCTGTATCCGATCCGATTTGTAGATACAAGACAGTTTATTTAAACGGCTGTGGTGGATCAGGAAAGACAACTCGTGCAATCGAATTATTTCGTAATAGAAACACAAATGTTTCTAACATGATTGTGTTAACACCAACTCACAGACTCGCCAGAGAGATGATAGCGCGTGGAGTAAAAGCCTGTACTTATCACAGCTTCTTTCGATGGAAAGGCGATAATTGGACTCCTGATCGAATGGGCGATAAATTCATTCCTGATGTAATAATCTGGGATGAAATATGCACGGTATCGTTAACAGTATTACAGATATTTCTATCATGGTTGTTGACAAAAAACACAAAAGTCGTCATGTGCGGGGATCACGGCCAACCGCAGCCATTTGTTGGTGGATCTCCACATGAATGGCTAAAAGGATTTGTAGATTATTATGAAGAGATTAATACCGACCATAGATCACTTGATGAACAATTACGAGAATTCAAAGCGCTAATTAGATTACAACCGGATAAAATCCAATATGAAATAGCGCGTGAAATAATCTCTGAAACTCCCATGAATGATTTTTGGGAAATGTGGAAGCCAAATGATTTAATAATCGCGAGTAGAAAAATAGTCAGAGACGCACTTCAGATGAAGTTGTTTGCGCTACATAAAGAAAAATTTGCAACGCTTCCAGTACCACTCTGTTATAGACCTAAGGATACACGAAAGCAGAATATCGACGTTGACATTCCTGGACAACAACAAAAGCAGAATTTAGTATTAAATGATATTGTGCTGGTTGATATCAGCGTCGTTAAAGATGCATTAGGTGCTGATAAATCCCCATGGACGTTAGGTTATGCAGCAACAATACACTCTTCACAGGGATTGACTATATCCGATACAACTCTTTGGATAGTAGATAATCATATTGAGTGGTCAAATTTAGTTTATCTCGCAGTATCCAGAGTACGGCGAATAAACCAACTTCGAAGAATTGTTGTTGACGATAATGACAATACAATAAGTAATATACACACCGATGATAATATAATCAGAAAAAAACTCTCTGGTTATAAACAACAGGATAAAAAAAATAAAAGAGAATTTGACATTGATACTGAATTAATTAAGACACTAAAGCAACAACAGAACAATCACTGCGCGAGTTGTAATTGTATAATGAGTTGGAATTGGTCGGATAAAGATCCTCGCCAATTCACCGTAGATAGAAAAGATAACAATCTCGGTCATGTCAGAAACAATGTGAGGTTGGCTTGTCTTGAGTGCAACAGACGCCGGGGTGACAGCACCTTAGGTGCTAGTTAAGACCACGCGGTGGTAATTGAGTATCCTCAGGAATCACTTGTAATTGTTCGCGTGTAAATCCTCGCTGAGGAGCAGTTGAATCCAGTCTATAGATTGGAGGTCTACCCGTAGATCGTGTTATGCCGGATATTTTATGCGTAGTGACACTCCAAATAGGATCAGTAGCTCTTTTTTTACCACCCTCAAGCTCTCCTGGTTCATATAAGTACCTTACAATGACATTACTACCAAGAATTGGTTCTTTTTGTGAAATTCCTTGGATTTCCATTTTGATAGACGCCTTCTTAATAGCGTTGACAGGTTTCATATTAATTGTTCTAGTAATCTCATTATTGATTGCGGTAATCACAGCTGGTAATCTCTTGACCCATTCACGGGATCGTTTATCCTGTATGAATTCTTTTGCGTATTGATATCCGAATAACCGCTCAGCAAGGGTTTTATTAAACCGTTCAACAATTGCCTGATCGCGATGTAGCGCAGTGTGTCCTCGTCTGATGGCGACATTATGATGATTCATCGTAGATGTAACAACACCTTGAAATTCCTTGCCAGGATCAACTTGTAACAGATTTGGCCAGCGCAGAGGACCTCGTCGATAAATTTTTTCAAATGCAGAAGCTACTTCAGTAGATGATTTTGTTTTTAACGGTTCTGCTTCTTTGTATCGACTTGCAATATCAACTAACGTTAACGCGTATTTGTAACCGTTGTCATGCGGCAGAAATAGTATATCAGCTTGATGAACTTCATTAGGTGTTGTAACATCAAAATGCGAATAGTTAATTTGTTTAGGCGCTGGTAGATAAATTTGCCATATTGCCTGTTTAGATAACCAGTTTGCCGCTGTAGTTTTTTTCACCTTTGATGCACTAGCTAGTTTATTGATTGCTGCGTAACCTCTCCAGTATCCTCTCGGAGAATAATAAATAGATTCCATATTAAAATGCTAGCATTTTCAATTACCAGCACCTAACATCAATTTACCCTTCATAGCAGATTTTACCAACCAAGAAGCCAACTTTTCTTTGAAGGATTTATCAGGAATAGCATTTAACGCATGAATTAATTTTACATCTGCGAGATGTCTGTGTTGAAGATTGCTGCTTTTATAAGCGACATCATGAGCATGACACGCCTTATCAATAGCGTTTATTGGATACTCGCCGGGTCGGGGTAAATTTTGATCATCAAGTCTGATATCTAATCGTGTTCCCGGTCCACAGTAGCTATATCCTGGAAGGTGCTTTTCTCCTGGATACTTTGCCCACGGTGTTCCTGGGAGTTTTGTCAATTTGGCTGCAATATCACCTCCTCGTTTTTTTTTAAAGGTTTCGTGGAAGTAAATCTAAATTTTTTCGTACTACATTGTACGCATTTACCAGAAAGCGCTGATCGATTATTTTTCGTTGTAATCGTCGTCAAGTCATTTGTGCCAGTACGTGTCCTACACTTCACACAATATAGATCCATAATTTATATATAACAGTTATGAATGTAATTGATTATTCAGCTACTCGACAACGAAAACCTATTAAACATCATGCAATGTTACCAGATTCTATTCGCGCGATTATCATCGGACCATCTGGAAGTGGCAAAACACAATTGCTACTTAATTTGATAACGAGATGGATGAAGTGGGATAAATTGTACATGATTGCTCCGAGTGTAGACGATCAACGATGTTATGAAGTGCTAAAGGAGTTTAATGATGCCGCGCGAGAAATTAACGGTGATGATATCATTGAGTTTATAACCGATATCGAAGAGGCACCTAGTATTGATGATATTGATGGAAGTATTAACAATTTAGTCGTATATGATGATGTTATGTTGGAAAGACAAACAAATCCAGCAATGATATTTTCCAGAGGCAGACATAAAAACATAGATGTGATATATGTTACTCAAAAATACGCACAGATTCCAAGTATAATAAGAGAAAATTGCAATTTAGTATGCGTATTTAACGGTACTGGAAAATACACATTACAAAATATTTTTAATTACTGGTGTGACGGTGATATGGATTTTAATAAATTTAAAAATTTCTTTAGTATGGCTAGAACCGCCCCATACGGATTTATAACGATAAATTTAGCAGACTCTCGGACAAGATATCGTATCGGACTTGATCAAATATTTAGTTAGCGCATTAGCAGCCGAGGAGGTGAACGTCAACTAAATGGCGTCTTTTTTTTTTACCCTTGAGAAAGGCTCCGTTTGACAAACAGAACTCTAAAATTGTTAAGTCTCAGTTTGGCAAATGGAGCCTTAGAATATTTTGCTTAAAATATAACCATCTGATCCAAGGCTCTATTTGGTAAAAGGAAGCTTAAAATATTTTGCTTAAAAGTTAGTTGGTCTGTTCACCCTCTCTGCTGCTCAGTGTATAACTAGTACTTATTTTGAGTGATATCTTTTGAACTCCTGTGGCTATATAGGGTTGCAAAGGCAGAATATGTTAAATTATCATGAAGCAATACCTGATATTAATGGTATACTATCATGGATACTGAGCTAATAATTAGTATTAATAATATTAATATTGAAAGTATCATGAATATTAACTTAAAGGTAATACCTAGTATTAATGTTTAATAATCACGAATATAAAAGTAATTCCCAGGATTAATGTTAAAATGATAAGAATATTAAAGTAATACCTTTTATTAATGCTAAAATATCATGAATATTAAAGTAATACCTTTTATTAATGCTAAAATATCATGAATATTAAAGTAATACCTATTATTAATGCTAAACTATCATGAATATTAAAGTAATACCTTTTATTAATGCTAAAATATCATGAATATTAAAGTAATACCTATTATTAATGCTAAACTATCATGAATATTAAAGTAACACCTTTTATTAATGCTAAAATATCATGAATATTAAAGTAATACCTATTATTAATGCTAAACTATCATGAATATTAAAGTAATACCTTTTATCAATGCTAAACTATCATGAATATTAAAGTAATACCTTTTATTAATGCTAAACTATCATGAATATTAATGTAATACATATTATTAATGCTAAACTATCATGAATATTAAAGTAATACCTTTTATCAATGCTAAAATATCATGAATATTAAAGTAATACCTTTTATTAATGCTAAACTATCATGAATATTAAAGTAATACCTATTATTAATGCTAAACAATCATGAATATTAAAGTGATACCTATTATTAATGCTAAACTATCATGAATATTCAAGTAATACCTATTATTAATGCTAAACTATCATGAATATTCAAGTAATACCTATTATTAATGCTAAACTATCATGAATATTAAAGTAATACCTATGATTAATGTTAACATATCATGAATATGAAGGCAATACCTATTATTAATGTTAACATATGAAAATGAAGGCAATGCCTATTATTAATGTTAACATATCATGAAAATAAAGGTAAGATCAAATACATATTCATTATGGGCCCTGAGTAGCAGAGTGATCAAAAGCGCTCTCCATTACAGATCAATGCCATCTCACCTCTGTCTGTGTGGGATTGAGTCTCAGATTCGGCCAATGTGGGTGTGTGAGAAAGCTTTCCAGTAGCTTCTTGTGGGTCGGTGGTTCTTTCCAGGGTTTTCCAGGGTTTTTCTTCCACCATTAATATTGGCCGCCATGTATAGCCTATTGTGTTTTAAAAAATGGCATTAAACCCTACAACAACAACATATTCATTAGGCTTAAATATTTTCTAACAGACTTTGCCCAAGTTTAATAAATGCCAAAAAATGTAATTCACTTGCAGGTGTACAAATAATTCCCATCCAATCCTATACCCCATCCCCACTAGGAACTTAACATTTTACATTGGACCATCTGAATCACAAATAAGGATCTCTGATAGGCCCCAATACTAGGTCCTATTATGTTGACCTTATCATAGAGCAATCAAATTATATATTTCACATTAATGAAAGACCAAAAAATGCTCATGATGACAAATCCCCATGCCAACATTTAGAGTAGTTGACAATATAATGACTGCTGAGTCATAAAGACAAATCCCCATGCCAACATTTAAAGTAGTTGACAATTTAATGACTGCTCTTATAACAAATTCTCTTGCCAACATTTAGAGTAGCTCACAATATAATGACTGCTCATAATGACAAATTCTCTTGCCTACATTTAGAGTAGCTCACAATATAATGACTGCTCATTAAAACAAATTCCACTGCCATCCTTGCCAACATTTAAGGTAATTTATAATATAATAACTGCACAAAAAGTCAAATTCTCTTGCCACCCTCGCCAAGTTTTAGAGTAATAGACAATATAATGACGGCTCATAAAGACAAATCCCCTTGACAACATTTAGAGCAGTTGTCAACATACTGACTGCTCATAAAGACAAATTCCCTAGCCAACATTTAGAGTACCTGACACTATATTGAGTGTTTTGGAGGATTAATGCCTGGGCAACATAATTTAGGAACCTGCAAAGACATATGCCTCGATATGAAACACCATATGGAGCAAATTATTGAACCTGTCCAACATGTGGAGCAAATTAGTGAACTGCCATATGGAGCAAATTACCAAACAACCATGTGGAGCAAATTTTTGAACAACATGTGGAGCAAATGTCTGAACCACAATGTGGAGCAAATTATTGAACCACCAGGTAGAGCAAATTTGTGACACATCATAATGGAGCAAATTTATTAATCACAATGTGGAACAAATTACTGAACCACCTTGTGGAGGAAGATTTTAAACTACCATGCGGAAAAAAGTACTGAACCACTGTGTGGAGCAAAGTACTAAACCACCATGTGCAGTAAATTTTTGAACTATCATCTGGAGCTGATTATTGACCAACCATGTGGAGCAAATTACTGAATGACCATGTGGAGCAAGATAACTGCCATACACTATTTAGTAAAATGCATTAGTCTAGGGTCAAAACATTCTATGTTTAGTCTAGATGACGTGATGAATTTATAAATTGCTGCAAATGTAAAAATCATATGAGCATAAACATTAAGTCACAATTCAGTTATTATAGTTGTTGTTGTTGTTGTTGTAGGGTTTAAAACCATTTTTCAGCACACGATAGGCTATACATGGCAGCTAGTATTATTGGTGGAGGAAGAACCCAGGAAACCCCCTGGAAAGAACCACCGACCCATGAGAAGCTACTGGCAAGCTTTTTCATGCGACATAACAACATTAGCTGAATCTTAGACTCGAACACACACAGACAGAGATGAGATGGCAGTGATCCGTAATGGAGAACACTTTAGACCACTCTGTTATTATAGTACTTCTTAGCTACTCTGAGATGCATCCACACATCTATTTTCACAAGTGTAAGTGAAATACAATTCAAGATATAAAGGATGTAATGAAAGGATGGCAAAAATACAAAAGTTAAGTGTGAAGATTGGGACATAGTGACTTATTTTATGTAAGCTCGATTTGTTCTTACGTTGATGCACCTACCTATCATTGTATGTGAAATAGGGTCCAAAATATTCAGGGTGCAATGAATGGATAACTGAAAACTAAATCAGCGTATGATCAACAATTTTGTAGCTCACCTCTACTTTAACTGGTTTCTAGTGGCCATTGTAAGCAATAACATGCCATAAATAATTTCAGAATAAAGTCGCATGGTCTTTTTTCCATTCAATGATTTCTTTGCCATCTTTCATCCTTACACCTGAACTTACAATCATTTTACAATTTAATTTTAACTTTTAACTGGCACTATACAGTACTGACATAATGTGAAACCACACTTAGGCACTCATGCATCTACCTACCTATCTACCTACTGTGACAGCATAAAAAGCAAACAATAAAAAAGAACATTCATTTATACAATATCAAAGTAGAGGCACCATAATGAACCAATAAAAGCCAGAGATTATTTTTTTGCACTAAAAAATAATTGTTCTGAATACCTGCTTGACTAGGTATTACTATATTTCATCCTAGAAGCTAGAATTTCCTGGATAAAATTTAAAGATGGAAGCAAAGTTAGAGGTATATATTTCATGCATCAATAATTGCATTGATTAGCCACTAAAGACAAGGTCTCAAATGAAAAAGTATCAAGTATGTAGTCCACTCACCAAATTCCTAAAATCATTCACATGTATAATACACAGTATGTAGAGGGTTGTAGCAGCAGAGGGGGTGAATCAGACGTCTCTAATTGGGTTGGATTTTAAGTCTCCTTTTGCCAAATGGAGCCTTAACGATTTTAGAGCCCTATTTGTTGCTATTGTTGTAGGGCTAAATGCCACTTTTCTGCAGACAATAGGCTATACATGGCAGCCAGTTTTAATGGTGGAGGAAGAATGCAGGCCCTGCCCCCGGCAAGATTCATCTCCCTACAAGAAGCTACTGTCAAGCTTTCTCAGATACATTGAGCGAATCTGAGACTCAAACCCATGCAGACAGAGGTGAGATGGCAGTGATCCATAATGGAGATTGCTTTAGACCACTTGGCCACTTGGGGCCCCACCTGCAGAGGATAATATACCACAAAATAAAATGTATATTCATCTATATGGAATGTCTGCTACTAAATAAACATTTATTTTCATTTCCAATTGCACTCGTCAGAAAGGGCCTCTGAGTCGGCATTGATATATTTACATGATCATTAACACAAATACTTAACTGACAGTAGTACACCATAAACTATAGTTCACAGTGACCTTTTTTTTATGATGTAATGGCAACAAACATTCCCTCACCAAGTTTTATCAATTTAGGTATAACAGTATATATACATGATATTAAAACCAATTTGGTCATGAACTAAATGCAAACCCTAAAAGTCAGTGAACTATTAAATGTAAGTCACAGTAACCTTCATTTGTGGTAAGGGTGTAGTACTAACAGGGATACACACAATCATACGGATTGATGATTCTACCATGAACAGAGTGGGGCCCCGAGTGGCCGAGTGGTCTAAAGCGATGTCTGTTATGGATCACTGCCATCTCACCTCTGTCTGTATGGGTTAGAGTCTAAGATTCAGCAGTTATGTGAGAAAGCTTGCCAGTAGCTTCTCATGGTTTTCTAGGGTTCTTCCTCTACCAATAATACTGACCACCATGTATAGTCTATCATGTGCTGATAAATGTCGTTAAACCCTACAACAACAACAACAACAACTATGAACAGAGCTTGAGAAATACTCTTAAACCACAAAATGTAACAAATGTAAGTGAACCATAAAATATGGGTCAGTGACCTGCATTAGTGATCAGGGTAAGGTACCCTTGAGGTACATCTCGTCACCAAGTGTGATGATTCCAGGAATACCATAGTAGTACTTATAAGCAAAAACAACACGAAGTACATGAAACTAATGTACATACATGTACATATTTAGCCCCCTCCCCTAGGAGTAGGTGCTATGAAACCCCACTCCAAATTGATGTTTAGGACATAGGAAGAAAGATTTGTTGAGATTCAGTGATGATGTACAAAATGTATAATTATGCTTTTATCTGTGTGGATGGTCCAAGAGTACAACAGCTTACCTCTACTTCATAGCAGTGAGCCAATGATGGTTGTAAACAATGAAATACATTACCATTTTTTGTATCACCTTTTTGACTTCTGAGTGATCTAAGTTTCCAGTCTGCCCATCTATTGATGATGAATCCTATTATATACAGTAACAGTCCAATGATGAATCGAGGGTCACTGAAAAAAAAATACATCAAAAGGCATCATACCCTACTTTATTATGCCATATTACATGTAGTAGTGACAAAATAAAATGGAAAGTTGGTCTTCTCTTTTGTATATGAAGGTTTATGTTTAGGGCCCACAGCTATTAACTTGTTAATTAAGTTAGAATGGTACATGTTTTTTTTTTGCATTTGTTCATGTGCTTGTACATTCAATAATTACACCCTCAAAATGGACTCTTAAAAATTGACATGTAGATAAATTTTTAAAAAAGTAACTTTATCATGTCAAATTAAAAACACTAAAAGAAGGTAAACGTGACCCAGTTTTATTGTTCAATTACTTCTGCATTATCAGGTATCCAATTATTACACCCTGAATATCTTGGGTCTTATTTCACTTATACTGTATACTAATTTCGAAAATTGGTATATAGATACATCTCAACAAAGGATTTGTTTATGCAACATATAGAGATTCTCTTGCATTGTGTATTGAGGCTTCCTTTTCGCAATCCCTTTTTTATTTCTCCACTACAATTCCATGACTGTATAGGTAAAACAGCCAAAATGGCTGCTGCCGAAAAAATTGCTAGATGGTATATTTTATCGCTAATAAGGGGGAAAAAAATTTCACAATTTAAGACATTGAAGAAGCTCAGGATGATCCCTTTAATAATAAAAGCTAAAATTCTTAGTATAGATCAACGAACATCACCATCAATCTTTGTTAGTTTTGTGTTTTAGCTGAACAACATCAAACTTTTCACACACTTTAAAGCTTGTTGTTTCGGAGTCTCCTTTGTTGATAGTTGGTGGATTTGTCTTTCGTTTTCTGACAGCAATACAGAACAGTTCATCATTAAAACCACTGAAAATGGCTTGTGTTATAGAGGGAATATTGACCAGCAACTATACCAGTAGACTGACACGCAATTGCCTTTCATTCCAAACTATTAGCATGGTTACAGTGGTTACAGTAGTTTTGTAAAATATGGTGTAAGGAACTGTTCAAAAGCCAAGTAGTGAGACTGAATAAAAAAAACAGAGATTGGGACTTAAAATTGGGAGAAATTTTGTGGCATTTTTAAAGCCTTGTTTTCACTAAATATTGATCCATCTTCTGTGTCTAATATGAGTAAATTTCACAATGGATGCTTAGTTTCTCACTGTACTGCATCTTATTTTCCTCCAGGACATGCCCTATTTTCACATTCTGGTCAGCTATGGCCAAACTGCACAATAGCTAAATGTTAGTCTTAAATAAAAAAGCGAGAAAGCCAGTGCGACTATTTAAAAGTTAATTCTTATCGATGCAACTATTTTGTGAAAATGATTGGCCTCCCATTATGATTAAAGAAACCATATTATACACTACGGTGTGTTATGCAAGAACTAGGAATTGATTGGCAAATAAAGGATTACCAATTTTTAAAACTAAAGGTGCCTAAATAGACAGCCTCACAGAACTGTACATGTGACAACTATTTTCCCATCTTTGTATATCTGACCATATTCCCTTTTTTCAACTCATTAGGCATTTAATAATGTCTACTATAAAATGTGTATTTTGAATAAATTTTTGGAGGACACATGCTGCATGGAATGTGTCCTTTAATTTAACGATGGTAATTAATGTTCATATATATGCTATCAAAATGCCAGGTGCCCACACATAGTTTCTTTGGTGGGAATGGAGCTACAGTGTTCATGGTGACAATTCTTGGGATTTTAATTAATTGCCAACAATTTTATTGTTGTGGTTTAATTTTTATTCTGGTCTATTTTCTGATTTTTGTATTGTTGTAGATGAAAAAATCATACATTTACGTAGGCATAAAATGACCCCAAAATTCAGGAGTTTTTTTTATTTCTCTCCTGGCATGAGAGTTGACAGGTATGGTGTAAGGTCACTTACTACAACTCAGCTTTTATGGCATTAGCAAAATTTTCTAAGGATTATTTTTGAAACTTCATTATTGTATTTTGGAGATATCATTAAAGTTTAGTGCAGTGTTGCCCATGATTCGACTCTATGGGATGACTTCACTCAGCGTGTGTTCAAACCTACAATGTACATGTGGTGGCAACATTATGTAAATATGTTCAATAAGCTAATTGTTATCAATTGAATCAAAGCATATTGTTGTTTGTTGTGTTGTCATACTTTGATCAAATTTAAATGTGTTAGGAATTTACAATTTCAAGGCAAAATAAAAATGTAATTACTGGTGCACTGATATAAATAAACCAATGCAATAATGAATAAACAAACAATAATTAAGTTAAAAGGGAGATATAGTGTTACTGCAACTCACAATTGCTCAATTCTTGTCATCCTTTTATCAAATTATACACAAATCTAAATTAGGCAGAAACAGTAAGAATACAAAAAAAAATTAAATAAATTACTTATCAAAAAAGCTGATACCATTTCCTTTTAATAATCATACATGCCAAGCACGAGATAAGTACACATTTACTTTTTGTTCATATAAGTTTGCATAAATGCATTTAGAACTTACCATGTGCATCTTGTGATGTCTCAGAGTTGTGGGTCGGCTTATACATGGGTCATGCACTTTTTAGTGTTAATACATCTTCAGTTTAGGGGTCACATATACGCAAGTGGGCTTATACGCGAATATATAAAGTACTAATGGTAATCAATATGTATGGTACTTACTACTGTAATAGTAAGTAATACGTATGGTAATAATTTATATGTATTGTACTTACTAATAATAATTGTTCTGTATTGTAATTACTAATAATAATCGATATGTATGGTAATAATTTATATGTATTATACTTACTAATAGTAACTGATATGTATTGTACTTACTAATAGTAACTTATGTATTGTAATTACTAATAGTAATCGATATGTATTGTACTTACTAAAAGTAACTGTTATGTATTGTAATTAATAATAGTAATTGATATGTATGGTAATAATTGATATGTATTGAATTTATTGATAGTAATTGATATGTATGGTACTTATAGTAATTGATATGTATGGTACTTACTAATAGTAATTGATATGCATGGTAATAATTGATATGTATAGTACCAATATTAATTGTTATGTATTGCAATTACTAATATTAATTGATATGTATGGTAATAATTGATATGTATTGAATTTACTGATAGTAATTGACATGTATGGTACTTACTTATAGTAATTGATATGTGTGGTACTTACTAATAGTAACTTATATGTATGGTAATAATTGATATGTATTGTACTAATATTAATTGTTATGTATTGCAATTACTATTATTAATTGATATGTATTGTAATAATTGATATGTATTGAATTTACTGATAGTAATTGATATGTATGGTACTTACTTATAGTAATTTATATGTATGGTACTTACTAATAGTAATTGATATGTATGGTACTTACTAATAGTAATTGATATGTATGGTACTTACTAATAGTAATTGATATGTATGGTACTAACTAACAGTAATTGATATGCATGGTACTTACTAATAGTAATTGATATGTATGGTACTAACTAACAATAATTGATATGCATGGTACTTACTAATAGTAATTGATATGTATGGTACTTACTAATAGTAATTGATATGTATGGTACTTACTAATAGTAATTGATATGTATGGTACTAACTAACAGAAATTGATATGCATGGTACTTACTAATAGTAATTGATATGTATGGTACTTGCTAATAGTAATTGATATGTATGGTACTTATTAATAGTAATTGATATGTATGGTACATGTACTTACTAATAGTAATTGATATGTATGGTACTTACTAATAGTAATTGACATGTATGGTACTTACTAATAGTAATTGATATGTATGGTACTTACTAATAGTAATTGATATGTATGGTACTAACTAACAGTAATTGATATGTATGGTACTTACTAATAGTAATTGATATGCATGGTACTTACTAATAGTAATTGATATGCATGGTACTAACTAACAGTAATTGATATGTATAGTACTTACTAATAGTAGCTGATGTCTATGGTACTTACTAATAGTAATTGATATGTATGGTACTTACTAATAGTAATTGATATGTATGGTACTTACTAATAGTAATTGATATGTATGGTACTAACTAACAGTAATTGATATGCATGGTACTTACTAATAGTAATTGATATGTATGGTACTTACTAATAGTAATTGATATGCATGGTACTTACTAATAGTAATTGATATGTATGGTACTTACAAATAGTAGCTGATGTCTATGGTACTTACTAATAGTAATTGATATGTATGGTACTTACTAATAGTAATTGATATGTATGGTACTTACTAATAGTAATTTATATGTATGGTACTAACTAACAGTAATTGATATGCATGGTACTTACTAATAGTAATTGATATGTATGGTACTTACTAATAGTAAGTGATATGTATGGTACTTACTAATAGTGATTGATATGCATGGTACTTACTAATAGTAATTGATATGTATGGTACTTACTAATAGTAGTTGATATCTGTGGTACTTACTAATAGTAATTGATATCATACTCAGCATTTCCCACAAAATCAGCATTCACAAAGTGAAACAGACAGTTAGGAATGAATCCACCAAGTGTGATCCTGAAGCGAAATAAAAAGACAAGAAGATAACAAAAAAAAGCAAAGAGAATTAGACTTTTCTTTCTTACTGATAAAAGTCAGACAAGGTATGCTATATATTATATATACTAACAAATAAAATGAGCCCAGCTTGCATATAAATATAAATCAAATTCAACTTGCATATAGAGAGCAAACAACAATTACCTTGATCTGCTGTGGAATAATAAGGTGACACATTAGGGTCTCTATTGATTATCTACTGATTACACATTGATGATACATTACACATTGATGATACATTACACCAGAAAAACTGCTCAGATCCAGATCTACTAAATTATTAAGCAATGACACATTGTATGTGTTTGCTATACAGTGCTGTTTAAAAAAAGAAGTTAAAAAACTGTAAAGTTAAAAATACTATTCAAAGAAAGATAATCACTTTAAATAGACATAAATATATATTTCTACAAAAAAATGTGATACAAGGAAAATGTTTTCTCTGAAGTGTATTTAAACAAGGAAAATGTTTTCTCTGAAGTGTATTTATAATAAAAGATAAAGATACAATCATTCCAATATCGGGTCAATATCTTTATATGTAAAACATTATTTTCGAAAGTGCAAGTTTTATTCTGATGGTATGTTGTCAAAAATGTTCCTAAAAACTTTCACATAAAAATCTTTAGTCTCACAGGGTGGAAATTGATATATTCGAGGCTGTTTCTGACTGATGGTGGACACTGGTAATTTATGCACTCGGGTCAAACTTCACCTTTCAAGAGTCATGCAAAAGATAGGTATATGAACCCTATATGGATGCAACAAGATGAATGCCACCTCATCTCTTTAGCTTGTTCTATAAGGGGCAACACTGTCCAACAATAGGAATAATGTTCCAAAGCTTGTTTGTGGAGGTTTCATGCCACAAAATTAACAGGTAAGTACAGTATAAAAAACATACTAATTTATCAATCCACTCTTTGAGATCTTTCATAAAGAAACAGATGACTACATGTATACAACTAATATTGTACATATTTTGTGTGCGATTTAGATTTTTAACGTAAATTTTAAAAATTTTCAGTCATATCATGATGATGTCTGCAGCGTGGCACTCAACAGTGATGTATAGCACTGAGACATCATGCTGCAGATTTGTAGCATGATGTCCCATCCAGTCATATTATCTTGACACCTGGCCAAATGGTCCTAACACTAACCTCTTAATGCTGAGCACATTACAAGGCAGCAAACAGTACCAGTTTTATATGTCTATGTTATGACTTGGCCAAGATTCAAACCCTTGACCTCCCACATCTGAGGCATTGGTCTACCCCTAGTCCACTGGAGTGGTGTACATATTTTAATATATTTTAATTTCTTTAACTGGCACAAAATAAAATAATTTTTTTTTATTGAAAACCATCAATACAATCATCTGTTCAGGAGAACAGAGCAAGATTTATAAAATATCCACCATTTTGACAATATTGAAGTCAATCAAGCATCCTTATCATAAGAAGTCTTTGCGGTGAAAACCCCTGTCAATACAATTATCTGTTCAGAAATAAGCAAGAAATAAAAAGATGGCCCCCACAGTGGTCAAGTCAGCATCATTTACAAGACATCCACATACTGTAAGAAGTCTTTTAGTAAAAACGTAATCCGTTAACAAAAATTTCGAAGATGCTAAATTGGTAATCTTTTTATGTAGGACCATCTGCATATCAAAAAATGTATTTTGGGACTTTTCTTGCTGAAAAATGATATATCAATACCAAGTGAAATCAATATGACCATTTTTTTTTAAAGGAAAAGCAATATGTAACAAGATTCAATATGATGACCAGAACACCATGTTAGAAGTTAAATCTGCACTTGTTTCGTTTAGGACCACCTACAAACTCTAACATGTATTGTAGTGAAAACTCCATGTCAACCAGACACTGTTATGACCACTGGCAACCTTACTGGATCTCTGATTTGCACACAGAACCAGTAAACTCTGGGGGATAAAAGTTGTGTAAAATTTCATGACTTTCCTCCAAGCAGTATAAAAGTTGTGATAACAAATTAGTGCTAACAGAGGATGGACAATGGACAAACCTCTCTAATCTTCAGCCAGCTAAGCTAAAAAATCAAGGATAATCCAGAGAAAATTTAAATCTAATTCAGCAACTTTTAAATAATTACATGTATATGCAAAAATATGCCTAACTGGGCTAAATTTGGATGATTTTTATAATATTTTAAACTGATATACAGTATTTAACATAACACTAGCACTGAGCATTTAAGAAATTATTTGGGCCAATTGTCTTAGGCTAATTCTCATGCTAATATGAAACGCCTATCATATTTCATGTGCGTGTGTGTGTGTATGAGTAATATTGCTATGATGTCTACATTGTGGCAGTTTATAGTGATGTCTAGGACTGGGGCATCATGCCACATACATGTAGCACGATGTCCCACCCAGTCACAATATCCCGATACCAGGCTGACCAATCCTGACACTAACCTCTATATGCTGAGTGCCTAGTGGGCAACTGTTAGTACCATTTATATAAGTCTTTGGTATGACTTGGCCATGGTTAGAACCCATACATTCAAGGCAGTCACTAACCACTAGGCCACCAAGTGGTTATAATATATTATAATCAATTCCACAATCATGTGCACTAATATAAGGGTTATCTTCCTTGGTCTTAGTGTACCTTTCCATGTTAGAGATGATCTGTCTCCCCTAAAATGGTTGTGCTGAATAAAGCATATAATATCCAATAAGATTCATTCTGAGATTCATTAAACTCATTAAGTTAAATGGTATCTAGAGATCAGACATGTCAACTGGTAATTTCCATGAAAATCAGGATGTTTCAGGTGGATTTAAAATAATTCTTCTTATAGACATCCCAGGACAAACAAATGTGTGCTAAGTAGCTACTTCCCTCCCATGTTCATCCTAGGATTGAGAAATATTAGCTCAATAAGGGAATTATTTTCTTCAAGATTTAATCAAAACTTGTGTGATATGCATTTATTAAAGCATGTACAAGTATTAGGTTGAATATGGTATTGTATGCAGAAAACTGAATTCCCTTTAAATACTGCTCTAACAACTATTAAGTACACAAATGCATCATATTCCAGGATTTGCAGATTGCTTACAGTATAATTATCACTGGGGTAACAATAGTTACCAACTGATATTCATCAATTTCATTTACTTCCACCTAATTCTGAATTCCTTACCCAAATGCAACTTTGGAACTTTTGTATCTCATCATCAATGGGTGAAGAACACCTCTGCAAAAAAGTGAACAATGCAAATTAATTGATAATCATTGCAGCATGTCATTATGCTTTTTTATTTACTATTGTTTCCATCTCATATCTCATAATACCCTAATCTTACTTGGAATTGCAGGTACATATTTTTAAATCATCTATAAAATCGAAGGGGATATATAGCTTTCTTGGGTGATGGGCTAACAAATCTAGGGCAATATATAGCTTTCTTGGGTTATGGGCCAACAAATCGAAGGCAATATATAGCTTTCTTGGCAGATGGGTAAACAAATCTAGGGCAATATATAGCTTTATTGGATGATGGGCTAACAAATATAGGGTAATATATAGCTTTCTTGGGTGATGAGGTAACAAATATAGGGCAATATTTAGCCTTCTTGGGTGATGGGCTAACAAATCTAGGGCAATATATAGCGTTCTTGTGTTATGGACAAACAAGACCATATTCAGCATACCATATACACTTGCTTGTAAGTGGAGTCCAACTGCAAACAGCAAGGATCCCGATCTGCCATAACAAAATGCGCCTTCATCCTGCAAATTATAGCAGATCTGGTTCTGTGCAGTTTGCAGTTGATCTCAACTTATAGGTGTAAATCCAGTAAATATCTTGAAATCATTAATTACATAACTTATTACAATATTTCTCCATCTATAAAAATAAGGCAAACAACTGTATCAATGAAGTATGTTTAAGTTGTAATTACCTGTGTGTGTAATGGCACAACCAAAAAGCAAGGAAGACATAATTGGCATACCCTCTGGCTTTGCCATAAAGGAAGAAAATCTGAAAATTGAAAGTTTTAACAGACACTGTGAATTTACTAAATGTATTACATGTATTTACACGGTTTCATTTTTTTGTGGATTACATATTTTGTGGATTACATATTTTCCATGAACTACAAATATCAAACAATTATTTGTGAAGACAACTGGAGACTTTTCCCTCATTAAATTAACTCGTATTTTGATCAGGTTTTGGTATGTAAGCTTGTATGAACAAGGTCTTGGACAAGTTTGATTTAAGAGTAAAATCAACACATAAATGAGGATATCTCGCATCTGATTGACTGAACTTATGAACTGGCAAGGGTCTCTATTTCTGATTACATTTTTATCATCAAGCTCTCTCATCAAATGTTTTTTTTTATGAGTGAGATCCACAAACTTTAATATGGATTCATGCTAATCAAATAGTGGGAACCAAAACCTGCAACCTTCCTTTCCAACACCTTAACCACTGAGCCATCATAGCTCTCTTGTGTGAGGATTTCAGTGGATTCAATATTATGATTCCAGAAGAGCAGCTGAAGGAGATTAATGAAAGAAACAATAATCCCTCTGGCTGCATAGATTAACAATCCTTATAATGACAAGTGGGTCAATATTTTATAAGGGTGGTTTGTTTAAGAATTTCTAAATTATAAATCAGGGTGTGGTCCCTAGGGACTGAGAGATGTGGGAGAGAAATTGCTGTTAGTACAAATGACTTGTCCATTCTATGCCAAGAATGTGATTATATATATATATATATATATATATATATATACAGTCTACTGACAGAGAATGCTGCATCTTTATGATCAAGCTTTTCTTTCACCTGAAAAATAAAGAGTACTGGTCTGGGAATAAATGTTCAAATTGTTTAAAATCCAGAGTTCTTTTTAGAGAGAAATAAGTGAAGGTTTTACCTGGTAAGTTTTGATATCTCTAACTTTATTATGGTATAATGTAGAGCGTGTCTGTGTGTGATTTGGATTTTTAATGTAGCTTTAACAATATTGCTATAATGTCTGCAGTGTGGCAGTTTATAGTGATGTCTAATACAGTGGCATCATACTGCATACATGTGGCATGATGTCTCACATTATCCTGACACCACGCTGACTAGTCCTAACATCAACCTCAAAATGCTGAGTGCAAAGCAATGCAGCTACTAGTATCATATATTATAAGCCTTTGGTATGACTTGTCCAGGGTCTGCACACGTGCTCTTCTGCATCCAAGGTGGACATTTAGGTCACTGAAACATTCAGTATAAAGTAGAGCCTGTTTATTTATTGGTATGTTAGAGTGAACTGGATCATCAGGAAGTTCTGACAATCAAAGTATCTGAGCAGACTATAGTTCAATATTTTCTCACTATAAAACCTCCCAATATAATAATATAGTTAAAAATACAGCTAATGTCATTAATCCCATACAATGTGTATGTTCCTGGTTTATCATTGATATTACTATTTTTCACTTCAGTAAATACCTTATTTTATGTTTATTTATTATTTTAACATAACATTGTTAAAATTTCTTATAGAATAAAGTTTCTTAACTTTAACTCAGTTCACCATTATGACTCCTATCAACAGCTTTCAAAAGAGAACACTGTCACAAAATTAGAAAGGAAAAAAAAAAAACTTTTGTTTTGCCTGAGACATATTAAATTATTTGTGTTGTGCACGCTAATAGCGCTGTCTGGAATAAACAAGTTTTTTTCCAGAAGAGCGACGGAACAAACATATTTCTCGCGCCGCTGTAAACTACTTGCCCACTTTAGTGTATCAAACATGACCTTAATGCTACAGAGCTGTGAAGTTGGCTACTACCTCCTGTCCGGTAAATGCAGCGCCAGGGGTAAATAAGAAGTTGTACATTTTTTACATACATTCCTAGTATACTGTAAATAATGGTATTCAATAAAAATTACATCAATGAAAATGCTACTTATGCCTACTGGAGACAGTACATGTACTTTAATATACAAAAAATAACTTCTTATTTTCTGGTAGTCTGTTGGTAACTCATGCCCTTGTATATAGTGCAGTCTATGCTTTTGGACCATATTGTGTGCGAGTTATCAAGTGAATTAATACCAGTCAACATACTGTGTGCGAGTTATAGAGTGAATGGATACCAGTCAGCAGCCAGCATTGTGATGTTTTGATTGCACAATAAACTGTTTATCTATGTAATGGTCTGGTGTCTGAAATGGGTTAAATTGCAGATAACTAAATGTTAACCAAATCAGTTTACAGAAATCAGAATTTATTAATTGGTCATTTTATTGAAAGTGACGATTCTAGACCATACTGATTAATTGGTCATGGAAAGTGACCAATCTTATACCATACTGATTACTTGGTCATTTCATGGAAAATGACCAATCAAGACCATTGGTTGTTTCACACAAAGTGATCAATCAAGACCATATTGATTAACTGGTCATTTCATGGATAATGACCAATCTAGACTATACTAATTAACTGGTCATGGAAAGTGACTAATCTAGACCATATTAATTAACTACGGTAGTCATTTCAAGGAATGTGATCAATCTAGACCATACTGATTAATTGGTTATTTCACTTAATTTGACAATTCCTGGACTACACTGATAAATTCATAATTTCAGTGAAATTGAATAATGTTCAACCACATCCATTAATCTAAACAGCACAATTATTGTACAATTTAACATTTACCAAGGTACCCTGTTGTCTGTCAAACTCTATTTTAGCATCTGGTTCACCAATAATGCTGTACAGAGCTCAGCTTAGACTTACTAGGAGGAAAAGCACAACTCCAGGAGTGGCATCAGAAAGAATGTGACCCAGCCTCTGTGGAATAGCACAGCCCCAGTTGCTGCTCTGTAATATAAAATACAAGATGCATCTAGGGACTTGTAGTTTTCTTGACACAATTAAACATACGATACCAAAAGAAAAATAATTTAATATTGTAAAATTAATATTTTCATGTGCCACCAGTTTCCAAGGAGTTCATGGTTACTACAACTCATGAACTTTAAAACTTGATGAACAATGATACATTAGCGGAAGCAATAGGAACCCATGAACTTAAAAACCTAATAAACAATGATCCATACACCCAATGAATGATGACCTATCAACCCAATGAATGATGACCTATCAACCCAATGAATGATGACATATCAACCCAATGAATGATGACCTATCAACCCAATGAATGATGACCTATCAACTCAATGAATGATGACCTATCAACCCAATGAATGATGACCTATCAACCCAATGAATGATGACCTATTAACCCAATGAATGATGACCTATCAAGCC
This sequence comes from Unio delphinus, assembly GCA_029339505.1. Lineage (NCBI taxonomy): Eukaryota > Metazoa > Mollusca > Bivalvia > Unionida > Unionidae > Unio > Unio delphinus. Next base: position 4,342,168 of record JAQISU010001239.1, read on the forward strand.
ATGACTGCTCCGGTGGCCTAGTGGCTAGAGCATCCGTTGTGGAAGTGGGAGGTCGTGGGTTCGATCCCTGTTGAGTCATACCAAAGACTTACAAAAATGATACTAACAGCTGCCTCGCTTGACGCTCGGCATGAAGAGGTTAGTGTTAGGACTGGTTGGCCTGGTATCAGAATAATATGACTGGGTGGGACATCATGCTACATGTCTGCGGCATGATGCCCAGTGCTAGACCTCACTATAAACTTCCTCACTGCAGTTATCGTAGTGATATGACTGAAAAATTGTTAAAAGCTACGCTGAAAATCCTAATCAAACAAACAAAATAAATCAACCCAATGAACGATGACCTATCAACCCAATGAACCATCAGTGGAAACAATAAGAACCCTTACTCAATCCATGAATAAAAGTAACAACATAAATATCTTTATATTTGCAAAACAATAAAAGCTGATGAAAAAAACTGATCCATTCTAAAAACAATATTTAGAGTATAATTTCATGTCACTGCCTTTTCTTGTAAATCATCCTTAAATCATTAATTAGTGCATATTTTTTTAATTTAAAATTGTAAATAATAGTTACATACCTGAATATATTAAAATAAACTGAATTAATGAGTTTTACTTCCATTATTGCTTTTTCAAATTTTAAACCGACATGCATCTTATTTACATGTTAAAAGAAGACATTAATGTATGTTGAGAAACAAGGGTTCCAAAAGGATTTATGTTGCTTCCTGTTGGACTTGACGTATGATCAAGTATATACAGTAGTTTAGCAGACAAGGAAATAGTAGAAAACTGCTATTATATTAGACTAACTCAGCAGTGACTTATTCATAGTATATTAGTTTATTTAGCCTGTCAAATGGCACCACCTTTTTATATTTGCAAAGACTCTTCCCAAAAACATTTGCAAGCAAAATTGACAAATAATGAGGACTGTCTGATTGGAAACCACAATTCAAGTGTTCTTGATCAAGTCTGTTGTAGAGTTGTTATGCGTTTAGGCTCTAATAAACAGTAACATAGAAAAAGTAAAAACAACAAGCTTTGTAAAATTTAACAAACAATTTATTTCCCCAGGAAAAGATTGTAAAAATGGGAAAAAACTTACATTTTTAAGAATCAAATCCAAAATAATCCAAGAATATTTCACAAATAAAATTACAAAAGTCCTAGTAATTAAGTATTCTAACAGATTCAAGTTAGAGTCCTATTGAAAAATCCAAGATGGAAGATGATGACATATGATGTAGTCTGTACTTTTTATCTACAGTTCCTTATTGAATCACAAGATTTAACTCCGGTGCTGGAAATCCGAATAAAATTTTGATAAACTGTCTTTGTCCAAGAATTATTTATGAGCACATCAAATATTTACAGAGATACAAATTAATCCTTTAAAATCCAAATGAACTGAAGAAAATAATAATAATAATAATAATAACGAGGACTTTGTATAGTGCATAATCTTTAGAAGCTCTAAGAACTTTACAATAAATATAATGATGACTATAAAAAAAAAACCATGAAATTAGAAAACATATAAAAAAAATTTGAAAATATTTAAAGTAGAAAGCATTAGGTCTTTAATTTTATTCTTGTAGCAAAAAAAGGTGAGTTTTAACAGCACTCCTGAAAGGGATCACAGTATCTAAAATTCATTCCACGTTGCTGGACCCTGGTATACAAAAGAACGTTGTCCATATGACTTTGTTTACTTAGTGGGAATATTTAGTATATGATTGTCAGAAGAGGAGCATAAGTATCTTGGTGGTGTGTACATATGGATGAGGCCATATAAGCATATTGGACTGAAGTCTGTCAATGAAATGTAGCACAGAACAATTTTTGTGTTTGATTCAGGATCGAATGTATAGCCAGTGAAAGGTACAGAGCAGTGGGTAGGTGTACTCTGATCAGGGTACTTTAAGGATGATCTGAGAAGCTGTTTTGAAGTTTTTGGAGTAGATATTGAGATGAACCTGACAGAATTGATTTACAATAGTTCAGTCTTGAAAGAACTAATTAACACACAAATGTTTTATTGGCATCAACTAAAAGACATTTGTGAATGGAGCTGATGTGTCTCAGCTCAAGATACGAAGCATTGCACATGTTCATGACATGTTGGTGTAATGTGAGAGTACTGTCTAGAGTAACTACTTGGTTTTGTACTTAATGTGTGATGTCATGTGACTGTCATGCATTAGTTATGTTTCTATTTATCATACGGAGGTTTCTCTTAGCAGCAAATAAAGGTGGAGGGTTTAGGGACTGATATGTTCAGATGGCATATAATGCAGAGGTGATCTGATGCAAGTTCGTGGGATACATGGGTGGACCACAGAATATTATCATCAGGTCTATGAAGAATTCAGTCAAAATTGTGACCATGTTTATAGGTGGGTTGTTTAAATGAGTGTTTAAGGTTGAAAATAAGTAGAAAAAAAGTAAATCAGTAAAATATAACTTGAAAAACTGGCTACAACAGAAGAATTTAATATCAAGTGTGAAAAGCCCAAGACTGAGAATGTTTCACTAAAACAAAGATTATATTGTATTCTACTATGGAGTTTTTAAAAAAAATTCCCAAACTGTAAAACCGAGAAGAAAAACAAAAGGGGGGGGGGGGGGCCAGAGAGAGAGGACACATGTGATCATTTATATTACATACTCCTAAAATGATGAGAACCAAAAATTTTACTTTATAATTAAAAAGTTGTTTACTTCTTAATTCAGTAGTCCCATCTTGACCTTGACAAAAACTAATTAAATTATAAAAAAATATATATTAAATCAGATATATGTAAGTTGTTGTAGTTGTTGTAGGGTTTAATGCCATTTTTCAGCACACGATAGGCTATACATGGTGGCCAGTATTAATGGTGGAGGAAGAACCCGGGAAAAATCTTGGAAAGAACCATACCCATCAGAAGGTACTGGTAAGCTTTCTCAGATAACTACAGTGGCCCAATCTGAGAGTCAAACCCAGCAGACAGGTGAGATGGCAGTGATCTGTAATGCAGAGCGCTTTAAATCACTCAGCCACTATGGGACCCCAACATAACACAGTAAACAATATCATAAATAGCTAAACTTATATGTATGGGGATTTGGAATCTTTGAATAAAAGCACAATTTTGATCTGTTAAAATGATGACTAATAGTAAAATCAATGTAAATTTATTTAACAGTTTGCACCGCATTTTTCATACTTCACTTAAAAATATAATTGGTCATTACTGCTAAAATAACAGCAATAAATGCTACTTTTTCTAAGTATGTGTCTCATTTACCATAGACTCATGTTTTCCATAGGGAGCTGGTTTTGCCCACTGAACAATGGCTGTAATGATGACTATCACTGCTCCTAGGATGATCAGGCCATAATGGACCCAGAATCTCCCAAGGTCTGCTTCATACAGCTTCCAGGGAAGGATCTACATATATGGTATATTTATAATTCATATTTGTATAAACTGTTACACTATAATGGTATTTATATAGTACAATAGATTGTGAAGCACAACTGTCATGACCCAGGAATAATTACAATTATCATAATATATTGATTCCAAAGGGTTGGCTAAGATCATGAAGTTATATGCTGCAACCAAATCTTGATTAAAAATAAATTGGTTTAAATTTTGGAACTTGACTACAAATGTTCTAATTAAACTTGAGGTTTTCTGATGTATTACTACTGGGGGGCTGTGAGTAACCTTAACTGATGCATACCTGCTGACTTCTTTTTGTCTGGAAAAGATACAAATAAACCCACAACCACAAATTGCTCATATACTTTTACTTCAAATGAGACACTTTTATCACATCACAGTTACAGAACTATAGACAAAAATCAATACACTGCCAGGGAAGGGGTGATTGCAATATATGAGACAACATTTGGCTATCAGGACAAATTGATTATCTTAGTGAATAAAATATTTAAAGAATTTGTCAGATCTATATTTCAAAGGATCAATCACATGACAAGTCAACATTATTGATAATTTGAATTCATAATATGGTTAATTAATCTGACTGAAACCACAAAGATATAAAAACTGCTGGAGTATTAATTTTTGTTTCCTAAGAAAAGTGGAACTCTTAAAATATGATAATTATGTATTTTGACTTTGATTGATAATATGGTAAACTCTAAAAGAAAAAAAAAGAAAGAAGAAAAAATAATGTGGAATCAGATAACTGTTGCTAGAAATATATTTTCATCTCTGTTTTTTGATAATGTCATATTTTCACTTGTATTCTTCTAGAGTTGCCAAGTGAGTTAGGAAAATATTGTTTATTGTACTGTCGAGATCTCAAACAATGTAAATTTGTTGGCATTTTGAATCCAAGAGGTGTTTCTTTGGTAACATTGTCGCCATAAATGCATGGGCAAGTCGGTTTTCAAGCAAACGAGGTGATGTGATTCTCCATCTTTGATACTCTCAATAATTCCATAGATTCTGGAGTTAACTTTCTTTGAAAACATATAATACAAGGGTTCCTCCTTTTTATTTGCTATACTTGTTTTAGAATAATTTTAAAACTAAACATTGTAAATATTAGACACAGACAACACAGGTTTTATTGATATATACATACTATTCTAGAAACCAGAGAAAAACAGTGAACTATCTGCCTTCTCACTTTACATAAGGAGTCAGAAACTAATCAATCAACAGTGTTAGGGACCCCTTGGCAACAGTCAGGTTTCAAATTGTAAATCAGTCAATGAAATGACAAAGCTTTGTGCACGTTTTATATTCTTGAACCTTTTCGTGTTTAAAATCGGTATGGGGGAGCAAACAAATGGGTGGGTGTACGAATACTACAATAATTTTCGATTATTATTCGAGAGCAAAACAAAAACAATGAAGCTAACTTAAAACAGATGTTGAAAATTAATCTACATACATACGAACTTAGTAACAAACAAAAACATATGAGAACAGAAAAATATTGAAATGTTAATTCTATTACATCTAACTTTATATACATAATTTTTTTCACTGAGAGAGAGAGAGAGAGAGAGAGAGAGAGAGAGAGAGAGAGAGAGAGAGAGAGAGAGAGAGAGAGAGAGAACTTTGCTGAATTATGTCATATTCCTGTTTTGTAACTTTATAGTGAAAATCACACAGTCAAGTCCTACAATGTATATACGTCGTCAACCCAAATAATGGACGGGAGAGTAGAGTCGGTTGACTAACTCGACTCGAGTCCACCGTGGAATTTATCCATTAAGCTCGACGTACTATAGTAAGTAATACATATGGGGGCTATTACTTACGTTGAACATTTTCAAGTGTCCGATTAAACGAATCTGTTCACGAACTTTAGGATGACAAAATCATGCATGAAAATGTAGACATTACCTATTTGCACAAACTTGTCAGGTGAGCGTGCACGTGTTTTTCTTAACTGTTTCGTAACCTAGGTATAGGTTGGTCAATTTCTCCGACCTTTGCAATCTGATTGGTTCCAAAAAGCAGGAAGTAGAATATGTAAACATCCGTTCTACAGTTGCATATTCAGTTTGCAGCTCAGTAAATCATTAGTAACTTATGCAGAAGTTTTGTATGTTTACTGTTTGTGCAAGTATCCCGCAATTTCATTCATGGTCCTGTTGATATATAAACTCTCTCTCTCTCTCTCTCTCTCTCTCTCTCTCTCTCTCTCTCTCTCTCTCTCTCTCTCTCTCATAAATTACTAGTATAAAACTCGTACCTTCTGTCGGCCACGTATCCAAATGCTACGATGTTCTGTCTGTTACCAACACAATTCACTGTAGCTATGAATATAACTTGCATACATGGGGACAGAAAACTCCATTCCAACCTCTTTATAATCACATCATAAACAAAATTAATAATAATAATACTAATATGTGTGTGTGTGTGTGTGATATGGATTTTTAACTTGGCTTTCAGAAATTTTCAGTCATATCGCTACAATGTCTGCAGTGTGTCCCTTTAGAATGATGGGGTATCATGTCGCAGACATGTAACATAACGTCCTACCCAGTCACATCATCCTAACACTATAACACTAGGCAGACCAGTCCTAACACTAACCTCTTAATGCTGAGCACCAATCGAGGCAGCTGTTTTCACCAGTTTTGTAGTCTTTGGTATGACTCTACTGGGGTTCGAACCCACAATCTCCTGCATCCGAGCTGGATGCTCTACCCACTAGGCCACTGGAGTGGTCAATAATAATAATAATATAATAATAATAATAATAATAATAATAATAATAATAATAATAGTAATGATAATAATAGTAATAATAATAATAATAATAATAGTAATAATAATAATAGTAATGATAATAATAATAATAATAATAATAATAATAATAATAATAATAATAGTAATGATAATGACTTTATTTAAAGAGAGTGACATAATTAGTTGCATTAAACGTATTATCCTTGTGGCCATTTTTTATGTGCATATAGTAGATATACAGTAAATAGTTGCATGCACAATAAAGATAGGCAAATTCAACTCTTTAATCTTTCTGGTAGCCCCCACCCTCCCCCAAACCCAATAATACAGACAAGCAAGAGACAGGAAACAATACACTTTTTATATAGAAAAAAACAAAAGTAAATAATACTAATATTATGCTAAAGTTACATATGGACACAAACAGAAAATTGTTAGAACATGTTCCAACTGGATATACACAGTACAAAAATAATGAAGTGGATGGGTGGATACGTGAAGTTGTAACGCTTTTGTCAAATTAAACAGGTTATGCCTTTCACCCATTTTAATTAGATTATAGTTAAATACTTTTATTTTCTTATTACCTTCAGGAAACTTCCAAATAATTGGCACTGAATAAACTTTTTTAAAAAAGAGTTTTTATTTGCTTTTTGGAATGGAAAGATGGTTTGCTGAAATAAACCTTAAATTATTAGTGTTGCCTTCTTTCTAACATATTAAGTAGTTCTTTGAGATATAATGGAGCCATATTTTTGGAAATTTTAATTCTAAGAAACTTTTTTTTCACTTACTATTAATATTTTTTGTACCAACATTTCAACATTATCAAGGTTTAGTCTGCAGGCTCTTTCTTCTGTAGTTTGTAAATATTCTTGTTAGAAGTGTATCACCCATTCCCATTTATTATGCAAATGAGATTCCCAATACAAAATAAAAACAGAAGGTTGATTTGTTCAACTGTCCAGAGAAGTGCATATTTTGTAAGCCGCACTGCTCCTGTATTTCATCAAAAGAAATAAAGATACAGTGAAACCTGTCTTGAAAGAACACTGCTATGTGAGACCACCTGTCTTGAGAGACCATATTATCAATGCACAAATTTAATTATTATATAGCATTGTGACCTGTTATGAGAGACCACCTGTCTTGAGAGACCATACTTTTATGGCAGAAAGGGTGGTCTTTCAAGACCAGTTTTACTGTATTGCTTTCTTGGGAAAAGATGTGTGTGTTTATTTTTAGTATAATTTATTTGGAAATTAGACAGGAATTTTTGAAACAAATGAGAGGTAAAAAATAAATATTTAATTTGAAAACATAGCTTTTTATAAACCAAGTTACAAAATTGGTATGTAACATGAAGCTAGGCAAAATTATATATACATACATGCAGACACACACCTACAGTACACTGAAAAGCTACAAATAGCAAAAAGGAAGTGATTGCAATTATTTTAGTTTTGTTAATATCTGTTATAAAATTACAAAACAATATCAGGATGGAAGAAAAATTTATGATAATTTTGATACTGATATTTGTAAGATATTAAGTCTTCATTAAAAATTGATAGGCACACTAGACATTCAGGTTAAATATCCATCACTCGTTACCATGCATCATATATAATTTATGTTGCTATTACTTCCAAAGTTTTCAAATGGTTACGAAATTTTCAATATACACTGCAAAGTTAATAGTAATTCACATGGAGTAATATCAAGATAAAAGACTCAGACATACTATTATGTATATTGCTAATGAGTAGGCTTTGGCAATAGGTCACTTTACCCCTAACAACCTTTACTTATGATCTTACTGCCCAATGACCACTTGAAATATATATATATATATATATATATATATATATATATATATATATATATATATATATATATATTCAAAGAGATTAGACAATATCTGCCATCTGTCTATAATTTCCAATCACTTGTTACATACTGACCCTGACTACATGTACTTCTAAAACTGTATACTTAAGTTGAAAATTTTATATCATGCTTGTTCAATGGAAGAATCAAAAGTGGTGCAAAAAGTTTAATACAGTAAGATGCACTTATTGTAGACAGAAAATGTTAAATTATTAACATAATTAAATTAAATTATTAAATTATTAACATAATTAAATTAAATTATTAAATTATTAAAATGTCTGCGTCAAATCAGGAAAGTTTCACAAGTTTGTTTAATTACAGAATTTTTAAAAAAAAACAAACTACAGGTACATCTTTTTTAATGCAGTTTTTTTTTTTATTCTTTCTAGTTTTAGACACAATGGCAGAACATCCATCTTCTCGTAGAGATATCCATGTATGTGAGGAAGAGACATACAGGAACTTTCATCAATATAATTTTGATGCAAATCCAGGATTCATATCTGGTTGGATAAAAATCAAAGACAAAATTGATCCTGCCAAATACGAGCAAGAGCTGTTAAAAGCTAAACTTTTTTTTTACTCCAGGTGAGATATAGACTAATTCTTATGATAGTCTCTCTCTGCCTGTGTGTCTGTCTCTCTGTCTCTGTCTCTGTCTCTCTCTCTTGCACACACATCATGTAAACTGATCAAATGTGCTGTTATTTGGCTCATGGCCTGGAAGGCAGGAAGCCTCACTATGTTGGAATTAAGACAACTGATTTTTTAAAATCAGCATAGGAGTTGTAAATTCCATAGACCAATTTTTGATGCACGAATGACTGTCTCATATCTAGTTAATAGTTGTATGACTCAGGCATCAAACTGGTTTGTGTGTGTATGATTTAAAACGTTTTTGATATAGTGCATATCGACAGGTATTGATAATAATTAGAAGATACCTGTGACTGACTGTAGCTGTTACAAATGTACAGTTAACATAATTTTAATATTTCATATCCAGTTACCTGGACCATTGATATACTGAATGCAGAGTCAATAGGGTGCTGATCTTATTTAAGCCTAGTGTGCCAATGAAATTGATAAATATTGGGTGCAGAAAATTTGATGAAAGTGAACTTACCAAATATTTATAAAAGTTGACTTAAGTTACTTTGACCTTGTACCTCTTTTACTTTGACCTTATACCTCTTGACCTCAGACTCAGTAGGGATCTATCCCTACCCTATTATAGTCTACCAATGAGATGTGATGAAGAGTAAACCAAGGTAACTTGACTTACAATGCAGAAAAGTCAAAATATAAACAAAGCCAACCCAGGCCTGATTTGATTTTTTGATACCTCTGAGACCTATATATATATAATAAACTTGGAACCAAAAATGGAAAAGGATGTTAAATCTATGTATGTTGGCACTCTCATCCATGTTTTGACACTGAGTCTTTTTTGTAAAAAAATAATTTGTTTAAGAAAAATCTGTTAATAATATATTTTTGATTAGGGTTTACGGTATATTTCTTTTTAATGGGTCATGCTTGTTTGTATTCCATTACCAGGTTTCCATTTGTTCCATCTCCAGGCCTAATTTGAACCTTATGGCTGGTTTCCTCACCTGTTTTGGTGATTTTTGTGAATCTTGCCAGATTTATAATTTCATCCATTTCTTATATGCAAGAAAGTCATGGTCACTTGTTCATAGGAATTTTATATTGTATTTTTACTTATGTAAACAAAAGGCTCAAAAATAATATTTTAAAAAATATTTCCACAGTGCAAATAAAAGGTAACTTGTCCTGTAAGTAAAAAGTATTCACCTGTGAGGCCTACACTCCTGTCTGTGTGTTTTTCATCCCAGATGTCATCTTACCATTTTCACTGAGAATTATTTTTACATATTCTGTTAAGTTTTTAATAAATTCTACTTATTATCTTTTGGGAAGAAACATTCATCTCTCAGTTTGAATTACAACTTTTGCAATTTATATAAGAAAAAATATATTTGGGGATTCCTAGTATTATTAACAGTCTTAGAAGAGTTGTATTGAGAGGATTGATTCATTTATTTAATTGAATCATTCATTGGAATTACATTGCTCTGATATTCATTTAAAGACATTTGTATACATAATAGATGTCTTGGGATTACAGTGAATTCATTGAAAGACATTTTGAGATTATATTATAGTGGTTCTTCTGTATGTTGATACATCAGTATATGACTGAAAATCATTCAGAATACGTTTGGAACTCATTTTACTTCTGAGCTTAATGGAACTATTTAGGACTTAAGGATTTCATTCACAAATCTGTAAATTATTTTACTGTTCTATATATTAGGAAATAAATTATAGTTTCAGTTACAAAACATTTGCTGGTTTTGCTCATTCTTGTTACTTATTTTTTAACAGAAAAATGTAGATGCCTTCTTTGCATTGTCTAACATAAGCATCATTACCTAAGGAACAGCTTATATTGTGGGATATCCCTTCAAAGTCACCATTTTCTTCTGTACTTTGACATTTAGTTTTTGTTCTGTTTTTGATTCCCCCATGGGGAAACCTGTTATATGGACTTCAGCTGTTTTGCTGTCCATAACTCTTTATCTTGGTGGGATGACTCCCTGCTCTTGTACCTCTTTTTCTGTTATTTTTTCTGTTCATGATGCACTATGGGCTCCCCACCCTTTGCATAGAGCATGTATCTATCCCTACCCAGTTTCTGAAGTGCATGACTGTCATGTATGGCACCCCCTCATATTGCTTGTGTTCTGAGGATAATTGGTGGCCTTGAGTTTTTGAAGTTAATGAGCAGTTGTTTGTGTGCCACCACCACCCAGTCTTCTCCTTTGGTTCTTATTTCAGGTTCCCAAAAAAAACATTTAATTTCTTACCTTCCTTATTTGGTTCATAAAGTGTAAGATTAAATAGTGATAAAAGTAGAGCACCAGTAAGATTCAATAATAAAAAAAATAATAGAATGAACCTTATTTAGCCCAGGCACAGGATGGCCATCGTTAAAAAATGACAAAGGCTACACAAACGTTTTGCTTAAAAATCTTTCTCTGAGCTTTTTACATATATCAACATGTACATGTGATAAGATTAAATTCTGTAGTATGAGGTGTCTTCAGCATCTTATGTTCTGTCTTCATTGGCTTGCTTCTGTAACTTACTTTGGAGATGTTAATCTGGTGGCAAATTACATATACATTTACTGTGATTGATTGATCACCTTTGCTCAAATTACTTGTGGCACATTTGAAGTTGAAACACCATTCCTATCATGTATTTATTGTCAATTGTACATGTCTTATCCTCAGTTCTGTGTTCTTCCAGAATGTGATTATAGTGTTCCTGAAAATGTTTTCATCCAACAGAATATCTTGAATAAAATAGTAGCTGTTTAATTTTCTGTTCTTGAATGGATGCATATGTGTGTGTGTGTGTGTGTAATTTGGATTTTTAATGTAGCTTTAACAATTTTTCAGTCATATCACTATGATGTCTGCGTTATGGCAGTTTATGGTGATTGCTAGCACTTGGTGCATCATGCTGCAGACATTTAGCATCATTTCCCACCCAGTCACATTATACTGACACCATGTCAACCAGTCTTAATACTAACCACTTAATGTTGAGCGCCAAGTAAGGCAGCTTCTAGCACCATTTGTTCAGTCTTTGGTATGACTCAGCTGGGCTTTGAACCTGCAACCTCCAGCATCCAAGGTAGACACTCTAACCATTAAGGCGACCATGGGAATAAGAATTTTCTAATGACTAAATGCCTGTTAACATTTTCATGTAAAAAATAGATGGATTTTCAATAAAGATCTGATTTATACATTGTGACTAGAAAAGCTTGTGATTAGACTGGGTTAAAAAGTTATAGGAATGATGATTTACCTCGTGTATTTTTTGTTACCCAAGATACAAAATTTCTGGGTTTGACTGTACAGTTATTTTTTTTATATTTGTAGGGTACAAAATATTATTTGTACATGGTGCCTGTTGGAAGCAAGGTTAATGACTTAGTGTACAATGACCAAGTGTACAATCATCCCTCTTTGTAAATAATATAATCCTTTACCAGTTTACTCAGCCCATGAATGTAGGTACTTTTGAATAAGTATAAATTGATAGCTATATTTATTAAAAAAATAAAAACTAATACCCATGATTCCCAGATTTGATAGCTATTAGAAGAGATAGAGAGAAGGATTGATTTTGAATGATATTGTTTGGTTTTAGCAACCCCTTTAGCACATTATTGGCTATATCATGCAATGGGAGCTAAATGACTTTCCCATTGACACCAAGGCAGCTGACCTGGGCGGGTATTGAACCTGCAACCTTTGTTGATTATAAGTCCAATGCTGTACAAACTGAGCTACCAAGATAGATAGGTATTTAGGTAGAAAGATAGAAATGTAGATATGCAGATACATATGTAGGTAGTTTTAAATAAATTATGGACCTCAGACTGCATATTTTCCACCTGCATGCTTTTCATTCCATATTTAAGGACAATAGAGAAAGTGGACAAAGAGGAATACGAGAGATGGATAGTCAGATATCAATTGAAGGATAATAAAGGTACGAATCTAATTTTTATCACACATAACTTAGCATCTTCTGTTGATGTGGTTTATCTCAATTTAAAACACTTGAGGGAATTGAGAAAATTAATTGTATTCTAATGCAATATCTTATTACGGACATTTTATTTTAAATTACAGATATTGTACATTTTTGATAGTTATGATTATGAAAAAGTGGCCTCTCTGCTGGTAAAACTCTATCAATGATCATGTTCAGACTCTCCATTGATTAACCTGTCATAGTTTGAGTTTACCTGATAGACGCAGTTTTTACAATTTCTGATGTTCACTTTTCGCCTTTGTGGTAGAATGGGGCAGATATGCCTTCCTGTATGTCATAAGAGCTGATTAATGAAGTCAGACTTTCTGTCCAGAGATGTGCCCATGCTGATGTTCCAAATAAGAGGGTCAGGGACATTAAAAAACAATGCAGTTTGTGTCAAAATTTGACTTTGTATTTAAAGGATATTACCACTTTCTGTGGTTCTTTTGTATGCCTTTTTAAGATATTCTGTACTGTATAGTCAGGATTGTGCTGATGAGCTGTTAAATGCTGTACATACATGTGTTGCATACATACACATTAGTTTTATACAGGCCAAAAATAGTATACTGAAATGTTTCTATATTCAATCCTGAAATATGTGGTAAATTTTATCTCTTTCACTTTATTATTTTGTCCTTTTTATAACATTAACTCTTGACAGATGGTTGTAGCACTGGCAGTGATATAGAAACCTTCACAGATGACCATGGTCATGAAGCAGGTAGTGACAGGGGAGACAACTCCATTCAAAGTAATATTCAAGCCATTGACCATACACCAAGAAGAATACAAATGAAATTGGATTATGTAAACCTTAAAGACAGGACAGATGACCAACTTACGGGTCATCTGGAAGAGAAAGCAAGATTTTGTGGAACAGATAATATAAAACAGGAACAGAAAGAAAATTCTTGCAAATATAGTGCTACGGATAATGGCAGTAGTGTACTAAACGGAGATAGCTGTGACAAAGCTGGTGCCATGGATAATGACTGTAATGGAATAAAGGGAGGTAACTGTGAGAAAGTTGGTGCTAAAGACAACAAAGGTAATGTACAAAATGGAGATAACTGTGAAATGCATCCTGATGTCCATGTAAATCATGATACAGAAATGGAAACCAAGTACAGAGAAAAAAATTCAGCAAACAATTACCCAGCAAGTTTTTTAGAATTGATTAGTTTGCTGGAAAGTGGCTGCAACATTCCTGGCATTGAGGAACTGAATGTTGAACCTACTAATGAGAACCCAACTCCATCAGCTTTAGACAGGAAAAGGAAACCGTGGGAACAATGATAATTGGTTTTTAAAAAAATAATTAAAAATCTGGTGAAATTTATTTATTTTTTCCACATTTTTTAAGGGAGTTACAATTTTGTTCAAAACTATAACTGCAAGTCTGTGCTTAATTGATAATACATGTACAGTGTGAATTGGGGTATAGCTAGGCAGTCTTCAGATGTATTCACTACGAAGGACTTGGGTTAGGGGCATAGTGTAATTTTTGTCCCAGAAATTTAAAACATGTGAATAAGCCCAGATTGGAGTATAGCTAGGCAGTATTCAGATGTATTCACTACGAAGGACTAGGGTTAGGGGCATAGTGTAATTTTTGTCCCAGAAATTTAAAACATAGTGAGTTGATTTTCTTTTTCATATTACATGTGTGATGGTATATACCCCAAGCCACACTTCTTATAAAAACTTGCAAACCATGCTAAATGACACGAGATATTCAGAAAACTAATGCCACACCATGGAAGTAGCAAATATGTGTGTGTGTATTTTGGATTTTTAACATTGCTTTAATTTTTTTTTAAAGTCATTTTGCTATGATGTCTGCAATGTGACAGTCTATAGTGATGTATACCACTGGGGCATAACACTAACCTCTTAATGCTGAGCGCCAAGTGAGACAGCAGTTAGTATAATTTTTTTTTGTCTTTAGTATGACTCAGCAAGGGTTTGAATGCAGCCTTAAGGCTACTGGAATGGTGAAGTAGCATATATCATTACCTTTGTAGGTTTTAACTTGCACTATGCCCATTATCCCTAGTTTTATGATGTGTAGGTCAGTTTCTTTATAGGTCCAACCATCTGCTTACAATCCTATGAGTTTATATTTTTGTTTATTTGAATTTTTTGCACATTGGCTGTAGTCTTATTGCTTTGTAGTGGATACCACTACACGATTGTAAAAGTTACTGTAGCCAGTGACATCACTAGGGTTGGGGTCACCAAGTGCAGTAACTCATGTCTTCACCCCCATGGATCTCCTTCCTTCACAAAAATTAAAAAATTGTATAGACTGTCTTGTGGTATCACGGTACCAATTGTTTTTCCATAGACCTCAATGCTAATATTTGGAGAGATAAATATATTTTCTTTCCTAATTTAGCATGCATCTCACATACTGTTTTAGAGAACAATGTTAGATTGTCAATTTGACGATGATAAAACCAGGTACTCCACTGCATTTAAGAGAGATCACTCTGCTGGAACTAGACAGGGGTATGAGTTATCTAGTCACAACATACATATTTTCAGTCATGTGTATTACATTTTCAAAAAAATCATAAAAAATACAAAATATGATAGGAATTAGTATTCACATGTTGCCAAGAGGCTAAACTTTTTTTTAAGCTTAACAGAAAGTACAACTTTTACATAATCCACCAATCATAACTAGTGTTGTTGTTTATTTCTGATTGCAATGTTCCCTACACTTTAAGCACCACCCACTTGGACTTACGCAATTGGTACCATTATACCTATTGTGCGGTAACTCTTGGTGTCAACCCCATTGACCTATTACCTGCAAAAATATTGAATTTTTTTATAGACAGTTATTTTGGTGTCACTCCCTTTGATGGTGTCACCCGATCCAGTCCTCACCCTGTATTGACGCCACTTACTGTAGCTTCTTTTTTAAGCTTTTTTGACATTGGTTGGGTTTTGTGTTGTGAGAGAGGGTTCTCATACTGATGATTTTGTTTTTAGCCAAATAGTGTATCAGTCAGGTAAGTGTTCAAAGGTCTGGTCCTAGAGAGAAAAATAGTGTATCTGCCAGGTCAGCGTTCAGAGGTCTGGTCTTAGAGAGAAAAATAGTGTACCAGTCAGGTAAGAGTTTAGAAGTCTGGTCCTAGAGAGAAAAACAGTGTACCAGTCAGGTCAGTGTTCAGAGGTCTGGTCCTAGAGAGGAAAATAGTGTGTCTGTCAGGTCAGTGTTAAGAGGTCTGGTCTTAGAGAGAAAAATAGTGTACCAGTCAGGTCAGTGTTCAGAGGTCTGGTCTTAGAGAGAACAATACACAGCTTACATTAGTCTCCGTTTGCTGTCTTGAAGTCAACTTTCAATTACACTGTTGTTTGCAAGGTCATGCAACTTGATGTGTAGTGTGACCTGGTATTGCATCACTCTGCTTTTATAAGGTGACCACAGTGACCTGTCGTCTTTGGTTAAATATTGTATTTAAGTTAAACTTCTTTACACTATTTCATGCAGCTACATGTATATATATATATATGTATGTGTATTAGTAAGAGTAAGACTCTAAGAAGTGGAGAGACAAAGTGAGATTAACATTTAAAAATGATAAATTGTCATAATTATGTAAATGTATTGAGTTACAGTTGGTTATCAAGCATTGACTTATCATGGGAGAATTACAACATTCAGTATACTTCTCAGCACAGATAACCTCCATCTCTTTATCTTAATTAAAAATACAGTGCCCTCCTCCCCTTAACGATCACATCCAACTTTTATATAATATTTAAGCCCACTGTCCCATATAAAATTAATTTTATATAGCACAAGAGCACCTCAGTATGTATGAGAGATTTTATATATATATATATATATATATATATATATATATATATATATATATATATATATATATATAGAGAGAGAGAGAGAGAGAGAGAGAGAGAGAGAGAGAGAGAGAGAGAGAGAGAATTACCAAAAATATACACCAACCAAAACCAAAAGAGCTTTCTTTGGATTCTACATTAACCTCTTAATGCTAAATGCAAAGTGAGGCAGCAGTTATTATGATTTTTATCAGTCTTTAGTATGACTCGGCAAGGATTCAAAACCGCAGCCTCCCACATCCAAGGCAGATGCTTTAACAATTAAGGCTACTGGAATGGTGAAGTAGCATATATCATTACCTTTGTATGTTGGTCTAGCAATGTGCTTATCATCCCTAGTTTTATGATTTATAGGTCAGTTTCATTGTAGGTCCAGCTATCGGCTCACAATCCTATGAGTTTATATTTTTGTTTATTTGAGTTTTTTGCACATTGGCTGTAGTCTTATAGCTTTGTAGTGGATACCACTATACAATTGTAAAAGTTACTGTAGCCAGTGACATCACTAGGGTTGGGGTCACCAAATGCAATAACTCATTTCTTCACCCCCATGGATCCTTCACAAAAAATCAAAAATGCCCTCCTCCCCTCACATCCAACTTTTATATAATATTTAAGCCCACTGTCCCATATAAAATTAATTTTATATAGGACAAGAGCACCTCAGTATGTATGAGAGATTCAGTATAGTAGCCGAAAGTGGTTAAATATTATCTTGAATCGTAATTAATGATTGTCTAGTTAGTGATGACAAACATTCTTTAGCCTTAGCGCGAAATGTGTTTGCGTGTAAAAAGAGGCATCATATATCTTGGGAAACTTTTGTTATTAAAAGCAATAATTTGAGTTTTCTTTGTTAATCTTCATTCTTGTTTCAACCAGAAATGTGTCAACAGTCTTCATTGTTGTCAATAGTCTTCATTGTCAACAGTCTTCATTGTTGACACATTTCTGGTTGACACTTTATAAAGTATATACGATGTCTAAAATGTCTTGTATGTGAAGAGAGTTGAGTCGTATATAATAAAATTCAAACTTGGAGGATATGGAATAAAACCATGACAGTTTCATATATTTCAAATAAAACAATTTGTTTACCGCTCACAAATGTTAGTGGACTTTGATACTGTGTTGTCTAAAATTGTTATCTAATTCCCTAAACAGGGCCCCGAGTTGCCGAGTGGTCTAAAGCGCTCTCCGTTATGGGTCACTGCCATCTTACCTCTGTCGGCATGGGTTCGAGCCTCTGATTCAGCCAATGTGGGTATGTGAGAAAGCTTGCCAGTATTTTCTCATGGGTCGGTGGTTCGTTCCGGGGTTTTCCCGGATTCTTCATCCACCATTAATATTGGCCGCCATGTATAGCGCCTATCTTGTGCTGAAAAATGGTGTTAAACCCAACAACAACAATGTCCCTAAACATTCATAAGCTTTGATTGAACAGTCCAATCAGACACCCTAGAAAAATAAAAAAGGCGATATCATTTGACTATGTTTAATCAATCATTTCTGCACTAAAGCGGCTAGTACCATTTTTGGGATGACTCGGCCAGGGTTCGAACTCGCGACTTCCCGCATCCGAGGCAGACGCTTTAACCACTTAGGTCGCCGGAGTGGTATTGACTAGGTTGTCCTCAAGACTAGAGATCAGTTAAGACATTGTTCAGGAGCTCAGTGAGTGAAGTAAATTTTGAGATCAGTTACAGCACCGTTAATGTGTACTAGATAAATAATCCTTATCTAAATGGACGTGGGAAGTTTTCAGATTGAAATACGATGTTACAAAATGATTTAATATTGAGATAGTTTCTACCACAATATAAGTTAAACAACAGGTTTATTAAGATCTCAACCAACATACTGTACAATCTGTTTCCCCACCTTTACGTGGTCCAGTGTTTTAAATTCTTCTCATAACTTCATCGGTAGGATATCATCAACATCATCGCTAAAGAGAAAGCGACTCTGCTTGGTATGTATACATAATTCTATTATAATATTTACAATACATATTACACGATATATCACTTTCAAATGGATATGCATTGGCTAATGTATCAGTCCTTCATTTTACATCCGTTTTTAAATTTACTCTTTAAAACAGTATCATCAAATACATTCGTGTTACATATTTCTAATCTTGTTGAAACACTGACATGAATAGAATCCACAATTTCACTTGTTTACGGCTGAAAAGCAAAATGAAAAGTATCAGTGAATACATCCTTGTGAACCCTCATAATTCAAATCAGCTTTATTAAGTGTGAGCCGTAACGATGACTGACGGTTCAGAACATATAAACAGCAGATTCTGATTACTTGGCAATGGGTAACTCTTGTACTTTCATTGGTGAGGTTTGTAAAAAAAAAAATCCAGAATCATCTCCATGCCGATTATCAGTTTTTTTTTTAATTAAAAAAATAATATTTACGTAATTTCTATGAGCATTATTCTGAAACTTGTTAGCTCTTTAACCTAAAAATTTCATTGAGGGTTAAAACTGTCCGTTTCTTAGTTATTCCCCACTCCCTCAGCCAATGTGGGGTCGACCAAAGTGGGCTTTTGAGTAATCTTGCCAGTAGCTTGACAGAGGTCGATAGCTCTTCCTCCACAAGTTATACTAGCGGCTATGTACGTCCTATCTTGTACTGAAAAATGTCGTTAAATCCATAACAACAACATGTATAAGGCCTTATCTATACCTCAGATCCGTTAAATTTTGGATATTTTTTTATACCGATTTTATAAAAAGCGCAACGATATTTTTTAATGTTGCATATTACACAGCGTCATCTCAAAAATTACTTTTCCAATCGATTTCTTGATAAATTTTATATCGAAATTGATATGAGATGGTGATGTACGACATCTTAAATATAGCCAAAGATGTATACGAAAATATTACCCTTCATTCACGAGGGAGTGAGGGTAACGTTTGTTTTGCAAATAATGCACACTTCACACTAAGTCAGCTAATATATTCTGGTTGCCATAAATTCGTTCATCAATATTACATCGATATTGAAATCTCACTTTTACATGACTCCTCAGACTTTACCAAATATCAGGATTGAAATAGCAACCATTTCCACGAGGGGATGAATGTGAACATATTTGGTTCAATATTGTGCATTCATACTGCGTTATTTTAATGGTAAAAAATTCCATTTGCAATCGATTCCTTGTTACTTTTTACATCAGAATTGAATTAAGTCAACAAATGAACCTTTTGTTTGCCAAATATTAAGACCAAATGATATATCTTTTATGAAGTAAGGGGAAAGGGCGTGGAGTGGGTTTTCTGGGTACCCTATGTTGTCTGGTTGAATCCTATTCTACGAGGAGGTGAATAATAATAATAATAATAATAATAATAATAATAATAATAATAATAATAATAATAATAATGACATTGTATAGCGCCTAATCTTTAGAAGCTCTATAATGATATGACTACAAAAAAACAAAAAACAAAACTTAACAAACAACATGAAATGTGAAAACATAAAAACACGCTGAAAATATTTAAGGTAGGAAACAATATTAAGTCTTTAAGTTTGTTCTTGCAGTCGAAAAAGTTTTGAGTTTTAAGAGCACTCTTGAAAGGGATTACTGTGTCTTTGTGTCTAATTTCAATGGGCAATTCGTTCCACGTTGCTGGGCCCGGGTCTGCAAAAGAACGTTGTCGATATGACTTCGTTTTCATAGTGGGAATAATGAGTAAACGAGTGTCATAAGAGGAGCTTAAGTATCTTACTAGTGTGTACACATGGGTGAGATCAGATAGGTATGTTGGACTGGAGTCCATTAGTGAAACGTAGCACAGATAGCACATGTTGTGGTTGATTCTGGATCGAATGGATAGCCAGTGTAGGGTACAGAACAGCAGGTAGGTGTGCTCTGACCGTGGTACTCTAACGATGACCCGATCAGCTGTATTCTGAACTTTTCGAAGTTTCTGGAGCAAATATTGAGACGAACCAGACAAAACTGAGTTACAATAATCCAGTCTTGAAAGTACTAATGAAAACACAAGTGTTGTAGTGGCATCAACTGAAAGATATTTGCGAATGGAGCTGATGCGTCTCAACTCAAGATTTTCAACCTTGCATATGTTCATGACATGATGGTGTAATGTGAGAGTACTTTCCAGAGTAACACCTAGGTTTGGTACTGACTGTGTGAATTTATTGTTGATGTTGTTGATATTTATTGTTTTGGTAAAGGATGTGAATGAGAATGTCCTCAGTTTTGTGATCATTCATCTGCAGCTTGTTACATGTTAACCATGATTTCACATCAGAAATGCACCTCTCAACTCCTTGTATGGTATCATCAACTTCAGTTGGGTGTCTAGATTTGTATATTTGGGTGTCATCAGTATACATTTGGTGAGACACTGGATGATGATCTATGACACATTCGAGCGGCTGAGTGTATATACTAAAAAGAACAGGCCCATGAACAGACCCATGTGGAACATATATCAACTGGGCTGGAGTGTATTCCATTGGCAAACAGAATGTGTGTCCTGTTGACTAAGTAAGACTTGAACAACACTGAGGCTGTATTGTGAGTGCCAAATACATGCTTGATACGGTGAAGTAATATATATGATGGTTTATTGTGTCAAATACTGCAGACAACTCAAGGAGGGTGAGGACTGTAATCTTTCCACTATCCAAAGCAGAAAGAATGTCATTAACTACTTTCAGAAGAGAAGTTTAAGTACTGTGGCAATGGCGATATGCATGCTGAACATTGCTAAAAAGACTATTTCAATTCAGTTGAGATACAAGTTGAGTTTGAACAACTTTTTGTAAGATTTGTTATATCACCGGGAGATAAGAAACTGAGCGGTGTTTTTTTTTAAAATTAAAAATCGTTATGGTTGAGTGTTGGTTTCTTCAGCAGAGGCTTTGCGATGGCAGTTTTGAAAAATGATGAGAATTCCCTGGAACAGATAGAGGTATCAATACCATCAGTTAGTGAAGGCAATATTGGATCTAAGCATTTAAGCAGCAGTGATGTTGGAAATTGAACCAAGTTCATATGACTTTGGTGCACTCTATAGCACGATTGTCCGTACTAAATCAATAGAGACGGGTTCAAGTGCTGCTAACGGGTGTCGCTGAATTCTGTTTCGCTGCTGTATGGTGACGACGAGTCATTTGAAATTTGCAAACAGGTTTGGACGATCTACTGGAGAGAAGGTTGTTGGAAGTGGTGTACAGTTGTTCCTTGACATTAGTTTGTTTGTCATCTCGAAGAGCTCTTTACAGCTGAAACTCTCCGTGATCTTATTACTGTAGTGGGATAATTTGGCTAAATGGACTGTTTGTGACGTTCTTTTTAGCGGCTTCATAGATTTGTTTATGAATGGTGAGTCTGGTGGAAAGCCAAAGCCTCTGCTTTACGGCGGTCTCTTAGCAGTGCAAAGCTGGTCCCTAACACTGCTATACTACGGAGAACACGTTTGAATTGATACTCTGCATTTGGTGGGTGGGGCATATTTTTCAAGCAATGAACTCCGGCAGTTATCGAGTTGTTCTGCTGTAGGAGGTAAGGAAGTTGTTAGGTTTGTTTGGATGTCACGCATTAGTTTGGTTCTATTTATCATACGGAGGTTTCTCTTAGTAGCAAATAAAGGTGGAGGGTTAGGGACTGATACGTCGAGATGGCATATAATGCAGATCTGATGTGATGCAAGTTCGTGGGATACAAGGGTGGACCGTAGAATATTATCACCAGGTCTGTGAAGATTCCAGTCTAAAATGTGACCATGTTTATGGGTGATATGGTTAACTGTTTATGGTTGAGAACGTGAATGGAATCTAGTCGTTTTGATGTTTATGGGTTTCCAGGACAATCAAAGTGAACGTTGAAATCTTCAATATGACGATCAGTTTCTTGATGCTTTTCACTTTTTAATTGACGTTAGGCGACAGATGACAGCAATCATTTGCAGACGATAAAAGACCATAAATACCATCTCTTATATGTAAAAGAGGGGTTGGGTGACTATATTTTATGAAAGAAGTGTTTCTTAGATTACATCATCTGAACGTTAGATATGTAATTTATTCCTTGATCAAGTCAACATTGATACTGACGTATCGTTCATGACAATCCAGATTTTGACAAACATTAAACACAACAGAAACCATCTTATAAAATTGAGCGTTAAGAGGTTAGTGCTAGGACTTGTCGGCCTGGTGTCATTATAATGTGACTGGGTGAGACATAATGCTACGTCCGGTACGTCTGCGGCATGATACCCAAATGCTAAACATTACTATAAACTGCCACACTGCAGACATTATAGCGATAGTACTGAAAAATTGTTACAACTGCGTTAAAATCCAATTCACACACAAAGCCCAACTTCTATGAGAGGGCGAGGCTAATAATTTGTGCAATATTTCTGTCACCTACAAAATTCTTCTGCAATTGATTCCTTCAACAACAATTGCTTTGCAGCCGCCCAACCAACTCTCAAAACTGTGAGTTGTAGCTAAAATTACATTTAAACAATCGTGGGGCGGGGGAGGGGTCCCTAGAATTAAGTTTGGGTGGAGCAATGTTATAAATTCTTACTATGCCACTACATGAACAATTTACATTGATACTGATATATTATTTTGCATACATTATATTCTTTGTATGTTATTATGAAAGGCAAGTAACGTGCCTCAACATGATGCAACTTGAATTGTGTTTCTGTGTTTTTAATTAATTTAAAACTAATTAAGTCAGATTGATTAAATATACAATAATAATAAAGTTCTCATTTATACAAGTGAATATTTTATTTTACTTAACACCATGAAGATTTTATTCCAAAGTTTAGCTTTAATCATTATTATTTTGCCCAGACAACCCACTCCAGGCCCCTTCCCTTCAACCACAAGCCTTGATAGAATAGAAAGTATTTTGATCTTTGGCAAGCGAAAACTGCCATCTGTCGTCTTAAATCAGTTTTGATGGAAAGATATCATGGGATTGATTGCAAATGTAATCTTACAAATTACGTGATGAAGTTGGAAAATTAAAATATAGGAACAAATATCGTCACATTCACCTCCTCGTGGAATTGGGTTGCTATTTCGATCCTAATATTTGGTTAAGTCTAAGTGTCATTTACAACGATATATAAATATCAATGTTAAATTAATCGAGGAGATTATTGCAGCTAGAATATATTAGATGAATTAGTGTGAAGTGAGCCATATTTGCAAAACAATCATTACCCTCACCCCCTCGCTCGTGAAAAAGTTTTGATTATTTTTGTCTTAATCTTTGGCTATATTTAGGCTCTCGTACATCACCTAATAAATTTCAACCTAAAACGTATTAAGGAATCGATTGGAGAAGGAATCTATGAGATGATGCTGGGTAAAATTAACAAAATAGCGTTATGTGTACCATTTTCCTTTATCTTCGCCTACTAATAAGAACATTTGTAAAAATAATTATATGACGAATTCGTGGTTAAGATTGAACACAATATAACGATTAACGACTGCTATAGTTCAAATCAAAAGTATTGGTAAAGTTCATATTCATAGCCAAAGTGTTAGTAAAATACATAGTGTGTCATTAAGAAAGAGAATACTACAGGAATACACGTGCCAGGATTAGATTAACTAGATTTCTCCATGTGCTACAATTTATTTTGATCACGTGACAATATGGCGTCGGCGTTCTCACTGGATAGTTTCATATTTTGACACTTCTTTAATATTTAAGGTAGAATGCATGAGCCTAATTATCACAATCCTAGCATTTGTCACTTCACACATAAGCTAAATCTGTAATGTGGTTTAGAATTACTTTGAGTTAGGCTTGGAAATGGGTTGACTTATTGGTGACTGCCTGTCACAGTTAGACTAGCATTGGAGATCAAATGCGTAACTTGGGCTTCAAATGAGCAGCCGACTTGGCTTTCGTATTTACCTGTGTCTGCTACAGAGGTAAATATCTAAAAATCTTGATGGTTGATGGGTGATGAAAATTATGTTAATTTGTTACAGGACTAGTGAACTGTATTCATGCATAAAGAACACACTGATTCCTTAAGCTGTCGTGTCACAGGAAAATATTCAAGATAGGTCTTTCCTGTAAAAAAGAGGGATTGTTGGCAGTGTTGGTTCAGTATAAAAGTCACTAGTTGCATAAGGAATTAACTTTAACAACTCAGTCAGAATCTTACAAGCATCCTTTCAACAAAATTCTTAGTTATTTTTTTTAAATTTGTATCTGTAATGTAATATTATTATCATAGTTCTGCAATATCGGACGAAAATTTACCAAAAAACCTGTCAATTGTATTATCGCGTTTCTTGGTCGAGCCTTGTAGCGCGTGTCTTTTGGTCAACAAAAGACCTTGTCCGTACACTTTTCCGATTCCATGGCCTTGTTCTGTCATGTCCGACGAAATACGATCAAATGTGCTTGTTCCGGCAGGTGGTTATGCTGCTTAATAGCTCTTCATAACACACCATCATTGCAGCCACAGTAAGCACGTGACCCAAGATCTAAGTTAATTATGGCACCACAAAGCCCGCAAACATTTAAAATCAGAACATAAACATCAACGAAACGAAAATTATATTAACGAGGCGAAAATTACTGTCCATGGATTTTCCTCGTGATATTACTATTAAGATCGAGGTGACTACAACTAGTAATAAAATAGTGAAACTATCAAAAACTTTATCGGAAATTGAACAAAAGAAAAATTCCGGGAAAAAATAATGTTTGGTTTGGCATCAACTAAAAATGGAAACAAAAGTTCAGCACTCATGCGAATATTAGAGTAGATTGAAACAAATCCAGAAAAATATAAAAGTGTGTTCGTACGCTAGAAATAGCAACGTCATAAAAATTCATAGGACGTTAGCGAAGTCGGAAATATTTTATTACGGTCAAGACTAAAAGTAACATTTACATTTCTAAACTAAAGCTGAATATATATTAAATATATTAAAAAAATTCTCCAAAATAGAAAAGTTATGCAATTAATTTCAACATATATTAAAATAAGTTATTTTTAAATGTGAAAATTTTACATTTTTATATTTATATAAACAAACGCTACGCAAACTATACTTAATTTAGCGAGAATTAAGAAATTTCGGAACAGATTAAAAAATTGCATAAACCATTTTACTAATTCGGAAAGTTACGTGTAAAAAGTAAACATTTCAGGCTGTTTTTAATGACCAGCACCACACACATACTAAGGAAAAGTCGGCGGAATTCTTAAAATTCAAGGATGGATGGAAAAAAATGATGTTCCTCCCAAAATATTTATCCTTTAGTAGAACGAGGAAACTTAGGGTTTTACAGAACTATCAGTTTTTAATCAGCCCCGTTAATACAATATTAACTATGAAGGAGACACTTCTATTCCTCTTTATTTACAGGTACCTAAAACATTCAATATGAATGTATTTATAAGGCTGACAATGTTTTGGAGTACGAAGAGACTTCCAGTGATCTATTACAGTACCATTTTTCCATCAATACACATTACGTTTCTGTGATAAAGGGAAAAGATAGTCATTATGTTCACAAACATACTTTTCTATTATATCATCCTTTCTAAAATATTCATGGCCAAAAAGAAGTCACTCATTGTTCGAAAGGGAAATCCAATGCTGCTTTGACGAAGAAAATACACACAATATTGTCCATACACCGAGGAATCTAATCGAACTGAATCGATACAGCAATTCTCTTAAAGTCAATGATGTCATTTGTTTCAAGGGAGGTAAGTCATAATTTTCAAATTGATCTACATTATGATCGTTTAACGAGGAAAATGGCTACCCATTTGACTCCTGGAAGAGAATGAGAAAATGAAGAAAAAAATGCAGCTGAAAACGAAAAATTAAAAAAAAATTACAATGAAAATTGAAGCTGAAAATGAAATTATTCCAAAACTGAAATTTTATAAATATTAATAATTTAAAATCTGAAAACAGATTATGAAAAAAAGAAAATGCAAATCTAAACATTTATCGGATGAAAATTGAAAATGAAATGTTAACAAATGAAATTTGCAAAACTAGGTCTGTAAATAAAATTAGAAATAAAAACTGAAGTGAAAATAAGGAAATAAAATTAAAAATTAAAAATAAAATAAAAATTGTTCAATCAAATTTGAACTACAATATTTTTAAAGTTTCACATTTTGTAAGCATGGTTTGATTTGTAAATGTTTCTACTTTCAAAACCAGTCTTTTACAATTGTACAAGTTTTGCATTTTGGTGGAAATTTATTTTCAATCTTCATTGTTTAAAAATTTAAGTATTACTTTTAGTCTCGAAAATAAAACAATCTTGTCTTTTTCTGTCTCCACTAAGTTTCATGTAAGTTTTAGAATTTCGGTACAACTTTTAATCAGGGCTAGCATTTTAATATATTTTCTGGATGCTTTTAAGTACTCGCTAAAGTCCATACCAGTTTTAATCACCTCCAGTTTAGTGTTGCTATATGCTGGTGCCTTTGATAAAAGCAGTCTACAACACTGGTATAATATATGCAAATTTACAATATATATATATATATATATATATATATATATATATATATATATATATATATATATATATATATATATATATATATATATATATATATTTAGTTAATAGGCAGCAGGTCACTAAACACATCATGTTAATGGCATAATATGGAGTGTTGGATAGTGTACGTCTGGGCAATGGTCATTACACAGGGCGTGTTGGATAGTATATTGTGGGGTTTTGGATAGTAAACGTAGAGGCATTGAGCACTACATCAGTGTTGTATAGCTTAAATGGTGTGTGAAACACATGTCATACATCTGATTGGATCATGGATTGCTACTAGTGCTAGTTAAACGTTTTGAAATTGACCCTATATTTCTGATGTGTCATTCTGGGCGAGAACATCTATTGACCCTTGCTAAATACCTACATTACCTAATATAAATGTACTATTTGAGGTTATCTGCGATGTTCGCAAACATTTCGCTCATAGATAACATATTCAGATTTGACCAGATAAAATCGTGACATACATAAAGACGGTCTATATTATCATTAGGTAGCATGTCATGAAATTCAATTAGTACCATCAGGTCACACACGCAACTGAGATATATTCGGAGATAATGTCTTATAAATAACCATTGTTGAAAGCAAATGGAACTAGTCAACACTTTTAGAATGCGAGGAGTCTGTTTAATTTTTGGGGTTTTCTTCATAACAATTAACCGCGTTCATTTGGTGAACATTGGCGAAGGCGACATCGTGTATGAATTTCGTCACGTAGATTTCACATGGAGCAACAAGTTCATGAAGGAAACGTATGTAGCTAATAGAAATTATGTTGTAGAAAACTGCCTGATTTCTGGAATCAAGATATACAAGGGGAATGTATACGTTACAGTCCCCAGGTGGCGTAATGGTGTTCCAGCCACTTTAAATCGAGTTGTGAGAAATGGAACAGGAAATGAGGTACACGAGGCCATTCTGGAGCCATATCCCTCATGGGAGATGAATAAATTGGGGGACTGCCGATTCATTCAGTACGTTCAAAGTATGGAGATAGATCCTAACACGGGCTGGATGTGGATAATTGACGTGGGAAGAATTAATCTTTTACCTATAGACGGTTCATCACCACATAATCTGTGTCCCGCCAAACTTGTTATTTTTGACATTGACAAAAACAGAGTTGTTCGGAGCTATGAATTTCCGAACGAAGTTGTTAACAGGTCGTCGAATTTCCTGAATGACATTGTACTCGATTATGTTAATGGCCAGGTACAGTTTGCCTACATCACAGACACATTTGACGCCAAGATAGTGGTATACGATTACCTAACCAGCTCCTCCTATATGATACAGCACCCGTCCATGTTGGGTGGTAAGGATTTTCCTGTAGCCGGAATTAATGTGAATGGTATAGCACTCTCCCATGATTTCACAACATTATTTTTTTGTCCTTTGTCTAGTCTAAACTTGTACAAAGTTCCAACATTGACTCTGAGAACTCGCGGCGATTTCAACTCCACGGTGGTAAACATGGGTCAGAGACGTGCTCAAACGGGTGGAATGGTGGCAGGGCAAAGGAACTTGTATTACGGAGCTCTTTTTCATCATGGTGTTGATAAACTTCCAGTAGAAAGTCCATCAGCAGCTAACAGTTCGAATGTTATCACACGAAACGAAACGATAATCTGGGTGGACACACTCGCATTTGATGGGGAATATTTATGGTTTGTTGCTAACAATTTTAATGATTTTAAACGAGGAATGATGACGTTCAACAGTTCTCAGCCCAATATGAGGGTATGGAAGGTATATGTGGGAGAGAAAGGATATCTGGACAGTGCCTGGTTAATGAAGCAGGGAAATCATACAGTTACCCCAGTACAAGTAGTTCCAATAGGGTGATGTTTGAAAATATGTTTTAGGCAGAAAACCGATTTTTCTGATATAAAAATCAGCAACATCTTTTAACATTAGAAAATCAGCCCGATTTTTAATATTAAAAAATGAAGATGAAATATTACAATCGTTTAAAATCATACATGAATTTCTACTATCTGAAAATAGTATAGTAGTATTAGAAAAGTATCCAATCGATAGAAAGGCTTCTCCCATGTCCCAAATAAAGATATGGCCCTTGTTATGTCGCTATTATTTGTGGTTGGCCTCGTTTGTTTGTTTGTTTGATTAGGATTTTTAACGTAGCTTTAACAATTTTTCAGTCATATCGCTACGATGTCTGCAGTGAGGCAGTTTATAGTGATGTCTAGCACTGAGACATCATGCCGCAGACATGTAGCATGATGTCTCACCCAGTCACATTATCCTGACACCAGGCCGACCAGTCCTAACACACCTCTTAATGCTGAGCGTCAAGCGAGGCAGCTGTTAGTACCATTTGTGTAAGTCTTTGGTATGACTGGGCCGGGGATCGAACCGACGACCTCCCGCTTCCGGGGCGGACGCTCTAACCACTAGACCACCGGAGCGGTTAGGTTGGCCTCGTCCCGGTGAGAAAAAAACCTATGTACCATGAGTGAAAATTGTTTTGTAGAGATGGAACCAAACTGACGCAAGTATGGACAATTGACTCTATTATTTAGTTGCTAGAGACATGTGTATGCTTATTTCAAAATATAAAACGGACTGCTGAGTTGTCAAAATTCGAAAGTAATTCTCTATTTTTAATACCAGTCAATGCATTACTACTGTTATTTTTTCTCAGTTCAACATATTTGCTACAAACTAGAAGATTCTTTTTTTTAAAAAGCCGAGTTGTTTCGATTTTATTGTCTTTCGGTTGACCATGTTACATCGATTGGCACTAAGTGGATACTACTTTGTTTTCAGCATGTGCCAGACATCTCTTGATAAAAAAAATCAAGTTAAGTTAAAGGCATAGTCCCCTCTAAGGTACGTTTATTTGGTGATCCTTGTAAACCTATTGATTGTTGTTTATGGTGCATTTTTAAAAAATAAAAAGTAGAAACTTATTTCTGTAAATAAGCAGATTCAGTTTTTATTTTATTCAAGGCGCAAGATTTGCATTTTAGTTTTTAAAATGTATGACCAAACATGTAATATTTCACTTCTGATTTTTTAAAATTCAGTTATAGTTAAATTTTGGACGAATCCTCTCATATTGATAATAAATTACTTTTTGTGTCGTGTTAAATTTCGTTTTCAATTTTCATTTCTTTTATTCTTCTTTTAACTTGATCTTTACATTATTTTTAAACGAAACGCGAAATTTTGAGATGTGTTAAATGTGTAAGTAGACAGAAAAAACAACTCGGACGTTCTCACATTTAATCCCGCTTAAACATCCTCGCGATGAACTCGTGTATAGATTTATATCTAGTAAGTCGAGTATTATATTTTTTTTATGTTTCGTATCCTTTCTTTCTCTATGAAAAATATGGTACTTTTCCACATATTTATAATGTAGAGAAATGTTACAATGTATTGGGGTAAAAATGGGGAAAATACGTGCCTCTTGTACTTATAGTTATGTGTGGTTTAATTATGAAAATTGTTCACATTCTCGTTTGGAATATAAGCCCTACTACCTCCCGAATCAAGTCCTCCCAAAGATAAAATATCCTTTGACTTGTATACTAATATACAAAGGGTAATAACTCTTAGCCATTACTTCCTTATGCCATATACCGGGTGTTGCAGCTTGTTTTCGCTTGTAGCACAAGTCATTGTTGATTGCACCTCCCCAAACCAGATGGATATTTGTGTTATTTTCATTCCATCCACTGATAAAAAAAAAATTATCGGATGTATTAAGGATTATTCTAAGGTGGTTTACAGTAAGTTTTAAACAAACGTTCACAATAATTATACGAATTTTGTTTCCACGTATGCAGGGTTAGTTTCTGCGTTCTCTGTCATATTGACTTTCTACGTTTACAGTGTATTAGAACATGTTGTCGTAGTTTTCGCCCACGCACTTTATTTATCACCCCTTGTATAGTAGGTGTCTCTGACGTTTAACGTAGTAACTATATGATTTAACGTGGGAACGATTTAAAACACAATTAAACAAAACGCTATAATGAACTTTTCACCGACGTATTTGAATGATAAATGAAAACAAACTAAAAAAGCGATTTTAGAATTTATTACTGAAGGTATTTGTGATAGACGAATGAATACATGCCTTTCTCTCTCACTGTCTCTTTCTCACTTGGTCGTTTCAGTCCACCATGATGATTTAGTGTGCTAAATGCACGAATCCAAAATCAGCGAGAAATGGCATAACTCGTGTCACGCGTATACAAAGTGTTAACAAAGTGTTCATCTTCGGCTACGTGCAGCATGTGAGAATATATGATCGACTTGTTCTAAGGAAAAACAAAAACGGGAAGTGACGTCTTTTAAGTCGCAGCGCATATGGTTTATATTGACTTGAATGAGCCGTGTTGCTTAGACGCACCTCAGGTTTAATACTGTCTCGGTTGCCGACCATACCGTCCATCCATTTGGCTCTCGATCTTATCTGTCTAGCCGCTCTTCCGATTGGACGTCGTATTGGCTACCGACTGTACGGTCAAGGCGTCCGGTTTTGATTCATACCATTAATTATTAATTGGCATATAACTTCCGATACATTTTGTTCTATTCCTCGTAAACTGGGGCAATGGATGGTTCACATTGTCGTGGATCAGATAGATCTATGCTTGGCCAAAATTTACAGTTACTCAGACAGCCCAGTCGCGTGCACTGCTGTCTGTACACCCGACACCGTACTGATTCTTTTGATTTCGAGAAGGCGACGGTATCGATTCGACGAATATGTTCTGCGTATATAGGAAGCCATTTACTCACAGATTGCCCTCTTGGTCGGTGCCGTGGCAGCCACATAGACCAGGGCTACACCCTCGTCTATACCTTCGGAAATGTACTATCCGGATATGTATTTTAATCTCGTCCTGGAAGGCCCGCACACTGATCGTGGGGATAAACATGATGATAATTCATCCTCAGATCCCACCATAGAGTGGACAGAGTATAGTATGCACCAGTAGACAAATGTATGGGGTGTTGCCAAACTTAGAATGTCCGCCACACGCGTCTCTTTCACACTGGCTTACAGGGCAAGGCCTCATTTAGTTAAGAAGACGAGAAAGTCAACATTTTTTCCCGTAATTATCCCCAGGTGGAAAATTTCCCCACCCTGCGACCCAAATGATGCGCTTGAAGGTAATTTGCTAGTCAGTTTTGGAGACAGGTATATCAAAGGGAAAGGAAACGAAGTTTATCTACCACTTCGCATACGCTCTAACGCCGTTGTTCCCGACAGCCCCGCAGTGAACGTTCCGGTAGGTACTTGACTGTTTGCATTCAATAAGAATCTTACCGTCAAATGAGAAGGCGATCCAAATTGTGTCAGATGGGCTTTGGTTATTATTTGTCCTTTTGCTCTATCCAATCCTGACGGAAAATAAAGTCGAACATGGTAAAGTTCACTTTCATAGCAATAGATCGTCTATATTTTTACTCCAAGCCAATTCTGGTAATCATGCACAATGCCGTTCAAGATGTCAACATCAACATGAGTTGACATCTTCATCTGTCCTAATGTATTTGCCATCTGTTTCGATCTGACTGACGCATATTTTCACGTTCCATCCATATGTTTCTACGGAAATTTTCGAGGTTTACTTACAGAGGAAAATGTTGTTTCTCCCCCGGCTCGGACACACGTCATTCAAAATCCACCATTGAATCGTATTCTCCATTTTGTTTAACTTCGTCTATTTCCATGGCGATGGGTTTGGGCGACAACCTATTGAAGCATATAAGTTTCATTATTGTACGAGGAAAGAATGATCGCATTTCCGTTTTATATTATCTAGGTTTACTGATAAATTGTGATGTCCCAACGTTTGCCCGACCAATAAGTTAGTTCATCTAAGTATGGACTTTTTTATGCTCATTAACTCAACATGGTACGTCTTCTCCACCTTCGGTTATTTGAATCATAGTTCTCGCGGAATCCATGTCCAACACAAAATGGATCCCAACGAAAGAGTTTCTGTAACTCCTTGGACCGTTTAATTCACCATCGGATTAACTGCGCCCAGTGAAGATGAACTCAAGGATTCGTTCTTTCATGACACGCGATTACATGATCTGTTTATCGAGGGAGATATTATTTCAACTCCTAGCCTAGGAAAGCAGCCAAGGTTGGCTAGAAAGAAATAAATCTTAAATATCCGCACATGGATGGAAACGTGTGTAAATGAACGCACCCATGGTTGAGCAACCCATCGTTTACTTGATTTCAACGTAGTAGGATCCAGAGAACAAATGTTTCCACAACATTTTCTTGGAGATTAAAGCTATCATCAAATCCATTTATTTTGGAGCGAACATGTTCAGTATAAGATATAGCTTATCATGTCAGATAACTCGACTTTGATAACACACCTACTCAAACAGGTCGGTACGAAATCACTTAAACTCTACAATCTGGTCTGCACATCCGATAATTGGTGCACAGAAAGCATCATCGCCACCCAGATCAGACATTTCCTGCTGACCCTTTCTTGGCCGATTCTGTCAAAAAGGAAACAGATTCCCCGCAGGGAATGGTCGCTCCAGCCATTGATCTTTCATTAGATTTGCCAACTATGGGTGCATTCGATGAAGGGTCTTTTTTTGCAACCAGATGGAATTACATCTGTCCACTTTCTTTTTCCCAGAACTGGACCAGGAGGTGTGTCTTGTTGACGCATTTTCTTTTAGTTAAGAGGGTTTGTGACCATTACCTACCCCACTACGATTTTTGTTTTTAAGGTTATGCAGAAATTGAGGTGTTGGGTGCAGAAGTGCAAAACGAGTCTGCTTACTTTCCATGGAGATTAATCCTGGACCAACAATCTTCAAATAATAGATCTAAACTGAAGATTCTGGTTGGGTCGAATCTTCTGAAACACCATCCAACCCACGAGTTTCATCTTAACCGAGACCATCTTCTCCTTAACGATTAGCTATTGTTCAGAGAGTCTTAAAGGAGAAAGAAAATGAAACCCTACAGTTTTGGAATGAATTACACGAGGAAGGAAGTCATCCACTTTAAATGCGTGTGAATGAAATTGGTGCGTTTTCAGGGCCTGACACAAAGTCAAAACATCGTCGCTTTAAATGTTTCTGTCCACACAAGTAACACGCGTTTTTCTTGGACCTTTCAAGATAAATGGTTGGCTGCGATTACTGTTAACGGCAAGTCTTAACATTATGGTAGGGATGATCCTGGTCGTAAAATAGAACTGCCTACCTGTTTTCCAAGACTATACGGCCTACATCACAAACCTTGTTTTCCTACATAGATTCTTTCCTGGGTTCCGACTTGGCTGAGTTGAAACAAATATTTGATTTTAGCCAGGACTTTATCCAAAACTGTTTCATAAAAGCGCTTGCTTCAGCTTGCACGGTCAGTGAGTTATGTTCCTTATCTGTCCTTATGACGCCTACTGTTTCGTCGCGAAGAATTGGTTGCTGTCAATGGTCATTCATATTTTCAGTTTGTTTCCTCATTCCTATATTGACACATCTAAATAAACTTTCAAACAGGACCTGGTACGTTTGTTCAGATTTTATCTGAAGCAGTTTGATTCAGTTGTGGAGCTTAAAGACGCCTCTTTCTCCCAGTTAAACCTGGGAAGAAGGACATAGCCCCTCAATCCCTTTCATCGTGGTTGAAGTGGTTAATGTGTACGGCATACTCTGATATATAACTAATATAAAAGTGGCCTCGTGAAAATCTCTGCTCATGAAATAAAAGTAATTTATGAGTGCTTTGCCTTGATCTGTGATATCTCAATCAAACATGCCGTCGAGACCATCAGCTTCTATGCATAGTAATTTAGTAAACCTTCTAGAGATTTATTTCAGAGACTTGGGTCCACATATACGAAGTCTGGATCTGTTCAACTTAGTCACACAAGCGGCTGCTACACCTAATTGACATCAGTACCTTACCACAAGCAGCAGACGTAGTCTTTGCTACACTCGCTTGGGGGTGGGGTGGGGTTATGTGGCAAGAAGATCTCATTATTTCTTCTTTTCAAACATATTCATCGTTGACACGTGTTGAACTGCTTGAAATTTGGAGAGTGGGTTAACCTTGATATGGGAATCCAACATTTTCTCCGCAGAAATTACAAGCGGCATAGGTTGAATGCTCAACATTTTCTTCGCCAATTATATATTTTCCTAACGTTAATATGATCGTGGAAAGTATTCGAAAGAGACACCAAATATGTTTTTGTAAAATAGTAAACAATGTTTTTCCTAGAATATTAACCCGATCACTTTACCGTAATACATTCATATCCTTCTGGCAATGTGAGCATCACGTTACACGATGCTCCACTCAGCATAAATTGGAACCACCTGTAGGCTTTAAGAGGAGCTTTTATGTGCAAGAGTTATTATCATGTGTTTATATATCTTAAAGAAAGAAAGAAGAATTTCGTCTGTGGGAAGGATGGATTCGGAAGGTAGCACGGCGTAAGCGAAATGTTCTACTGTGTCAGTTACAGGTTCCGATATAACTGACTTAACGCCGTAATATCGAATATCGTAGCCACGCATTGGACCCCCATACGCTTGATAGTGATAGGGTGTGGTGTAAAGTAACTTGGCCAAAACAGTTTTTGATTCATTATTATGTATCAGAACTCGACAGTAGTTTGCATAGCCACGAGTTAAAGATGGTTGTCTATCACTTGGGTAGTCGTGCTTGATTTGAACGATATCGTCGTCTCTAATGAGACATAGCTAAACAGTGCTTCGAACGAGAAGCACTGGCAGAAGAAGTTATCTCGATCGTTATCTTCGAGAGGGATGGTATACATTCAAGTTACGTAGACTCAAGATAACATTGGTAAAAAGCGCATTATCAAGATTTAGTCCGCAGCTTATGTGGAGGGTGTCTGTACCTTGCCCAGCAGGTGAATAGACCAAGCTAAACCACTGAAGGCACTGAGCCAGTAACAGAAGAGGCAGCCGCTGTGCGAAATGAGCTTCCTCCTAACCAGAAATGTACCGCATAATCTTGACAGGCTATTGCAACTTTGTATCATTTATATTGCAAACGCTGTATGAAAATCCCATAGAACTTGTACACATAACCGTTACAAGGTGCACGTTTCTTGTATGGTACTTGGTGTAAATTGAATTTAGTTTTCGTTTTCTAGCTCACTTCACAGACTTTTCCGTACTTTCTTTCTTGTGCATGAGAGAGAGAGAGAGAGAGAGAGAGAGAGAGAGAGAGAGAGAGAGAGAGAGAGAGAGAGAGAGAGAGAGAGAGAGATGATAGTTTCATCGCAAAAATGCGTACAGAAGGATCCATTTCAGAGTTTTTTTCGGCATTTCCATTACCTCTTTTCAATGTTTACCAACTTTATAAAAAATCTCGATCAATTTTTGAACAATTCTGGACAATAAATTATGAACAATTGACTATTTATATACGTAATGGCTAAATACTATTGTATACTTTATTGCTCCAACTAAAACAATTGTCCAGGAATATTGAACTGTAAGGACAAAAAAGTATAATTCACCTAATTTAAAAAAAGAAAATGTTTTAGGGAAAGATGTTTCACTTCTTGTCGTTGTTCTTCACGAACTTATCAGAAGTCTTTTATATCGCACTTCATCACCTCGTACACAATCACGCAGCGATTACAGTAAGATATAGTGCACTATGATGATGACGGCATGTGGATTTTTTCCTAGTCCGACATGAATGTTCCGAGTCATATTTGAATGATGGAAAAGTCATCGCATCATATTTTGTCTTGTTTTCGTTTTGTGTCCTGTCTAGACAATTTATCCACAATTATAGCACTGTATGTATGTATGTATGTATGTATGTATGTATGTATGTATGTATGTATGTATGTATGTATGTATGTATGCATGCATGTATGTATGTATGTATGTATCTGTCTGTCTGTGTGTGTGCGTGTGTGTGTTGACGGAATTTTAAAACTCAAGAAGCTATGTTTCTAACTTGTATTACAATTTCTAAAAAATATTTGCTTTTCGAATACGAAACAACAGTTAATTCCAGATTTCTTGCGTGTTTATGACTATAAAATGGTAACTAAATACTGCGTCATGCAAATCTCTCGAAATTACTCGCTTTAGAACAACATTCCAAAATAGTCATGTTACAATGACATTTGGTTTTTCTGTACACTAGAGCAGAATAAAAACGTTTTATATCCGGTATAAATTACAGTCATAAAAGCAAGCTAGTATGAATGTATCTCCACGTACCGACTATACCTGGTCTGTTTGAGTGTTTGGTGTCAACATGTTTATTACAAGGATGTATGAATGAAGAGGCATTTAAACAATTTGCATTGGCAAAAACATCTTCCCTAAAATCGCTAAACGACAATAATTCATATCACTCATATGTTTATTTTTAAAACGAAGAGATCATTTGAACTTTTTTCTAGACAACTGAGAGATATATTTAAAAAAAAAAATAAATGTATTAGAATGTTGCACTCTAAACCACTAATGATAGAGCCATATAACGATGGTAAGGTCAATAGGGAGGTTTCTCACCCAAAACTCTATTTTGAACTTGACAATATAATTATCCCCCTCCATAGCCCCCTACAGGCCCGCACCTAGGAAATTCTGGGCCCCAGGCAGCTGACAGAGTTCGGGCCCCTTTCGTGTTTCAAATATGTGCGTATATTTTAAAACGCGGGCCCCAATCTAGCTCGGGCCCCTGACAAGTGCCATGGTTGTCCCCATCCCCCTAGGTGCGGTCCTGCCCCCTAAAATTAGTCTAAATAACAACGAAAGCAACTTTGTTGAGGCAACAGCGTCTATTTCATAATTTATTATCAACACGCGGACATGCCATTGAATAATCGCCGTCGTCAAACAAAATAGGGTTTGATCAAGAAACACCCCCCTTCGCAAGACTACTGATATATTTCACACAAAATTGCTAGGAAATTGTTATATCTGATATTTCACATACATTTGGTTAGAGATTTCTCGAGATATTTAAACTTTCCGGCTTTTGCTACGATAAAACTATCATCGTCATGACAAAACAAGTACATATTTATTTTTGCCGCTGATCCGGGAATCAGGTTCTAACATTTTGATAAAATGTCCTTGAGAAACTTTTGTCTTATTAACACAATTTTTGTGTTAGCTCATCATCAGCTGTAGTTTTTTAAATTTGTTTTAAGTTTATCAAAAGTGTTAACGAGCTCTTTTGTGATCAAAACAAGTTTATCTAAATACTCCGAATAATCATTGCAAACCAGAGATAACTGTATCTTGTTTCTATTTTTGAAGTAATGTGCTATGCTTCTTGTTGTTAAGCAAAATAGGCATATGCTTACCCTATCTTTATCTTTAACTTGGAATCGTCCACCGTAGTATCTTCCAGTGTATTTTCATATTTCACACAGAATTTACCGATTACTGTTTTTCATATTTTAAACTCTTGTATAATATTAACAATAAAATCGTGTTTGACTCGTAGTTCCTCTATCAGATCTAGCATAATAAACTTTTCACCTCTAAGATAAGCTTCAAATTGATTTAATATTTTATAACAAGTCGATATTGCTGTCTTACAAGATGCGTTCTTGTTCTCATATTTTGGATCTACTGTTTTGATGATCGCATATAACGCAATACCCACTCCTGACACTATCAGAAATAATAAAATTGCTGTTCCTTTTGCTGATTCTGTTCTTGCTGTTGTTATCGGGATATAGTTTAATATGCTTCTGAGTATGCTTTAATAATTTCTGGCGTCTTATACAATAAATTTTTTATAAAACAATTATGATACTACCTGCAGTAGTTGATCAGCTTGTTGTTGTCGTTTTCTGAGAGACTGGATGATATGTGGTTGAAGTCGATAACATGATTTTTGTCATTATAAAACTTTGTTACCAAAACGCTAAAACATTCTCTCAGTAACAGCTCAAGAAATTTAATTCAACAGGATCAGCAAGAATTAAAAAAAAATATTTATCATATACCTCAGATACTTTACATCATCAGAAATTGTTCTATGGATCATAATAAGTGGAGGATCAAAATCTTTGTAACACGATAACCTGGTGTGATTTTCGAATTCACAACAGAACATTTTTGACAATGATATAAATACAATGTTTAATAATGAATGACTTGAATGAGCAATCAAATTATGAATACTTGCTTGCATATTTAATCCAAATATTGGATTATTAGCATAATAACCTACAGATGTATAGAAGAACAATACAAACAAATTACTGTACAAAAGGCAAACACAAGGCGTGAATGAATCACACTGACTGAACAATGGAAAGATGGATATAGTTTACTCAGCTAGCAAACAATGTAGAATTTAACTCATGTAGTATAATGAATTCACTCATAGTGAAATTGTGCAAATGAAAAAAGAACAGATATATAACTTTATCTTTACAGTCCCTAAAGATACACTGGGTTTGACGAAGCCCAAAATTAGCCCATGGCTACAAAATTCCCAAAATTAGCCCAAGGCTACAATATTACATGCAAGGAGATGCACTCCGTTGTCAGAACACTTTATTTCAAGTCCACGGCTGCTAAAGTTCAGATATACAGCTGCTAGAATTCCTGTGGTTGTGTTTACAGCTTGCACCACGTAGACATAGATTTCTCTGATACTTGGAACGCTCGAGTCCCTCTAGTCACTCTGGACATCACCGGACAATACCGGACACTACATATACTGGACGGCTGAAAATATATCCAATATCGTGTACTATATATATATATATATATATATATATATATATATATATGACACGGGCATAAAAGCGTAATAATGTTAAACACAGTTAGCTATACAGATAATATTACCAATACAACAGTACAAAACAAGTTCAGAAATAAACCTGACCTTGCTTTATAAGAATCCTACTGTAATAAATATTTCTTAAAAATGTAGCCTTATATTACTAATATGAATCCTTCGCTAATTCGCAAACAAGAATATAATGTGTGCATTATTCTGCATAAACCAAAGCTACAAATCATGCAAAAATTGACGTGGTAGTACAATGGTGTTATCGTATATACTAGAAAGTTAAGATTACATCCCTTTATAGCTGGAGCTGTGCGAGTCCTTATAGTAGACCGCCGACTGATAAGACTTGAGTTTTAAGAGCACTCTTGAAAGGGGTCACTGTGTCTTTATATTCTCAGTTGGCATTTTATTCTATGTTTCTTGGCCCTGGTATGCAAAAGAACGTTGTCCATATGACTTCGTTTCCATAGAGGGAGTAATGAGTATACGATTTTCAGAAGAGGAGCGTAAGTATCTTGCTGGTGTATACACATGCGTGAGGCCAGACATGTATGTTGGACTAGAGTCAGTAAGTGAAACGAAGCACAGAAAACAAAATTTGTTTAGATTTCGGATCGATTGTATAGCCAGCGTAGGGAGCTGATCAGGGGGGAGGCGAGCTCTGATCGTGGTACTCTAAGAATGATTTTATCAGCTTTGTTTTGAACATTTTGATGTTTCTGGAGTAGATTTTGAGACGAACCAGACATAATTTAGTTACAGTAGACCAGTCTTGAAAGTTCTAATGAACACGTAAGTGTTTTAGTGGCATAACCTGAAAGATATTTGCAAATGGCGCTGATGTTTCTCAGCACAAGATATGCAGACTTGCATATGTTCATGACATGTGACAGTACTTTCCAGTGTAACTCCTTGATTTCGTACAATGTATTTAATGTTGTTGTTGCTGCTAATTATTGTTTTAGGTAAAGGATGTGAATGAAAAAGTCTTTGTGATGTGATCAGAATGGTCTCAGTTGTATCGTCATTCATCTGCAGCAGCAGAGGGGCGAATCATATAACATTTTTGAACAAGCTTTCAATGGATTAAGGCTTAAAACAATGAAATCAGGCAAAAAATCAATGAAATCAGGCCAAAAAAAAATCAATGAAATCAGGCAAAAAATCAATGAAAAAATCAATGAAATCCTGAAATGAGTAAAAACTTTTCAACCGAATATTTTATCAAGTCCTTAGGACTTCACAAACAGACTAATTTGTAAAACTTCGCCTTGTAAATCAATCAGATTATTGGACTGGTCAGTGAGTTTGAAATTAATTCTGGTTAATGAATTATTATGACATCGCATATAGACTGGATTAGTTGGATCCTCAATAATTAGAAACCCTGGAGGAGCTGTTGGTGCAAATGAATACAAAATATATTCCTGCTGAGCTTGATTTGATCGTTCTAAATTTATTTGATAGCTTCCTTCGATAACATCACATACTATATTGATTACTATCACCGATGAAATA
The DNA here is from genome assembly GCA_029339505.1 of Unio delphinus. Taxonomy (NCBI): domain Eukaryota; kingdom Metazoa; phylum Mollusca; class Bivalvia; order Unionida; family Unionidae; genus Unio; species Unio delphinus. The sequence continues at coordinate 4,383,739 of JAQISU010001239.1, forward strand.
TTCACATTGAACGGAGCAATATGCCTGCCGCCACCATCTGGGTCATTATTGTGTTTGAGGATTTTTATTTCCGGTGATGTTGTTTTTTTTTCCATTTGTCATGAATTATTTTAAAACCAACATCGATTGCATCACTGAGAAGTTTTTCTAGTTCTGGTACGTTATATCCTGGTATTGCAAATTCTGTTCTTGTTCTAGGATTACTGTCACCTAATACTTCTTGAATAATTTGTGAATGAAATGTTTCCATGTCATTGATGATTTTGTTACATGTTTCTACAACGCTGATAAATTCATCTCGGGTGAGAGTACCGGATTTAAGAGATATTAACAACAATGAAAAATCGTTATTCATCGCTCTGAAATTTTCAGTGGTATTTTGCTGTCGAATTAAGTAGGATTTTCTTTTAGTGGAAGGATCTACCGATTCAGTGAAAAAATTCAATTTGGTGTAATCGCTATAGCTTTTTACTGGATTATCAGATTTTATCCTGTCGGTGAGATTATCAGTTTTTTTTGGTTCTGGTAAATCAACGGTTTTCCCCTCTGGTGGTAATTCAGGCCATCCTAGTACGGTCCTTATTGAGCTTTGATAGATATCTACGACGTATTCTTCTGAGTTTATTTCAATGGCAGATGATAGTGTTGGTTCATGAACTGTTATAGCTATTTTTGATTCTGCTCCAGTAATCGATTTTATTCTACGCGCGAATTCAGCATTGATTTGTTCAATTTGGTATGATCCGGTTGGTATGGAAACAACGTTCCAGTCTGGGGTACCGTCGTCTTTATTCTTATTTGCAAATACCAGTGAATTATTCGGTTTTTGACCACCAAATGATTTTGATCTGATATTAGGCCAACTGTGATACACTCGTAGTTTTGCTAGCGCGATTTCCTTCACTGGGACCGGAGAGGGGAAATTCACACTGAATTCTGGATTCGTTGATGTTATTGAGATCATGCTGGTTTGTACTGGGTTTGTGTTCTCCACTATTTGTTGAAGTAATTCCATCTGTGTTGTCATTGTTATTATACTCATGTTGTATTTCTAATTTTGACATCGCAGAATCGTAAATACCTACCATCGCTGAAAACTCACTGATATAATTGTATCATCGAGAGATGACGATATCAATGAGGATAATTGTGAGTATGCAGTGGACACAACATGAAATTGAATTATGTAGTCTTGTAGTTTCCGTTGGCTGCATGATGATATTTTTTTTGTTATTATTGAAATTATTCCCGCGATTGTTGTTGCCGCAGAAATGCAAATTGGAACAGCTATCGGGGCCATCATTGTCACTGAAGACAGTATAATACCGGCTCCGGTGATTACACCACTCACAGCGTACACAGTAACATCAATTGCGGTAATTCTCCTGCGATATTTTTTAATTTTCATTGCATACTCCTCAGTGAGGGTTTTGAGTCTAGTTTGAAATTCTCTGACCTGATCATAGCGATATTGCGATGATGAAATCATTTTAATTTTAAAAACGCTAGCGTTTTCAATTACAATTTCAAATGAAACCGTTAGTGAAATTGCTTTGCAATTTTCAACTTAAATCCGCTACGAATTCCACATATCATGTTGTTGAAACCCTAACCAAATTTTTATCAGTAGATGTTATCGTGAACTTTTCAGCTGTATCCTTGTCGATGATCGTTGAAATCGTATTATTGACCCCGGATGAACTCGACGATGAAATATTAAATTGAGTCAATGGTGTTACTAGTGTTAATCGATAAATACCCTTAACGGTTGCAGTGATATCTAATTTGTTGTTTGTAGGTGTCCACGCAAATGATCCGTGTTGGATCGTGTATACTACGTTATTGGTTTTCGCATGAGGAGTTTTTGTTTTTTCAATAATTGTTATCATCCTCGTTGCATCCCCTTTGATGGCTTCGATGAAGGTTTTCGTCTCATCGATGGATTTTTTGATATCCGGGAGTTTTAGTTCAATTTTATCCAACGGGGTTCCAATAAATTTATCAATGATATTTCTACGGAATGATGTAAACTGTTTTCCGTGTTCTTCAATTCTAGATTGAAGTGTTGTTAGTTCCAACACAGAATTTTTCAATTCATCGTTGAGAGTTTTTAATCGATCTGTAATCGTCGGAAAAAGTACACCCGGTTTGAGTTTACCCTGATCGGAAAATAACGCGATAGTATTCTCGATTGCGTTTCGTTGTTTAACTAAAATATCATCCAACGACACATTACTAGTTTTCAATTTACCCTGTTTGTCTTGAAATACAACTATTTCATTAGGATCAACACTTGCTAAGTTCAACGTTTCAGCGATTTCATCTTCGATTATTTTTTTTATATCACCGGTTGCAGATATTTCCGCGGTTGGTTTTTTCAGCGCTGATAGAGGTCTTCCCCAAATATCAATCATTGTTATTTTATACATCTCTCTCTAAAAAGCGATTACTAGTGTATTCATTTACGACAATGTGTGGTGGTTTTCTAGATGCTGAAATAGCGTTAAGGACATTTAATACTTCACTGCCGCATATTGGTGGGTCATTGATTTGTTGTGTTGGTAGCGTAGAATACCAAGTCTTCATTGGAAAATTTTTTATGTAACGCATAAACTCTTTTGGCGGTGCTAATCCATATGAATCAAAATAGACGATTGCCCGTGGATCAATAGCGTATGCAACCCAGTGAGTTCCAGGTCCGGTGCTGTTATCGAGATTAATAATACCTGTTTCAGTGTTGTTTGGTTGATGTGGTAACTGATCTTTCATAAAAACACCTCTGAAATTTTTAATCGCTAGTTTTTTAGCAGCATCCATTAAATCAAAATTGGACATAGGAACCATCGGTTCCTCAATTAATAAACCGGTCCTAGTCTCAGGCCTTTTCCGCTGTACCATGAATACGGGGTTCCTGGGAGTCTTAGACCCCTTCCCTTTTTTTATATCCCTGTCCAGATGCCTTCTTTAGTGCCATTCCTGCTGAAGTACCAACGGCTCCTAATGCCGCTGCTTTAGCTACAGCTGGGGCTGCTGCTGCAATCAAGGCCGGAATCGCAGCTAACAATGGAAATATACCGCCTGTTTTAATCATATTTTTGATTGCAGCCGCAGAAAGAGTAATCTGAACACCTTTTTTTGCTACAAGTGCATCATTGAAGTGTTTTATGTAACGAGTTGTCAGCGATAATTTATTTGCACCACCAGTCATTTGATTGGGTTTCAGCGTGATTGTGGTTCCACATTTTTTAGCCGATTCTGATTGCAATTTTTTTAATTGACCGGATGTCAAAGACACATTGATATTACTATATGACACTATAGATAATAGATTGATTCTAAATCGTTTACAATTTCAATGAAAAATCGTTCAAAGATTTTCCACTGGTGCATCTACCACTCTCATTCTTCCTCCAACACCTTCAAGTAGCATTGATTTATCACTGAGAATGACAGCAACCGCTCTATAATTAGAAATAGCACCAGGACGAGTCACATTAGCTCTAAAGTGTATATCAACAACAGATTGTCTTGTTAAATCAAGATGTTCCAGTGAAAAGTAATAAATCGGATAGAGGCTTTTAAAATCCAATTGTGATATTTGTAGACCGGTATCCACATTTTGATCACGTGCCATAAATGACAACAACCTATGATACACGCGTGCAATATGATTTTCTGTGTAATTAAGTTGTACATCTTCAGATGGTTCCTGTTGGCCGTTTATTCTCAGTGAGACGTCTTTAACACCTAACTGATCAAATATCATATGGCTGGAGAGTTGATTGCCAACTCGTGTGTTATCCTGTAACGCAATAAATATATGACGTGGTGCAGCCATGCCTTGTTTTGATGCTAGATTCCACGTGAATAACCCGTTCAGATTTGATTGCTTCACATCTGTACTCACTGATAACCAACTCAACAACGACTTTCCTCCTTGGTCCATAAATCATAGTAATCGTTCTTCTGCGGTAATTGCTGGAGTCAACACTGGCATCCACAATGATATTTTTGTTAAATTGACTTTACCAGCATCAGCATTGGGATTTGCATTGTCTGCTGGAATCCTCCAAATTGCGTCATTATCATAACTCTTTCGTACAAGCGATACCGTATGCTTTGCCCCGTAGATAACTTTTCTGACGTTTCTACAGAATCCAAAAATATGATGCAGTGGAATCGCGCATGAAAATGATTTACGCCGCCCTTCCAACATTGAAATACGTGTTGCAGCTCCTAGATTGAAATTAACATCGTTGTTTATAATCATATCCTCGGCATCTATATTAGCATTACCAGCATTATTCTTTGGTCGTCTGATAATAAATGGATTTCCTCCAGCGGTATTTTTAACATCTTTTGCAAACATCATAGAAGGTCCTGCTGATCTTGTATAATCATCAGAATATCTTGCTAGCCCGATTATTGTTGTAGCCACATCAACATCACGATCTGTCGACTCAATTTCTTTTCCATCAATGAGATATCTAGCACTCTCAAATAGCGCCATGATACCATTATTGACAAACCCAACTTGAGTACCAACTGGATACGGTGCTGGTACAGCAGTAGTATCAGCAGCTGTTACAAGTTCTCCTTCTACTTCGATAAATGCTTCACAAGGCAAAAAGTATTTACTGGTATCATGGACTTGAAGATCAATTCTTGATCGACTATTTGAGTCTATGGCATGATAGGCGTAATATTGATAATCGCGTACAGAATCATCCTTGCCAACTGGGGCGTCTATATCAAACGCTGGATCACGTGACTGTTTGAACATTTTATTCTATTTATCAGAGTCTAAATCGCGATTTTCCATTTCATCGTCGTAGTTTTTTAAAGCCACTTCCTGCTATCACATTTGCAATATTGCTTTGGTCACTTGGAGTCACCATCGACGCTAATTTTTCATCTACTGCGTTATTTATAATTTTACTAACACTTGCAGGCATTTCCGCTGTAGACGGTAACGGTTTCTTTTTTCGTCTCACTAATGATGTTAATTTATTCTTCGCAGCTGAAAACGCTTTTCCGGCAAAATCTCCAACAGCACCAATACCCTTATCACGAATAACATCAATGGCTTTCATTGATAATTGTTTAGCTAACGGCATCACTTTTGGGGCCATTCTCGCAAAAACCCTGCAATGGTATTACCTAAACCATCTCCGTAGTATGCTCTATAAACTGGAAACCGTGAATTAACTACATAGACGGGGGTTGGTTTATCATGATTGTAGTGTATGATCATCTTATTATAAAAACACTAGTGTTTTCAATTGTTATTTATTTAATCAATTCAGTCACTATGATACCCATTTTCCACTAGCTCGCCAATGAAATCTCGATATGTTTTGATATCCATGATACCACCTTGAAATAACCGTCTACAGATATCAGCTGCTTCATTAATTATTTCCGGTGAATTATTTCCAGCTCGGAAACCTCCTACAAGAACATCTAATCGTGATATATCATTGATAACACTATCAGGACATACCCTACTTGGGGTTCCTAATCCACTTCCGCTATAACCAGCTGCTTCATCCAGTTCTTCTAAATCCGTTTCTTGTAAATAATCATCATCATCATCATCAGGTGGTAGTTTTTTAGGAGAGAAAGATATTTTCTTTGCAGGTTGCTGTCGCTTTCTTTGCAATTTTTGCGTTTTTTGTTGTTGTTTTAGTTCTTCATATTGATTATACACGTGATCCACCATCTTGATATATTCAATGTATGATGCACTATCTGTCTTAATTTGACTTTTTTCAGTTTTGATTTTGTAGAATATATCAGCCCAATGGGTTATATTTCTAACATATTTATGATGTTCTGGTTTCAACATTTTTTTTCTGTTTTCATAAGTCGCAACAACAAGCGCAGGAATTTCTGCTGGATCAGTCTTATCAATTGCTGCTAACCCTTCCTCGTTAAATCTCACGCGTAAATCATCTACTGTTTTTTTTGATTCCATTTGTTTTGTTTGTGCTATTTATTCTAACACAGGGAGAAAGGTCTTTCCTTGTTCAGAGATTGTTGACACTACCTCCTTCGTTGCTGTGGTTACTGGTTTAAACAATTCTTCAGATCCCGCAGCAAAATCAGTCTGAAGACTCTGTCGTTGTTGCAGTTTATTCCTGACAGAGTCACAAATTGGTATAAATCTCCTAATTGCATCTAGTCGTTCACGAGCCAATCGGGTTGTTAATGCTTCATTGACCATTATTTGAAATCAGAAACAATTTTTCAATTGCAAATCCCGACCTAACAGACGAAAACAATTTTCCAATTTGACATGTCGGATGATTTTTTAACACCATCGTGGAAGTGTTTTAACAGCTCTATTATTGATGCAGGAAGTGACCAAATTGTATATAAAATATTTAATACTGACACTTCCTTCATTCTGTTTTTGACGCATCTGATGATTTTTAGCACCATCATGGAAGTGTTTTAACGGCTCTATCAATGATTAAGCAAGTGTGGAAATTCTTATAAAAATAAATAATACTAGCACTTGCTCCATTCTATTTTTGACATCCCTCTTGAAGGTCGGCTAAAAAATGAGGGTCGATGATAATGGTCGGTCACAATCAAAAAATGATAAATGGTCGGGTAATCAAAATTGAATTAACGCCCGTAGGTTTCTAATTTTAGAGTTAACTTTTTTCAATTCGTATTCGTTACCTAATTCTTTTCGTATTCGTTCTACGATAGTATACAAAGGAACGAACACACTGATGTCACTAGAAAATGCAAGAGAGTCCTTAATAGAATTCTGAATTCTTTTGATGAGTGCATACCCCTTTGGTAGCATATACTTGTTAGTTCTAACTCCGTATTCTATATCATGAAAATCCGACTTGATTTGATCAGGATTTAAGCCATCTGATAGTTTGATATCCTGATTTTTCAATTTTAAAATTTCAACTATGATGCTATTCATGTTTTCAGAATTCATTATTCTATAACATGACATATTTCTAATTGAAAAATATGACGTATCAGACATAACTAAATTGAACTTTCTGTCCGGTCTTTTTTGAAATGGCAGATCGACAAACCCCCTCTGCAACGAATCGTATTGAGGCTCTACAAATATTGAAATACTTGCCGGCTTCATATATTGATTTAAATATTTTCTCTTCGTTAGTTGTTGTATTCAAAGATTTTACTGGTCTCGTTTTTTTTGAACAAGTGCCAGTCCTTCCTCGTTTGGAATTCTCACTCTGTGTGATAGCTTGCAGATTTGATAAAGAATTGTTCCTTGGATTAGAATCCTTGTGATCAATAACAAAACCATCTTTGATCAATCCATTAAAACATTCAAATACGAAACGATGATTGTAATATTTCTTCTTTCCAACAGTAAACATCAAATACCCCATACCATTATCCCTCCCAACTGGGTTCTTCAGTCTACAGTGTCTTACAACACCATCACTGGATGCTTCATAATTTGTACTCACTGGGTGTGGTCTGAATTCTTGGTTCATTCGTATACTATACTATTTGTCTAATTCAGTGACTGATCCATTTGCAGTGATTCATTATACATAAATCTTTCATTTAGATACTTGTTTTTAGTATAGCATGAAGGAGTTAAGGAGATTTCCTTCGAAAAATGCTAAATTCAATACTGATAAGGAGTTTAAGAGATTATTGAAAATTAATCCTAAATTTAATCTCGATAGACCTAAAAAACGTAACAAACGTCCAAGAGACGGAAACATGAAGGAGTTTAAGAGATTATTGAAAATTAATCCTAAATTTAATCTCAATAGACCCAAAAAACGTAACAAACGTCCAAGAGACGGAAACATGAGGGAGTTTAAGAGATTATTGAAAATTAATCCTAAATTTAATCTCGATAGACCCAAAAAACGTTTAATAGACAGAAACATGAGGGAGTTTAAGAGATTATTGAAAATTAATCCTAAATTTAATCTCGATAAACCCAAAAAACGTAACAAGAGATTACCCTGGAAAGATGCTCAATTCAATCTTGATATAGTTTCTAATACACCCGAGATTAAAATTTCTGATAGAACCATAATTAGTAAAATCAGAGACTGTTTTAATGAATTCAAGCGTGATGGAGCATCTTATTGTTGGTCAACATTTAGAATACGAGGCGGTGTTGACGCTACCATGAATGATGAAAAAGCAGCAGTGATAATTTCACGTCTTGGGGAAGAAAGAAATATTTTTCGAATAAAATTCATTAACCGTGAGGATGGAAAATGGATTATTAGGGATAAATTTGAACCCATTCTCAGGGACAACAAAACTGTCACTGTGAATCAGGATTCCAAACCAGGAATTTTAACTGGAATTGATAAACCATACTACGTTAGATCTTATCCTGTCACAGCAGTTGTTTACGGGATATATCAGCTCAATGAAAAACCTGATATTGCAAAACTAGCACCCATGAAATATTCGACAGGGCTCAATTGTGTAGCAGAACAAATAATGGAACACTTCACAAATGCGTCCCGGGGGAATAAACTAACTGATCTAAGACGAAAAAAATAACCGAATGGGAATTAACGGTAAAAGAGAATGGGGAAACAATTCAGGATATAATTAAATTAGAAAAATCATTAAGATTTCCAATATCAGTAAGGACAATCACCGGAGAAGTATTATACGAATCGAAATATAAATCACAGGGAGCTCCAATTGAAATTATTGATCATAACGAACAGGCGTGGTCATCTGCAGTAACAATATTCCCACGGGATAGAACCGTAAAATATATCCCCCAAACTCTGTTTGGAACTGAAGAGTTTTTTTCAGAGCAGAAATTATTTGATGCTATTTACCATTTGAGTAAAAACGATCCCGTGTCAATGTGGCTATTTCATAGTACTTCAGACGAGGAATGTAGATTTGATCAGTTTGTAAGGCCCAACGGAGAATTGTACCGTACCGAAGAACTGCATAATCAAATGAAAAAACTAGCTACTGAGTTTTCACCCCAGAGTTCTGGGGAGGGGGAAGACAACGATCAATTATTAGCAAACTGTTTTACACTACCATCAATTGCAGCACATTTTGCTAGAAAGAAAAACGCGTGGAAACCAACAAGAAGTGAGTTTTTATCAGATGTCAGATTGTCCTGTCTTGAATACAGTCATGCAGAGTTATGGAATACAAAATACGACCCTGAAACCGTTATTTCCGTTGATATGATTGCGTGTGATCCAGGAAGTTTTCTCGGGTATGGAGAATGCGAGAAATATTTCAAACGATTTGGACACCTCACACACGAAATGACCCGTGTTGCGATTAATGGACCACTGCCTGATTTTGATTTAACCGGATTCGCTTGTGTAGTATCATTTGAATTGGCTACAGGACTTCATTCGTGTAGTTATCTTTGGATTGGTAAACACATGTCTGAAAAACACTGGATGCCAATAGTGTTATTACGGTATATGCTTGATTGTAAGATGTTAAAATCATTAATTGTCAGTGAAGCAATTATATCCTACCGAGCACAGAAATCAGTCTGGTTACCACAACCTGATCTAGAAAAAATAATTAGTGAACAGTGAAAACTGTTTCCTAATTTTAGTGAACAACAAATCATGGATTGGTCCAAACAGTTATTTGAAATCAGAAACAACGAAGCAAAAGATCTTGGACGAAGAATAATCGGTAAATTTACCCAAGGTGGCAAATATGACAATACAAGATATTCTTCACGATTGATTATAGACAATGCTGAATACGATTTTGTAATCGCGGATTTAACGAATAGGGGCCTATATGTCAATCGTAAAGACGCATTTCTGTCCAATGGAACCAAATTGGGTACAATTGTTACCTACAATGATGGGTACAATCCCCAGTACACACATTTGAGAGCTTCTATGCTCGGTTAGGCTTCTATTAATCTGTTTTCGATGATCAATAAATTTCCTAACACCGCAGTTAGAGTTGCCACTGACTCATTTTACATAAACAGCAAAATGGCTGATTTTAAGGCTACTGGCAACGAGAATTGGGGGTCATGGAGAATTAAGAAGGAAATGCTTCATGATTATATTCAATCAGCAGATGTTACAATTGAAAATAAGTATTTAGAAAGCAATCACTGTTCAGAATTTTCTAATGCACCACAGATTTCTGATCCAATATGCCGGTATAAAACAGTTTATTTAAACGGTTGTGGTGGGTCAGGAAAAACAACCCGGGCAATTGAGTTATTTCGTGTTTCCAATCCAAACATGATTGTACTAACACCAACTCACAGACTTGCAAGAGAAATGATACAGAGAGGGGTAAATGCCTGTACCTATCATAGTTTTGTCCGATGGAAGGGAGATAAGTGGACTCCTGAGCGCATGGGAGAGAAATTTATTCCTGAAATTATCATTTGGGATGAAATAGACACAGTGTCAGAAGATGTATTAAAAATATTTCTTGAGTGGTTGTTATTAAAAAATACAAAAATCGTCATGTGCGGTGATCACGGCCAACCACCACCATTTGTTGGTGCATCCCCCCATGAATGGCTAAAGGGTTTTGTAGACTATTATGAAGAAATTGATACCGATCATAGATCACTTGATGAAAAATTAAAAGAATTTAAGAAACTAATTAGATTACAACCGTATAGAATCCAGTGTGAAATAGCCCGTGAAATAATTACGGAAACTCCCATGAATGAGTTTTGGGAAGCGTGGAGACCAAATGATTTGATAATTGCAAGTAGAAAAATAGTCAGGGACACACTTCAGATGAAGTTATTTGAATTGCATAAACAAAAATTTGCAACACTTCCAGTACCGTTATGTTATAGGCCATCGGATACACGAAAACAGAACATTGAAGTTGATATTCCAGGACAGAGTGAAAAACAAATTCTGGTATTAAATGATATTGTGCTGGTTGATATCAGCGTCGTTGAAGATGCATTGCGTGCTAATAAATCACCGTGGACGCTAGGATACGCAGCAACAATACATTCTTCACAGGAATTGACTATCACAGACACAATTGTTTGGATGGTAGATAATCGCATCGACTGGTCAAATTTAGTCTATCTTTCAGTATCCAGAGTACGAAAAATAAATCAACTTCGAAGAATTGTCCTGAATTGTCTTGATATTGATGCTAAATTAATAATCACTTTGAAGAAACAACAGAATAATCACTGCGCAAGTTGCAATTGTATAATGCGTTGGCAGTATTCGGATAAGGATCCTCGCCAATTCACCGTAGACAGAAAAAATAACAATCTCGGTCATGTCAGAAATAATGTGATGTTGACTTGTCTTGAGTGCAATAGACGCAACGGTGCTAGTTAAGACCCCGTGGTGGCAATTGAGTATCCTCGGGTATCACTTGTAATTGTTGTCTAGTAAAACCCCGCTGAAGGGCAGTTGAATCCAGTTTATAGACTGGAGGTCTACCCGTAGATCGTGATACACTAGATATCTTGTGTGCAGTAACACTCCAAATAGGATCAGTAGCCCTTTTTCTGCCCCCTTCAAGCTCTCCTGGTTCGTATAAATACCTCACAATGACATTACTACCAAGAATTGATTCTTTGAAATCTTTTTGTGGTTGAGCGGGTATTGACTTCTTTTTAATCGCGTTGCTAGGTTTCATGTTGATTGTTCTAGTAATCTCGTTATTCAGTGCAGTAATCACAGCTGGTAATCTTTTAACCCATTCACGGGATCTTTTTTCTTGGATGAATTCTTTTGCGTATTGATATCCAAATAACCGTTCAGCAAGAGTTTTATTAAACCGTTCTACAATTGCCTGATCGCGATGTAGTGCAGTATGCCCCCGTCTGATAGTGACATTGTGATATTTCATTGTAGATAACACTGCACCCTGAAATTCCTTGCCAGGATCAACTTGTAATAGATTTGGCCAGTGCAGAGGGCTCCTTCGATAAATTCTTTCAAATGCAGAAGCCACTTCAGTTGCTGATTTTGTTTTTAACGGTTCTGCTTATTTGTATCGACTCGCAACATCAACTACAGTTAACGCGTATTTGTAACCACCATCATGCGGCAGAAATAGTATATCAGCCTGATGAACTTCATTAGGAAAGGTCACATCAAAATGCGAGAAATTAATTTGTTTAGGCTGTGGTAGATAAATCTGCCATAGTGCCTGTTTAGATAACCAATCCGCCGCAGTGGTTTTTTTCACTTTTGCAGCGCTAGCGAGTTTATGGATTGCTGATGTACCCCTCCAGTATCCTCTTAGGGAATAATAAATAGATTCCATGTTGTTATTAATTACCAGCACCTAACATCAATTTGCTTTTCATAGCCGATTTTATCTTAAAGGAAGCCATTTTTTCTTTGAAGGATTTATCAGGAATAGCATTTAACGCATGAATTAATTTCACATCTGCTAGATGCCTGTGTTGCAAATTGCTGCTTTTATAAGCAACATCATGAAGGTGACAGGCCTTATCAATGGCGTTTATTGGTTCTTCACCGGGTCGGGGCTGATTTTGATCATTGAGTCTGATATCAAGTCTTGTTCCCGGTCCACAATAACTATACCCTGGAAGGTGTTTTTCTCCGGGGTATTTTGCCCATGGGGTTCCAGGGAGTTTAGTTAGCTTGGCTGCGATATCACCTCCTCGTTTTTTTTAAAGGTTCCTTGGGTTTAGAAACAAATCTAAATTTCTTTGTACTACATTGTACGCATTTACCAGAAAGCGCTGATCGGTTATTGTTTGTTGTTATCGTCGTCAAGTCATCTGTGCCAGTACGTTTTTTACACTTCACACAATATAGATCCATAATTTATATATAACATCATGAATGTAATTGATTATTCAGCTACCCGACGACGGGAGCCTATTAAACACCATGAAATGTTACCGAATTCAATTAGAATGATTATAATCGGACCATCTGGAAGTGGAAAGACACAACTGCTACTTAATTTGATAACAAGATGGATGAAATGGGACAAATTGTATTTAATAGCCCCGAGTGTAGACGATCAGCGATGCTATAAAGTGCTCAAGGATTTTAACGAGAAAGCAAAAGAATTTGAAATCGATGATGATATTATTGAATTTATTACTGATATTGATGAAGCCCCTTCCGTGGAAGACATCGATGGAAGTATTAACAATTTAGTCGTGTATGACGATATCACGTTAGATAATCAAAAGAATCCTTCTAGAATATTTTCCCGAGGCAGGCATAAAAACACGGACGTGATATATGTCACTTAACGGTACACACAAATACCAAAAGTGATTCGCGATAATTGCAATCTGCTGTGTGTATTTAACGGAGTTGATATTCATACACTACGAAATATTTGGCAAACTTGGTGCTGCGGTGATATGAATCATAATCAATTTCGAAATTTATTTAGTCATGCTCAGTCAAAACCACACGGATTTGTGACAATAAATTTAGCAGACCCTCGGACACGATATCGTATCGGACTTGATAAAATATTCGGTTGAAAAGTTTTTACTCATTTCAGGATTTCATTGATTTTTTCATTGATTTTTTGCCTGATTTCATTGATTTTTTTTGGCCTGATTTCATTGATTTTTTGCCTGATTTCATTGTTTTAAGCCTTAATCCATTGAAAGCTTGTTCAAAAATGTTGTATGATTCGCCCCCTCTGCTGCTTCTGCAGCTTGTTACAAGTCATCCATGATTTCACATCAGAAATGTACCTCTCTACTCCTTGAATGGTAGAATCAACTTCAGTTGGATGGCTTGATTGTATAGTTGAATGTCATCAGCGTACACTTTGTGAGACACTTGATGATGTATGACACGTGAGAGCGACTGAGTGTATAGAATGAAGTGAAAAGGTCCAATAAGAGACCTATGTGGAACGCCACAACATAGATCAACTGGGCTGGAGTGTATTCTATTTGCAGATACAATTTGTGTCCTGTTGACTAAGTAGGACTTTAACCACAGTAAGGCTGTATTGTGAATGCCATATACATGCTGGAGACGGTGAAGTACTATATCATCGTCTATTGTGTCAAATGCTGCAGACAAATTGAGAAGGGTGAGGATTGTATTCTTTCCGCTATCCAAAGCAGAGAGAAAGTCATCAACAACTTTTGTAAGAGTAGTTTCAGTATTGTGGAAAGGGCGATATGCAGACTGTAAGTTGCTAAAAAAAGACTGCTTGAATTCAAATGAGATACAAGTTGAATTAGAACAAAATATTCATAGATTATTTGATATGAAATGGAGATTAGAAACTGGGCTATGGTTCTTTGAATCGTTTTGGTTGAGTGTTGGTTTCTTCATCGGAGGCTTTACAATATCAGATTTGAAAAATGATGGGAATTCCCCGGATAGGAGAGAGGTATTAATAACACCATTTAGTGAAGGCAATATTGGATCAATCAGCAGTGATGTTGGAATTGGATCAAGTTCACATGACTTTGGTGCACTCTTCATCACGATTGTCCGTACTAAATCCATAGAGACAGGTTCAAATGCTGCTAACGCTTGTCGCTGAAATTCTGTATCGGAACTGTTTGGTGCCGACGAATCAATTGAAATTGTGTTGTCAAACTTATCTTTAATGGTTTGTACTTTGTCACGGAAGAAATTTGCAAACAAGTTGGTAAGTTCTACTAAACAGAATGTAGTTAGAAGCAATGTACATTTGTACCTTGATATTAGTTTGTTAGTAATCTTGAAGAGCTCTTTGCAGCTGAAACTTTCCGTGATCTTAGTAATGTACTGGGACAATTTATTGAAATGGACTATGTTTGTGACGTTCGTCTTAGTAGATTCATCAATTTGTATTATGAATAGTGAATCTGGTGGTAGGCCAAAGCCTCTCCTTTTTACTGCAGTCTCTTTTAGCAGTGCAAAACTGGTCCCTTACACTGCTACACCACGGAGAACAATTTGGAATTGATACTCTGCACTTTTTGGCTGGTGCATGTTTTGCAAGCACTCAACGCAGACAGTTATCGAGTTGTTCTGCAGTAGTTGGTAAGCAAGCTGTTAGGTTTGCTTGGATGCTGTGCATCAGTTTAGTTCTTTTTATCATACAGAGGTTTCTCTTTGCAGCAAATATAGGTGTAGTGTTAGGGACTGATTCGTCCGGCTGGTATATAATGCAGAAGTGATTTGATGTAAGTTCGTGGGATACAAAGGTGGACCGTATAATATTATCATCAGGTCTATGAAAAATCCAGTCTAAAATGTGACCATGTTTATGGATGGGTTGGTTAACTGACTGTTTAAGGTTGATAACATGAATGGAATCTAGGAGTTTTGATGGGTATTGGTTTCAATGACAGTTAAAGTGAAATTTGAAATCTCCAAGAATAATCAGGTTGCCACCTATCGAATTTCCATACTCGATGATATTCTGAAACTGCTCCAAAAAGAAAAATTCAGTCAGCATGTTTGTTTCTACTAGGAGGATGGCGGTAGTGGCAGACAAATGGACTGACTTACGTTTCAGTGTGAGTGTTGTTTGGACTTGTTCAAACGATGGCTGGCAAAAATTAAAGGTTGTGTTGCGTTTAAAATATGGACTCGGTGATGTTGTTCAGGGCTTATTTAAAAGGATAGCCCACAAAGCAGTACCGACTGCAAAACAATTATCAATAAAAGCTATTGACATAAAATAAAATGATGCTAAACAAGACAAGTCTTAAATAAGAAGGACTCTGTCCGCGGGTGCTGTTTCCAATGTAACTAAATCATTTGGTATATTTCCACTCCTCTCGGAATATCTGAGACTTCTAGCCCCCCCCCCATTGGCCTGGAAAAGATATAAGATTTTCAGCGACGGTTTAATAACACCAATGTCAAACTATGATTTACTCGATGCTGCTACAAGTTTAAAAAACAAGAATTTAAGAGACGTTTTTTTTAATGCCAGATCAGTTACCTTCCAGACCAAACAATATTGAAACTGGTATCATTAATCTCGATAACATGACTGGTGTATGTACTCCCTGGGTCGTATACGCGATTGGTCCACGTGGAATTGTTTATTTTCGAGTCGTACAGGTTAGCCCCGGCAAAAGAGTTTTTAAAATATGGCAGCGTAGCAGTCTGGTATTCAACATTACCAACACAGACATAAACTGACCTACCAATATGAGGCCAAGAAGCAACTGCTGTACTCATGTCTATATCGAAATCAACCAAACCATCCCATAAAGTTGTACATGAGTACACAAGTAATCGCTATCGTTTGACGGAGATCTTATATTATAATGGTAGATATACGGAAGATCTTCATCTAAGCAAAAACTTACTGACTGAATATCAAAAGAGTGTGTAAAAAATCATTAGCGATGAAATATCCGAATTACTAAATCTTGCAAATGTCGATCCCAACGAAGTGGTTGTATTTCAGGATAAGCAAGGAAACTAAAAAAAAACGAGTTATCTTTCATTGCAGGATATTATCGTCTGAATTAATGGAGCAATCGAAAACAGTATAGCCATGCAAATAACAGAAAAAATTAACCCGTTGTTTTTATGTATGTCAACAATATTGGACAATATTCCCGCTCGAGTACAAATACATGTGATGAAATGATAGGCGAGCTAAACATAAATGGAAATAAAATAGCTTTAATTGGAGATCCAGTATCCGACAAGGTCGCGGAAAACAAGGTATGTAGACGTTCATTACAGCACCATAGACAACATTATGTACTCCATACAGTGGGGATCTTTCACTTGGGAGCGTCAAAATAACACTGTTCAAGTTACTGCAGCTGTTCGATGTATATGTTAGGATTAAAGTTTTAGTAAAATTAATAAGATTGATATTTTCTTTTGAATTGAATTAAAGTAATGTTTTATTTGTTAAAAGATATTAAAGGTAATTTCATTTGTTTTTGTAACACAACTATATAGAATAGAAATGGTTGTTGAGCAAGTAAAAAAGGGCAATGTATATAACCACACTATAACTCAAGTAAAAGTAGCTAGAACATTGCCAATATACAATGTTGTGTGAGATTGTATACGAAAAACATTATACATGAATTTTGCCTGCTCATCTATAGTTCTAAGCTACATTAGTAAGAATATGTTTCTGACCTAGTGTTGGCATGAGTTCAATTCAGTTAATGAAGCTGAAGTAAGATTTCTCTAGACGATACAGAAACAAGATGGCTTCCAACTAACGGATATCCATATTTGGTCTGACGTCGTTAAGGCCGGTGTAGATGATTACAGAATTGAGTCTTATGACGTAAGTAAGGTGGTTTTTACCTGTTAGAACTGGTCTCGACCGGGTTGTGGAGTTCGTAGTTTTCTGACTGATGCGTAGAAGGGTATGACCTTGTCTAACCCTGAATCTGGCCGCGAACGTATAAATAGAAATGCGCGAATCAGGTCAGATCAGTTATAACGCATTAGCAGAAAACTGACGTTGACTCTTCAATTACAGGTAGGCATCTGTACAAGTTATAATTTCTTGTAAGAAATAAGTATTTTTGATGATTGAGATTTTTAATGGTAAAATTGTTTTGTGTGCAACATTACTATTGAGTTCTTTGTTTATAATACATTGTAATGGAATGTTTAAATGTTCTAAAGAATTTATATTTATGTAACTTTAATTATAAAGGTTTGAATTAGTTGAATTAGCTACCAACTTCATACTTGACTTAATGTTGAAATAAAGTATTTCTTAAGTAAGAAAGAGTAATTTATAGCAATATATTCTAAATCAATATTCTTAATATTCTGTTTTAAAATGAGTAAAATGCATTAACTGTTATTACATTTAAGGCTTTTGCTATCTTGAAATTGATTGAGAATTAACTAGTAAATAATATTCTAAGGTGCAGAAGTTAATGAAGTTGGAAAGCTTAAAGATGGAAAATGTAATATGTATTTTATGAATTTTATTATAAAGTTTTAGAAGTGTTTCTAGAATGTAGTAATATATATGTGTGTTGATTATTTAAATAAAGTTATAACGCATTAGCAGAAAACTGACGTTGACTCTTCAATTACAGATGTAGCTGTTTTATCATCGTGGCGCTCTCTTTAAGAGAGCCTGACTTCTTTCTTCTTTCTCTCTCTCTTACCATGGATATAGACGTTCCCCAACTTACGAGTAATTCCTTCTCATAGCAAGAAATGAGAAGAAGGTTATGTAAAGCTAATAACAACATACATAACAGAAACTTTTTACATAACAAGTGAGTGGAGAATGTTACAGATCTCTGTACCCTCTCGCAAAGCCAGCGGAGTGATTATTTCTTTGAAGGAGTGTTTATAATTACGATTCATGGGAGAGATTGGCACTAACATATTTACGATCGTCAGACTTCATACCGCCTATGTTCGCATTTTCTTGCCTGTATCATACAGATAGCTGTTCACGTGACTGATTCGTGATTCTACTTGCTGGAATGGCTTCACAGATTCCTAGCAATGTATATACCAGTATCTACGCGCTATCCAGCTCTAGTGACGCACACTCCATTCGACTATGGTTCCTTGATCCTACGTAGACAACGATTGGAAACCAAATCAAGTTCTTACGCAGACGACTATCAACTCATCCCACAAAACCACGTCAGCAGCAGCACTTCAGTGACCTTCGACAGCTCATAGATTCCACAACAAAAAGTACTTTTACACGGCAAATTAACTGTGTATACATTTACTATCAACGCCCAGAACATTGTGAGTTAAACCGTTTAATTCAGTTAATGTGACTTATTACTATTGACATTATTCCTACGAGTGCAATTTTTCTCTGGAAACACCAGATTCTCAAGTACAGGTATGTCTCTTATCACATTAGATATTTTTAAAGGTGATCAATCACAAAATCCTGTTAAATGGCTAAATCATTTTTTACAATGGGCTAATTTTTATGATTTATCAGAAGCTAAAATTCTGAATGCTTTTCCTTTTCACCTCCAACAACATGCTAAAGTATGGTATGAATCGCTACCTGATAACGTTAGGAATAACTGGTCAAGTCTAGTAACTGCCTTTACATCTAGGTTTCACACTGACGATATCATTTTAGATCTATCAATTTTACAAACTCGACAAGAATCGTCTGAAACAGTTTTGGACTATTTAACTCGTCTATTACAAATTGCAAATAATCAAACTATCTCAGATGAAATATTGTTAGCAGTTGCATTACAAGGTTTAAAACCAGCTATTAAACAAATCGTAATGAATAAAAATCCAACAAATATGGATGATTTACGACAAGCCGCAAATCTAGCAGAGAAATCTCTTGTCGCAACTGAGAATGATGATTGGTCAACACTTAACACAATTTTAGAAGAACTTAAACATCTTAAAGATGAAATTAAAGCAGTCAGCTCAGAACAGAACACAGAAAACAATGTACATGTATTATCTCAACCCTTCGTACGTGCCAAAAACAAACCATTTCGGCTGCATTGCAATAATTCTCATCATTATACATCGTCTTCTCAGACAGTTAATTTTCCAAACTATTTCTCCAGTTCAGTACATAAATCTAGCGATAACAATACATATCAGTTACCTACTCGGGCTGCGCGCTACCAGCCACAACTACATAGTCGTAAGCCATTTTGTCTCAGATGTGGTATTTGTTTTCAATCACACGGAAGATTATGTCCTGCGCTCGATAGAAAGTGTTACTTGTGTCACAAAACAGGTCATTTTGCACGAGTATGCTTTACCCCACAACAACAATATAAATTCGCGCCAAATCAAAGGTTACAACCTTGCCACAAACAAACTCGAGAACCACAAATCACATTAGTCACACCTATTCACAAAAATCTTGTTCCTCTTTCTGTTAAAAACAAAATCACGAATGCATTAGCTGACACAGGCGCGTCTATTTCGGCCATCAACTTAAAATTTCTTTCTCGCGCAGGATTCAATTCTCGTCAAATTCAACCTTCAAATCTTAATAATATTATCGCAGCAGGGGGCGAAAGTCACGAAATTTTTGGAATGATACCACTTAATTTGAAAATAGGAGGTGTAAGTTTTTCTCATACATTTCACGTCATTCCGGCCCTACATAATTCAGTCATTCTCGGATTAGATTTCTTAAGTAAATACAAAGCAGTAGTGAATCTAGATACACAAACGCTCTCTTTGCTAGACGATACGGTAATTATCAATCTGATACGTACTGAGTCAGGATTAGCACGTGTAAACAGAAGCACTACGGTTCCACCAAACTCTTGTTGTTCCATTCCTATTCATATCAGTAAAATCAAAAAAGGGACACCTGTTTTACTAGAACCATCTCATAATATGTCAAACTCCACATTTTTGACAGCTAGAACAATTGTAACGGTTTCGAAAAATAACTTTGTTCAGATCTTGAATCCTACTTCACAAGCTATAGACATACAGGCAAATACCGTACTAGCTTATGTAGATGTACTACACCCACAAACCATATTTACTGTTAGTGAGGACACTTATGACAAGAATATCACATTTGATACACCTGACATTGTGGACACACAAACTAGTACATCTCGAGAACCAATTAATTTTGATTTACACTCTTCAGATTTGTCAGAAAATCAAAAACAAGAACTTCAATTATTTTTGAATAAACATAGGGATGTGTTTGCCTTGAACTTAGAAGAATTAGGAAGTACTACAGTATTTACTCATCGAATAGAGACAGGTGATTCCATGCCAATTCGTTGTCAACCTTATCGTGCGTCTCCGCACATCAATAAAGAAATTGACAGACAGGTAGATGAATTATTAGAACACCAACTAATTGAACCCAGTTCTTCTAGCTATGCATCTCCAGTTGTTTTAGTCAAAAAGAAAAATGGGGAATATCGTTTTGCCATTGACTATCGGAAACTTAATCAAGTGACACAACCAATGACATTCCCTCTTCCAAGATTAGAAGATGTAATTGATGCAGTTGGACAAACTAAACCATGTCTTTTCAGTACATTAGATTTAAACTCAGCATTTTGGCAAATTAAAATGGATCCAGAGACAAAACATAAGAGCTCTTTCATAACATCACGTGGTCTTTACCAATGGAATGTAATGCCGTATGGACTCAGAAATGCGCCCGCCACATATTGCATTCTTTTAGGTCATGTACTTAGAGGTATACCATGGTCAACATGTCTTGCATACATAGATGACATTATTATTTTTTCCAATTCATTTGAAGAACACTTAGCACACCTTGAACTTATTTTTGATCGATTACGTCAGGCAAACTTGACACTCAAACCATCAAAATGTGTATTCGCAGCATCTGAAGTTATTTATCTTGGTCATAAATTCTCAACAAAAGGAATTAAAGTAGATGAGTCCAAAATTGACACAGTTACACAGTTTCCTGTTCCAAAAACACAGAAAGATGTTAGGAGTTTTCAAGGGTTGTGCAATTATTACAGAAAATTTGTCCAAGGATATTCTACAATAGCAACACCTTTAAATAAATTATTGACAAAAGACAGTTCATTTCTTTGGACAGACAAGTGTCAAAAAGCATTTGAAACTCTTAAGACAGCCTTGACCACAGCTCCTATCTTGGCTTATCCTGATTTTAATAAACCATTTAGACTCACATGTGATGCCAGTGGTACAGCTCTAGGTTATATTTTGTCTCAGTTAGGGACAGACGACAAAGAGCATGTCATTGCTTATGGTGGACGAACATTAACAAATGCTGAAAGACAATGGTCAGTAACTGAACAGGAGTGTTTAGCGGTATTAGAAGGTATCCGAACATATCATGTTTACCTATCACATCAGAAATTTACTGTCATTACAGATCACAAGGCATTAGTTTGGCTAAAGACAGTTAAACACACTTCGAATAGACTAATTCGTTGGTCACTTCGCTTACAGGAATACGATTTTGATATCGTATACACTCCAGGTCATAAAAACACAAATGCAGATGCACTCTCACGTCGAAACTACGACCAAACTGCTAAGACTGACAGCCAATTAGAGAAATCTCCAGCATACACTAACACTCAGGCTCAGTTAGAATCATCAGTACACTCCATTCAAGAAGAAATGACAGAAGTTACATTCTTTTACGATAAGGAAAATACTACTAACCTATTTCCACTACAGATTAATGATAACATACCTAGCAGTAGTTCTGAAGAATTACCGGATATCGCCCAATATCAGCGCGAGTGCCCTGATTTTAAGGACATGTATGTTTACTTAGAACAAGGAATATTACCAGAAAACACTCGTCGCGCAACAGCTATTCCATATGAAGCAAATCAATATGAACTAATCAATGGTGTCTTACATCATTTTTTCCAGCCTCGTACAAAACATAAAACTTCTCCAGATCAACTCATAAAACAAGTTGCTTTACCCACAAATTTGAGACTCGATGTCCTTCGATCTTATCACGATTCAAAAGCAGGAGGTTGTCATTTTGGTGTTCAAAGAACATATCAAGCTATCAAACAGAAATATTATTGGCCTAAAATGTATCAAAATGTGTATGATTACATTACATCATGCTCTAAATGTCAGCTCATTAAACGGGACACAAACGCACGAAAAGCTCCATTACACCCATTGCCCCCAGAAGACGTATTCTCTAGGTGGCACATGGACATTTTGTGCATGCCAAAAAGTAAGGAAGGTTATCAATACATCTTATTGGTGACAGATAGTTTGTCACATTGGTGTGACGCCTTTCCCTTACGTTCTCAAACAGCAACGGAAATCGCCAGTGTTTTGTACAATGAGATATTTACACGTTATGGTGCACCGCGAACACTTGTCAGTGATCGTGGACGAAATTTTATGTCTCAAATTGTACTCGCAGAGAACGTTTCTCAGGCATTAAAAGAAGCATTTCACAGAAAACGCAAACAATCAAACACACGTCGCAAACGACGAAGTCGAATATTTCGTAATTGAATTCAATACGAAATTCTAAAGAAGAAAAAAGAGAACAAATTCCTTCGTATTTGGAAGATAAAATTATAGTCCTATCGTCCATTCCATTCTTTCTTCTCATACCTTCTATTTCTCTTTTCTTCTTTCTGGCGCCAAATCTCTCAGTTCTCTTTCTTTCTCTTAAGGTATGGATGAAATTTGGATTGGTTCGTAGGTATATGTTTCTTTTTAACTCTGAATGCAGAGTACATAGTATCAGAACAAACAACAACATAAAAACAAAACAATTTGAAACATGGGTTATCTTCAGCATCCCCCACTTTTGTATAGTTCAGCCTATAAGTGAATTCACAGTTTAAATCAGGTTTACACGGACTTGTTTAATTGAATGTATCGAATATTGTCACAGGGATGTCAAATGTAGCTACAAATTGATATTTTTTTTCACAGTTATAATACGTCTTAAAACGAATACGCGGTATAATACAGCAATCTCATTAATGCATAGGTTTGACAATGTTTAGAGGTTTATCTCTCACGATTTCATACCATTTGTATGAAAGCATGTACCTTATGGTACTGTGTCTTGGCGCATTCGCCATAAATGATAAAATAGTCAAAATGTCCGCGCGATTACTCGACAGAGATCACGTAATGCATAGCTCTCACGACATGAGCAGCTATTGGTCTATATACGGCCAGCTTCTGAGAAAAATTCATTTGAAAAAGATAATGGCAGTACATTCTCTTTCACGCGTCAAAGATTACGTTGATAAAACACGTACATTTCAAAGCTGCACTAGACCATAGGTACCAAACGATTAAATAATTTTCACTTACTGTTCTTAGGTAACTTCAAAGGCGTTACAT
This sequence comes from Unio delphinus, assembly GCA_029339505.1. Lineage (NCBI taxonomy): Eukaryota > Metazoa > Mollusca > Bivalvia > Unionida > Unionidae > Unio > Unio delphinus. The sequence goes on from JAQISU010001239.1 coordinate 4,407,480, forward strand.
ATTTCACACACGCACAGGTCAAAGTTTGATTGTAAGTGAACATACATCATGGTTATTAAGGCTAATACAACATTAAATTGTCAGTTCCAAACTCTCGATATAATAAGTATTCACCTTTAAATATGTTCTGCTAATGTTATACGAATAACATAAAAAAGAAGAAAAAAATACAGAAAAAGGACACAAAGGAAGAGTAAACTAAAACAGAAAAATACAAATAAAGATAACAAGAATTGTATGCTGTTATTTTGTTTCATAATCGTCTGATAAGCCTAGTTTAGAGGAAGGTTTTGTAGAATTATGTGTTTAATAAATATATATATCTTATCAAAGTATTCAATGCTGTGAAGTTTTATTCCCATTGTATTTTCTGGGGGAATTTTATCACGAATTTTGCATTATATTTTATTGTATTCTTTGGAATTTGACTGAGTATTGTGCAAAACACTTCCCATTGTGTTTGGGAATTTTATCAAATATTTTGCATTGTACTCCTCATTGTACTTTTTGAATTTGAATTGAGTATTTTGCAATGTACCTTCTCATTGTATTTTTTGGATTTTACTTGGTATTTTGCAATATATTTGCAGTGTTTACATTGTATTTTTAAACTTTGTATTTTTAAACTTTGCGTAATTGTCTCGCAATGTTTTTTTTATCATTGTATTTTTGACCTTTCATCTTGTTTGATGAATAAAATTGATTTTTCTTTTCGAGCCTCGAGGACTCGGCTCAAATTAACTAGAGGGTATTGTTAGGATTAAAGTTTTAGTAAAATTAATAAGATTGATATTTTCTTTTGAATTGAATTAAAGTAATGTTTTATTTGTTAAAAGATATTAAAGGTAATTTCATTTGTTTTTGTAACACAACTATATAGAATAGAAATGGTTGTTGAGCAAGTAAAAAAGGGCAATGTATATAACCACACTATAACTCAAGTAAAAGTAGCTAGAACATTGCCAATATACAATGTTGTGTGAGATTGTATACGAAAAACATTATACATGAATTTTGCCTGCTCAGCTATAGTTCTAAGCTACATTAGTAAGAATATGTTTCTGACCTAGTGTTGGCATGAGTTCAATTCAGTTAATGAAGCTGAAGTAAGATTTCTCTAGACGATACAGAAACAAGATGGCTTCCAACTAACGGATATCCATATTTGGTCTGACGTCGTTAAGGCCGGTGTAGATGATTACAGAATTGAGTCTTATGACGTAAGTAAGGTGGTTTTTACCTGTTAGAACTGGTCTCGACCGGGTTGTGGAGTTCGTAGTTTTCTGACTGATGCGTAGAAGGGTATGACCTTGTCTAACCCTGAATCTGGCCGCGAACGTATAAATAGAAATGCGCGAATCAGGTCAGATCAGTTATAACGCATTAGCAGAAAACTGACGTTGACTCTTCAATTACAGGTAGGCATCTGTAAAAGTTATAATTTCTTGTAAGAAATAAGTATTTTTGATGATTGAGATTTTTAATGGTAAAATTGTTTTGTGTGCAACATTACTATTGAGTTCTTTGTTTATAATACATTGTAATGGAATGTTTAAATGTTCTAAAGAATTTATATTTATGTAACTTTAATTATAAAGGTTTGAATTAGTTGAATTAGCTACCAACTTCATACTTGACTTAATGTTGAAATAAAGTATTTCTTAAGTAAGAAAGAGTAATTTATAGCAATATATTCTAAATCAATATTCTTAATATTCTGTTTTAAAATGAGTAAAATGCATTAACTGTTATTACATTTAAGGCTTTTGCTATCTTGAAATTGATTGAGAATTAACTAGTAAATAATATTCTAAGGTGCAGAAGTTAATGAAGTTGGAAAGCTTAAAGATGGAAAATGTAATATGTATTTTATGAATTTTATTATAAAGTTTTAGAAGTGTTTCTAGAATGTAGTAATATATATGTGTGTTGATTATTTAAATAAAGTTATAACGCATTAGCAGAAAACTGACGTTGACTCTTCAATTACAGATGTAGCTGTTTTATCATCGTGGCGCTCTCTTTAAGAGAGCCTGACTTCTTTCTTCTTTCTCTCTCTCTTACCATGGATATAGACGTTCCCCAACTTACGAGTAATTCCTTCTCATAGCAAGAAATGAGAAGAAGGTTATGTAAAGCTAATAACAACATACATAACAGAAATCTTTTTACATAACATATATATAGATTAACGGTAATTTCATTTGTACAGTTTAATGTGCCATCAAGTATATACACTGGCGTTAATAATGTCAGTGCACAGTGCATTAATATAAAATGTAGCCACTGAAGTATTTATAATAACACCCAATAAGGATAATTTCAAATCAGTGTCGATTACATGGTATGCAGAATTTATAGTTAATTTAAACTCATAATATAATAAGCTGTCCAATCAAGTGCGTTAATTACAAACTGAACCAAAACATATCATTGACGAGTACACAATAAAAATAAAATATTGCAGACGTGTAATCGTCATTGATATAATTGTGTATTTGGTCTCAGCTGTTCTTGCTGGAACAGACAATAACATCAGCAATAACACCATCAATTGTGATACACTAGCAGTTGTTACTGTGTGTGTTTTAGCTGCAACAAAAATTGCTGGTGTTCTTAATATAATTGCAAAACAATACATACATAGAGTATATAATAAAGTCTTAACGATGGAATAATATCAGATAGCGAGTTTACAACGATGATCTATATTTACGACGAGGCAACGACTACGTCTGATTTAGAAAATAATAATAATAATAATAATAATAATAATAATAATAATAATAATAATAATAGTGTCGCAAGAACTTCTGCAACAGATCTTAGTTAATACAACTCCACCAAAGGGAACAATGTTATGTAAAAGGTTCCACTAACCCTGAATATAGCGTACACTTTCAACTGCGTTGCCAGTAAAAAATATCGTACATGCTCAATTACGAGTATATTACTGTTGGCCAAATATCCGTTCAAAATCATTCGGATGTCTATTATCGAATAAATCACTGGTATTAAACCTCATGAACGCCTGATAGGAAGTACATAAGAATTCCAACCGGTAGTTATAAAAAAACAACAACAAATAAATGATGAATTTCAGCGCATAATTAAAACTATTATAGAATAAATATTTTTTTTATAGCTATAACGGTTCACGAACTAACTTTTTCAGCCGCGATAGGAATAAAATCTACTCGAGTACGTCATTGATATCTATTAGTCATCGATCAGATCAGTGTTAGGACAACCTGATGCTGCTCCATCACTGACTGCACTAATACCAGAATTAACCCGAGCTGATTGTATGACAGACATACAATCAAATAGGGAAATTACTAAAGCATACCAAAAGCATTTACTTAGAATACAAAAATACATTGTGGGGACCAGTGATTTCTCAGATAATGGTACTACCATTTCATTTTTTAAATTTTATATTAACGTGATGGAACTGAAGTTTTATATCGTCACCAAGACGAAATTAGTATTAACTTTAGATTTATTAATCAAGAACATAAAATACAACGAATATCTTTACAGAATATCTTTAGATACAGCAAGTTCACGCGAGGAAATTATCAAACAAAAAGAAATATTAAATCAGTTCGTATCTGATCTGGAATATCTGAACCAGCGAGTAATTAAAGCAATAATTAATCATACTAAGGACATAGATCGCTATAAACAACATTTTTGAAACACATACTCTTAAATGAAGCTGATTAACCGAATTTTAAAAAATCCGGCTATAACGCAGAATAACTCAATAATTCCGTCAATGAAATCATTGATGAACTATTTCCTTGAATACTTGCCGAGTAGAAAAAGATAACACCGCAGCAGTAGACATATATAACTGGGAATGGTAAATATTACCTCGGTGATCGCAGACAATCTTGCATGTGATGTAATATTGATGTAAGTTATCAGACAAATACTGAAATATCAAATCAGGCTCAGCAGGGAGATATTCTGTATGCATCACCCCTGATGTGCCCCCGGGATCTTTAATTGTACAAGAACCCATTGATCTCACGATGTCGTCATTTATTATTGACGAGAATACATTTCAAACATACTGGCTCAGATCGGTAACTTAGTGGATTTAATGTTTGTGTGTGTGTGTGTGTGTGTGTGTGTGTGTGTGTGTGTGTGTGTGTGTACAACTTCTCGACCTAAAATCTTAATGATTAAAAAAGATACCCTCAGTCGGATAGCTAAACCACTACTTTCACTTTCTACGCTTCTGGAAGGTGGCTGACCTGGCAAAGAATATAATACTTATGGTCTTTGTTCTGTTTCTGACAGGTCTTTCGTGATGTTTACTAGCAAATGCTCCACCAAAATGTGCAAATCGCGAAGAATAAAATTATATCTTTTCTGATGGGTATATTACGATGTAAATTTCTAATAAGATTTTCGTGAAGTGACATAAGAGGTGAAAGTCTGTATACAATGTTAATGCAAACATGATAACCTGAGTCGAAAACGACTGATAACTAATCTCTTACTTTCACTTTTACTTTTGGGAAAGGTTACTACTTTTACTTTCTACAATCCTTTCTATTTGTCCTACAGGTGTATATATCGTGTTTTCGTATTATATTCACGAGCTAGTTCTAATCTAACATTTTCAACTGTGCTAAAAAATACATACGAATTTCATTAATTTTATATCATCTACTAATGTAGCGAAAACAGATTGTTGAAAATGCTTTACAAATTTGTATTCTGATGGTAATGTATATCAAACTCCGTATTAACGTTCGTGCACTTACTCGAAATCAGAAATAGTTTTTTTTCAGGATTTAGTTTATCTTATAATTTTAAGTGTTATTTATACAGTATTTACATTTATATACAATCTTAATCTAAGGATGGCACATCATGTAGTTTTAACTAACTTAAATCCAAGGACGGCACAACAAGCTTTAACTAACTCAAAACGAAACTTGAAGCGTATTTACAGCATTATATACATAGTATTTACTTGAAACGTATTTACAGCATTATATACATCGCATTTACATTATTTATAATACGACACAACTTATAACAACCTAAGTTATCCAACAGGATCAAGAAGTACATATAATTTTAAATCTAGAGACAGTACAATATATAATTTGAACTAAATTAAATCTAAAGAGAGTACATACGTATACGGGGTTCTTCTCTACGTTCAACACATTTGCATACTCATATATTACAGTCCTCACCTTCCTTGATTTATCTGCAGGATATAACATGATATATTACTTCACCGTCTCCAGCACGTATTTGGCATTCACAATACAGCCTTACAGTGGTTCAAGTTCTACTTAGTCAACAGGACACATATTGTATCTGCAAATGGAATACACACCAGCCCAGTTGATCTATGTTGTGGTGGTCCACATGGGTCTGTTCTTGGACATATTCTCTTCATTAAATACACTCAGCCGCTCTCAAGTCTCATATCGTCACCCAGTGTCTCACCAATTGTATGCTGATGACACCCAAATATATAAATCTAGCCACCCAACTGAAGTTGATTTTACCATCCAAGATGCAGAGAGGTGAATTTCTGACGTGAAATCATGGATGACATGTAACACGCTGCAGATGAATGATGATAAAACTGAGGCCATTCTGATCACAACACAAAGACTTTCTCATTCACATCCTTTACTTCAAACGATAAATATCAGCAACACCAACATTAAATTCATACAGTCAGTACGAAACCAAGGTGTTCCTCTGGACAGTACTCTCATATTGCACCAACATGTCATGAACATATGCAAGGCTGCATATCTTGAGCTGAGACGCATCAGCTCCATTCGCAAATATCTTTCAGGTGATGCCGCTAAAACACTTGTGTGTTCATTAGTACTTTCAAGACTGGACTATTGTAACTTGTACAGATGAGGCGCTATACAAAGTTCGCATTATTATTATTATTATTATTATTAATAATAATAATACTATTATTATTATTATTATTATTATTATTATTATTATTATTATTATTATATTATTATTATTATTATTATTATTATTATTATTATTATTATTATTATTATTATTATTATTATTGGAGTTAGCGATTTTAGAAATGGACTAGAATAAATAAAGATGTGATAAATGTATTTAGATATCGACAATAGTTAGTTCACATAAAATTTTTTGTACTATTGGACAATATATGAGACTTTAGAATGAAGAGAAATACATTACTACATACAATTTAACAGTATGCGTTTTCGCTTCACCGCAATAAATATACAGGAGATCGTCATTTCTTTCTGAACAATCAATATCTTAAACAATTTGTTACACACTGGAAGAAAGTATTTGCAAAAACAATGACAATGATTCGGAATTCCTACATTTTATGGACAATGGGAGAAGGTATGCAAATATACATTTATAGGAAATGGGGCAAAATTTTCTTGAATTAGAATGGATTTCAATCGATAAGTGAAAAAGAAAAAAAATTATCCACGATGAAACAAGCACATCTGAATGTTCCCTCACAATTTGTATATTTCCTTTCACATCAACTAAATCCGAAACAGACGACATTTCTATTTTTGTAAATACTTTTGTTCTAGCCAATAAAACATATTTTGAACTTGACAACATAATTCTCCACCCTCCACAGCTCCCTCAACTTAGTTGTATATGTTATGTTTGTTACACGCGTTAAATAAGAGGCCCATAAATGGAATGACAAGGTTTATTTGTATTTTATTTGCGGGTAACGCAATGTTGAACGAGTCTTTGGAATGCTGATCTAACCAATCCCAACCAAGGGCTATTTCACAAATGAAGTTTTATGATTCCTTGAATGAGGAAGTCAAAACAACTAGACTGATACTCACCAGATAAAGCGTATGGTATAGATCATGCTTTTTGTGTGCATGGCAATACATACATACACGCATGCACGCACGCACGCACGCATCTCGCGCGCACACACACACACACACACACACACACACACACACACACACATACATACATACATACACATACATCCATGCATGCATACATACATACATACATACATACATACATACATACATACATACATACATACATACATACATACATACATATCTTCGTCTTTTTACATTTTCTTTAGTTCAACCCTCATAACTTAGAATAGAAATCTTGTCCGATCGTCCGATCTTGTTATATGAAGTCATCAGTAGATCAGTTTTGTCTGCGCTTTTGAATACTATTGCCTCGTTATTTCTTGTTTAATTACCAATGAAAGATTTTAGTTCTAAATATTTTCGTTTTCCTTATGTAATAGAATTGTTATTAAGTGCGTTTAAGAGGGTCTGCCAAATTTATAGCCTTGAAAGATTATTTGTTTTATCATAAAGCTGTTTACATTACGGACGGTTTCCTGAATAAACGTAAATGCTGCAAGGCGAAATATGTTTTATCTGCCCATCCAAACCAGTAATTGATTGTATGTTTTAAAAAGACACACACCAAATAACCTTAAACTTTACCATGAGTCATAATAGTACGAATACAAACTGATCACCTTTGACTCTCGCTGAGTCTGTATTCAAAGCAATAACAAAATCAAAGAAATCACTGTACAAAAAAGAAAGCGTCGAATTTACGAAACCTAAGATAACGATGTCATATGAAAACAATGCTTGAATATTTGAGATATCACACCCAGTTGGTTTAAACTTTGATGACAAAACAGTTTAGGTGAGTTAAAATCTAGTATCATCCTGTACCTTGTCAAATGTTTGTCATTTAGCTTACACAAATTCCGTGACACACACGATCCATAGCTGAAATAATTGCACGTGAAAGGACTGTCATTTACTGCCAATACGCATACGCAGACTCGTTTAATGTTTACGCAGATATATATAGAGTCAACAAGGTATATAGATCAGTGTAAAAAGAAAAATCACCTTGAAAAGATGAAGACCCCCCTCCCACAAGTAATAAAAACACCCCCTCCAAAAATCACCATCAATTTTCTATAGCAGTTCAAGTGTTGAATATACGTATAAACAATAAAACAAATTAATTTTAACAATTAACTTAAACACACACACACACACACACACACACACACACACACACACACACACGCAATCAATGTGATTGTCATGTTCATCTTGCGAAGCCAGACTCCACGGTGCCATGATAATCGACTTGAGCAAAAATTTAACAAGTCTGTCTTCTTCATCACTGATACAGCTTTGTAGCCGGAAATATACTGCAAAATGCATTGCTTTTGTTAGTATGCTATACAATATAGATAGTAGTTCTTTGCACAAGATGGCTGTGGAATAGATGATTGTTACATGTAAATCTATTGAAACATCTCAAAAAGCGAACTTCATCAACTGTTCGGATTCCCTTTCCACATCGCAAGCCTTGCTCAACATAACCCGTTAATATCCCAAAATCTTAAAGAAACACGAATTGCAGATACGATCATGGACACTTTATTATGTGCCGTAGCAGCAATGGTTTTAGGAGTAATGCAACGGCAGGTAAAGAACCCAAACCTTCTGACTGGAAGATTCCATACATGAGCTTAAAATATTTTATAATCGTCATGTTTATGTACTTGGCAAAATATTTGGAATAAAATTTCCCCCTAAAGCTTCGGAACATTACACCCATGATTGGTATCTGATATCCGGCATATAAAACAAATTATAGAGATGTGCCGATTAAGTATATTACACACGTACCTGACTAATACCTCGACCAGACTACCGGTGTTCACCGAGAGTGGAAACAATTCTTGTCGAGTGTATAAACTTCTACCCTATTATAAAGAAGCTTTATTGATGTGATCTAAATTATGGAAGTTTAGAATGATGTACTTCACAATAAATATAGTCATTTTCGAGGGAATACGGTTATGTTAAAAAGTTTAGGATGATGTACTACACAATAAATATAGTCATTTTCGAGGGAATACGGTTATGTTAAAATTTTCATCATATACTTTTACTGACTTTATAGCTTTACCTAGGGAATTTAATTTATGTACATGACTTTAAGTAAGGTATCAATTATCTTTATATCTTGTTGCGTTTCTTGTTTACCTCTATTGGAAGGCTTTATCTTAACGTGTTTTTTCTTTCCAATTCGTGTGCTTCAGTTTTACATTTGTACATATATTAAGCTTGCACCATGTAACCTTTGCAGGATTTGGTTATGATCGTTAGATCGGGCATATTTCCGATGATCGAAACGGCTGGTTCGTTCTAATATAACTACTCTTATATATAGGTTCAGTTCCTTTGTTTCGGCAGAATCTCAAATTGAGATTTCATTGTATCCCACAGGCCAGAGATGGCGACTAAGTACTTATTAGTCAGTCAATTAGCTACATCAGCCTTCTTAATTAATCACGAAGTATCTCTGATATTTATTTGTCTGTAAACTATAAACATACCGATGGTACTTTTACTGACCCTAAGATCAAAGATAATTCGTTCTGCGATTACTCCATGGTTTATAATCTCTACTTAGTGCTTAATTTATTCTGCTGGTATCAACTAATTGAAACGGATAATCAGTTTATGTACTGCTACTCTATGTCTATATCTCATTCGAATATACAGATAGCCAACACATGTAGTTACTAAATATCTAGAAGGCATATCAGTTTATTTTACCGAACCACTTAAACAAAGAATAAGTAGTTGTTCGTGTTCGATGATTTGTTTTAGAGTCACACTTCTTTTCTTCTAACACTAATTTCTTAAACAACTAACTTGATAAAAAGCTCCGGTGCTAGAGAGTTTTGCCTTAGCTTATAAGGGCCTAATCTATCTATCTATCTATCTATCTATCTATCTATCTATCTATCTATCTATCTATCTATCTATCTATCTATCTATCTATATATCCATCCATCCATCCATCCATCCATCCATCCCTTAGTCTTGCCGACCGTTGGGGCACCACTGATGACCTGACAACCAGCTTCCTCCATTCCAATCTGTTCTATGATACTCTAACTGTGTCACTCAACTTCAGCCCTGTCCACTCTGAGATGTTATCCTCCCATCTTTTCCTCTGTCTTCCTCTCCTTCGCCCTCCCTGCACAGTACCTTGCATGATTATCTTAGCAAGCCCTGTTGATCGTGTGACATGTCCATACCATTTCATTTTGCGCTTCTTCACAATGGTCAATAGCTCTTCATAGGGCCCAATGGCTTGCTTAATTCTGTTTCCAACTTCCTCATTCGTGACATGATCTCTATATGTAATGCCAAGCAACCTTCGAAAGAATCTCATTTCAACAGCTTGTATCCTCCTTTCGAGATCCGCTGTGAGGGTCCATGGTTCACAGGCATATAGAAATACTGATGCAACCAAGGAGCGATCAGTCTGATTTTTGAGCTGACTGAGGTGTTTCTGTCTTTCCAAACTGTCTTCAGTCTTGCCATTGCTGTTATTGTCAGCGCAATCCTGGACAATATTTCTGGTTTCGATCCCTCGTCTGCCACGATGGCTCCTAAGTACTTGAATCTATTAACTGTTTCCACTTTTTGGCCACTAATCATGATGTCAGTGCTGATGCCACTGGTGTTGTTGGTCATCAATTTGGTCTTTTCTGCACTGATTTTCATACCAAAAGCAGTAGCTGTCCTGTCCGGTTGTTCCACCAACTGAGCTAGCTCCTCCTCATCTCCTGCAAGGCCATCGATGTAATCAGCAAAGCGCAGATTCGTTATTATTCTGCCTCCAATACTGACAGTTCCTTCATGGTCTTCCAGTGCATCTGTCATGGTTCTTTCAAGGAAGATGTTGAAGAGAGTAGGTGAAAGCAAGCAGCCCTGTCTGACTCCCACATTTGTTCTAAACCAATCTCCTATTTGACCATTGAAACATACTGCGCTGGTGGTCTTGCTGTAAAGGCTTTCTATGACTTTGATCAGGTTAGCGTTGATGTTGTACAGCTTCATGGTGGACCAAAGGGCTGCATGTCATACCCTGTCAAACGCCTTCTTAAAGTCTATAAAGACACGATAAAGTTCTTGATGGTGCTGGAGGTATTTCTCACATAGTATTCTCAGGTTGAAAATCTACTGCTACTCATAGTATATAGTTGTGATAAATAGAATTAAATGAACTCAATCTCAATATGTTTAAGCAGAAATAACAAATTAGTTTTAATACAATTTACAGAAAATTTAAATCTTGTTAATTTTCCTAACAATTATGCCCTAATACTTCTATTTTTTAATTCTTTTAATATTCTTGGATTATTATTGGATTTGATTCGCAAAACCATAAGTTCCTTTTCTCATTTTTACCTTGTATTTCTTGGGATATAAATTATTTGTTAAATTTGATAAAAATTGTTTTCTTTATCCTTTTCTTGTTGCGTTTTGTAAGAGCCTAAACGTAATATTATATTCACAGAATATTATATTCCACGGGGACTTTGATACCGGTCGAATAATATCTCGTTAAGCGGATATGTATATGCATACTTGTGTTTATTTATAATTTACAGTACCTTTTCTGTTTTGTACGTAATTTTATTCCTTCCATTACATGACAGAAATGTACACGACAACTATTGCTAAATACACATCCGTAAATTCATTGCTAACAAAATGTATAATCAGAAAGAAATGGATTGAGACGGATGTTTAGAAAGGTGAAGAATCAAGAATATTCTGAAAAGACGTTGTCCCTAAATTTATCTTCTTTCATTTTGGATCAAGCTGGCTCTCATTTCTTTTTAAAAACAAAAAAAAAAAAAAAACAAATATTACAAGACTCCCCCCCCCCCCAAGATAACAAAACACAGAAGCGAAACAAAACCACCACCCCGCAAACAGTTACAATTATTAACTTGAGTTGCTGGTGACTATTTTTCATTAAAGAATTTTCGAATCGCAAAAGCGATGTCTGGCAAAAGGCTTCACACGAATCCATTAATACTAGCAGGTATAGCATAGACAAATAAATGTCAATTTCAATACCATTTCATGTATAATAAAATAATAGATCAATACATTGAACATTGTGAAAAGCTGCAAAAGTTTATATTACTAGACAGGATATAGAGAATATTCCTCTGCAAAAGCTTAGATTACTAGACACGATATAGCGAATATCACTCTGCAAAAGTTTATATTACTAGACACGATATAGCGAATATCACTCTGGGTACCGTGCAAAAGTTATGAATAAGAGTGCACTGTTTTCATGGAGCAATGAGAAAATTAGAATGACACATATTTCAATGCAGACAGCATGTTATGTCATGTGATTCTTTTTTATGTTTGTTTGAATTATGGAATGAAAGGTATCAATTGTTGCATATGAAATCAAGTAGTCAACCGCATCAGATTTCATCTCCATGGTAAAGAGTAAATTGGACAGAGCTGTGAGTTATAATACCTAATATAGAAGCCATCGCTTACTGTTTTAATTATGTCAGAGAAAGTTCGCAAAGTAGATTTAAGTGTAAATGCTGATGTCTCATCTCAGTCGTATTTATGACTGTCATTGATTAAAGGACAAACTAAATGTGAATACGGAACTACATTTGAGAAGAATAAAAGCTCAGAAAGTTATGTTGATCATAATACTTTATTTGAATGGAGTAAAATGTAGGCGACATATTTTAGTGAGGGAAACACGAATACGGGTGGTAGCCAGTGATGCGCTTGGTATGGTTACGGATCATGACAGTGTCGAATACGGGTGGGATGTAGTGATCCGTGTGACGTATGATGACATTGCCAAAAAATAGGTAAATAATTAGTACTGAGTCACACAGCCTTCAAGGAAATATATAAATAGTAACACAGGGTTGGAGGAATTCTAATATATCGGTCACACTATTGTGAACCTCCTGTAACTCCTTTACCTTTACTCATTTTGAAGTACATATCGTGTACTTGCAAATATAGAATACAAACTAATTGATGGAAATTAAAGTTTAGAGTCTTTCAAGAACGAACTACATAAATACCTCAGTTCTAGACTTCCTCCTTCAAGATACTTGATGATTGGCTGGTTACCATTTGCCTATATACCCGTTATAAAATGACGGAATGTGACATTTATGATTATTAAAATACCAGTGAACATCCGCATGGGGGTACTTGATGATTGGCTTGCTATTTTACAAGCTTCTTAGAATGACGTCACCAGTCGTATTAGATTACAACTGAGAAATGCTGCTATAAATGATGCTGAAAGGGAAAGACACACCATTCCACAATGAAAATGACAGGAATCAGTTCAGTTGTAATTGTTTTCCTCACTGTACTGAAGGGCAGCCATTTGGCAAACATTGGTGAGGGCGAAATCGTATATGAATTCCAATATGCAGATTTCACTTGGAGCAACCAGTCCATGAAGGAAGCTTATATAGCTAACAGAACGTATATTGTGGAAAACTGCTTGATCGCTGGAATTAAAATATACAAGGAGAATGTTTACGTGACAGTTCCCAGGTGGCGTAATGGTGTTCCAGCCACTTTAAATCGAGTTGTGAGAAATGGAACAGGAAATGGGTCACAAGGGGCCATTCTCGAGCCATATCCCTCATGGGAGATGAATAAATTGGGGGACTGCCGATTCCTTCAGTACGCCCAAAGTATGGAGATTGATCCTAACACGGGCTGGATGTGGATAATTGACGCGGGAAGAATTAATCTTTTACCTATAGATGGGTCATCACCACAGAATCTTTGTCCTGCTAAACTTATTATTTTTGACATCGACAACAATATAGTTGTCAGGAGCTATGAATTTCCGAACGATATTGTTAACAGGTCGTCTAATTTCCTGAATGACATTGTGCTTGATTATGTCGATGGCCAGGTACGGTTTGCCTATATGACGGACACATTAGACGCCAAGATAGTGGTCTATAACTACATCACCAATTCCTCCTATATAATACAGCATCCTTCCATGTTGGGTGGGAAGAATTTTTCAGTAGCTGGGATCAATGTGAATGGTATAGCACTCTCCTATGATTTCACAACATTATTTTTTTGTCCTTTGTCTAGTCTAAACTTGTACAAAGTTCCAACATCAACTCTGAGAAGTGGCGGCGATTTCAACTCCACGGTGGTAAACTTGGGTCAGAAACGTGCACAAGCTGGAGGAATGGTGGCAGGGAAAAAAAACATATATTACGGAGTACTTTTCCAACATGGCGTTGATAGACTTCCGGTAGACGCTTCATCAGCAGCAAACAGCTCGAATGTTATCACACGAAACGACTCGTTAACTTGGGTAGACACACTCGCATTTGATGGAGAATATTTATGGTTTGTTGAGAATAACTTTAGTGAATTTAGACAAGGGAAGATGACGTTCAACGGCACCGAGACCAACATGAGGATATGGAAGGTGTATGTGGGAGAGAATGGTTATCTATTTGGTGCTAAATCCCGAACTCTGGTCAATAGTTCAGTAAAATCTGGAACATTCACTGCAATAACTTATTGTATCGGAACTGTTCTTTTGATTTTATTATTTGACAGACAGTACATAGGATTGTAAGTACATGAATAAATGCAACTATATTAATAGACAACACAACACTAAAAGTACAGACGAATAAAGTATGAACTTTGCTGATGTAACTTCAGCATAATATTTATGTCAGGGAATTCCAGTGTTGCTTTGAAATATTGTTATAATGTTCAATGTGTTCTACTAGTTTCATTCACTTTGTTTCCATGTTCATACATTGATTGGTCTTTGTTCATTATAGTACAATGACATGTAAATGTTTTTTGTTTTTTTTTAAAATGTTATTGTAAATCAGTCTAATTCCAAGTGATTTTCCGGTTCTCCCAATCTGGCTAAACTGCGAGTTGTATGTGTTTTAGTGTTATTTGGCGACTATTGGCCATGGATATACAAATAAATCAACACTCTTTACGATTCATTAAATGCAAATGAATTATTTAGCGTTTTTATGAGTGACCACCACTTTATTAATAGTACACTCACGAGACTGGAGTAAGTCTTTAAAAAATAATGAACAAATCTGCTTTTTGATATATATATATATATATATATATAATGTCTAAAATACGAACCACGTGACACGCATGAAGAACATACAGTATAAATGAATATCGTGCGTGCTGAAGCTGATCTAGCTAGAACACATATGAGTTACATTAAATATGAGATACATACTTAAAATTTTTCCCACGATGTACATGAATGTGAATCGCATGATACGTGTGTAAATGAAACAAGACACGTGTGAAATAGTTCTTACAGGCGCTTGTACGAATCGTACAGGACACGTTAACCCAGTTAACATGCGTTAAGTGTTCGCTGAGGCTCAGGCAGGCTGAACTCCGGAGAGAATTATCCTTTTTAATCAAGTTAGGTATCTTTTGCAATTCTTGCTAGCGTTTTTTTTTATATTTGTTATTAAATACCTACGCGAGGAATATCGCAAGCTTGAAATTTTCTCACATGTTTAATGTACAAACACAATAAATGTGATGGAAGACATTTGTTAGTTTTCGGTTTTACATATCGGCTGCATCCTCGTTTCTGCCTATGTCATTAACTTCTTATATTTGCTTTTTTTCTGTCCCTCTAGCCAATATATTTTTTAAACAGTCTTTAAAAGTAGAAAACATCGCCGTACTGTAAGGGTTAAAAGTTTTCGGCTTTCTGCAAAATCTCTCTAAAATAGATACTATCAATGCATGCAAACATATTATTTTCATATTTATTATCCTGTATTAACAATTGCATGCAAACATATTTTTTATATGCATTACCCTGTATTAACAATTACATGCAAACATATTATTTTCATATGTATTACCCTGTATTAACAATTGCATGCAAGTACTGTTAGGTGTGTATGACACATGGTAAATATAATTAATACCCATACGCGAAATATATAAGTGGTGTTTAGATGTTTTTTAAATTAATAAACATGGTATATATAAAGAAAGACAAATATTTTATTCAAAAATGTTATGTTCTCTCTCTCTCTCTCTCTCACACACACACACGCACGCACGCACGCGCACACACACACACACATTGTATGTATATCATCTTTGCTGTATCATTGATACACCACGAGATGTATTAATAATTTTTATTGAAAAGGAAACGAGGCTTGCCGGGTTTCATTTTAATGAAAACGGTACACAAAGAGTTAATTTATAAAAACCACCCGGAAGGAAACACACAAATAAAATAAAACTTTATTTGTGTTTGCAAACATGCATGCCCCACTGCAGACCAAAATGTCTTTAAAGAATTTAAATCATTTCAAATATTGCTATTGTGGCGGGAAATAGTTTTACGGATCATCTATGAATGCATTCAGCACATGTATACTAAATTTCATTTGCTTATCTCATGTAATTTATGCTTCATCACGCTGACAGGTTTTTTTAGTCAAAAGGTCTAAAAAGTCAGAACTGTGTAAAATATTGAACAATTGTTTTAATGGGCTGAAATTCTAACCAGGTCTCTATCAATTCATAAACATTTACTGGTCGCTCATAATGGAAATCATTCAGCATCTTGATGACATATGTCTATTCACTAAGTCTGATTAAACGTTGGATTCGAAGCACAGTACAATCTCAGCCAATTATACATACGATGATCTCGCTAAAATGTTGAGATGTGACCCATAACAACCGCCCAACCGATTAACAAAGTTTGATACAATATAAGAAATAGGGCCTCATAAGTGTTGATAATTAAAGCCAAGCAGATGACGAGTCAGCTCAAAAGTATGCATGGATCTAGCTCAAAATAATATTCATCCCAAATCCTTTTAAGCCTATTGACTTTGTTTGATTATAACTGGATAAGAAACAGTCTTTAGAGTGGTAACATGACTAGACAGGCCCAATCAAAATCACACCAGTCATATGTTTATAATTAGACATGTGTACACTTCTTTTGATCATATAAGCCCGAGTCTGAAGTTAGGTACAAATCAGAGATTGAAAATATGGCGTCCAGAGTGGTAGGTAATACGTTCAGCCAGTAGATGCAACATCAGGTTTATAATATGCGTGTGTCGCGCTCACTTTTCAAAATGTATGAATACCTTGATGACGTTATCCTATCTCAGTTTTTATCAAATTATCATCAGACTTATGGCTTTTAAATTAGTAATAAGCTTAGCTAATCAGAGCTAGCTCATTATTGAAATTATCCACAATCTTAACGATATAAATCGATATTCAGTTTGATTAAAATCTGAAAACAAATATGGCTTCCAGAGTAGTTACAAGGATAACCAATCACGTGATAGAGTACATAATGACGGCATCTCGCTCAGTATTAATTCCTTTAAAAATCTCGAAGACATAAGTCCGTATTTAAAAATATGTCAAAATAGGTTAAAAAACATTTGTCTTCCAGACTGGCAACAAGGTGGACAAAACAGATGAATGATCATCTGATTAAAGTGCGAGCAAATCGTTTTTGTATATAAAAAATATCAAACCTATCCAAGATATTTATAACATAAGTAAAAAGTCCACATCGTATCAAAATCGGACCTGAAATCTGGCCTCAAATATAGTAACAAGGTCAGCCAAACTGATGCTTGAGTACCATCTCAGTATGTGTGGATCTCGTTCATTATCGAACTCATCCAATATTTTGATATAGGTTCATAGTTCAAGTGTGATGTTCATATATATATATATATATATATATATATATATATATATATATATATATATATATATATATATATATATATATATATATATATATATATAGATATATATAATGTATACTTTCTCATACGTCTATAACAATTTTGATTTCGAATAGTTTTCATTATCTTTGTGCTGTTAATATTTGCAAATGTAATATGTCAAATTAATGAAAATATTATTGTTTAAATATAATTTTTAAAAGACGTTAGGGGGATTGATTAAAGTGTAGTAAAATCTTCAAAAACCTTGTAATATATTTTGCCAAAACCCAGATATATCATTCACAGATGCAAGGATTCTGATGAAGCGGAAATGCAAAGCAAATTTTTAAAAAAAAGTTTTATATGTGTATCTCTTTTTTTTAAAATAAAAGTCTTCAGAGTCATACAATTTTTATAAACCGTTTGGTATAAAATCATTTTTTTATATCTCAATAATCTACATACGTTTATATCCATATTTTAATTATGGATGTAATTATGGATTTAATTAACTATCGCTGTTTGTTTATGTCTCTGTCTGTATGTTTATATAAACATCTATCTGTCGGTCAGACATCTTTAAGTATATGTATGTACTGTTATTATGGGTAGGATGTGGGTACAACCCTTCGCCTCGTCCTAAATATACACTAAGAGAGAGAGAGAGAGAGAGAGAGAGAGAGAGAGAGAGAGAGAGAGAGAGAGAGAGAGAGAGAGAGAGAGAGATGGACTTAGAAGGGTGTTGGATCAGTGAAATGCTACTGTTGTTTATACTGGCTTGTGTAACTCCATAGTTTTAGTTGTTGCAACATTTTAACTAGTGGAGAAGGGTGCAATGGTTGGATATAAAATTCCCTCACGAATTGAGACTAGAAGAGTGATATATGATTGCTGATGAATAATTGTTTAAGAGATATGCCATACAAACTTCAAATATGGAAAGGTAATATTTTACAGAAACAATTATATTGCTAGAGAAATAGTGCTTGCTTTCTAGTAACGATAGGTATGGGATGGGCAGTGAGGGTTATTAGAAACACCAAGGGGTATGCAACTCTAAGGGTTAGTTACTTAGTACATTGATTATTAGGGGAATGCTTTTTCGATAGGTTAATAATCACAGATCCAGGTAAAACAGATGTGTCATTCATGCATTTATGGGTAGATTATATCAGATACTAACACACCCAGATAAAGGAGTGGTAATTTCTACCACCTTTATTGTATAGCTGTAGTAAAGAATGATTTCAATACAAGCCATTGAATTTTTAAAAACCTTTCAATAAAATCAGAGAATCCAAGTATACGTTAAAATACCACTACTACTACTATTACTACTATCGTTATTTTTATTCATTATAATTATTCATAGTATTCATAGTATTCATATTTTTCCTCTTCTTCTTTTTCTTCTTCTTCTTCTTCTTCACATTATCATTATTATTATTATTATTATTATTATTATTATTATTATTGTTGTTGTTGATGTTGTTGTTGCTGCTGCTATTGAATAGAGGCAATTTCTAATTTTAAGTCTGGATGCAAAATTTAGTGTTTTGTAATTTAGTTTTGAATGTTATCCCGTGAGATTTTGTAACTGATCACCTATCCACTTCTTGTCGAGGTATTCACGTTTACTATGCCAAAGGTCAGCAAGCGATATACGTACATACTACATAGTTTACACAAAACCCCACCGAAATGAATGGTAAGCTTTTTCTGACAATTTTAATGCAAAGAGTGCAAATATACCAACGTTGTCTGTATTTCAACAACGTATTGAATAATAGGAAGAACATTCATTTTCCTTGTCACGTTTCTTAAGGGTTTGAAATATATACATTAAAAAGTTGGTAATGGTGCGATTAAAGAAAAGATTCCCAAATTGTTGAGTTGTACAGTCTTATTCATTTGCAGAATCAACTCATACCCACAGAACAAGCACTAAATGCAAACACGTACGTAACACCTGGACAAATAATATACAATTATATGTTTGACACATTTGAGTGACACATGGAATGAGTCTACAAACAAGAGTTAAATAATGGATTAAAAGAAACAGTCCGAGGACAAAGGATAGAAAATCACACAATCTTCAATCAGATACTACAGTATGTACTGACGATTTATACCCCGGCAAAGTTATGAGAAGAGAGAATAGGAAAATAAGTCGTAAGAATGTTGTAGCGGGACACTCAACAAAAAATATATTTTCTATGTTCATTATTGACATTGAAGAAGAAATTATTAACAGTGGTGTTCAAGGTGTTGACACAGCTATGCTAAAATGTTGGTGATTTTACGAGCAGATGTTTTAGTCAAATTTTCTGTGTGAAATGTGAGTGCGCAAAATGGTACAAGTTCGCCGAAAATCTTATTTCGAGTATGTATTGTGGCAATACAATAGATTCTTAAAGTCAACACAACCAAAGGATAATTATGGTTTTCCGTGTGAGAGGAACAATAACGGTTGACACTTTATTCTTCTATGAAGGTTTGGAGTAAGAGATTGCTAATATATTTCCGCTTTATGGCGTGGCTTTTACAACTGGATTCTTCAACTCTTGCTCAAGTATTGATTGCACAAGCTTAACATGCATTATTTGCAATAGATAAATATTTGCACACGTTTTCAAACAGAAAAGAGCGGAAGCCAGACAAGGTTTGTAAAATTCAAGAAATAATTTATTTCTATAGAATACAAAATAAAAAGTGTAAGTTTAAAAAAGAAGAGACAGTTTTGTGAATTATATCCCAGAGAACCCTAAAGGTTCTGTCACAAACCCAAATGCATGAAATTCCAATTGAAATTCTTGTCGTGTTTCAGTGATATTCATGCAGCCTGGAACATGTGCTAATGTAACAATGACATGGAATGTAGAGATGTTTTAAGAGCCAATTGATTTATCTCAAATAATATAATCCAAAATGTCCTTGACGGAATTCAGTATTATTCCAGATGTATACTTTAGTCCAAGAATACCAATGAGCACTTTCTGATTCCAGTTAATAATATAATCAATTAAACCTACCCAACGAAAAATTAAGTATAACAAAGGAAAAACTAATTCCACTTCATATGCAATGCATGAATGAAGGATCCAAATGTAAACAACTTTATATACCCTTCCTTTATCTACCATTCACTTGACTTTATATCGTAATTACGCTCTTTTCGAAATACTCTGTGAATTTAATGAGAAATTTCCTTTCATGAACTTTCTAAGGTCACAATCAACACAGTATCTTTAACTCAAACTGAAGTAAACATGTTTACATTCAATATTTGTTTAAATATTTGATCATTACTCATAGCAAAACTATTAGATATGTGTATGTATGTTGTGTATGTATGTATATGTATATGTGACACACAATCATGGAAAAAAGCTATCTTACTGACATAGAATGCAATTTCCTAGTAAGAAAAAAAATTCAATATCGATGATCTGAATTTTTAAATGACCCAGTTGAGTTGAACCCGATTGAAAAATCAAGATGTTGGAGGCACATTTCCTATATATGGTCAAACAATGTCTGCCTGACAAATTATGCAAAAATGGCAATATATAATAAAAAATATTTAAGATATAGATTATATAGAAATAATTCATCAAACTGGGATATGATGATTATCTGGATATAGACAAAATTTAGAAAGTGTATAACATACAAAGACCTGAATATTTTGCATTACCCTGGACATCGAGTATCGCTATTTATAAGAATGCCATTGTTATTTTCCGCAATGAAATTAGTATTTAAACTATTTTTTTGGGACAGGTCCTGGTATGTTGAAGTTTATTATATTGCAATATAATATTCTTATGAAACTACTAAAAGTAAATTCCATTGTGCTTCTGTTTTGTGGAAACACTTGTTGTGCATTCTCCCAAAAGAGCTTTTATTCAAGAAAATGGATGGAAATCATTATCAAACTTAAATTATATGCTAAAACTGTCGCCTGGTTCGATCCATTTTGATCCTATGTCGCTAAGGAATGTGCACTATCTGAGTGGTCAATGGGGCACCTGAATAAGAATCCTTTGCTCGAGCTTTCCCATTTAAATATTGATTTACGAAGGTGCTGTTTTAGTACCAATGGCAGCTCAAATGATTTGTAGGAGTAATGGCTGTCGAATACGAAATTGTTAAACTTAAGAGCGTGAGTTAAATGACTGTAGGGAAGGAAGGATCAGGTCATCAGTTAATGTTTTCTTCCAGGCTCTGGTGCCTTCTTCACGTATAATGTTGGTCTATAAGGGACATACATTAACATATATTGGCTGTATGGAGACAGTGTTCCCACGAAAGGACGAAGATGATAATTAACGATTTCAGAAAGTTTCTCAGTAATATGGCTGTTTCCGAAAATGATTGTCTCTCCTGTGTTCCCTTCCCTGTGTACTTTAGGGAGTTAATGAAATAATAATGGCTTAGGGTATACAAATATGAGTTAAATTAGTGTTTTGTCATCAATGTGTAGTGAGTTGTACATGTGTAGTGAGTTGTACATGTGTAGTGAGTTGTACATGTGCTTAATGTGTAACACAACTTCAGAGTGGTCAGGTGGACGTTGCATGTTCGCTTCTTTGATGCTGTCAGACGTATTCATGATAACGCATTATCTCTTGTCTGCTGGGTTGATGATAATATCATCCTTCTCGCACATATTGGTTTCAATAACTGTCTTTCCCATCTGGTTATAATTGCGATTAATTTTAATTATGTATGTAACAAATCTAGATGTAAATACATTGGAACATGGACGTTTTGTCGTTAAATAGTTGTTGTAGAGAGTGGATAATAATAATAATAATAATAATAATAATAATAATAATAATAATAATAATAAAAATAAAATAATGAAGAATCTGCGTAGCACATAATCTTTAGAAGCTATAAGCGCTTTACAACATTAGACAACAACTATAACATAAAAATCATATATAATAATATGATTACAAAAAGAAACACCACGAAATTAGAAAACATGAAACATGCTGAAAATATTTATGGTAGGAAACGTCATTAGGTCTTTAAGTTCGTTCTTGCAGTCAAACAGGCATTTCCCAATGCGAATCAAATTTCTTCCAGCTGGTGAATTACTCCCCCAAATTTGCTTTTGGTGATAGCAGGAACTTAGGCATGCTCAATTCTTTTACCTCAAAAAGTGCTATTGCATCCCTCAACCAAAAGTCTCAAAGATCCATGAGGGAATGACAAGATATACTGGACGCAATGGCGTCACTAGGGGCTGTGGGAGTGGGGTGCGGACCGCACCGGGTGACAATATCATGGGGGGGGGGGGGGGTCACCGAAGTGACTTTCTATAGTATTTTTGATTTTTTGTGTGCAGGAAGGAGGTCCATTGGGGCCCGCCAATGAGTTACCACACATGACTGTCTCTACATGTTTCGAATTTTTGAGAAGGAAAGAGGTCCATGGAGGTGACACCATGAGTTACCACACTTTGTGACACCAACCCTAGTGATGCCACTGACTGGACAAACGAGACTACGTACACTCAGCACTGGACACTGTTGATAGGTTTGCGATCCGGACTTCGGTAGTAAAATGTTTCCAGGAGTCACGTTTTGGCTTCGGATTGTCCTTAAAAGATCTCAACTGTATACCTGCACAGGTAAAACTTTACAAACAATTTGGGAAAAAATGGCAAAGATAATTAAGTTAATACTTCATCACCAACTGATGGAAAAAATCAGCAATCCTTCTGGGCAAAATGGACCCATGACTAAATTTAGAACATCAAAGAATCATGTATTCTACGTCGATTGACAATTTAAAGTAGACATCACAACTTATGCAAATCTGTTCCAAGAAAACGGTGTTAATCGTTTGCTTATTGATTAATTTGCCTTTACGTGTCAATCAGACCCCTCAATGACAAAACTATTTAACTTAGTAAACCAGTTTATAAAAAATCCTTAAGGATACAAAATTTAAGAAACTGCGGTCAGGCAATTGCTCTGAATTGGTAGAAAATGGGTAATAAGGTATCTGAATGACAATGATGTATATATTTGTCACCAAGCCAACTCCGACGAAAGGTGACATCGTAGTACGTTGACAAAGCTCAATAAAGAATAATCCTCACTTAATCGAAGTTATAGATACTCTGATATCTACCTTATCAATATTTTGCTACAGTCATCACTTTGAGCAGAATCTATAAAGGAAATCAACAATGTGATCCTCACCCTAAACGGGTTAACCAGACTTTTGCGTGAGACATAGCGACGTGAGCGCATCCTTGAATATGGATGTCTTAATTGATGCTACAGATTTTTAGTTGGTTTTACTGACTGCAAAATAGATAGCTTGTGTTAAATGAGTGTAAGATTGATACTTACTAGCTGTGTGCACGTTACTTGTCAGTACATTAAAACGTTGTTCTTCATTGTTTTAGATTCTCTTCCAAAACCGCAAACCTTGCAAGGCAAATCTTAAAGAAAAACAAATTACTCGTACACTCTTGAAAATGTAAC
Source organism: Unio delphinus (assembly GCA_029339505.1). NCBI lineage: Eukaryota > Metazoa > Mollusca > Bivalvia > Unionida > Unionidae > Unio > Unio delphinus. The sequence continues at coordinate 4,431,684 of JAQISU010001239.1, forward strand.
ATTTACAGTTAGATGTCAGGTTACTTTGGTATTAAGGGTAACGAAGGGCAGGAAAAGTAGCCAATGTTACCATTGATTCACTCATTTCTGAATGAAAGATTCCAGATATTGGCTTAAATTATTTTATGCGCGGTATGTTTATATGCTTGGTTAAATATATGTAATGAAAACGCCAAAAAGAAAGCTTCTAGAAGATTCAACCCTTCATTGAAGTGTGTGTGTGTGTGTGTGTGTGTGTGTGTGTGATTTTGATTTTTAACGTAGCTTTAACAATTGTGCAGTCATATAGCCAATATGTCTGCAGTGTGGTGGTTTGTTGTGATGTCTAGCATTGGGACATCATGCCGCAGACATGTAGCATAATGTCCCACCCATTCACAATATCCTGACACATGGCCTACCAGTCCTAACACAAAACTCTTAATGATGAACGCCCAGCGAGGCAGCTCATACTACCATTTTAAAAGTATTTGGGATGACTCGGCCTGAGTTCGAAACTTGCGACTTCCTGCATCTGAGTCGTACGCTCTATCCGCTTCGGCCATTGGATCAGTGTTAATAAGGAATGGGATCCATTACTTAAAACAAATTGGAATAAATGGTTGCTAGTCTGCCGTTTGTGTATAGGGTACACATAACTGACTAATGACTAGGTCCACAAAGGTGAACCTCGACAAGAGTTCCACTGACAACATAAACATTCTTTCCGAGTGTATCGAATTCACCCTGTCAGGGAGAAGCTTTTTAATGATGAAATACCCACGTGACGTGAGGATCTAGGGAAAACACAAGGACGTGCATGTTCATATATAATGCACGAGAATGTTGACGTTTATGGAATGGAGATTGTTTTCATAAAATAATCGTGATCATTATATTTACGGATCTTATAGTTTATAATTTGTATTTTTTAAATATATTTTATATTTTGTCTTTATGTGAATATATATTTTGAAAAAGATTCATCTACCTTATAATATTAATGTTTCGTTAATCGAGACTCTTCATTTGCTGAATTTCGTTTTTAATTATCATTATCATGCCTTTAAACGATCCATGTAAGGCTGACTTTCAGTACTCGACCGAGACAACGTCTGATGGTCACGCAAAAATGATCCGCGTAAGGCTGATTTTCAGTTCTCGACCGAGACAACGTCTGATGGTCACGCAAAAATGATCCGTGTAAGGTTGATTCTTTCTCATCGTTCGACCATGCAAATTTCCGATGATCACACATGTCAAGATGAGAATAATCAGCAGGTATTGTAAGATGATTGAGGCAGGTGGGATATGATCTAAGGAAAACAGAAGCGCATGAATGAGTTGTTAATTTATAATGCTTAAGAATAAATGAATGAATCGGATGCACTGCTCGGGCGCATACACCCCTATAGTGGACATAACAAAAAGATGCACACACACACACACACACACACACACACACACAACGGATATAAGAAAATGACATTACTCCTAGACTGAACTGAACAAAACATGACTTTTCATCAAATAAACACAAAAAAATCAAAGGATATCATTAACTCATAGAGATATCACCAAATATGATTAAAATATGAAATTATAAACAAGTGGGTTGACATGAGGGTATTTCTTGAAAACGACTGAACTAAATTATTATTATAAAAATTATTATTATTTTAAGCATATTTGTATATGAATCTTTCTCCGGAAAGAAAACTCACTCTGAATTATAATAAAATCTATAGCCCATTTTAGTTCATATATATTGCAAAGGTATTTCAGTACACACGTTTTCGTGACAGGTAACTTGTAATTATTGCCTTTGGGCCAGTATGACTGCATTGCCGGTCTATTTTTATAGTATCTTTTCCTCTTCTTTTGGTGGTGATACTTGATTTAGATTTAGCATTCTTGTATTGATTTAACGAAACGTATTAATTCTATGAATAGGATCATTATGGGGTGATGATTTCTGTAAATTCTGGCGACTGCACAGCAGGTAACCATTCATTGACGTGGAGGCGAATGTGATACCTGTTTTATCATTCTTTGTTTTCAGAAATTGTATAATGTTGACAATTAACATAATCAATGGAGTTTTCCTTGTGTTCAAGAGTTCTAAAAAACAAATACAGGGTGCGTTTGGGACCATACAATAATCGGTCCTAAGAGTAGTTATCTCCATGCATTATTACTCAAGCATTGTAGGTTTGTCAAAGTCATTTTAACCTGCATTATTCAAAGTCCAAAGCAGTCAAGCAATCAAACCAGGTAATACATTGTCATTACGTTGGCATCTTCAGATGGAATAACCCCCACCCCAATCAACAAATAATTGTGATGGGTACAATGTTTATTAGCACATTAGAAAAATACATGTTAAATGAGCGGATGTTTTACATAACTCATTATATTATTTATGTTAATTCAGGTAAAACAATTGTTTTGAATTTTTGTTGATTTTGCACACGTGTTTGATTCTTTTATAAGGAACATGAATACGAATAAGACTTAAATATTAGATATTGAACATTCAACTTATGAAAATATCAAAAGTATTGTCAGACATTCAATTTGTGAAAATGTCAAAAGTATTGTGAGACATTCAATTTGTGAAAATGTCAAAAGTAAAGTGGGGTTTGATAACACTTGTGGAATATTTTAAAAGTGTAACCGTTCAGATTAAATGGATACCTGCAATCTGAAACACTTGACTAAACTCATATATATCTATATTGTGTATCCATTAGAAACGGGTTGGAATAGGTTGCAAGGGTTATTAGCAACGGGATGGGATAGGCTTTGAGACTATTAGGAACGGAAAGGGATGGGCTTATAAGGGTTATTAGGAGAAGGATGGGATAAGCTATGAGGATTAATAGGAATGACGGGAAGAGTTGTGAGGGTTATTAGGAACAGGATGGGATAGATAGTGAGAGTTTTCAGGAACGGGATGAGATTGGCTTGGAGGGTTATTAGCAACGGTACGGGATGCGTATCGTAAAGGGTCATAGGAACATGATGGGATATGCAATAAGGGTTTTTAGAAACAAATAGGATGGCTTGTGAGGGTTATTACAAAAGGAGATGGGATATTCAGTGATCGTTATTAGGAAAGGATGAGATAGATTCCTGAAATTTAAATTTCACTATCTACAGTATGCAACCATTTTAATTTCTTGAATTATGCCCTTTAGTCGTTCGGAAGGTCCGATACGATGCCAGTATTTCCCAATGATATGTTCAAAGCTTTGAGTACTGGATTGGAAAGCAACTATAAAGTGGTTACGCTTGTTGGTTTTATATTTCTTGATGGTTCATTTATCGAAAGAGTCTAGTTTAATTATTAGCATTGTCAACGTAATTACGCATGAATACTCTCCTTAGCACGCTGGGTCTCTTTACAAAGTAGCTGGATTAGAGTACATGCATTTGGTCCTAACGCATAGGCCGTAACTCTTTTAATGGCTGCTTGGGGTGGCAGTTGGTCGGATCAGAAACTTGTGAGAGTCAGTTGCTGTGCAATACAAGTTAGTTTATATGTTCTCTCTAGCTATATAGAATAAGTGTCCAAAAAGACGTGAGATCTGTATGATCATATGTAAATTTAATTTTAGGATATAAGTAATTATCGTACTCCAAATAATGTAAAATTATAGCCCGTTTCGATCCAATTTAATTATATGTCCTCAATGAATCAACGCCAGCTTATATTTTTGTGGAGTGCCTCATTGAGGAGGTTTTTCTTGAGTCTTGCCATGAACATTTTGACATAGGAAGTTACCATGTTAGTGTCCATTTCAGTTTAAATAATTTGTAGAAATTGTTTGTTGTTTAATACAAAACTATGAAACAAAAAGGGATTTGAAACTTTGATTATAATGTCTGTAAGAAAGGAAGGGTCAGTTTGCTATCGCATGTTTCATTACAGGCTGTGATACGTTCCTTGAGCGGAATGTTGGTGTATAGCAGAGAGACATCCATAGTGACGAGACCATGACGTTCTATGAAACACACACACTCTCTCTCCTCGTTTTTCACTGTATTCTAACATGTGCACTTGCACTCCCTGTTTGTCAGCAGTCATGCTTTTCTAATAGGATTTTCCTAATTTCATCAAATGAGACCCTTGTCTTTTGCATGTTACAGTCTGCTACTAACAAATAATATTCCAACAATTCCGTCAGCAGAAGAATCAGGTCTCCTAAAACCCATCCTCCTGTCCATGTTACGTTCCAAATCGCTTGCTCTCTCACAAGACCAACATACAGTTCTTCTAACTGAACAAAACCTGACAAATCATATGGCAACATTAATCAATCAAATATGTAACCATTCACTGGACTTCTGAATGTAATAATACCAATAAAAAATAAGTGGTTAAAACTATATAGAATGACAATGACGTACACGTGCTCTGCCCCGCAAAATCCGACTTAAGGTAACAATATAAATACACTACACAACACTACACTATACTATACTAATTACAATACACCACACCACATCACACCACACCACACTACACTACACTACACTACCCTACCCTACCCTACCCTACCCTACCCTACAATATAATACACTATAATGCACTACACTACACATATTACACCATACTACATTAACCGCTCCGGTGGCCTAGTGGTTAGAGCGTCCGCCCCGGAAGCGGGAGGTCGTCGGTTCGATCCCCGGCCGAGTCATACCAAAGACTTACAAAAATGGTACTAACAGCTGCCTCTTTACCTAGGTTGTACAGATAGATGGAACAATGATCGATGCTGAACAATGATTCATGATTTATGCTAAACTCATAAGATGCTAAACTACTCAGTAAAAGAAGTAGCCGTTTATGAAAAATGACATACATCTCCAAAGATATATCCCTTTTGACTTGTCTTCAATGCCTAGCTATTCAAAAAATCACGTAGCTGTGAAAATGAAACGTTATAGATGTATACCATCTTTACCTCTAAGTTCTGGAGAACTAATTCGAACAATACGAATGACAACCACGATATCTACGTACCAAAAACATGTTAGAATGAATCATGCCGTGAATCACAAATACTGGGAGATACTTAAAAATTATTAAAGCGAAACATCCTTTCACTTTAGTTGGGCGTCCAGCACGGAGTATTACAACGGGCAGCACATCATTTCACTTGGAAAATGTGTTTGACGCCCATAAACCCAGTAGTTAGTTTATACGTCAAATATAAGGTAGATTATAAAAATTATAAATCAAATCCTTTTACAATGTAACTAACCCATGAATGATTAAATCGGACAGGTACAAAGTAAAAAATAAATGTCAATAAGCAATTGAACGCTGTGTTGAATATTATCACTGAATGTATGAATGATTCACATCCAAAATTGTATGTATGTATGTATGTATGTATGTATGTATGTATGTATGTATGTGTGTGTGTCTGTGTGTGTGTGTGTGTGCGCGCGCGCGTGCGTGCGTGCGTAGATGGATGCACACACTGTGCTGACTATACAGTGTACCTTTAGTACCTCTCATCAGACACACAGGACAAAGAAAGAATAAATGTCAGTCACATTAACGTTAACAAAATCTACACTACTTTGCATGACCTAGGGACATCATCAAAAGACGGTTACATTGTACAAGGTTACATCCATTAGTCACCTCTGATGACTTACGGGAGAGTACATCTGCATTATTCTTCATTGAGAGAGAGAGAGAGAGAGAGAGAGAGAGAGAGAGAGAGAGAGAGAGAGAGAGAGAGAGAGAGAGAGTCATTCATATAATATGCATGTGTTTTTTTCATTTCTTTTTTCATCTACGTTAAAAAAATTGCCATTTTATTCCACCCTATTTTGTATATTATGAAGACAAGCAATTACGTATGACCATATCGTTAAAGAATACCTCAACCCCATTAACGAGGAACCAGAGCTAAACTGTCTGCTATTCAGATGGTCGTTTAAACCTACATTATTCAAATCTAACTCGGTGAGGCTACTGCAATGATAGAAAATGTAAATAAAAATATAAAATCCTTTATTTCAAATCTCTGTGAAGGATATAATCAAGACAAGCATGTAGTAAACATAGTATGAGCTTGTGTTTTATTTATCTGAAATAAATGAGAACTTAAAATATGAAGAATCTTTGAAATCATCGTAATCGAAGTATTGCAAAAAAGTCAATAACTGCAATTTGTTAGGGAAGGAGGAGCTTTAAGCACAAATACACCTACTAGCTCCATCACGTACGTATGTATATATGTACGTATGTATATATGTACGAATGTATATATGTACGTATAGGCTTCAACGACACGTCAGCACAGTGCTTACTAAATAGTGTCTAGTAAGTTTCGGTATAATAATGAATACTAATATCGGTAAACATCGGTAAGAGTAACTTTATGTATCATAAAATAGTGTAATACATGTAAATTCCGATAAGATAGTGTTTCCTGTTACCCTCATGTGCGCATCAGAGACCCCACACATGTTTAATTGTCTACCATCGCATAATACACCATTAGGTCTTGATCTATGCTATTTATTCAGGTGATTAGACTTAACAAACTGTTTCTTAGTGCATCTCATAAGAGACACTTAATTGATGCAGACATTTTTTTACCTAGATACTTCCGGTGGTGCTGTTGCTGAAAATGTCTTGGATGTCTTAGAAGAGTGTGGATTATACAGCATCAGATCGATTTGAACTTGGAGGACAAATTCCGAATTAGTCTAATTTAGGATACATAACTTACTATTTACGGGGTTTAGCCGTATTAGTCTTTTTAGGATACATAATATACTCTTTGCGGACTTAACCCAATTAGTTTAATTTAGGAAACCTAACTTACCGGGTAAGGATTTTACCCGTAATAGTCCAATTTAGTATACCTAACATACTTTTAGTAAACGTTATCCGTATAAGTCTAATTTAGCATAACTAATTTACTCTTTGCGAACTTTATCCGTATTAGATTGATTTACTATACCTAACTTACTCTTTACGGACTTTATCCGTATTAGACTGATTTACTATACCTAACTTACTCTTTGCGGACTTTATCCGTATTAGTCTAATTTAGGAAACATAACTTACTCTTTGAGGACTTAACGCGTGTTAGTCTAATTTAGGAAACATAACTTACTCTTTGAGGACTTAACGCGTGTTAGTCTAATTTAGGAAACATAACCTACTCTTTGCGGACTTTATCCGTTTTAGTCTTTTTTAGGATACCTAACCTACTCTTTGCGGACTTTACCCGTTTTAGTCGATTTTAAGATACCTAACACACTCTTTGCGGACTTTACCCGTAATAGTCTAATTAAGGAAACCAAATTTACTTTTTGCAAATTTTAACCGTATTAGTCCGATTTAGGTTACCTAACTTATTATTTGCAGACGTTACCAGTATTAATCTATTTTAGGATACCTAACTTACTCATTGCGGACTTTTAACGTATAAGTCTAGAACTTACTCTTTACCGACTTTACCAAAACAGTTCTTAGCCAATGTATCCCCTAGATGTGCAGACAGTCACAAATCTCCTTGGCATCAAACTGACTGAGTAAAAGAAAAACTGGGACTCGAATTAAACATGGTAGACAAGGATCTGTGTTTTGTTTTCTGTAGTTGGACCAGACTTATAAGTGAGTAAAGACGGTACAGGGTATACCTGCGAAATTCAATCTTGGCCAATTAAAAGAAATTTAAAGTTACAGTTTTTCCAAGAATGACATCAATTCATTACAGTAGTTTATTTTTGCTTCCTTCTTTGGGGCACGTGGTGGATATCTGGTCGTTCTTTGTCCATATATCCTTCGTGGAATGACCTCGTCATTGTCAGTTACAATTAAAGAATTATTACTGCAGACGATAACCAATGAAAATGAGATAAAGTAGTTCAAAGCTGAATCCAAGTAAAATAAGGGTTTTATGTGTTCGAGTGTTGGCAGTTGAGAAAATGTCCATGGATATACAATCGATATGATTGTATTATGGACTTTATTGAATGGATTTTGTTCAATAAAGGACTGATATAGTCCTTTATTGAACAAAATCCATTCAATAAAGTCCATAATAAAAACATAACTTATTTCTTTTAAAAAAATATTAAGTAAGGCCACAGTCATTACACACATTTATGGTTGAATAAGTAAACCAACACACAAGCAGACTGGAATTTCTTATCTTGACATGGGAATGCACGCTCTGATCCCTATGTGTTACTATCGGCGTCATGTTTTGTTTTAATCAATGCCCCTTTTCAACTTCTTAGATTACATGCCACAAAATGCAAACAGCAAATCTGTACATTTATTCACCATAAAACTAACTTTTATCTGAGAGTGAATTCTAAATTTGTATTAACTGTATTTCTTTTAAATATAAAAAGAAAATACACAGGTATAAACATATACATGCAATGAACATTATACAATACAACATAAAAATATTGTTCGTTCACTCGTAGAACACGTTGATCTCAATTACGGGATAAAGGTACATGTAGTATGATACTGTACGTACCTTAGTACTTTGCGACCAAGCTTCAAACACAGATCATTGTTATATTCACCGGAAGCGTATTATTTTACAATATAAGTGATATATTAAATTTTCATAGAATAAAAATACAGATTGCTTATAACAATTACTGATATAAATTAACTCAAAAAGAATACATTTGGGAAAACTAGTAGACTTGATGAAGAAAACAAAATTAAGAATTGTTGTCGCCGCACTTGTACTTCCGGGTGTAAAAGGAAAAGATTTTACCTGACCTGATTTTTATAGTGGGCGTCTATAATGGCTTTTTCTCATAAACGAAACCAACACCATACAAGTTATATCGTTTTTAAAGTTTGGTCATAGAGACAATACGTACAGGATTAAATGTGTTATACCAGACTTACACAGACATATAATGAGTTTTAAAAATATGACCACTATGGTATTTCAGAATTTAATTATATTCAATATTGTTAATGTTCCGAAAAGCGTCGGAACGAGGGGATATTGGAATTTAATTAGTTCTATGTGCTTTGAAATTGCTCCACTAGAAGTGTTATATCGAGGGACTATGGGAATATAATTAGTTGTGAGTACCTTGTAATGTATTTCCTGAACAGCATTATAGTAAGGGACAACGGGAATTTGATTAGTTGTATGTACCTTGCACTTGTTCCCTTGAAGACAATGGGAATTTAACTAGTTGTGAGTACCTTGTAATGTATTTCCTGAACAGCATTATAGTACGGGACAACGGGAATTTGATTAGTTGTATGTACCTTGCACTTGCTCCCTTGAAGACAATGGGAATTTGATTAGTTGTAAATGCCTTGTAATGGCTCCCTGATTAACTTTATAATGAGAGACTACTACATCACTGGTGCTATACACTTTTTAAGCTCCAGTTAGTTTTAATAAACAATGAAAAAGTAGAAATTATAAAAATCTGTTTTCAAATGTTAGACTGAGAGACACTCATTAATTTGGATGAGGAATTGGAACATTCAGGTAACTGAAATTGGCGTCACCATACCTCTGTGTCAGTTTGCAGGTAACATATTCATCAAGTAAACTTTAGCGTCGAATGATTGCTTTGTTAGACGCCTTTATTCAACGAATTGATCAGAATTTGTAGGAATTTCAAGCCTTTGGTTGACTTAAATCAAGAATAAGACACTGTGATTAACACCCCACCCCCATCCCGAATTTAAATTTTAATATAATACATAAAAAAACAATTACCGAATATCTGTTTAATGTTTTTACAAAATGACCGTTGGCCATCTGTACCTGAAAGCACAAAATTACTGTTGACCAAGCGTAAGAAACTATTTAAATCTCAAGTCAAATTTTTATTTCTCTTCCCATAGAAATGACAACACTGACACATAAAGAGAAGGGTGGCAGGTTGGATTGACAGACCGCAACCCACCCAAATCATCTTTTTCAGTCAAAATAGAATACGTTTATCTGAAAATCAATAAGAAAATGTTATTTCCAGATACAAGAAGCATATTATGGTTTGATGAAGCATCAACATTAACAACAACAGCAACAAAAACGATAACTACAACAACAACAACAACAACAACAACTACTACTACTACTACTACTACTACTACTACTACTACTACTACTACTACTACTACTACTACATAGAGAGCAATTCAAGTATACTGTTAGGCCGAGTATTGCGAATTTATACATGACAGTTGTTATTACTTCAATCAACAATGAATATAGTTTGGAACTGTGATGGTAGGTATTTCTTTTAATGGTGGTGGTTGTCGATGACTAGAGTAAATATTTAAAAATGAAATTAAATGGAGATCTTAGATATAGACTAGAAAAACGCAAGTCCCACCTTTACAGGATATAAAAATTAATTAGATAAACGAAACAAAATTCAACAAGACTTATTGATCGTATGATGCACATGTACCAGAAAAATAAATGAACTCAAAAGTCTAATAGTTCCGTTTACATAGATATGCAAATTTCATCACGAAGTCGAGTGTGGGGTTGGAACCTAAGTTTTGCAGTATTTCTAAATAACATGATAACCGGTTATATGGTCACGCTCCAAAATCAACCTAGCTTGTTGGTTAAGGTAGACTTGCACTTGAGGGCTCTTGTTACCTCTGGACTACTCGTGCGTCACCGCCTTTAGAGAACCTCTTTCGGTCGTCAAGTATGTTATACGCATCGTTCACTCTGTTACAAGAACAACCCTCAAACATCCAGTGGTTACATATAATGTTCACGCTTAATAAAGTTAAAAAAAACTTTAAATTTCATCGTGTAGGTGTAAGTTATCGTATTTAATTTTCTCGAAGTCGCCGTCTGAGTCATTTGGATGCTAAAATACTCTTTTAGGTCTACTGAATATTTTATCTTCTTGGAAGAAGCACTTTGCTGTGACGGCATGGTTTGAAAGAGGTCAATGATGTTTGCTCCTTCTCTTTTTCATCTGTGTAGAACGATCCATCTTTCACGGCGTTTGTCTTCACATTGAGTTGTTATTGGAAGTCGACCCTTTATATACTGGTTGATATCATCGTGTGCATAAGGTAAAGTCTTGTAGTCTGGACTTTTCACTGGTTGAAGAGTTTTCCATGGCGTTAGTAAATAAATAACTAAGATGTGGTACTGCTTTGATTGTGAGGCACAGCATAGCACTCGAGTTTCTTGATGGACTTGATTCTTACGTTCAATACTTGCTATGTGAAAGGATTCATCTTTCTTGCTTGGCAGCGGTAGTTACAATACACGTTCGTAATGACATTTCCAAATTCGTCAGCTTCTACAAAGTTCAGTTCCTTTTTGTAATTGACTAAGATCAAGTTCTCACGATGAACGTCCACGCGTTTTATGTAGTTGCTTTTGTCGTGAATTATCTGGAAATAGCAGGAATGTTCTGTCAAATACCCCGTCTTGGGTAAACGTGGTATTTGTGCCATATTAACCCACAAGTAATTTAGCATCACTTTGACAAACGATCGCATTCCCTCGTTTTTCTCCACATGGTCTAAAGTGATGCCTTCCTGCTCCCAATATTTTTATTTGAATTTTATTTGGTCTTCGAGAGTGTGGCACCAGGAAGGATAGCCACTGGCTTCTTGGTTTAGTTTTAAAAAAGGCATCCAGGTAATCTGTGAAAATGCTTTTCTGAGTCTAATCGCCTTTATGGTACTTTCTGTCTCGGGAAAGTGGTAAATTTCGTACTCTTCTAACAGTTGGTATCCCAGGTCCAGAGCTTTAAACTATTCCACGCCGACTAACGTTCCTGTAAAGGCGCAGTCTTCCTGGGTGAGTTTACAAGGTCGGTTGTATTTTTCGACACAAGTACGGTACTCAATCCTTCGTATTGTTGAATTTTGCCCAGGTCGATGTGTTCGGTTAGCAATTGCATGTGCCCTGTGGAAAAGTGTTAATATTTGTACAGGATAGGATACAGCGAAGACACGTCAAAGTATTTAATTTCTTCTCCTTTCTCCTTGTCGGCTTGGTAGAGCAAACATGTGGTATTCGTCCGTCCCCCGTACAAACTATCCCTTTGGTTCAGTTGTTCAACCAGCTTGTAACTTTCCACGATGCATTTAAACTTGGGGTCGGTTTTCAAACGGTGATCGTACTCGTATTCCCACATTTCCATGACTTGGTATCCTTGTTGTACTAACTTCATTTGCCTTTGACATGTGGTATGGTAAAAGATTTCCATGGTCCGTTGTAAACACCGATATTTAGTGTCACGTTGAGTGAAATAAGCATCCATTAAACGCGTACACGAACTGATGATTTTCTAGGTCCCAGTCATCCACCGAATGTGTTCCAATGTCTTTTCGCCTCCTTCGATGCGGGCCTGTTGGATCCATTAGTTTTTCTTGTTACGTAAGTAATGTAGCCAGCCTAGGGCTTTGTCTGAATATTGACGTTTGCAAACGTTAGTCGTCCGAGGGCTAATGACAGCCGAGATGTTTCCGGATATGAATTATTGGCGGTACACTAATGAACACTCTTTGGCGATGGTACAGGCTTCATGCAAAGGATCGATCCCTCTGTGCTCCATGAAGAATTCTGGAAAGTTTATACAGCAACGACGTAAAATGTCCACGTCAGAACGACAATACTTTAACATTTCTTCCTGAATGTCGAACGGGCAGGAGACGTGAGTGTGGTACCAAGCGCTTAAAGCTTCTCATTGTTCGGTACGCATGTTCTCGGGGTCGTATTAATAAGCCTCAGGCAAATGGTATAGAGTGGCATCTTGATTGGCCTCGGTATTTTAAAAGAACGTAAAATAACTTTTGGTCATTTACTTAAACGTTTTAGGCACACGGCTCAAAGGCATGGCAAAATAACTCATCGAATATTTCCTACTTGCGTGCAAACGATTTTTGCTCCGTTCAAAGTCACTTTAGGACATTCGGTACTTTGTTCAGTATATTATCTGAGAATTCATATCCCATCGTATCCTGGGAATTTGTTATCCACCACCGTTTCATGGCTATGATAATCTCCGTAACGCTCGATGTTCTCTTGGCTCCACATCTCGTCGATGGATTCTAATATCCATTGCGCAACAAACAAAACCCAAAACCCCCCAGCGTGTTCGGTCCCCGAACGATTTTTCACGTCCTCCAGGAATCTTGTTGATGTGAGGGAAATGACTAAAGATAGGCTCTTGGATATACTTCTCGCACGCTTGGTGAGCCACACATAAATTAGGAATGTGAATACCCGTCTCTTGCATGCATTCGAAATCGAAGATGAAATTGCCTTTCGTCTGGTAATCTTTCTTTTGATATTTGGAATGGTATTTGTGAATGAAGCATTCGTGTTCCACGTCCACGATTTGGCCATAAAAGTGATATCGTTTTTTTCCCCCTGGATTTACGTGAGCCTGGGCATTATTGGCAAGTATGCCTTGTCCACAAGTAGGATTACAATCTCTGGAGCTGAGAAGCACTCGTCCGCTGTGAATATTAATGGTAACAGGTTGGACTGACAAATGTGCTCTGATAAGCTGCGCAATGCATTCATTGTTGTCCTTTGTCCAGACAGGGTTTAGGGGTGAAACATCCTTGTGTTGCTTCCGATTGATATAGCCATAGTCACATTTACTACTGTAATATATGTCTCTCAGTAATCCTTTGATTCTGGTAATGGTGTCAATAGAATAAGGTGATACTCATAATGGTATCAAAATGTCATCGTGCTGATAGACGTGAACATCTTTTCTGTTTTTGAACCTTTTTCTCGAAACAACCGCGGTAAACTCAGTTATTGAGGTGTGTATTTTCAAGGTGTAGTGTGGAGCTAAGACCTCTTGCAATGTTTGCATTTCATGAATGTCCCAGGGTGTGTCTTTGGATAGCCCGGCTTGATGTAACATGAGTTCTGCTTCTCTTTGCTGTTTGGCTCGATCCCATTGTTGAATATTTTCAACACTGCCATGTTGTTAATGTCGGCATACGTTCGTCGCCTAGGGCCCCGAGTAGCCGAGTGGTCTAAAGCGCTCTTCGTTACGGATCACTGCCATCTAATCTCTATCTGCGTTGGTTCGAGTCTCAGATTCGGCCAATGTGGGTATCTGAGAAAGCTTACCAGTAGCTTCTCGTGGGTCGGTGGTTCTATCCGGGGTTTTTCCCGGTTTCTTTCTCCACCATTAATTCTGACCGCCATGTATAGCCTATCGTGCGCTGAAAAAGGGCATTAAATCCAGCAATCTATAAACTGGATTCAACTGCCCCTCAACGAGGATTTACTCGACAACAATTTCAAGTGATACCCTAGGATACTCAATTACCACCGCGGGGTCTTAATTAGGATTTTCAAAGACAATTCTTCGAAGCTGATTTATTTTTCTTACTCTGGATACTGCAAGATAGACTAAATTTGACCATTCGATGCGATTATCTACTATCCAAACAATTGTATCCGATATAGTCAATCCCTGTGAAGAATGTATCGTCGCTGCGTATCCTAAAGTCCACGGGGATTTATTAGCACGCAATGCATCTTCAACGACGCTGATATCAACCAGCACAATATCATTTAATACGAGAATTTGTTTTCTTGACTCTGTCAAGCCTGGAATATCAACTTCAATGTTCTGTTTTCGTGTATCCGATTGCCTATAACAAAGGGGTACTGGAAGCGTTGAAAATTTTTTTTTATGCAATTCAAATAACTTCATCTGAAGTGTGTCTCTGACTATTTTTCTACTTGCAATTATCAAATCATTTGGTCTCCATGTTTCCCAAAACTCATTCATGGGAGTTTCTGAAATTATTTCACGGGCTATTTCACACTGGAATCTATCCGGTTGTAATCTAATTAGTTTCTTAAATTCTTTTAATTCATTATCAAGTGATCTATAATCAGTACTAATTTCTTCATAATAGTCTGCAAAACCCCTTAGCCATTCATGTGGGGATGCACCGACAAATGGTGGGGGTTGGCCGTGATCACCGCACATGACGACTTTTGTAGTTTTCAATAACAACCACTCAAGAAATATTTGTAATACATCTAATGACACTGTGCATATTTCATCCCAAATGATGATTTCAGGAATAAATGTTTCGCCCATACGCTCAGGAGTCCACTTATCTCCTTTCCATCGAAAGAAACTGTGATAAGTACAGGCATTTACCCCTCGCTATATCATCTTTCTTGCAAGTCTGTGAGTTGGTGTTAGAACAATCATGTTTGGATTAGAAACGCGGAATAATTCAATTGCACGTGTTGTCTTTCCTGACCCGCCACAGCCGTTTAAATAAACTGTTTTATACCGGCATATTGGATCAGATACCGGTGGTGCATTAGAAAATTCTGAACACTGATTGCTTTTTAAATAATTATTTTCAATTGTAACATCTGCTGATTGAATATAATCATGAAGCATTTCTCGCTTAATTCTCCATGATCCCCAATTCTCGTTGCCAGTAGCTTTGCTACTGCTTATAAAATCAGCCATATCGCTTTTTAAGTAAAATGAATCAGTGGCAACTCTAACTGCGGTGTTAGGAAATCTATTTATCATTGAAAATAAATTGATAGAAGCATAACCGAGCATAGAAGCTCTTAAGTGTGTATACTGCGGATTGTACCCATCGTTGTAAGTAACAATTGTACCCAATTTGGTTCCAGCGGACAGAAATGCGACTTTACGATTGACATATATCCCCTTATTCGTTAGATCCGCGATTACAAAATCGTATTCAGCATTGTCTATAATTAATCGTGAAGAATATCTTGTACTATCATATTTGCCACCCTGGGTGAATTTACCGATTATTCTTCGTCCAAGATCTTTTGCTTCGTTGTTTCTGATTTCAAATAACTGTTTAGACCAATCCATGATTTGTTGTTCATTAAAATCAGTAAACAGTTTTTGCTGTTCGCTAATTATTTTTTCTAGATCGGGTTGTGGTAACCAGACTGATTTCTGTGCTCGATAGGATATAATTGCTTCACTGACAATTAATGATTTTAACATCCCACAATCGATCATATACCGTAACAACACTATTGGCATCCAGTGTTTTTCAGACATGTGTTTACCAATAAAAACATAACTACACGGATGAAGTCCTGTAGCTAATTCAAATGATACTACACGAGCGAATCCTGTTAAATCAAAATCAGGTAGTGGTCCATTAATCGCAACACGGGTCATTTCGTGTGTGGGGTGTCCAAATCGTTTGAAGTATTCGCTACATTCTCCATATCCGAGAAAACTCCCTGGATAACACGCAATCATATCAACGGAAATAACGGTTTCAGTGTCATATTTTGTATTCCATAACCCTCCATGGCTATATTCAAGACAGGACAATCTGACATCTGATAAAAACTCACTCCTTGTTGGTTTCCACGCGTTTTTCTTCCTAGCAAAATGTGCTACAACTGATGGTAGTGTAAAACAATTTGTTAGTAATTGTTCGATTATTCCCCCAGAACTCTGGGGAGAAAACTCACTAACTAGTTGTTTCATTTGATTATGCAGCTCTTCAGTACGGTACAATTCTCCGTTGGGTCTTACAAACTGATCGAATCCACATTCATCGTCTGCAGCACTGTGAAAAAGCCACATCGACACAGGATCGTTTTTACTCAAATTGTAAATAGCATCAAATAATTTCTGTTCGGAAAAAACTCTTCGGTTTGGGATAGATATTTTACGGTTCTATCCCGCGAGAATATTGTTACTGCGGATGACCACGCGTGTTCGTTTAGATCAATAATTTCAATTGGAGCTCCTTTTTTTGATTGATATTTCGGTTCGTGTAATACTTCTCCGGTTATTGTCGTTACTGATATTGGAAATCTCAATGATGTTTCTAATTTGATTATATCCTGAATTGTTGCCCCATGCTGTTTTACTGTCAGTTCCCATTCGGTTATTTTTTTTCGTCTTAGATCAGTCAATTTATTTCCCCGGGACGCATTTGTGAAGTGTTCCATTATTCGTGTTGCTACACAATTAAGCCTTGACGAAGAATATTTCATGGGTGCTAGTTTTGCAATATCAGGTTTGTCATTTAACGGATATATCCCGTAAACAACTGCTGTTACAGGATAAGATCTTTCGTAGTATGGTTTGTCAATTCCAGTCAAAATTCCTGGTTTGGAATCTTGATTCACAGTGACAGTTTTCTTGTCCTTGAGAATGGGTTCGTATTTATCCCTAATGATCCAATTTCCAGTGTCGTCACGGATAAGGAATTTGATTCTAAAAAATGCCTTTTCCGCGAAAGATGTGAAATTATCACTGCTGCATTTTCATCATTCATGGTAGCGTCAACACTACCATCAATTTGAAATGTTGACCAACAATGAGCTGCCCCATCACGCTTGAATTCATTTAAACAGTCTCTGATTTTACTAATCATGGTTCTATCAGGACTTTTATTCTTGGGGGTATCAGAAACTCTATCAAGATTGAATTGAGCATTTTTCCAGGGCGTTATGTTCGATAATCTCTTGAACACTTTCATATTATAATTAAAACAAGCATTTAAATGAAGGATTTATGTATAATGAATCATTGCAAATGGCTCATGATTGGATCAGTGACTCCTTGTAACAAATCATGCAGAAATGAGTTCTGTGGGTATCATATGCAAAGTTTTCGACGTGGAAGCCTTGGTCCGTTACCCTGTATTCGTTGTGGTGTTGGGGGTCAGGGGAAAATCACAGTTTTTTCTAAATTGTGGTGGAAAGCGATACAGGGAGTTGAAGCGTTATTATGATAAAAGAATCAAAAATGGAAAATCAATCAAAACTTCTGACACCGACTGTGTCCTTGACACTGACAAAGTCAGCGACAAAATCATAAGAACCCCCCAAGACTACATTGAAAGATTTATTATTAAACCAAACAATGAAGTAGACAAACAATAATATAGTATATAAATGAACCAAGAATTCAGACTACACCCAGTGATTAAAAATTATGAAGCATCCAGTGATGGTATCGTAAGAAACCGTAGACTGAAGAAATCAGTTGGTGTTGTGAGTAATCAAGGGTATTTGAGATTTACTGTATAAGGGGGGGGGGGGGGAAGAAAAGAAAACTTATCACAATCATCGTTTCGTATTTGAATGCTTTTATGGATTGATCGAGGGTGATTTTGTTATTGATCACAAGGATTCTAATCCGAAGAACAATTCTTTATCAAATCTGCAAGCTGTTACCCAGAGTGAGAATTTGAAACGGGGGAAGACTGGTACTTGCAAAACGGTTGGGAAGAGACCCGTAAAATCCTTGAATACAGCAACTAAAGAAGAAAAAATATTTCAATCGATAGCTAGCGCCGGTAGGCACCTCGATATTTGTTCACCTTCTGTACGGAAAGTTGCAGAGGGGATAACCAAGACGGCGATTTCAAAAAAGAGCGGACAAAAAGTTCAATTTAGTTATGTCTAATGCGTCATATTTTTCATTTAGAAATATAGAATTATTATAGAATATGAACTCCGAAAAAATGAATAGCATTATAGCTGAAATTTTAAAATTGAAAAGTCAGGATATCAAACTATCAGATGGCTTAAATCCTGATCAAATTGTGTCAGATTTTCAGGATATAGAATACAGAGTTAACAACAATAAATATATGCTGCCAAAGAAATATGCGCTCATCAAAAAAATTCAGAATTCTGTTCGGGACTGTCTTGCATTATCCAGTGAAGTAAGTGTGTTCGTCCCGTTATATACTATCGTGGAAGGAATACGAAAAGAATTGGGTAACGAATACGAATTGAAAAAAGAAGTCAACTCTAAAATTAAAAATATTTCATACTGAATAAAAAATCGATGGACCGTTAATGAATGATCAAAATAGAATGTGGAAAGTGTGGAATTAATTATTTTTTATACAATTTCCACACTTTCCACAAACCTGATAGAGCCGTTAAAATAACAAAAAAAAAAGACTTCCACGGTGGTGTTAAAAATCATCCTACATGTCATTGATAAAAAAAGTGGGGAAAGTGTCAGTATTATATATTTTTTATACAATCATGACACTTTCCCCATCGATGGTAGAAGCTGTTATAGGATGAAATAACACTTCCATGACTGTCTCACGATCGGTGGGGAATCGGCACATTACATTCTATTTATATGAAAAGGTGCCGTTTCCCCATCAATGATAGAAGCTGTTTTATGATGAAATAACACTTCCACGGTGGTGTTAAAAATCATCTGACATGTCAAAAAATGGGGAAAGTGTGGTATTAATTATTTTTTATACAATTTCCCCACTTTCCCCATACTTGATAACGCCCTTAAAATGTCAAAATAACAATTCCATGACCGTATCAAAAATCATCCGACATGTCAAAAAATGGCGAAAGTGTGGTATTAAATATTTTTTATACAATTTTCACACTTTCGCCATCAATGATAACGCCGCTAAAACATCAAAATAACACTTCCACGGTAGTGTTAAAAATCATCCGACATGTCATTGATGTATAAAAAATGGAGAAAGTGTGGTATTAATTATTTTTATACAATTTCCACACTTTCTCCATCGATGATAACGCCCTTAAAATGTCAAAATAACACTTCCACGGCGGTGTTAGGCCGGATTGAAAAATTGTTTTACAATTGAAAAATTGTTTGCGATTTCAAATAATGGTCAATGAAGCATTAACGACCCGATTGGCTCGTGAACGACTAGATGCAATTAAGAGATTTATACCAATTCGTGACTCTGTAAGGAATAAACTGCAAGCGAGACAGAGTCTTCAGACTGATTTTGCTGAGTGGTCTGAAGAATTGTTTAAACCAATAACCACAGCAACGAAGGAGGTAGTGTCAACAATCTCTGAACAAGGAAAGACCTTTCTCCCTGTTTTAGAAAAAATAGCAAAAGAGACTAAACAAACAAAAAAATCACTAAAAACACTTCCTCAGGATATATCAAGTGGACGACCTAAATCAAAGAAATTAGCGGAACTATTTACCGATGAAGCTAAACAACTAATTCTCAATGAGAAGGAGGGCAATTTAAGTGAATTTGCTGCTAACAGCTATGATTCACAAGAGCAGTTTTTCACGGACAATTATACGGATTATAGAATGTCACTTAATGAATGGGCTGATATAGTGTATGAAATAAATACCGGAAGTATAGATAGAAGGAAGACGAAATATCGAGAATTTAAGAGAAATTTTAATTATCATTTACAACGCCAATCAAAACAAGAAGAACTTGATGATGATGAAGCAACTGGTTATAGCGGGAAGGGATTAGGGACCCCAAGTAGGGTATGTCCTGATAGTGTTATCAATGATATATCACGATTAGATGTTCTAATCGGAGGGTTCCGGGCTGGAAATAACTTACCGGAAATAATTAATGAAGCAGCTGATATCTGTAGACGGTTATTTCAAGTTGGTATCATGGATATCAAAGCATACCGAGGTTTCATTAGCGATTTAGTGGAAAATGGGTATCATAGTGACTGAAATCACTAGTGATTAATTGAAAAATTGTTTTACAATTGAAAAATTGCTAGCAATTTCAAATAATGATCATACACTACAATCATGATAAACCAGCCAGTGTCTATGTAGTTCATTCACGATTGCTTGTTTATAGAGCATATTACGGAGATGGTTTCAGTGATACCATTGCAGGGTTATTTTCAAGAATGGCCCCAAAAGTGATGCCGTTAGCTAAACAACTAGGAATGAAAGCCATTGATGTTATTAGTGATAAGGGTATGTTGGAGATCTTGCTGGAAAAGCGTTTTCAGCCGCGAAGAATAAAATAACATCATTAGTTAGACGAAAAAAGAAACCGGTACCATTGCCATCTACAGCATAGATGCCTGCAAGTGTTAGTAAAATAATAAATAACGCAGTAGATGAAAAATTAGCGTCGCTGGTGACTCCGAGTGACCAAGATAACATGATAGCAAACATGATAGCGGGAAGTGGCTTTAAAAAAACACGACGATGAAAATCTTTTACGATGAAAATCGTTTACGATTTCACGATTTAGACTCTAATAAATAGAATAAAATGTTCAAAAGGTCACCTGATCCAGCATTTGATATGGATACCCCAGTGCTCAAGAATGATTCTGTACGCGATTTTCAATTTTATTCTTATCACGCAGTACAACCAGATCTCCGATCGCGAATTGAACTTCAAGTTCATGATACCAGTAAATATTTTCTACCGTGTGAGGCATTTATTGAAGTAGAAGGAGAACTTGTAACAAATATTGCAGCTGATACCCCATATGACAATAACCCATCTATCAAAGTTGGGTTTGTTAATAACGGTATTATGGCGTTATTTGAAAGTGCAAGATATCTCATTGATGGAAAAGAAATTGAATCCATTGACCGTGAAGTTGATGTGGCCACAACAATCATAGGGTTAGCAAGATATTCTGATGATTATACAAGATCAGCTGGTCCATCTATGATGTTTTCTAAGGATATTACTGATCACCCTGAACACGCCCAGTATTCTAGAGTAAAGGCAACACTAGCCACTGCAGTTGATCCAGCACCAGCCGGATATACAAGACCAGCTGGTACTTTTAATGTCATTAATAATATTACTAATTACAACCTAGGATTTGCAACACGCGTAGCAACGTTGCAAGGGCAGCGTCGACGATTTTCATGTGCGATTCCACTGCATCATATATTTGGATTCTGTAGAAACGTCCGAAAAGTTATTTATGGAGCGAAGCATACAGTAGCACTCGTGAGAAAGGGTACTGATGATGATGCAATCTGGCGTGATGCTGGGGTTGCTGCCGGTAAAGTTATTTTAACAAAAATATCATTGTGGATGCCAGTGTTAACTCCATCAATCACCGAAGAACAGCGACTACTAGAATTTATGGACCAAGGAGGAAAGTCGTTGTTAAGTTGGTTATCAGTGACTACGGATATTAAACAAGACAGTGTTGATGGTATATTCACATGGCACCTGGCATCAAAACAAGGTGTTTCAGCTCCACGTCATATATTTATTGCATTACAGAATAATGCGCGAGTTGGTAATCAAGAGCGAAGCCATATGATATTTGATCAGTTAGGTGTTAATGAAGTCAAGCTGAGAATAAACGGACAGCAGGAACCATCCGAGGATATACAACTTGATTACGGTCAAAATCATATTGCACGTGTATATCATAACCTGTTGTCATATATGGCACGTGATCAAAATGTGGATACTGGTTTGCAAATATCACAATTGGATTTTAAAAGCCTCTATCCGATTTATTACTTTTCACTGGAACATCTTGATTTAACAAGACAATTTGTCGTTGATATACACTTTAGAGCCCGTGTAACCCGTCCTGGTGGTATTGCTAATTATAGAGCAGTTGCTGTCATTCTCAGTGATAAATCAATGCTACTTGAAGGTGTTGGAGGAAGAATGAGAGTGGTAGATGCACCAGTGGAAAATATGTAATTGAAAATCCGAAGGATTTTCCATTGAATCGTTTTACGATTTAGAATCAATCTATTATGTATAATGTCGTATAGTGTTATTAGTGTTGCGTTAACCCCCGGTCAAATCAAGAAATTGCAATCAGAGTCTGCTAAAAAATGTGGAACCACAATCACGCTGAAACCCAATCAAATGACTGGCGGGGCGAATAAATTATCGCTGACAACTCGTCAAGTAAAACACTTCAATGATGCACTAGTAGCAAATAAAGGTGTTCAGATTACTATTTCTGCGGATGCTATCAAAAATATGATTAAAACCGCCGGTATATTCCCGTTATTTGCTGCGTTACCAGGATTAATTGCAGCGGATGCACCAGCAGTTGCAAAAGCAGTCGCATTGGGGGGCAGCTGGAGGCTTGGGAGCAAAAGCGATACAAGGCATTACTGAATCATATGAACCGAAGAAGGGACGAGGGTATAAAAAAAAGAGAAAGGGTCTAAGACTACCAGGAACCCCGTATTCATGGTACAGCGGAAAGGGTCTAAGACTAGGACCGGTTTACTAGTTGAGGAATCTTTGATTCCTATGTCCAATTTTGATTTAATTGATGCCGCTAAAAAATTGCCGATTAAAAATTTCAGAGGTGTCTTTATGAAAGATCAGTTGCCGGCACAACCCAATGATGTTGGAACCGGTATTATTAATTTAGATAACAGCACCGGACCTGGAACTCACTGGGTTGCATACGCTATTGATCCACGTGCAATCGTCTATTTTGATTCAAATGGATTAGCACCGCCAAAAGAGTTTATGCGTTATATAAAAATGTTTCCAATGAAGACTTGGTATTCTACGCTACCAACACAACAAATGAATGATCCACCAATATGCGGCAGTGAAGTATTAAATGTCCTTGACGCTATTTCTAACTCCTTGGGTAACCCAAGAGGAAAACCACCACATGTTGTCGTAAATGAATACACTAGTAGTCGCTATTTAGAGAAAGAGTTTTACAATAACAATGATTGATATTTGGGGGAGATCTTTATCAGCGATGAAGAAACCCGGTGCCGATGGCACTGCAGGAATATCTGCAACCGGTGATATAAAAAAATAATCGAAGATGAAATAGCTGAGACGTTGAACTTAACAAGTGTTGATCCTAATGAAATAGTTGTATTTCAAGATCGTCAGGGTAAATTGAAAACTATTAATGTGTCGTTGGATAATATTTTGGTTAAACAACGAAACGCAATCGAGGATACTATCGCGTTATTTTCCGATCAGGGTAAACTCAAACCGGGTGTACTTTTTTCGACGATTACAGATAGATTAAAAACTCTCAACGATGAATTGAAAAATTCTGTGTTGGAACTAGCAACACTTCAATCTAAAACCGAAGAACACGGAAAACAGTTTACATCATTTCGTAGAAATATCATTGATAAATTTATTGGAACCCCGTTAGATAAAATTGAAATAAAACTCCCTGATATTAAAAAATCCATCGATGAGACGAAAAACTTCATCAAAGCAATCAAAGGGGATGCAACGAGGATGATAACAATTATTGAAAAAACAAAAATTCCTCATGAGAAAACCAACAACGTAGTATACACGATCCAACACGGATCATTTGCGTGGACACCTACAAACAACAAATTAGATATCACTGCAACCGTTAAGGGTATTTATCGATTAACTCTAGTGACAACGACTCAATTTAATATTTCATCGTCGAGTTCATCCGGGGTCAATAATACCATTTCAACGATCATCGACAAGGATACAACTGAAAAGTTCACGATAACATCTACTGATAAAAATTTGGTTAGGGTTTCAACAATATGGCATATGGAATTCGTAGCGGATTTAAGTAAATAACGGTTTCAATTGAAATCGTAAACTGATTTAAAAATAAAATGATTTCATCATCACAATATCGCTATGATCAGGTCAGAGAATTTCAAAATAGACTCAAAACCCTCACTGAGGAGTATCAAATAAAAATTAAAAAATACCAACGAAGAATTACCGCAATTGATGTTACTGTGTACGCTGTGAGTGGTGTAATCACCGGAGCTGGTATTATAATGTCTTCTGTGACAGTGATTGCCCCGATATCTGTTCAAATTTGCATTTCTGCGGCAACAACAATCGCGGGAATAATTTCAATTATAACAAAAAAATATCATCATGCAGCCAACGCAAACTACAAGACTACATGATTCAATTTCATGTTGTGTCCACTGCATACTCGCAATTATCCTCATTGATATCGTCATCGCTCGATGATACAATTATATCAGAGAGTGAGTTCTCAGCAATGGTCAGTATTTATGATTCTGCGGTGTCAAAATTAGAGCGACAACAACAGTATAATAACAATGACAACACAGATGGAATTACTTCAACAAATAGTGAAGAACACAAACCCAGTACAAACAAGTATGATCTCAATAACCTCAACAAATCCAGAATTCAGTGTGAATTTCCCTACCCCAGTCCCCGTGAAGGAAATCGCGTTAGCAAAATTACGAGTGTATCACAGTTGGCCTAATATCAGATCAAAATCATTTGGTGGTCAACAACCGAATAATTCACTAGTGTTCTCGTATAAGAATAAAGACGACGATACCCCAGACTGGAACGTTGTTTCCATACCAACCGGATCATACCAATTTGAACAAATCAATGCTGAATTGCAACGTAGAATAAAATCGATTACTGGAGCAGAATCAAAAATCGCTATAACAGTTCATGAGCCGACACTATCATCTGCCATTGAGATAAGCACAGATGGTTACGTCGTAGATATCTATCAGAGTTCTATTAGAACCGTACTGGGATGGCCTGAATTATCACCCCCGGGAAAAACCGTTAATTTACCAGAACCACAAAAAAATGATTATATCACCGACAGGATAAAATCTGATAATCCAGTAAAAAGCTATAGCGATTACAATAAATTGAAATTTTTTCATGAATTGGTAGATCCTCCCACTAAAAGAAACGTCTACTTAATTCGACAGGATAAAATCACTGAAAACTTCACAGCGATGAATAATGATTTTTCATTGTTGTTAATATCCCTTAAATCCGGCACTCTCACCCGGGATGAATTTATCAGCGTTGTAGAAACATGTAACAAAATCATCAATGACATGGAAACATTTCATTCACAAATTATTCAAGAAGTATTAGATGACAGTAGTCCTGCAACAAGAACTTTATTTACGACAGAATATAATATCCCCGTCAAAGATATTCCAGCATTCAAAATACCAGGATATAATATCTTAGGATTACAAAAATCCCTCAATGATGCCATCGATTTTAGTTTTAAAATAATTCATGACGAATGGAAAAAAAACAACATCACAACCACAAACAACTATCCTGACACATAATAATGACCCAAATGGTGGTGGCAGGCATATTGCTCCTCAGAATGTGATAGCGATCAATTTAGTATCAAATAAATCTAGAGCGATCAAATCAAGCTTAGCAGGGATATATTCTGTATTCATTTGCACCAACAGCTCCTCCAGGATTTCTAATTATTGAGTCTCCGGTTAATCCAGTCTATATGCGGTGTCATAATGATTCATTAACCAGAATTAATTTCAAACTCACTGACCAGTCTAATAATCTAATTGATCTACAATGCGAAGTTTTACAAATTAGTCTGTTTGTGAAGTCATAAGCCCCGAGGACGCGATATCGTATCGGACTTGATAAAATATTCAGTTGAAAATCATAGAGGTGAGTTGTCCATCGTGTTTTTTTACCCAAGGGAGGCATTTTGAGACCCGGATTCACACCCCCTGCAAGATCGTGTTTTCAGACAAAAATCACTAAGGCTCTGTTTGGCAAATGGAGACTTTATTTTTTTTTTGTGGTTAAAACATGAAAATTCGTAGGAAGGCTCTATTTGCTGTTTTGACGGTTAAAAGTGATTTTTTGCTTGAAACATGTCCGGCTCACCCTCTCTGCTGCTTTGTGTCTTAGCTGACTGAGAATGATCTATAATAATAGCTCTGATATAATTTGGAAGCGCTGGATGATGTTTTACTGGTTCCTGCTTTCGTGTCGCTGAGAAATCAGTGACATCCATGTTGTAGATATATAATATAATATGGATCTATATTGTGTAAAATGTAGAGCATCCACCCCCACAAGTGGATTAACAACGATTAAAAAAAACAAGAAAAAAATAACGTGCGGTTACAGGAAATGTGTACAATGTGGCACAAAAGAATAGAAATTTATATCCGCGACAGTCAGGACACAAATTATCTGGTGGTGATATCGATGCTTCATTTGAAAAATTACTAGGAACTTCATAAACTAAATATTCAGGAGCAAAACATCTTCCATGATATAGTCTTTGTAGCCCTGGGATCGGGATTGATATCCGACTCGATAAACAAGATCAACCAAGACCTCAAGAATATCTGATAAATGAAATTGATAAAGCGTGTCATATTCATGATGTACATTATAAAAGTAAAGATTTACAACAAAGACATATTGCAGATGTAAAATTAACTCGTGCATTTAAATCTACAAAAAAGTACATCTTGATGAGAATCATTTGCTAATTCGTTGGTAAGATCTGCGATAAAAGGTAAATTATTATTCAAAGATGTTAATTAATCAACCGATTATTAAATAATGGAATCGATTTATTATAGCCCAAGAGGATGATGGAAAGGTAAAGCAGCGATTAGTAAACTCACTGATGCAGCAACTGTCACTCGTGTTGTTGCTGAATATTGGTTAGCACAACAGGCAATATGGCAAATGTATATACTGCCACCTAAACGATTCGCGTACGCATATTATTGATGTAAGCAATCCTAATGAAGTTCATCAAACATATATTTTGTTTTTTCCACATGATACTATCAAAATTGGTAGACGTCAATCAACATACAAGTACTCGTTGACAATCCTGGACGTTGCAAAGTAGATATAAAGAAGCAGAGCCGCTATCAACAAAGACAGAAAATGATGTTGAATCTGCTTTGGAACGAATTTATCAACGGGGACACTTGCGATGGCCACATCTACTACAGGTTGATCCTGGTAAGGAATGTCTTGGTGCATTATTGTCGTTGATGTAAAAACATTATGCTTACATTAGACGAGGACTTACCGCAATTGATCAGGCAATTGTTGAGCGATTTAATCGAACACTAGCTGAGTGGTTATTTGGATATCTATACGCGAAGGAAATAATTCGGAAAGATATGAGATCTCGTGATAGGGTTGCAAGATTACCAATTGTGTAAGCTTCATTAAATAAAGAAATTACTCGTGCAATATCAATGAAATCCGTTAATGCAATCACAAAAAGCATAAACCTATACAACGACATGACTTTTTTCCTCAAACCAACCAGTTTAAGGTAATATGACTGTAAGATATTTATATGAATCCGGTGAACTTGAAGGTGGTAAAATATTTGCGACTGATCCTGTTTTGAGTGTAACTACAAATACAGTTTAAAGCGTAGTAATATCTACGGGTAGACCTGTAATAAACAGATCAGATTCAACTGCTCCTCAACGTGGATTTGTACGTGAACATTTTCAAGTAATTCCTAAAGATACACAATTACCACCGCGTTCAATTTTGCAAACTAGCACCTCGACATCGATTACATTCAAGGCAGGGCAGCAACACATTTTCACGAGTGTGATCAAGACTACTTTTAATTATATCCAAGCCAAAATTTCTTGGATTACTATTTGAATACTACCTCAGCTCGCACAATGAGTATTCTGTTGTTATTTTAATATCCTGATACAAGTGTCAAGATCAAAGTCTCGCTTATTTTATTTTTATCACATTGCTTATAACTAATTGTTTTCTTACCATATCATCGTCATTGTCAACATAATTTAATTTTGATTATTGTTTTTGTCTGTGAAGTTTATGATAATTCACCGCAGCTGAGATAATCTTCTGATTCGAGACACTGCGGGATAAACCAAGTTTGGCCATTCGATACGATCATCAACGATCCAAAAAATGTATCAGAGATGGTTAATACTTGTGATGAATGAATCGTCATTGCGTATCTTAGCGTCCACGGAATTTTATCCATAGATAACTCGCTCGTAACAACACTGACATCAACTAAAACAATATCATTTAACAAAATATTTTGTATCGTTGACAATCTTGGTTTAACAACGGCGATATTCTGTCGTCGCGTATCTGCTGGTCGATAACACAAGGGTACAGGCAATATTGAAAATGATTCTTTATGTAACTGAAATGTTTGCTGAAGTGTATCACGAACTATCTTTCTACTTGCAACTATCCAATAAAAGGGTCTCCATAAATTCAAAAATTTATTAATAGGAGTTTCTGAAATTATATTACGCATTATTTCACACTAAAGTTTATTGGGTTGTAGTTTCTTTAACTCTCTTAATTCTTGAACATGCCCCCTATGATCATCTGTTACCTCGTCATAATAATATTCAAGCATTGTTTTAGTCATTCGTGCGAAGAAAATCCAATACAAGGCGGTGGTTGACCATGATCTCCACACATGACCAAATCTGTATTATTCAACAATAACCAGTCAAGAAATATGTTTTTTTCAAAAAAAATTTTATTTTTAATTTTTTCTAGCAAAATTGTGCATATCTAATCCCAAATAATCCTTGGAATATATTTATAACCCATTTGATCAGGAGTCCATGCGTCCATGATTTTATTCCGCGTTCGTTTTTTTCTCTTGCGAGTCTGTGTGTAGGTGTTAAAACAACCATATCAATTGAACTCTGCCGACCGAAATAATTCAATAACACGAGTTGTATTACCCAAACCTTCTGGTCCGTTTAGATAACCAGACTTATGTCTATTCATGGGATCACAATTTTGATTTTTGATTATTTTTGTAAGAAATATTTTTGATTTCAACGCCGGCGGATTCAGAATAATCGAGTAATTTTTCTTATTTTATTCTCCATTCGCAGCATGATGCATAGGTTCCGATACGTAGTTTTGTTTTATTTATTGATATAATATAAATCTGTGGCGACTCTAAAGGCAAATCTAGCAAATCTGTTCAACATAGATACTAAATTTATCGAAACGTAAGCGAGCATTGAATATCTTAAATAGTTAAACTGCGGTTTCTCACTATCAATATAACTCACAATATTATCTATTTTAGTTCCGTCTGATATATTATCATAACTTAGACTTACAATCGTATATCGTTTCGTTGTATCAGGAATTACAAATATAGTTCAATATGATCTAAAGTTAGTCTTGTACAATATCATTTATGACCAAATGGTCCCCCTTAGGTAAATTTACTAATTTTTCTGCCATGATCTTTTGCGATTTTATTTTTAAAATCTGTTTTATCCGGATTTTCATTTGAATACTTCTTTTATTTTGGTAACTAAACGTCGCTCTGCAGACGATATGATATAATTGCTTCGGTTGCAACCATCGATGATACTATTTTTGAATCGAGCATATATCGTAATACTACTGATACTTTTAATTTTAGCGTTATTTAATTAATCGACAACATTAATTGTAGAATACATGAATTTTATTAATCATAGTTGTATTCAACCAGAGCACTCGTCGACAGGTCAGGGGATATTCTGTCATGATTGAAACTGGCTTTCAATTGTAGATACTCACTCAAACTCACCCATACTATAATTAAAACAAATATATTTAAATTGTATACATAGTGATTCAAACAAAGAACAAATGTAGGTAACTAATGTTAGGATCTACAACTCCTTGAAACAAAGCCTGTATAAACAAAGTCTGCGGATAACATTTAAAAATTGTACGAAGAATGAGTTATGGACCAAAACTATGTTTTAGGCGTGAAGGTGGTGGTGTTAGAGGAGCAACACAGTTGTGTGTGCATTGTGGTGGTAAAAAATACAGCTGCAGCTATATTATGATACAAAATAATAACGATGATAAAGTTTCAAAGTAATGCTTTAGACAAATAATATTAATTTAAAAATGGAGCAAAATAGATTTGTTAAACATCGTAAAATCGAAAATTACGAAACATCTCGTGATGATATCATTAGACACTTTCGACTAAAATAAAGCACAATCCTAGTTATCTCAAATGTAATGCAGGGGGAATTATATGCATCATTGTCACAGATTTATATTCGAAAGTTTGCAGTGACCAATCAAAATGGGTCGTTTGGTCAATCATATTCATGGTTATTAGCTTAATAATGATTTGTGTATTTTACGAGTTATCACTCAGAGTAAGAATTCTCAATGAGGTAGAGCTGAGAAAGATAGAAATTTCTAGGTCGTTAAATTAGTAAATAAAGAGACAGGTGAAGAAATATAATTCACTAGATAAATACAGGCAGACATGTTGATATTAACCCGCGTACAATATGTCTTCAAAAACATTACTAAATCGTCGTTTTCGTAGAAGTAAAACAAAAAGTATAATGTCATTATTGCATAAAGCCAAATAAATTGTGAAGGAAGATAACTCTGGCAAGGATACGTAACGCGATTAGAGTTACCTCGCCAAAAATGTGTTTTATATATATATATATATATATATATATATATATATATATATATATATATATATATATATATATATATATATATTAATATTTTTGTTTATTTCCTCTCCTCGGTAGATCAAGGTTGTATGACCTCGTCGATGACAAGTGGTCCGGTATAATCTTTAACAACATCCGATTATCACCACGTGTTGTTTCTTTTTTCACTCTGCCGGGGTTAATTTGATGTGTGTGGAGGGGGGGGGGGGGAGGGGGCGGTGGATGGGAGTGTGTGTGTGTGTGGGTGAGTGTGCAGACAAGTTGAACATAAAGAAGGACTTGTAAATGTGCTGTGCAATCCATATAATTAAGTTGGATAATCTTGCATGCTGTGCAGTCTATAGAAAAAGGCTAGAGGAAAGTGTATGTTGTGCTGTCCATAGATTTAAGTTAGATAAAATTGTATGTTGTGCTGTCCTTAGATCTAAGAATAAATATGTGTCCCGTTATATTCCTACAATGTCATTTGGCAATCAAGGAGTTCAAATGAGGGCTGTATTGTGTCAAATAAATTCCAATTTAAATGCATTTTTTTATATAATAAATTACGAAAATAACAATGTCTGTATTTCTGCAATTAAAAAATTAAAACACGAAGGCACACAAATATCTGAAGAACTAAATCCTGATAAAGTTTTTCTGACTTTGAATTATTGCAAGAACGTAAGTTCCAAGATAGAGATACATTACCATCTGAGTACAAGTTTATTAAACATATTCAATAGTCTATGTTTCTTTCTTTGGTCATAATAATAATAATAATAAAAAAAAAAAAAAAAAAAAAAAAAACAGAAGAGGATAAATCATATGTCTCTCACGCGAACAAATTCGATCCTAATTATCTGACGAATACAAAAGAAAACAATTCATGAACACGCGTGTAAGACAATTAAGAAAGATTATGTCAGATCGTGAAAATAAAAGCGATTATAAAAATGAATGTGCTGTCAGTGAAATCATGGCAACTGGAGTCCCATTCATTAGTGATTATGAAAATGAAAATGGAATTCAATAATAGCACGTGTACTATTTAATCTGACCTATTTATTCAGACCATTATATTTTATTTAGACTTAGTTTTATTCTGATTTATTTATTATGCAGATTGAACTATTTACTGAAATAAGTTTGATCTCCTTAGAAAACTCCTATATTTTTGTGACATTTAGTGATAAATCATAGTTGCTTTTATTCATTTGAGTCGATTTGTCAAAGAAAATAATAAAATCTGACTGTCATTATTTATAGTACAATTTAACCAACAAATTAACGAAAAATCAGTAGAAACATATATTATATATACTATCAAACAAGGTCATGCTGTGTTTGGTCACTTAATTAAATTTGACGATAATATCTTGTAATATAAGATTACTCGTTTTTAATCTTGCTTTCTTATCTTGGAATAAGACCGATTCGCTTGGATTTACATTTGCAAATTTTTTTATAATTCGGATATGATTTTATTTTCATTTTCGTATGCTATCCTGTCTGTTGTGTGTTTTTGTTTAGAGGACGACCTTTCGTAAATATCTTCAATTATATTTTTACATTCTTTTTAAGACTATAGCGGTTACTTGTATAATCACGTACGACTGTTTGAGGTGATTTGGTTGAGTGTCTAACAATTTAGCGGATCAGTTTTTGTTGGTTATGTTGAATACCATATCAGAATGGATTTTATGTATAACATAAATCCTTAAGCGGACGAAGACCGTACGAATAAAGAAACAGATCCACGAGGATCAATTGCGTAAGTAACCCAATGCGTTCCAGGGTCAGAAATATCGAGATTAATGATACCGATTTCAACTTCGTTGTGGTTGTTTTGTAATTGATCGCGCATAAAAGCACCTCTAATGTTTCTTGTCTTTATTTTTTTCAGCAGCATTACTTAAATTTAAATTAGACATTGGAAGAAGACTTTTTTGTCTCTAATGATGTGTCCCTGGAAGAATAAGCCCGTTTCTATATCGACGAGTTCCTGTTAATCTCAG
This sequence comes from Unio delphinus, assembly GCA_029339505.1. NCBI lineage: Eukaryota > Metazoa > Mollusca > Bivalvia > Unionida > Unionidae > Unio > Unio delphinus. The sequence goes on from JAQISU010001239.1 coordinate 4,464,715, forward strand.
TCCTTTTCCTCTTTTTAAAAATTCATTTCCTGTTGCTTTCTTTAAAGCAGCTATTTTGATACCACCTAACGCAGCGATATTTGCTACAGCTGTTGCATCATTAGCTATTATCGCTGGTATACTTGCAAGAAGTTTAAATATATCACCTGTTTTTATTGAATATGTAATGGAACTTGGAGAAAGATGGAGTTGAACTTTGTATTCGCTTTTAAAGCTTTGTTAAAATGTTGAGGCTGAGTGTAGCATATGAGTGATTTAATGTTCTTTACTGGAGCGTGAATGACTCTCATTTGTCCGCAGGCTCCTTCAAGAAACATCGTTTTATCACTGAGTATAACAGCGATTGCCTTATCACTATTAGCTGGTACGTCGATGATGCGAGCCCGAAAATGCATATCAACTACAGTTTGTCTTGTTAAATCAAGATGCTCCTGCGAACAGTAAAATATTGGTTATAATTTTGTAAAATCTAATTGTGATCTTTGTAAACCAGTATCTATATTTTGATCACGTCCCATAAATGTCATCAAACGTGCAACATGTTTGTAGCATAACCTAACAATATAACCTCAGCTGGTTCTTGTTGGCCATTTATTCCTAAGCCTCGGTAGCTCTGAGTTGGTTATCCTGGGCTCCGCATCGCCGGGTCTTCCTGTAACACTATGAATTATGATATATCCATCAAAGGCTCCAATGTGCGTTCCTGAGACGTGTGTGGGTGTGTTTGTGTGCGTGTGTGATTTGGAATTTTAACGCAGCTTTAACAGTTCTTCAGTCATATTGCTACGATGTCTGTCGTGTGGCCGTTTATAGTAATGTCTAGCACATGGGCATCATGCCGAAGACACGTAGCATCATATCGCACACAGTCACATTATCCTGAAACCAAGATGATCATTCATAACACTAGCCTCTTAATGCTGAGCGACAAGAGAAGCAGCCGTTATTAGCATTTTTTATAAGTCTTTGGCATGAAACGGCCAGGGATCGATTGCGCGACCTCACATATGCGACTCGTACGCGCTAACACTTAGGCCAAGATGTGTAGCGATCTTGTTCCTAAGACATACTATCAAATGGTTTCTGATATGTGATAAATATATGCGCCGTCAAGACTATGATCTTGTAGTTCGAATAATATTTTGATACAGTCAGTGTAAATGCATTTCAGATGTCCTCAATGGTATTTCATACAACAGTGTATGGATGATGGCAGTGAAAGTAAATATCAAGGGAAGACTAGTCAAAATGTTGCAATATCTAAGCGAAGAAGCTAATCCATAGAACACTTGCGTATCTGCGAAACAATAAACATGGAAAGAAGCATAAAGTCCCATACTAACAAAAATTTGGATACAGCCAACAATATACATTTTTCAGCGATTCATCACATCGCTTTGAAAAACCCAAACTCTTGGGTAATATCAGTGGAAGTCGCACTGTAGCGCCCTGAGATTATTTTCATAAGTAACGTGCAAGGGAAGTTAGCTTGAAGGACATTTAGACAACATAACACACTTTTTTACTTCCACGATCAGATCATAAGTAAAACCTTTAAATTAAATGCATTTAAAAGTATTTTACTTATTAGTTTCCTGAAAGGTTATCTCAATGACTAAGCGTTCTCGTCAATGAAATGTACAAAAGGACAAAAGTGATCAAGAAAGAAGAATGAAAGAAAAAGTAAAGATAAATTTGTTCAATAATCAAATCATACAAAAACATCTCTGTTGTTTTGTCAAAGGCAGCATTTTTAAAACAACAAACCCTGCTGAATCAATCATGGGCAGCAGAAAGAAAATGAAGGTGGAAGAATGGGTAAGCACATATCCTATATATACAATCTAATTTCAAAGTGGGGCATACAAATGCAAACAAATTAAATATGAACTTATTTACGATGAGAACATTGGGTAATAAGACAAGACTTCCAATGACCTAGACCCACAACAACTCATTCGCTATAACACTTTGTGCTTGCATGAATGTAATCTTTCATCTATGAATCAACCTTCGTAAGACATGTAGTGTTGTTGACTACAGTCTAAACTTCTAATAGCGCGTGCCAGGCAACATGGAACTTTAGACTAAACATCCCATGTGTTAAATTGCAAAACCCGCTTTCCACCATGTAATGTTAATTTAGATAACCGCTCTGTATGTCTACAATGATAGTTTATGATAACCGCCATACCAGCCAATCTAGTGGCCCCCATAACTACGCATTCACAATGCCACACATTGAATTACGTTTCTACGAATCGGCCTCTGTAACATGGGTAGTCTTGCCGAGCTCAAAAAATAAACAGCTAATGATGTTGATCCAGATTCAGCATCACATGACGCTCTCAGAGTACAAGGTATAGGCGTTTTCTTTTACTTGTCATTGAATGATAACAGAGTAGAATCTGATTTGACAGTGCATCCTTTCACCACAGACATGGGGCTACAGTGATTGAAGATGTGCATTATCCAATATTTATTTATACAGTTATAATGTGCATGTACATATAACTCTAGTCCAGCGGTCTCCTTGTGCTATACATTTAAAGGAAACATCTGCATACACTTTGAACCTGCTAGACCGACAGTTACATGTTAAACGTAATTGGCAAGTGTATACAATATTTAAGTACACGATACATGTGCTCCGGTGCAAGATTTAACAGACTTGTATGTGTTTTCCGACGGAAATTCCATTATTAGTCATTCTCATAATTTTGCCTAAAATGAAACCGAAATGAGAAATAAATGAGAAGAATGTGACAGTGATAGGAGGTACGTACTCTCTTTGGCAGTAGCGTTAGTAATAGTAGTAATAATGGTAGTAGTGATTGTAGTTGTAGTATCAGAAGTGTCGGGAATATTTCCGCTAAATCAGGAGTTGAAGCAGTGAAAAGAGCTTCAACTATTTATCATAATTTACAAGTATAGACATCATTGGGGGAAGGTGTGGTGGTACTTAAGCCAGATACTTGTACGTGTACAGATATGCAATTTGAGACTACACTTCGACCAGATACAATTTTATAAATAACTAGATAGTGTACACGATGTCAATGAGGAATTTATTTCGTGTGACAGTTTTACAAAAGGATTGCTGTGTACATTTAGAAATCCGTGCAGTGTGTAGATAAAAAGAGACGTAGTGAATACCTCTAGTAATATGTAACGTTATCTCTTAAACAGAGAAAGGTGCCTGTAAATAACAATACATGGAATTTCAAACAATGAAGAGGTTAAGAGAGATTCGCATGCATCCATATAAATTTAAAGTGTTGAATGTGAAACATACCTTGCACAGGTTTCCAATAATTGATTTCAAAACCTATGGTTCAAATTTTGGTTTTGTGGAGAGTTTGGTAGATAATACAAATCTGTTCTTTATTTTAGGATATATATAAAGAAACATTCTGGAGGCATGACTATATATGTGCACGAGTCACGTTTTATAAATTCAAACATTATTGAAAGTACAAAACACATTTTAATATATATTTTAATCGTACATGTATTTTTTAAATGAATACGTATATAATTCACCATACTAACCATACATTCACTCTGAGGAAAACACATGTAAAATGATAGAAAATGATAAAGCCAAATTAAATTTGAAATAAAGAAATCTTCAGTTAATACTTAAATGGGTGATTAACGCGTAGAGTAAATATCCTGATTGTACTATTACAGTAGATATATTGACTCGTTTCTTGATCTGAATTACACGCCAGATACTTAGTATAGGCATCTGAAATTAAACATACATTAGAAATCAATAGGCTGCTACGATGATCTTGTAGCCTATCGACAAATTTTGATCTAATGTTGCTGATAAAATCGGATCAATACATATGTCAACACAATTTATATTGAATTTTTTATACAGCTATATTGCATGGGTATGTTTAACGCTTTGAATGAGACTACAGTGGATACATACATATATTTATGAATGGGTAAAGAAAAATGATCACATACGAATAAGACATTTACAATTTTATTTGCATAATGATCAGAGTTTTATAGGATTGTTTGAATAAAGCGATTACAATTTAAACAATTTAAATATAGACGCTGTAAATAGTTAGAGAGGATACTATATTTACAATGTGAAAATACATTACAGACCCCCTTGGGCATGTACACGGACAAGACATTTCAGATCACCCTGGGTACGTATAAGGACAATGGGGATTTAATATAGAGAATATTGGGTCTGTATATTGGGTCTGTTGCTGAGTACCAAATACACTTCTAATAGCGCGTGTCAGGCAACATTCAACGGCTTCATATGCTTCAGACATCACATCCCATGTGTTAAATTCCATAACCCCCATTTCACAATGTAGTGTTAATTAAGATCACCACACTACATGTCCACAATGATAATTTATGCTAAGACCCATTAGGAGAGACAAGAATATCTGCCTGAAAACAAAATTCAGACTATTAAGAACACTAGTCATCTCAGTCTTTCTGTATTCATGTGAGGCCTGGACCCTGACAGCAGAATTACAACGAAGAATCCAGGCACTTGAAATGAGATGCTACAGAACCATCATTGGCATCTCTTACATAGACGATATCACAAATGAAGAAGTGCGTAATACCATCAGGCAAAAAGTAGACCATTATGAAAACCTCCTCACCACTGTCAAAAAGAGAAAGCTGAATTGGTATGGCCATGTCACTAGAGCCAAAAGTCTATCCTCAACATATTGCAGGGCAGAGTCCAGAGTGGCAGGAGAGGTAGAGCAGCAGCACAGTGCCTCAACGACCACACTAGGCCAAGAGATTGATGATGATGATGATACGGACAAGGGAAAGTGGGGTTGTTGTATTAGGACAATATGAATGGAACAGGTGTGGTGACGTCACGGTACTGAAGACTGGGAACAATGTTGCAACAATTGTAGGAACAGGTGTGCACCTGGCTGACCTCAGTCGGGAGATCAAAGTGTGTGACATAGACATAGACTGATATAACACACACAACATACAATACACTGTCACAAACAATTAAACAAACGACTGTAGTATATTTGGTGGTTTTTGAAACCTTCATTTGTGTTGATAGATATTGAGGTTTGTTTTCTTTCACTTCTGTGTGTGTATCGTATATGTGTGGTTTGTTTTCTTCACCTTCTATGTGTGGATATTATATTTTGTGGTGTTTTTCTCCTTCTCGTGTGTGGATATTATAGTTTTCTTTTGCTTCTGTGTGGATAGAATAGTTATGGCTTGTTTTCCAACCTGTCTATGTTGATAGTATGTTTGTGTTTTTGTCTCCTTCCATGTGTGGATGGGATATTCTGGTTTTGTAGACAGTAAATAATAGTTTTTTCGTTTTCTCATTGTGTGGATAGGAGAAGAGGTCGGTAGCAGCAACATTGCCATTGATAACCCAGAAAAAGGACACGAGTTTAAACGTAACTGCAGTATCAGCAGCATTGACATCTTCTGCAGCAGCACTAACTATACCACCGAAATGGGACAAATGCTGAAAGTAAACCTACCATTCCGGAGAAACCTACCACAGCAATAACATCAACAGCAACAACAGAGCCTAGTGAGACTAGTTTAAAACCAACTGCAACACGTCAGACTGACGAAACAACAATTAAGTCGTTAGCTGCTGGTACCAAACCAAACAATGGAACACCGTCAGAGAAATTTAGGCAACAGTCGACAGTTAGGCAAACAAATTCCAAAAATAGACTAAAAGCCAAAAACAAGACGTGGCCAAACAAACACAGAATAAAACACAAAACAGCAAACAGATGTGACTAACTATATGGTCGACCAATTTGACGAATTTGGCCTTACATATCTACTACATAATCCTGGTGCAACCAAGTACTTCACCGTTGCACTCAGAATAATAATTAAAGCCCATCAAAAAGCTTATCGTGCTAAATCGCTGGGGAAAACGTTCGTGAAGAAAATATGAAGATGCAAAAGAAACCATCATATATAACAACATCAATGGGGACCATTTCAATGACTGTCCAATTCCAATCTCGAAGATGCTGATTCATAAACTTCATAAATTGCATGGAATACAGTTTAAACCAATCCAAAAATACCACCAATCGAGCCTCTTAGGCTTGGGTGACTTAGCGGATATTGAACGATACGAGGAGCGGGAAAGAAAATGCTTCCGTTCACCACAAAACATCAAACCTCAGTCACTTCTAGGGCTACCATTATTGCGTTTACAAATTTGGCTTGAAATCTCGACTCGATAATACTATTGATAACCGAATATGATCATTTGACCACTGTTCTAAATCAAATCCAAATTTCCTAACTTTACAATCAAAATTTAAAATGGTCTATTATACCATTTTGTGTTACAAAAGATATATGCACACTGTGTGCTTTCAAAATTTACGCTTGGGAAAAATACAACTAAATTCGAGACTCTAATTACGTGTACATCATAAGAATATAAACAATCCTGTGAGACGTTTCAACCTTCCGCTATTGACATCTGAATCCTATTTTTCTCACTGAGTGTGTGTTTGGATCATTGCCACTCAGGATAGCCCAACATACAGCACAGGTCAATAGGGACTAATCGTCCCTGTCCTGTCTGCTAAATCAAGCAGCACTAAAATTAGTGCTACATTCAGACCCCCTCGAAAAAATGCAAACAGCTCCCAAATGGGGGCATTAACTAGTCGCACATGCTTCTATGAGCACAAGCGACATTGGTCAAATTTAGCTAACATTCTCGCCATTCAACATTGAATAATCTAAGAAGATGGCAATCAATTATGACACAGTTGGTTTGGCATGATGCATTTCAGATTATATGGTGGTAAAGCTTGAGAGATTGAGTTATTTAGGTAGCCTTAACTCTGTAACGAGTTTGAAATTCGATCTGGTAGAAGGTATATTAGAGGAAGTGAAGACATTCAGAAGATTTATTACACCAAAATATGTGAGAGTAGGAAGGTTGACGGAGACTCTTGACAATGTCATCAAAGTCAGGTGCTCTCTAGAAGACACATTGTATTGAACTGAATGATCATTTGTGAAGTAGTGAGATAAAGAAAGCGGAAAAAAATGATGAAAAAGGCGTTGGAAGTAGAGGTGAGAAATATTATAGATACCTTTGCAAAGGAGAGAAAGAAACAAGACAATAGAAAGCAACAAGACAAAATAAAGAAAAAAGAGGAATTAGAAAGACTGAATAACAACTAGATGATGGTATAGGAAAAATTTAGATCCAATGGAGATCCTGACTGGATTTAGAGACGGAAGATAAGAAAGGAATCATTGAGAAAGCCAGGAAATTGTGGAAGAACTGGATAAAAAAAGAAGAGGTCAAATGATGAGAAAGGTGTTGCAAGTATAGTTGTTTTTAATCGTTCGTATAATTGTTTGTGAAGTGTTTGTGATTGTATGTTGTATGTGTTATATAAGTCTATGTCTACATCCCAATATTTGGTATCGATTGAGCTCAGCCCGGTGCACACCTGTTCCAACAATTAATGTAACATTGTTACCAATCTTCAGATTCCATGACGTCACCACACCTATTCCATTTTTTTGTTTGATTAGGATGTTTTACGTAGCTTTAACAATTTTTGAGTCATATCGCTAGGATGTCTGCAGTGAGGCAGTTTATAGTGATGTCTAGCACTGGGAGATCATGCAACAGACATGTAGCATGATGTCCCACCCAGTCACATTATCCTGACACCAGGCCGACCAGACCTAACACTAACCTCTTAATCCTGAGTGCCAAGCGAGGCAGCTGTTAGTACTATTTCTATAAATCTTTGGCATGACTCGGCCGGGGATCGAACCCACGACCTACCGCTTTCGCGGCGAACGCTCTAACCACAAGGCCACCGGAGTGGTGTTGTTCCATTCAATTTGTTCTTATACAACAACCCTATTTTCCCTTTTCTGTATACAGGCCCAATATTCCCTATGTTAAATCCCCATTGTCCGTATACGTGCCCAGAGTGATCTGAAAAGTCTTTTCCGTATATATGCCCAAGGGAGGTCTGTACTTTATCTTCTCCTTGTCGGTACAGTGCCCCATACTAATACGGCTGTAAAATATATCGAAATCAGTGGTGTTATAAGTGGTAACATAAATGTGAAATCGCAATCATTAGCTTACAATCTCCATCAAACAATGGGCTCGGATTACACATTTACATTAACACTGCTAACATCATTTCCACACTTTTATGCAATATGGACCTTCGAATATTTCGGCTTAATGACACGTCTGAATTAATTGAATACTACAAGTTTTTATTAGTAAAATACTTCCTCAATTATTGAATACATTATTTAATAGTTTTCGATTGTAGTGCTTAAAATATGTAACAGAAATTAATGAAATCGACAATTTAAGTAAAATCAAGTTCTTTCTTCCTGTGCAATACAGAATGATAATTCAAGATACACAATATCATATCACAAGTCCAGAGAGAGAGAGAGAGAGAGAGAGAGAGAGAGAGAGAGAGAGAGAGAGAGAGAGATTCATATATGAATCTGATTATATTATACAACATAATTATTTGTTTCCTATATAATACAATCGGTTTTATGCGAATTTGTTTTTCCTTGTTATATTTTTGTATTTCTCGTTTCGGTTTTAATGCTTTGCGCTTATGTTTAGTGAAATCATTCAAGTCATGTATGTTTAACAAGAAACGCGGCATTAAATATGACAAAGAAAGGTGCACAAGTGCATATTTATGTGATGAACATATGTTCTGTTGTCGGTACTGATCGGAATGTTTTCGCCTTAAAAGATGATTCTAACCCCAGGCATTTATGTTTCATTTTGTTTTGAATTGTATAGAATCATGTGCAGTCAAATATAGTTCTTCAACAAAAACTTCTTAAAATGTAAAACCTGTTTGAAGATTAAATCAATGAATAGGTTTTGTCACTGAAGTCTCTTGTTTGCGTTCTATCTAATCATTGTTTCATTTCCTTTGCTGAAACTTGTTAAGAGAAGAGTTGTGTTTGTTTATTTGCTATCCTGTTATTGTAGCAAAGTGTGTAAGTTATATCCACTGATGGAAAAAAAAGAAAAATACTCTCACATCAAAAGAGATAGAGCGTTTTACTATCGATGAAAAAAACCCACACAAAACAAACAACATATACCTTATATCCAAGTCAGGCCGAAAGAGGATTTTAAAAAAAGTTTTATTTATGACTTGCGGCGTACCTAAATTATATGGCACCCGGGGCGGAACCTTCCTTTGACACCCCTATACATAATTTTAAGAACTAAACATGCAGAAAATATATTATGTTTGCAAGTAGAATTTTATTCAGCAAAGTGCTGTCACGTGCAAATTGGAAATAACTTTGGTGGCGAATGTTTCATTTGGTTTGAAAACTTGTACTGGTATTGCAGCTCTCCCGATCCCACCTTTCTGGATGTCACCCTTGGTAGACCACTCCCTCGCACGTCATATATCGGTAGGCCACTGATCATGACGTGTTATGCCATTTTTTGTTTGTTAAATAACAAAATGTATCCATTGAGTGTGAGTGCCATTCTAGTACATTATAAACCTGTTACTCCATATTTGAAACAAAACCCACAATGAAATAACGTATCTATGGCAACAAAATCTCACTTCTAATTTGCTGGGCACTTTAAGTATAGTATTAGCCAGTTAGTTGAAAAATGGTTGGAAATCAGATTCTTCGCTAGAATTACAGAAAATGTGCCATTTTTGTGTGTTTGCTATCCCGGTTTTGACAATAGTCGCCGTGTTGTTGTATTTTGACGTCAATATATTTTAGACATCTTTAATTGAACCAACAAGCTTTTACGATGTCATCTAAAGTGTTGATTTTGATTTTATATCCTACTCATGAGCTATATTTTCATATGAACTACTCAAGAATCGCTTGAAAAAGGACGCATTGTTCCAGTTTGCCAGAAAATATGAGTTCTCTGAGCTTAAGTTTTATTTAACGAAGCCAGAAGAAGAGAAGAAAAAAAAGTGAAAAGTGAAAGGGAGAGATACGATAGGCAAATGAAAGTGCAAATGCAAATGACAAAGAAGAGAAGGAAATACAGATGCAGCTTGAAAGAGAGAAATAAAAACGTGAAGTTCAGTTTATGTTAAGAAAAATAGAGCTAGCGAATAGAAAACACACCCACCACCTTACACACAAGATCAGGTTTTTATGTTACTGGGAGTATTATGCTAGTAAAAAACCGCTATGGTGGCCTAAATGGTGGTTAGAGCAAGTGCGTGAGCCGTAGATGCGAGATGTCGCGGGTTCGAACTCTGGCTGAGATACCAAAGATATATATATATATATATATATATATATATATATATATATATATATATATATATATATATATATATATATATATATATATATATTAATAAAAATGGTACTAACAGCTATCTCACTTGGCGTTCAGCATTAAGAACGTAGTGTTAGGACTGGTCGGACTAGTGTCAGGATAATGTGACTGGGTAGGACATCATAATACAGGTCTCTTTATTGACACCACTATAAACCGCCACATTGCAGACATCGTAGCGACATGACTGAAAACTTGTAAAAGCTACATTAAATATCCAAGTCTGTCTGTCTCTCTCTCTCTCTCTCTCTCTCTCTCTCTCTCTCTCTCTCACACACACACACACACACATTGTTAGAACATCCTCTTAAGAAAAGGAAAGTAGGTAAATATTTCCGTCATTTTGAAAACAATTGCTGAACATTTGAAATGGTCAACAGATCGTTGGATTATGTTATTACAAAGTGTACTTATTAAATCTACACTTCCTTGTCACTATATCAAAGTGCTGATTATAATGTGGATAGGGAATATATATTGAAGGGTTATGACTTGGTACCTAACATGTATCGACAAAAGTTTAGGAATTATTATAAAGATATTGAACAGACCCATGCCAAATTTGCAAGAGAAAATGACAATTATTTGATAATTGGTCCTCATTCACGACAGTTGGTGAGAACTGCGTCCATAGTGACAATTCTTGATGAGGAAAAAGGTAGAAACTTTAGAAACCGCAGCTCGTACAATTAGCGATTATTAATTGATTTACCAAGTTTCTTTTATCAGCAAGTTTTCCATAGTGCAGGGTTTTGATTAAAACAGCCATCTCAGTCTCATACAAACAATTCCAAACATCAGTTAGGCACAACGTTTAGGAATCAAATTTATGATAACGTTAAGATTGATCAGTAATTCTTATCTCTTCCTACGCGCACCTATTGCAAGACCACAGTGCACGCTTTTTATAATTGTTACAGATCGAGAACTGAGCAACATATTGAAGACAGAGCTATTCAAATGCTTTCATTTCTAAGAGGTCAAAGTCACGGTCAAATATTGAAAGCAACATATTGTTTTTTTTTTCCAGAAAAAAACCAGTCTAATTTTATTTTGATAACCATACATATAGAAGGGACCTATATCACTTAATATAAGGATCACGTGAGCTACTCAGTTTTTTTATTATGAGATAGGTTGACTTTTTCTAAGAAGCCCTCTTCTTCTACTCATACTGATCTCATTCAGCAAGTGCGGCTTTGTTAAGGATCCTCTCCACTGTGTAATGTGTTTTCAGACTTACTTTAAAAAATATGCTTCGGTCATTTTATTATCATAAAACGACAAAACAACAAGGCAAAGAAAACCAAATAGAAGCAACATTCACTAAGAATATTGTTTATTGGTATTGATCTCTTACAAATCATCATTAGTTCATTAATAATGAGAAATACAAGAAAACGAGATAAAATAAGATGTATATATATATATATATATATATATATATATATATATATATATATATATATATATATATATATATATATATATATATATAGTCTTTATTTGTCTGTTGTATATTTTACATCACGCTATTACAAGATACTGCCTCCTCACACATTACATGTTTTTATACTACATACAGTAGCTTTGTTTCCTATATTTGAATTGTATATGCAAAACAGTACTCATGTATACTACATACGTTGGGCATATTTCCAATTTTATATTGTACATATAGTATGCGCCGTTCTTATGGTATAAGTATTCATCCTAAAATTAAAATGATTTTGAAAAGATGTATTTGTTAATCATTTGACAAACTTATTTCTTTATATGAAAAAAGACATACTTTTTAAATACAAAATTGTTATGAGATAAATGGACTTGAAAGATTGTACATATTTTCATAATTTACTGCATAACTCCTACAAATAAACTCTACTCAAGAGGAGAGACAATTTTGCACGAAGATTACACCCGTTTCATTATTTCCAGCATTCATCACTTACTTCAATTTTAAAAAACTATGACAAGTGTCTTACTTATTGAACAAAAATGATGTAAATGTGGTTTTTATTTATCGGTTTATGTAGAAATCTTATTTTAAAGTATGTAAAGACAAAGTGTGAATTACATTAACGCTATTCCAAATACGAATATGCTAAGCCTTTTTCATTCAAAATGTAATCTTTGTTCTTATGAAATTACATGTATACGCACTGATACATTGTAGTTAGAAGATTCATGTAAATTGTTCTTTGAAAGTAGTACGTAGAGGAGACTGTATCATTCTTTTAATGACAATTTGCAATTGCAGCATCCAAAGAGGGGGCATTAATGGATCCAGAAGACAAAAAAGCATTACGTAAAAGCCGCGTGGCTTTAGTTGAAGACTTAGAACCCCAAAACGTTCTGGGCTACCTGGTAGAAGATGGAATTCTGACTGAAAATGATGTCGAATTGATATCTAATGGCAAAACGAGAACGGAAAGGTGTCATCTTCTTTTATCAATGCTTCCGAAGAGAGGTCCGTCTGCATACGGATCTTTCCAACGGGCTATGAGAGCGAAACATATGTACCCTCATCTGGACACATTGTTGAGATTCAACAGACAACTCTACACAAAGAGGTCCGCAGAGACATCTTCTCTCCAGGGGGAAATTGGGGCGAAAGTTGCAGATTATAAGAATGATGATATAGCAGCTACAGGAAATGAACACAATGTCGAAACCAAAATGGTTTTGACCACTCGATGTGGTAATGATTACGGCGGAAATCATGCTAAGAATGTAGAAGAAGGACGAAATGTTTGTTATAAGTGTACACCTTTCGTACCTAGATATAGCCAAAGGTCACAGTTATCACAAATTTGCAGACGACATTGCTGTCTGCTGCTCGAAAACATTGAACCAATCGATATTCTTGACCTTCATATTCAAGAGCAAATTCTCAGCGATGACGATTGTGAGAGAATTAGAGGCGGGTCTACCCGTAAGGAGAGATGCAAGACATTCCTGCACTGCCTCGCTAACAGTCATGACGATCGTGTTGTATCTGTGTTGAAACATTCTCTAAAGAAAAAGTACAATTACATCGTGGATACAATCAATGAAAACACAAATAAATTTAAACAGAGCCGCAATAATGTACAAATGCTCGTAAATATGAATCCCAACATCATTCAAAAGCAATACGTATACGTTCCAAATCCAGATTTCGCTACAAGACCGGCCGACAAGCAACCAACGGAGAGTAGCGAAGATGAAATCGATGGCGCTGAACCTGTTTGGATTACAGATGGTCGTGGACAATTGAAAGCTCAACATGACATTGGAGACAACATGAGGAATAGCGCATTCCTTGATATAGCAGTATCAACTGACACTGACGAGGAGGACCATGTCCCCAACATATGCAAAATGTCGAGGAAAACGCGTAAAAATGCACAACCGTTCACAAACTGCAGCCATCACCAAAGTGTGAGATTAGTTACCAGTGACATCTCATTGTCTGATGCTATTACAATCCAGCCTGGAGCCATTACACCGTATGAATTACCGACCAGGCGACTTGTTGTGACCTTTAATTTTCTAAGCTCTATAATAAATCAGGGAAACTTTAAAAGGTTCGAATCTCTTTCTTCAACTCTCGGAAAGAAATATCACCAGGAACCTAATATGCTTTGCCTATTAGAATATTTCAATGCTAGCACGGAACTGTTTAAAACAAACATCAGTTCTGCCAAGAAACATATTGACGCTGCACTCGATATAGCCCCACGAACGAGTAATCCTAAATACTTCACTTTAGAATTATTCACCGTGAAAACTCGAATTTATATCATGAAAAAGAAAATGGAAAAGCTACAAGAAATAATGGATGATGCTAAGATGATTATCGAAGCCGATCCTGTCGGGTGCACGGGCCGGGCTGCGGGGTGGCTGTATCTAAATGAGTCCCGCAGCATCATGATCCAAACAGGAATCCTTAACTTTCGAAAGAAACAGTCATTTGAGACATATACCTGGTTACATGAAAAAGCGAAAACGAGTTTGACAAAAGCTTTAACAAATTTTCAAGAAGATGGCTGTAAGGATGGTCCATTTGGATTTGGTTATGCTCTATGTCTTTTAGTTATTCTATTGTTACGTTGTGGTGAAAATGGATTAACCATGGGTGTGCTGAGCCCACCAGAAGAGGACGTAAAACAAGCCGGTGACTTGCTCCAGCAACTTGAAAATTCAGAAATTCCCATACCGAAAATCCTAGAAGTTGACTATTATGTTGCGAAATCCGATTACCAATTTCGAAGAGGAAATACTATCAGAGCCTTTGAGCATGCCCAGCGTGCCTATGATTTAGCTATTGAATTGAACATGCAAGAAATCGTGCAACATGCGTATAACAGACTTGTCTTTCTCCGAGCGAAGAAAGCACCTCTCGTAATAAGGGAAATAAACGAAGAAAATTTTGACGAGATTGTATCCAAAGAATCCTTCAGTACAGATCCTAAAATGAATTAGGTATAAATATAAGAATTACATAACTGTTCTACCGACTTGAGATAAACAATTAACCTTTTGGGTTTTTTGTAGATTGCAGAATTACTTCAGAGAACAAGTTGTATGTATGTATGTATGTATGTATGTATGTATGTATGTATGTATGTATGTGTGTGTGTGTGTGTGTGTGTGTGTGTGTGTGTGTGTTAGGCAATTTGTAAGTTTACAAAGCACGATGCATATTATGAAATCCCTCACACATTCATTGTCTATGCTTTGATTGTGTAGAAATCATGACATGTGGAACCAGAAAGCATATTGTTAGGGACCTCATTCAACATCTAAAAACCCTGAAAGAGGACACTTTTTCTTTCTCTCTTTCACACGAAGACCTGAACATAACAACACTTGAGACCGAACTCACGGAATCATACGTTTCTATAGCATGTCAAAGGTAAGGATTTCATTTAAAAATTGTGAAAATTCGGAGAAATACAGTGTGGATTTCAAACGCATAAGACTAGACATTTTCCTTTGCTGGAGGATATGCATATTGCTTTCGGTGTAGTATGGGACAAAAATAGACATATGCATATACAGTCAAATGCATATGAATTCCCATCTACATCCTAAGATTTGGTGACGTGTTTGTTATAATTAAATCAACTTGTTAGGATGAATGTGGAGAGTCGCGGTATATGCTCACCTTTCTTACTCAACTGGTGCCCGTATAAAAAAAACATTGCACATTTTGTCATGTTTCAATAACACGAGTTTTAGGGCCATGATAGAAAATGTCCAGTGACACAAAAGCTATTGGGACGTTTGTTTTATTGTTTGTTTTTAAAATAAAAATTGTAGATAGTTTACAGTCAAATCGTATTAAAGAATGGGGACCTCGTCCTGGATTTGAACATGGGACCTCTCGCCAATTGTTTGTAACGAGTTTAGGCTCTAATTACTGTAGCAAAGATAACGTGAAAACATCAAGCTTTGTAAAATTTAACCATCAATGTATTTCCCTGGGAAAAGATTTTAAAATAGGTAAAATAACTTAGCTTTTAGAACAAAATCCAAAAATAATAAAATAATAATTCATGAATTAAATGACAAAAGTCCTAGCAATGAAATATTCTACTACATTCAAGTTCGAATCCTGTTGTAAAATCTAAGATGGAAGACGATGACGTATGTTAAGGTCTATTTTGTGCTTATCTACAGTTTCCTGTAGATTCACAAGCTTTAACACTCCGGTGTTGGAAATCTAAATAAAAGTGTGATAAACTGACTGTCTGTGACTAAGAATTCTGTATGAGCACATTAAATATTTCCAGATATACAAATTAATCCTTTAAAATCCAAATGAATTGAAGAAAAGTAATATGGATTCAAAACTATCTAAAACAAATGAAAATGACTTCACCTCAGATGTAAAAGTTCAGAACTAACTATTTAACTCAAACAAAGATTCTATCGTATTTTAATACGCAGTTTCGAAAACATTCCCAAATTGTGAAATGGAGATGGGGGTGGGTGGGTGGGAGGGAGGGTTAACGTTATTGTTTATATCACGTAGTCTTAAGATAGCCCTGATGTAAACCAATCATTTTACTTTAAGAATAACATGTTGTTTACCTCTTAATTTACTAGTGCCATATTGACCTTGACAACAACCAATAATTTTTTAATTAAAATAAAATCTGTTTACGTGGTGATCACTAAACCTGAATCAAAGTCAGGATCTAGGTCAACATTAATTTTTTATACCAAAGAATACATGAGGTTAACCTATTTCCTGAAGAACAACAACAGCATCTCTAGTGAATATATTTACATTACAATAGCAAACAATGAAAACTAAAAAGAATTTAAAACTAATAAACAATTAAATTATAATAAATATATGTTAAATTAGTTATACATAATAACATTAACGCCTTTGGCAGAATAAGGAGAAAACGAAAGAATTGAAGAAAAATGTTGATTGGAGATGAATCAAACACTTTAACACGCTGTTTCATTTTGGTTTTGTCATTTTTTATTGGAGGCCAATTTCTTCGAGAACGACATAGTTCTCCAGAGTTTCAGTCTATCCCATATCATAGTCAACTTAACAAGTAATTGAATGTGTTCAGTATAAACTGGAGACTTTTTGAAACCACGATCCGTGCAAACGAGGTAAAGCTTCTGTTGAACTTATATCTGGTACACATACCCAAATTCGACCGTAAAAGAACAAAATAACTGATAAATATGACATGAACGATGCAAACAAAAGGGAGCAAATAAATTGGGAGCGAGAAACCATGACAAGTATTTGAAATGAGAACAGCACTAGCAGGAACAACAGCAACAACCACAAAGCAGCAATAAAACTTCATATAAGAGACGCAGAATTTGGGAAGCAAGGCTAAGAAGTATCGCTTTTATTATTTCCTTGTTAAGACAGATGGAATGGGACCTGTACCGTGTGCAGATTTATGTACGGTAGGTACGGCAATATAAGGAGTGTGGCTAAAACCAACATTTCAAGATCACCTCTTTGTCTCCAAAATATATTTGTTGATAAAGTTTGCGTTATAATGTTTTGTACATGACAGCTTTATCCATGGTTTGGTCTCCCAAAACACATCTCACAATCCTTCTTCCAGTGTCTTGGTTGATAATATTTAGATATAATAATGTTTGTGCTAGGACTCTACTCTTTCCCTCTTCATCTTTGAGCTAGTGTGAGTGAGAAGAGACATGGCTATGCAGCTCAAGTTGTGTTCGGTCAGTTGTAGTCCGAAAACAGGTTTTATACCTTAGAATCCATCTTTATAATATTCGGTTATGATAAATAAATAATAATCCGGACTAGCGCACTCTTACGATTCTAGATATAGGTGTAACAAGACAATTTATCTTATTAAAAACATTTCGGCCAGTTGTAGTAAATTTTAGTCAGTGGTCATTAATATGTAAGTTTTAAAAGAATAACTTCTCTACTCGTGTTGAAAGCATGTTAGCGATTTTTTCATCGACGTATTATGTTGTTGTACCATCAGCATCATGAACAGATTCTTTGATATAAGCAACCGACTTGCCGCTGTCTCGCTGTCAACCGTTTTAAGCCATGTTCTTTGTGACAGCGCCATTTAACTTGACAGTAATAACTAGAATCAAGGTTAGCCGTTTGCAGCTCACCAGTTTGATTTTCACAAATCACACGCTCACCTGCTACGACACCAACAACACCTCGGCTGGTAATATCAGTCAAATTCGCTTTGTTGTTAAACTAGGCCGATAAATCAGCCCTTAACCCGTTACGATTTTGATGTTGGGGTTAGGGGCTGATTTCACCTATTCAGTAAAACCTGCAATTATCCGCAGACACTTTTGTCTGCACGTATCAGTGTAAATTTCACACACTTACCGGTATTTTTCGCGACTGTTGAGCTCCCGTCGGCTGAAGGGTTCTTTTTGCAATATGTACAGCATATTTCCGAATCAAATCCTACGTTTGACAACTTGTAAATTCAAGCAGAATAACACATCCTTAAAATACTGTTGACATTTAAGTTTCGTGATCAAAATACTACACAGAGCAACCAATCCGATGCGACTTCCACTCGTTCATTCGAAACACTCGGTACGCTTGGTCATGTGACTTGGTTGTTATGCTGGAAAGCGCCAAAGTATGATGGACGAATTGATTGTGGGTGTTCTCGACGATTTGTGCTATGACGTGAGATTAAAGGTGGAACAACAAGAAGCATTGTTAAAATTAGTTGAGGGAAAGCATGTTATTGCTTTTTACCGACCGGCTTCGGGAAAATCTAGACCAACTTTGGTCTCTAAACCTTTTTTTTATTTTGACTTTGCAAAGTCAAAATAAAAAAAAGGTTTAGAGACCAAAGTTGGTCTACGGGAAAATCCTGATATATACTCTTTTCCCTATCATCAAGAAAAAGGTAACGTAAATTTAAGAACTGTTGATAAAATGATATTGCTCTTTATTGAGGTGGTAGTTATTTGTATGTGAGAATACTGATTGGACGAGTTTTGTTGGTGATAATAATAATATTTATTTGTAATTTAGGCCACTGGCCCAAAATACATATCCATACATCATGTGGTACAAAAAAGATGTCATCAAGCGTACCAAAAGAACATTGTATTTATAAGAAGTAATATACATAAAAGTAATAATTCTTGCTTTTTACGGATATGTTATATAATTATATACTGCACAGTATTAGGGTGATCATTAAACGTGTGGAACAAGATTTGTGATGATCTAATTTCCAAAGTCTTATGTAGCAGGAGTCGTTGATAAAATTATTATTATTATTATTATTATTATTATTATTATTATTATTATTATTATTGACTGTATGATATTATCATTATCAGTTTTTGGATTATTAGGATTAATATGAATATTATGATGTTATAATTTCTTTTGTAGTTTTTTTTTGTTTTTGTTTTGATATTTAAATCTTTGCCAATTTTCATTAGAAAGTGTTGGATGGATACACTAATTTATAACATGTAAGACGGAATCTTACTGATTTCTCATGTTGACCTAATATGGGATGTTTTGATTCATATAAAGTATGAATGCCTGTCTACATTTATAAAACATAATTACCATACAAATGCATGAAAATTGATTATCAGTCTTCATAGCAGAGTTAAATGAAAGTGTTATTTTGTTTTATTCTTATTAATGCTAGACATATCAGAATATGCTAAATTATTCAAGTATGTGTTTTTGTCTAGAAAACTTAAATAATGAAACGTGCAGTCTGTAAGAACACATTGGCAACATATAAAGATGATCACACAACAGTTTCTGTATACTGTCATGGTAACAAGGCTATTACTGGTGCATCGAAGCCAAAAATATTAAATGTGACATGGTATAAAAAATTATCAAGTGCAATTCAGACAATATATTTTAAAAAATGCATGAAATAATAGTTTTCTGTTCTTTTGATTTTCAGCTACTTGGTAAGTGCCAAACAGTGCTAGTTATGTCACCACTGTGGGCTTTGATGTTAGACCAGCAGACAATAATGAAGACACACAGCATCAAAGCCCAATGCATTATAAAAGACATGCCAAAGGAATCCATTCAAGGTAATTTTCCATTGACAGTCATGCATATATAATACACGATGTGCAAAAGAAAATAATTTATTAAAATTTGGCACAAAAAGTTATGCAAACCAATTCATAACTTTCGACAATGTGACATAGTATTTAATATACTAAGAGATTTATGGTGATGTTGATTTCTTTTCTTGTCGTTATTACATACCAATCAAGGTATTACAAAAAAAATTCTTGAAATAAATTAACTGTTAGATTTAGTATGGGATATTATGCTCATACACTAATGCTTGACTATCTTTATACAAGAAACCTTTAGTTATTTCATTGCAAGAAGTAGTTTCTTCATTCAGATCTTTATTTATCTCAAACATCACCTGCTTTAAAGTTTTGATATTCTTTTACAAAGACAAGATATAGAAAAAATAAATTTTACTTTTAATGTAGGAAAAGGAAAGTAATAAAATTTCACATTTCTACATATATAAAAGATGGAAATGTAGATGTTATTCTGGCCAGTCCAGAGGCTATCATGGAGAAGGAATGGTTACAGATTGTACATCAAGAACCTTTGTGGTCACAGCTATGTCTCCTTGCTTTCGATGAGGCTCCTTGCATTTCACAATGGTGATTATTATATTCTTTACACTAAAATTTATTGTACAACATAATGTAATACTGTGTAACATCTGGCACAGAGTCGGTCTTTCTTTTATAGGAATTAAATACAATATTGTCCCTATTTCCATGAAGTAAAATTCTGTTATTAAAAGACTTTGGTGTGTGTATTTCAAATTAAATAATATAACTCTCTAAATCTAAATGAGACATTTATGAAAATAATAAATGCAGTAAACGAATACTACATATGAATCTGAATCATACAAAAATTGCATGTAGCTCTTAGTGCCTTGGGTCATTTACTTCAAGTTCAGTACAATCATTCTTATAGCAAGTTTAATTATTCCTTAATAGTGGACATGACTTTAGACCGGAGTATAGAAAAGTGGCTGAGCTGGTGACTCATTTCCAACACATTCCATCTCTTCTCTTTACTGCCACAGCAACAGGAAAAGTGGAGAAGGATTTGAGGACTTTGCTTCCACTTCCTACTGGGGACACACATACCATTGCCAGACTTCCAGACCGGTACCTCATTCTTTTATTTAACATCTGTTCTATGTTTATCATGCACCTGATGGCATTAAATTTTATGGCCAATCACTTCCACTTATATTTTAAGTATTTTTTTTGTCTGTTCATTACAATTTCAAGAAATATGTTAAATTATTGTACAAACCTGTCTCTAGCTGTATTTGCCTGAATTAAACCCCAACACCACAATAAAAGTATACATTGGTTGTGGATATTCATTACATTATGCTCATGCTATTAAACTTTTACTGATAAAGAACTGACATACAAATACAAACAACTACTAACAGGTGTAAGAATCAAGGGATACTTGAGTAGAAATACAGACAGGGTTAACACATTATTTAGTTTTATTTGAAACAAATAGGGAAAATTTAAGTTGTTAAAGGACAACTTCTATAATATTCAACACATACTCCCATAGTGGTGATACACAAACCCTTCTCTGCTGATGAAAACCTCTTATATTCAAGCAAGGTACAAATTTCATTCTACATACATATTTTACCTCTCTAAACTTGCCACCTCTCTTATCAAGCCACACATTTCTGTCTGCTTAAAGTGACTGCATTGTATGCAATGCAGTGTTTAGTTTTTTTTGATGAATTCCAACAAAATATAAACAGTAAGCATGGGCTTTTTGTCAGATAAATATGTTGCATTTAAACAGACACAAACAAATTAATGAATAAAGTAACTGTAATGTGAAACAAAATGTCCTGACTTGTATTTGTTTCTTGTGCAACATAACACTAGTATTGAAGAAGTGTTTCTCTTCCAGACACTAATATCTACATACATGTACATATGGAGAAGTGCACAGAGAAGTATGACAAAGTGCTTGCATGGTTGCCACAGCATGTTATGTCCAGGAACGAAAGTCCCAGAAGTTAGTTGTCTATTGCCAAAGCATGAGGGATTGCCAGAATATTTTTATGTGGCTCATGGAAGACTTGGCAGAGAATGCATAGAAAGATAAACAGCCAGCTTCCAATAATGGATAATCATCTAGTTGAGATGTTCCACAGCAGAACGGATCAGGTATCAGTGGCTAGAATTCTGGAAGATTTTGTGAAACTGCATCCGAGTTCTTGTATCTATCGTTGCCTTTGGTATAATAATTCAGGTTGAGGATATAGAAGTTGTAGTACATTGGGGGGTTGAAAATTCAGTTCTATCATATTGGCAAGAGGTTGGAAGATGTTCTTGGGATGGGCGTAAACAACTTTTAAGTTACATATTTCCTAGGTCTCTTAGCCGTTGTTCAGATAAATATATGAAGAAGCTTTGTAACACATCTGACTGTCTGAGAAGTTTTATGCTGTAACAATTCCTTCTCTCCAACATGGACCAATCATCTTTACCATCGTCCAGAATGTGTAGTCAAGAGGATTGTGATTGCTGTGAATGTAAAACTTGCATGTGTTGTGTTAACTGTATGTACAGATGTGGATGTGCAGGATTACATGTGAATGTCATTGACCTGTTGTAGAGTTCTGGTTTAAATACATGTTAACAGATTTGAATGTGCAATATGTTTAATTCAGTAAAGTGTTACAGTATCAAGGCTCTCTTACCTAATTTACAAAAAATTACTATATTACTACATAAGATTGGTTTAAAGTTATCTGCTCATATACAAATACTAACAATAAATTATACAGAAATTTGCATGTAATCATGTACAGTATGTGTATGTCTACATGTATATATTATATTACCATTTTAAGTGGATTTGATGTTTCAGCACATTCAGGGCTATATAACACTGAAACTACCAGAAGATGAAAAATGCATAGAAATTTAATTGGCATATCAGCACATTCAAGACTTCCTATGTGAACTGGTGACTAACAAGTGGATTGCACATAATTCATTGGCACATCATTCTGTTAGAAACAAACTGGCATTTAAGAAAAGCCTTTGATGAAAATCCCATATTGATTCCCAGGATTGATCATAAGATGTAGAAGATAGCCATTTTGATCTTTTTGGATTAGTGATTATTTTTATTTATATATCATAAAAATTCATATAATGAAAACTCCATTTTGATGTGGCAAACTGATTAGAAGTACATGTTAAAAAAAATGTCAGGCCATGTGATCCATTTTCCATTCTAGACTTCCTGGATATTATTTCATTGACACATAAACATATCATGGCTGTATAATCCCATATATTATAGTGGATTTGGACTGTATTGAATTCAATAGCACATCAGAACCTTCTATGCTAAAGAACCTAATGTAAACTATCTATTACATGCACTTGTAAATAAAAAATACATATTTGGTTGACAGTCAGTCTCAGATACATCAATACATTCTATGTGATATAACATGGTGTAAACCAACAAGTTTGGTAAGTCTTCTCTGCAAAAATCATCCATAAATCACATGTTGTAACACTGGGCATCAGTAGATTAAGAAGAGTATGAAGTTTATAACCATCACTATTGCATCCATCATGCATGAAATGTGATCAACTGATCTTCGTACAAAATTCAATGTCATTTGTTGCACACTATTTTGTTCTTTTTTCAATCAACTTTGTATCCTCACATGGGATATTATCCAACATAGCTTATGAATAATTTCTTAATGTTAATAACATTCCACTTTTGTTGTCATCTTTTTTTCCCTGATTTTCTTAACTTGTTATAATGCCATGATAGTACATAGAACAAGCATAAATGAATTCAGATGCAATTGGAAGTACATGTACATCATGTTTGCAGTCAATTGCAAGGGTTTATCTTTAAAAATCTTCTTTTCCAATCAAGGATTGTTATAATAATTAATATGTAATTGTAAGTCTGATTTTGTTTGGTGTCATATAATCATTAGTGTGCTGTAATGGAATACATAACCATCCAATACATTTGTTTATATTAACAATGCATAATAAGTACACCACATATAACTGAAAATTTATGTTTCTACTAAATTTATATACTTAATATTGCAAATAAAGTTGTCTCGATCAACTATAATCTCAAGTCTTTCGCTCATTTTCTTAAGATGCTTCTGAATCCTTTTCTTCAACTCTCCCATTTGATAAAATGTTGATAGAGAATGAATATCAGGGAATGCTGAGTGACATCTTCCTGAGATAAACTCACAGCATTTGTTGTCTAAGATGATTTTTACAAGGTCCTCAATATCAGCATTCCTCCTCTTCACTACACCTTTTGTTTGCTTGAAATCGCCACGGTTAAGTATCTTGTGATTAAAAACATACTAAAGTGTTGTTTTTTTATCCCCACCATTTGGCTGTGTCTACCTAAGGTGTCATTAGTCAGATTTCCACTGGTATTCTTGACAGCCTCCTTGTATTCTCTGTTACAAAATTCCATTTGTAAGTCCATTTCAATATTGTGTCTCGCTTTCCCTGCTGTATTAACTGTTAATATTCCATCAAAGTTGGTGTGCCAGATGAGAGGACACTCCACCATTTAGTGCACTTAAAAGATTATATATAGCCACATACAAAGTACTTGGGGTGGTGCTCATATCATGCCTGCAGTGGCTGATTATTCTATCTCCATCTCCTTCCCTGACAGCATCATGACGGGTCATTTCTCCTAGACCTCTCCACAAAAAAGCCTTGGAGTATTCAAATATGTGATCCTGCTTTGACTTGTAGTCTTTGGTACACAGTAAAATGATTATTGTATTGTAAAGGTTTAAATAATTGCAGAAGTCTAACGTAATTGATGTATTATTAGACAATGCTAACATTAATTTGAGAGGTTGAACTGTACTAATGCTATTATCACTTTTGATAATGAATTTAGTACAAGTTGACATGAATAAGCATATTATGTTGTTAGCAATACATGTATCTTGCATATTATTATTTATGTTAATGAGAGACTACCTGTCCATATGCATCATAATTTATTTGCAATCTGTGCTGTATCCATTACAGATAACAATTATCTGTTAAAGAACTAAATGAAAATATCTAATTTGAATTATAATATTAATTAAATATATTGTATGACATATTTTTTATTATTATTTACAAATAGTTAATTCAAAATATTATAGTTCAAATTTGTTTTATTTATTGATCTATAAATAATTAAAATATCACAAAAATGTGTTGATAGTTTTTTTAAGGAATATATGTTTCTGAAATATACCGTCAAAGGTTACAATAAAATTGTGTGTGTGTGTGTGTGTGTGTGTTAGAGAGAGAGAGAGAGAGAGAGAGAGAGAGAGAGAGAGAGAGAGAGAGAGAGATATTTATGATATGGAATCTGCATAGGCATTATGATTTAGGGTCAACATTGTTTAATGAGATTTTCCTAATGTTGGGTGTCATACTACTTATTAAGTAAATATTTAATTATTTAAATAATTAATTTCACTACTTTAGAATAAATAAAGTGGCACCACTTTTTGTAAACAAGTGCTGTAATTTTTTATATTCTGAATCTGAACATCTAAAATTGAATTTGTATGCACAATTATTGGGAACCTTATAACTTGGAAGTTGTCATTTCACCTTGCTAATCACAGTATAACAAGCATAACATGTATATGCACTTCTGTCTGGGGAAATGTTAGCCTCCAATGATCATGTGGCACATCTGAGCTGTTACTGTCTGTCTCTTCAGTTTTCCATGTAAATTAACTTTGTTGGATCGATTTGCGCCCAGGGGAACACCACAAAGCGAGCATATTTTTCTGCATTCATTTCGTTCTAATTACGCGTTAATTTAACTGTACGAGAATGGTACTATAGAGGATATTTCTTACCGGTCTTATTCGGAGTCTGCTTGAATCACGTGATACGCAGCTACAGCCGAATCACATGACCAAGCGTACCGAGTGTTTCGAATGAACGAGCGGAAGTCGCATTGGATTGGTTGCTCTGTGTAGTATGGTGATCACGAAACTTAAATGTAAAGTTGTCAACGGTATTTTAGGGTTGTGTTATTCTGCTTGGATTTACAAGTTGTCAGACGTAGGATTTGATTCGGAAATATGCTGTACATATCGCAAAAAGAACCCTTCAGCCGATGGGAGCTCAACAGCCGCGAAAAATACCGGTAAGTGTGTGAAATTTACACTGATACGTGCAGACAAAAGTGTCTGCGGATAATTGCAGGTTTTAATGAATTATGAATAGGTGAAATCAGCCCCTAACCCAACATCAAAATCGTAACGGGTTAAGGGCTGATTTATCGGCCTATTGTTAAACCGCCTCAGATCAATATTAGCACTGTGTGATCGGTAAGAGTAATATCCGTTAATGTTAACATCCATTCTGTATATTATACAACACATTTAAATGTACAATCAACATTTAATTGAGATGTTCGTGGTGAGAAACATTGTTTTCCGCTGTTGTATGCAACTCTTAATCAACACTATGACCGCATTTTGGTTGCTGGTTGACTGGTATAATCGAATATAATATTGGATATTGTTCACCGTTGTTCGTTATATAAGCAACAACTTCAGATGGTGGCGAAGTTCTTTGGAGTCAAAATACAAACGTATGCAAACCGAAGGGCGCCAGGTTCTGTTGTCAAATCCAGGTTGTCAATGCCGGTTTGACGTGTGCTTGGCACCATTAATGCAAGGTTCGTGTCAAGGCACCACAAAGTTGCTTGAAAGATTTTGTCATCTTGAGTTAACTAAGATTATTTAAAGGCGTAAACGTTTAAGCGTAGTTCCGATGATATTGGAAGACTCATTGTTCGTAATCGAAGGATGTTTCCTTTTTTTATTCGTATACGACTGCTAACTGTTTCTTTTACACCTGATGCAATTTCACCATACCGACACAGCTTTTCAGCCATTCAACCGCTAGAACCACTGTTCCTAAAACGCTAGAATCACTGTATGGAATGGAAATATTCTACTAGTATTTGCATTGTGCTACCTCTGAATTTGATAACTTTAATGTCGCCGAGGTGTTTTTGTGTTTGGCCGCATTAAGCTGAGACAGTCGCGTTTAGGTCACCAATACAGAGATATTTCCATTAAATTTAGTTGGAGAAACTTTCAATGTGACCACAAAATTATTGTGTTTTATTGCGTGTTTATTTTCCTCAGCTGATTTTCTCTCAAGCAGACCATCATTTTGCGATAAAAAATATTATTTAAATATGTAACATATTTAATTAACAGTTATCCAAAGGTTCATTTTGAGGACCCTCATTCGACCAAACAAAACATATTATTGTCAGGAAAAATCACGGCATAATATTGTTAGCCACTAGCACGAGTTGAACCAACATGTGAATGAAAATATATATGAAGAAAGTATTGCCTGAACAGCTACAGGAGATCTAATGAAAAATAATAAATTGGCTTAAACGTACAAACGCTTTGGTGTGAAATCTGCAAAACAGTGTCCATCTTTTGATGTTGGTCAATTTACAACTACAGAATGGGATATGAACATGCACTTTGATTTTCGTCGCAGTTAAGACTAATTTCTTCAGAAGGCTCCTGATCACAGTGGATTAAATAACATACCAACGCCAGGTAAGATTTCTTACAGTCAGCGATAAATGTAAACGAATGGTGACAACAGATGTTTTGAATCGACGATTTTAAAAGCGTTATATCGCGCTGGTCACCATAAAGAGAAGCTTCAAGAATAGTAGCAGCTCCTGTCGAAATCAATTTTGTTAATATTATATTTTATATACAAGATGTAAAGTCCACACTGATAAATTGTTTGTAAACTTTACCCAGGTATCGCTGTTAATGTACTTACAACAAATAAAGACTTGTATCTGCCTGCACTATCCCCAAATGGACAGCGCACAAGATCCTAGATTGGTTTGATGTTACTAAGTGAAAAGGTTGGTTCAGAATCGGTATTGCATTGCATATGAACAATGTACAGAGGAACAACGCACAGTTTATGCAGTTTACAATTACCAATGTATCGAAACACAAGCAAACATCGCTATAGTGATTAATAACTTGCGTGGCCTCTTAAATATGTAAACTGTAGCATCGGTGTCAAATGCATCAAAAAGTGTTATTCTAAACAAGGACAAACGCATGACGTTTAGTCTGTTGAAACTTTAGTTCATCATTTTGTACAATTTCTGAATTCGTCATTGGACAAATTTGTGAGCAATGTAGTAGCAGAAACTTGAAAATTACGCACATATAACGTGCCTGGGGTGCTAGCACTCAAAACACTGATATACTAACGAAAAACAGTCTGTATCTGTACGAATAATTGAGCAACTGGGACAGTCATTGATATGCAGGCGCAAACAATCCAAATAAACATGGATGTGTATGACCTTACTGCCCCATACATTAACCTCACGTAACTTCATCTCAATAACCTTCTTGTGGGCAAATATGTAACCGTCACATGTAGGTAGTTTTTCGTGGATTGATCATACCCACGTTGATATTCAAAAGCACGTCCGCAATTGTAACAGCAATAGCGATGACGGATGCTTCTCTGAAGGTGATCTAGAATATCCTTAACATTTAACAATAAGTAATCACAACGTACCGAGATGGGTCGAAGTCTCAGTACCAAAAACAAATATTTATTGCACATACGAAACCTCTGTTTGTATTTATGGCAGGGATTAATGTCAGTAAAGATCTTCGAGTGCGTGGGTTTTGTAAGCTCGCATAGATGGCGCCGTATATACATATGAACGGATCTGAGAATAATGGCCAAATAAAATTCACATGGATCTTTTTTCAAGCTCACGAACAATGCTGTGCTCGCAAAACTACCATGGAAAGTTTGCGCAAACGTAATCGAGTCGACCTTGTTCGTAATAATAAACAAGATAAGGTTCAAAGGCTCGTCGCTGACCCGGCATTAGAATCAATGAAGATCCTCGATGGTTTCTTGATGTTCGTCACAGTAAAAATCGAAACTCAAGCTTGGAAAATCAATTTATCTTGGTTCAACTGTAATGAACTTGTCTAAGCTGCTAATGAATGATGTCTGTATGAAACCAAGGTACGGTGACAATATAAATTTGCTGTATACGGATAGACTCACTGATGATACGCATCAGATTCAATCACGCATACGCCGACGTGGCCGAATTATGATTGACAACATTTATTATCCAGAAAAATATTCGATGTTTAAGAACACCAACCAAAAAAAATTGTTTGCAAGTTTTGTGAGTCGTAGAATACGTGGGAATCCGTCGTAAAATGTATTCGAATGTTGTTGGTAGTAATAAAAGCAATCAAAAGGATAAAGATGTTCCCCGTATTGTTGCGCAAAAGGATCTCCGACACAATATATACGTGGAATGTTTTTGAGACAATCGACGTGAAGTTCTGCATTCGGCAAATATGATATGGGGTTGGAAACATCGCTTCGGTGTATACCTTTTGCACCAAAAGTGAAATTGTCTCTGCTTGATACCATGCTATGGGTATCCACTTACGCTTTTGGACATATGTTATTGTGTCGCACAAGGCATTAAAATAGACCTGGTTGCGGTTCAGTATTCGCTGGAAACGATACATAGAGCTGAACCGATATTATGATTTTAAAAAAGTTATAATAATCCCTGAAGATTATATAGCAAGATTTCAAAATAATAAATTAGTCAAATAATATTATATATAAATGCAGCAAAGTGAATTTGTGAGACATCGTATCATCCAGAACTACGAAGCATCTCGTGATGTTATTATTAGAAACTGTCGACTAAAAATCTCGGTGTTGTCAATAATATTGCTTATCTCAGATTCACTGCTGGAAATAAACATTATATTCGGCATAAGTTTATACACGAGATTTTTCCAAGGGGGATCAAGGACGGTCTTGAGATAGATCATATTAATGGCGACAAACTCGTTATCACGTTGATTAATTTACAAGCTGTTAAACAGAGCAAAAATTCTGCATTTGGTAAACAGGCAGTTGTAAACAATTGCAAGGAGACCTATTAAACCCATAAATACAGAGACCGGTGAAGAATGTTTTCAAAATAAATGAATCGAGCTAGTAGGTATTTTAATATTGTAGCACCTTCGGTACAATTTGTCGCAAAAATATACACGAATCCGCTTCTTTGAAAAGGTATAATCTCAAGATTCGATTTGATGTATTCAAATCGAATCTTGAGATTATACCTTTTCAAAGAAGCGGATTCGTGTATATTTTTGCACCGAGACTTACGAAACAAGTAAACTAGTCATGGCAATTTTACAAATAAGCCAAAGCCTCGACCAGAGCAAAATATTAAGACAAAACCAATGAATTAAAAATTAAAAAAGTAAATTCGAAACATGAATCAAATATTTAATTTAATTACGAGGATTGAAATGGCGATTGAAACTCGTATGTGTTCTCTTTATAAGCAAACATTATTCTCGTTTACAATTGTTTCCTCAAAATTAACTGCCATATATCAAATACATTTCTATCGTTTCTGTAACATTTTAATTACAGTGTTCCATTTTTTCTTTGACCTTTTAGCTCAATTAGGTCATTTCATCTTTTTGTGTCAGGTTATTTCATATTTCTTCACATCAACGAGCACAAATCTGGAGTCAGTGCAATCTAGATATATGTGCATACTTATCACGAGGCTCTAACATGCAATAGAAGAGTAGTTAAGGCTCCCACCCCCCCACCCCCGCCTCAGATACAAATTTTTATTTCGAACCTTATTACTGAGATGTACAATTTATGTTTCATGTCTAACACATCCTGATCTCATGACGTCATTGAATTTATTTCAGGTTTAACATCATACACGTAGAAGACAAAAACTGTTAAATCACAGAAATAATTACTTTTACACATAGCTAATTGAAATATAATTACTTTACACTGTCATAATTGATTAAAATCTAATTACTCTACCGGAATTGTATAATTAAAATATAATTACTCTTCACTGTCTTACTTGACTTAAATGAAATTACTCTACACTCATACACCACTACAATGAAATTACTCTACACTGTCATACTTGACTTAAATCTAATTACTCTACACTGTCATACTTGACTAAAATGTAATTACTATTCAGTCATATTTGACTTAAGTTTAATTTCTCTACACTGTCATACTTGACTTAAATGTAATTACTCTACACTGTCATACTTGACACTTTCTTTCGAATGCTGTCGATGAGCGAGTTTATTTCATCGTAGAACTCATCATTGCTATATGCATTGGTGCTTAGTATTGGAAAGTAAACGCTGATCAGGTTGACAGGCCTGTTTGCGGTGTGAAGGAATAAGTATAACAGTCCTCCGTTTCCTTCTTGACAGGGTTCTGTCATCTCCCGTAGAATATTCCTTACGGCGAATCTAGCACTAAAACATCTGGTGTCGTCAGCGCACATTCCTTGCCAGAGGAACGTGTAGTTCTCTTCTCTGAGCGACATGGAATCTGGTAGCTGTTTTTCCGGTAGTGCGGCGATGTCGACTTGGAGTTTTGTAAGTTCGTCATGGATGACTGAGGTTTATCGAACATCGAAGATTACCTGGAGATGACATGCGAATCCCGTCAAAAATGTTTAGGATAGTCCATTTACCTAGCTTGAGGATTGGAGGATGTCTTGTTGGCTTTAGATTTGTTGTATCTTGGTGCAATAGTTTCAGTCTGCTAGTTATGTCAATTTTAGAATAAGCCCAAGCCTTGCCAGAGTAAAATATCAAAACAGGACCAATGAATAAAAATCTAAAAAAGTAAATTCGAAACATGAATCAAATATTTAATTTAATTACGAGGATTGAAATGACGATTGAAACTCGTATGTGTTCTCTTTATTAGCAAACATTATGCTCGTATGAATGAATAGATGGATTTAAAGTGAAACCGGCCACTACGGTCATATGTTCACAATTTTGCACTGCCATTTATTTACATGGCAGTGATTTCATTTATCCAGGAAGTTGGAATGGTGCCACATATTCCTGGCGTTTATGCGCACAGAGTGTGCTATTTAATTTGGTCGTCATATCATACCCCTAAAAAGGGGCTAATGATATGAATGTTAGACCTGGGTGAGTGGGAATAGACCAATCACGCACTCAACCTATCAACCAATCGAAAGTACGTACGCTTATTCCAAATTCATTCCAGTTTTTCTAATGCATTTCCCTATGCCTAAATTGTGTAAGCCACCAATGATGGTAGAGCTGAAGAATTAAATTACGTTCCTATCTATGTCAATCTTCTAGTACAAAAGTGTACATATTATATGTCCCTAACAATTTCGTTTGCTGATATGACTAAACGTCATTTGAAAGGTAGCCACTGTCAGAAAGGATTAGATTGTTAATTTTGAGCGGTGGGTCCGAAAATGATCAAGTTAGGCTTTTTGGATAGAGCTTGTCAAGGAGGGTTTCCGTAACCAAGTGGAAGACCCTATTAAGGCAATAAAAGACAATAGCCCTAAAAAGGACTTTTTTGTGTGGAGAATCCCATGATCACTTGTTAGTGACAAATTATCCCTCTGCTCCTGTGGTTGGTCCCTGTATACTTCTTGAGTGTCTTGTTTGACCCTGTACTCACTCGATGATTCCCTGTATACATCTTGGGTGTCTTGTTTTGGATTCTCACTCTAAACATCCTTGCTCCCACGTCAATTTGCTTCCGTAATTTTCCCTATCAATTTGGAATTCTTTTTGCTGTTTTGTGTAGAATATATAATCCCATATGACAACTGTTTGCATTGTTAGTCAATGCATGATGTTATTAAGTTACTGCAAGGCCTGATAGTTTTTGGGGTTAACTATCTTTATAGTGTATGAATTTGAGGTCATTTTCTAAATAAGCATATTTTTGGTTGCAACCTTGTGTTGCTGGGCCTGATAGTCTTGGGTTTGAGACTACCTTACAAGATCTAATTTGGGGTCATAACCTATGCATATATGATGAGGTTTTTAGTTGCAACATTGTGTCGCTGGACCTGATAGTCTTGTTTCTGAGACTACCTCATACACTCTAGTTGGGACCATAGTTAGGGGCGCGTGTTAGTGGTTATACTTTAACCACAGCGGTATCGCGTGTTTTAGGGGCCTATAATACCTTCGTAATATTAAACTCAGTTATGAGATGTTGTCAGTGGGGTTATATAGAAGGAAGAATTTAGAAGCATAAGAGAAAAAAAAGAGGTAAGACGCTTGCCTTATTGATTGTATAACTGGTAGTTAATATAGCTTTTGATGTTTATACCTTTATGTATTTCTTTTTTTTTAGGTTTATTTTTTATTGTTCCATGTTATTTTACCATTCCATTAGGTTTGGTTGCTCTGGGAACGTTATACCCAGCGTAGTGTAGGT
Organism: Unio delphinus; assembly: GCA_029339505.1. Taxonomy (NCBI): domain Eukaryota; kingdom Metazoa; phylum Mollusca; class Bivalvia; order Unionida; family Unionidae; genus Unio; species Unio delphinus. The sequence goes on from JAQISU010001239.1 coordinate 4,498,070, forward strand.
GAGCTCCCTTAAGGGTAACGAATACCTTTTGGCCCCGTACGCTTCCCTCCCCTTAGAACAATATTATTTTATATGCATATTTAGGTACCAGTAAAACATTCATTTCATTTATGGATGATATGGTGTTATACTTATATTCTATCTATTAGCCCTGTAGTTCTAAGAAATTCAATTATATTATAGTATGTTCTTTGAGGGTTTTTGTTGCATAATTGAATTATTTCTGGATCTGTACTTGGTGCGACAAGTTCTAATTATTTAGTTATAAATAGGTCTCTTTCTTTTTGCGTATTGTTACAGATATTGAATATATGGTACAGATCTTCCGGTACGTTACAGTTGAAGCAGTTGATGTTGTGCGGAAAAGGTCCTATATATTTTCCAAAACTATTAGCTAATTTTGTTTTTCCAAGAATTATCCTATTTATTTTAGATTGTTCATAACTGCTGCACCTGGGTATCGGGATAGTTCTATTGACTTCTTTGACAATATTATGTATAAATCTCCCATGTTTATTATGGTTCCAATCCTTTTGCCACTTTTAATTTTTCAGTGTATATATTAAATTGTTAATTTCTGTTGGACTGTACTTTAGTGGCATGTAATTAGGTTCAGTGAGTTTACTCTTGGCTAATTGGTCAGCTAATTCATTGCCTTTATGTCGATGTGAGATGGTATCCATAGAAACTCTACTGTTATGTTTTGAGTATTGAGTATTTTAATTATTTGGTTAATTTGATTAAGAAAGTTTTCTCTTGATTAGCATTATTGCATTGTATTCATTTTAGGACACTTAGTGAATCACTAATAATCAAGGTCTTATCTGGTTTATTTTCTAGTATCCATTTTAAAGATTCCAGGATGGCCCAGAATTCAGCTGTGTAAATGGAGCAGTGATCTGGTAGGCGGCTGCCCATTTTGATATTGAGTGCTGGAATGACCCAAGCCGCAGCTGTTTTAAAGGGGTTGTTAATTTTGGAACCATCCGTGAATATGTGAGTATAGTTTTTATATTGGTTGTTGATTAGTTCCGTTGCAGCTGTTTTTAAATAATGTTGTTGATTTTCTTTTTTACCTTTGTCTATAAGGGAGATGTTTACTTTAATTGATGTATTATTCCAAGGTTCTTTATCAAATATTTGGTTAGTCCACTTGGAATATATCTACTGGGAGTTGTAGATTTAATTCATGTACTATTTTGCCAAAGGATGACTTATTTTTAAGAGTGTTCCTAAAAGGAATTTTGCATTTGTTGATAGCTACTAGAGTGGGGTGTGTTTTATTGTGGGTGGAGAGTCGAGTTGCGTATCTCAACATAAGTTCCTGCCTTCGAAGCTGTAATGGCGGTTCTCCTGTTAAGACCTGCAACTCTGCTGTAGATGTATATGGTAATGCCCCAGTTGCTATGAGAAGGGCTTTCCTATGTATTTTATCTAATCTATTAAGTTGGGTTATGGAGGCCGTGTTGTAAATTTGGCATCTATAGTCGAGCTTAGATCTAATTAAGGTCCTATATAGAGTCATTATTGTTTCTTGGTTAGCACCCCACTGGGTTGCTTTGAGGCTTTTAAGTAAGTATAAGTCAAGATTGCACCTTTTAACTAGGTCATCAATATGAGATACCCACGTTAGGTTTTCATCGTAGTACATACCCATAAATTTGGCTATTTTAACGAATTTAATTTGTTTATTTTGAATTTGGAGGTTGGGGTATAATATGTTTTTTCTATAAGGTGAGAACAGTACAGCTACCGTTTTTTGGTGCGACAGTTTAAATCCCCATTTGTTAGCCCATTTACCAATGTCATTATGCTCGTTTACAATTGTTACCTCAAAATAAACTGTCATATATCAAAATGATATCGCTTCTGTATCATTTTAACTACATTGTTCCATTTATTATTTACCTTTTAGGTCAATTTTGTCATTTCATCTTTTTGTGTCAGGTTATTTCATTATTCTGCACATCGATGGGCTCATATTGTGAAAACTAGATATATGTGCATACCTATCACGAGGCTCTAACTTGGAATGACAGAATAGTTAAGGTATAAAGTCCATAGGCCTCCCCCCCCCCGTGCCTCAGACACAAATTTTAAGCCGACCCTAAAAATTAAATAAGAGATTTTATTTCCAACCTTATGTACTGAGATGTAAGATTTATGTTTCATTTCTAACACATCCTAATGTCATGACGTCATTGAATTAATTTTTTTCAGGTTTAACATCTTAGTTGTATAAGTCAAAAGCTGTTCAATCAGATGAATAATGATTAGTATTCTCACAATTTAAATATAATTACTTTACATTGTGATAATTGATTAAAATCTGATTACTCTACAGTAAATGTATAATAATATAATTACTTTACACTGTCATACTTGACTAAAATATAATTATTCTTCACTGTCATACTTGACTAAAATATAATTACTCTTCACTATCATAACTGATTAAGATATAATTACTCCACACTGTGCACGATATGCAACCCCATTAACATATTTGTTAAAACACAAAGCATATCACAATAAAATATATTTGTAGGAATTTGAAACAATAGTCTCATAAATACTTACGTTATTCATCGCCCATAAACGTAAGCACTTAATGAACAATATTAGAAAAATGAGTGGACATGTGTCGACACAGTATTATCAGTTCACACTTATCGTAATGACCGCTCCGGTGGCCTAGTCGTTAGAGCGCTGCCTCGGATGCAGGATGTCGTGGGTTCGATGCCCGGCCGAATCATATCAAAGACTTATACAAAATGGTACTAACAGCTGCCTTGTGTGTCGCACAGCATTAAGAGGTTAGTGCTAGGACTGGTCGGCCTGGTGTCAGGATAATGTGACTCAGTGGGATATGATACTACATGTCTGCAGTACAATGCCCCGGTGCTAGACATCAATATAAACTTCAACACTGCAGACATCGTAGCGATATGACTGAACACACACACACACACACACACACACACACACACTTATACCGCCCTAAAGAATTAAGATTAGCATCGCTTATTAAGTCTGGTTCCCTGCTTCGTATGCTGCACTCACTATATGAAGTCAGGCGAACCCCTCGTGGAATACGGTTGCTACTTCGAGTCTAATAGTTAGCAAGGTCTGTGTCATGTACAAGGAGATATCAATATCTATGTAAACTTGACCAAGGAATTTGTTGCAACTAGAATGTTTTAGATGATATGCTATATTTGCAAAACAATCGTTACCCTCACCCCCCTCGTGATTTTGACGTAATATTTATCAAGGAATCGATTGGTGGGGAAATATTTGAGATGACACTAAAAACAATGTGCAGTATTAACATAATATCGCTGTGTGTACCATTTTCTTTCATCGTATACTAGTAACACTATTTGTAGAAAAGATAATATATTAATAAATTGGTCGTTACGTTTGCACGCAAGGTAACGAATGATATAACAGGGCACCAGACTATATGACCTTCTACTCTATATGCGCAATACATGTTTACTGAACTAAATGTTTTCCAGGGATGTTAGTTACCACCGAATAAGCGTTTATTTTCCTTTACATACCTGTCATTGCCATTGAGTTAGCCTATACATTAGTACCCGACAGCAAGAAGGCAAGGTAAGTTTCTGATATTTCTGGGTACCTAGTAGTTTGGTTCCCTGCTTGGTATGCTTCCATGCGTTGCACTCCGCTATACTAAGTCAGGCGAACGCCGACGCCATATTGTCACGTGATCAAAACAAATGGCCTCACCTAGAGAGATATCGGTAATCTAACCGTGGCACATTTATTGCTTTAATATTCTATTTGTTAGTGACACAATGCGAATTTTACTAATACTTTCGATTTGAAATATAACAGGCGCTATCTTGTGTTAAAGCTTAACCAGCAAATCGGCTACATAGGTATTTTTTACAAATATTTATACAATTAGACGACGAAGTATAGGGATACTCACAACAATTTTTGTTAAATATTGCACCTTTCCCACTGGATCATCTCAAAAATTATATTTCCAATCGATTCCTTTATAAATTTTACGTCGAAATTAATATGAGGTTATGTACGGCGGCTTTATTTTTTCCCAAGATTAAGACGAAAATATCTTCACATTTTACCAGGGGTGAGGGTAACGATTGTTTCGCAAATAACGCACATTTTACACTGCGTCATCTAAAATATTTAAGTTGCAATTAATTCCTTGACCAAATTTATATAAATATGTATATATCGTTTTCCATGACAGCCCAAATTTTGTCAAATATTATGATCAATATAACAACCCTCTTCTACGAAGGGTCGAAAGTGACATTTTGTCAAATATTGCACATTTCGACTGCATCAAGTACGACATTTCATTTGCTATCGATTACTTGATAATTATTATGTCGGACATTGTATAAGGTGGTAGATGACATCCTTAATTGGCCACAGGTTGATATCAATTCCATTAATGAAGCAAAGGGGGGGGGGCATCTCATTGTTCCATTTTAAATCAAATGCTTGATCAATTTACATTGATATTGATGTATGGATGAACATGAGTACCCACATTTTGTGAAAGATTAAGACCAAAATACCAATATTTATGTCAGTTCCATTTCAAATTGATTTCATGAAAGAAAGTGGCATAGCATCCCCTACAACCTGGGGTGGTGGTGAAGGGGTCTAAAATACCATCAGACAGACTTTACTGGGAGTGTGCCCTATCAATAAATCTTTGGGAGAGTATGACCCAAATTTATTGCCACATCACTTACATTGATACTGTATGTCACATACAGTAAAACCTCTCTTGAGAGACCACAATCACCATGCACAGATTTATTCATTATATCGTGTTATGACCTCTTATGAAAGATCACTTGTCTTGACAGACTATTATTGTTTGGCAGAAGGGGAGGTCTTTCAAGACAGTTTCTACATTATTACTGTAAATATATTCTATTCATTAGCAAGGCACATTAATTGCCTCCACATGATACAAATTTAATGTGCTACTGTGTTGCAAAATTTCTAAAATAAACAATGAGAACTGAATTCAGGTTCCATTTACATGCTTGGTGAGATTCTTCAAAAGTCACTCAATATATCATCATAACTGAAAGACAATATTAGTACATTTAATGTTAAGCACTGTACAGAAGTTTACATTTTATTATCACTAATTTGATTTGCTTCCATAATGAATGCTCTTTTCATTATATAGTTTATAAAATTCCAAAACTTAGTTTAAACTTAATTTTAAGTATTAATGTAATGGAGATGCATTATTAAGGCTAATATTGTACACAAGTTGAGACAAATGTTTCATATTTATTTTGTACTTTTCATCATTACTGAAGTATGACTTGAAATTGAACAGTATTTTCATTTCTTATACTGTCACAATCATTCATCCAAATATATGTCCTAACAGTGATTTCTCAATTTAACCAAATGTGTTGTTATATTTAAATATACAAACCAATAAAACTCACTGACATGTTCATTAAAGGAATCACTGAGCCTTGTATGATTAAATATGAACAGTAATAACTCTCGAGTTACTTCAGTTTAAATGGAATGGTATCAAATAAACACATGCACATGTGACTTTCTTAGTTTCTCTTTTTCATCTGTCATTGTCATGTTCTGATAACTGAATACATATAGTTATATGCAAATGTGATACATATTTCAATTTATGCCATTGTATATATATATATATATATATATATATATATATATATATATATATATGAAAAGAAAATAGCTTGAACATGGCAGCATGTCTTAAGATTGTTTTGTGTGTGTATATATCTCAAATGAGTTCATTAATAAGAAATAAGTTGTGTAAATTCCTATCAACTGATTTAAAAAGATTCAATAAGAAGTATCAATTATACTTGTGTTATGATTAACATCTACTTAAACACGCATTCTGCATACACTTTGTACAGTATTAGTACTGAAACACGTCACCCTATGATGATGCATGTAGTTTTCATGATAATTATTAAATATGCATCAACAGAATATTACTCAAACTTGGTTAAAAGTGTCAATTAGTGAAGTATTCATCAAGTATGTGTATGAGATACATGTATGTGCAGTCCTTTTGAAGCATATAGGGTTTCTACTCAAGATGTGCTAGAGAAAGAAAAACTAAAAAGGTAATAAGAATGAACATTTTCTAAGGATTTTTTCTCAACATCAACATATTTCAACTAAATTGGATGACACAAATACATTGTATGGTCTTTAATATCCTTTATCATTCAGATAGTAATGGTATCTTCCAAAACACATATGCACACACACACACACACACACCTCTAAACAAACTTGCTTCATATAAACTGAGACAGATTTTACTGACAGTAAAAATCACAATATTTTAATGACATGTTATTTGTATAAATGTTAAAGTGAATAAATGGCTTCATAATATGATTGCTTTGCTGACTGAAAAAAATGATTTAATCACATATATACTTACTGATATATTGCAACCTTCATAAACATGGTTGTTTGCCATTACATAATCACATGTACACTTATTGATGTTTTGCAACCTTCATATACCTGGTTGTTTGCCATTACATAATGACATGTACACTTAATGATATATAGCAACCTTCATAACAATGGTTGTTTGCCAGTGTTATATTATCAAAGCTTTCTCATTTTCATCCTATTTGCAGATGCCTTACTTAGATCAGATGTGTATTCTCAAACGAGTTGTCATTAAATATAACCAGACAATTCTTGCTTCAGAGACACCAATTAATGGGCTCAGGCCCAGACAAATACATGCTTTGTACAACCTGAGAGAATCTAATGACTTAGTTGTTTTATTACCCATAGGATATGGAAAGACTTTTTTTTACCTTCAGTACAAAGTTATAGTACTGGAGCCTCTCAATGTCATTCTTAATCAGCTTTGCTCAACACTTGACGGGCATGTGATAATGTCACTGAACATTTTCTGCTTAGACTCGAATAAGCAGCAACATAGAAAGAAGTGAAAATAACAAGCTTGTAAAATTTAACAAACAATTTATTAAGTACAAATATTTTCATAAAAGAAAATAAATAAACTTACGGTTTTAGAGAATCAAGTACAAAAATTAATCCAAAAAGAATACACAATATAATCCACTAGTGGAATTGCAATTGTCCTGATAATAAAATGTCCTAACAGTTCCCGGTTCGAATCTTGACGATGTAATCCAATATGGACGACGATGTCACGTGATGAAGTCAGTTTTAGTTTTATAATAATCCAAATGAGCACAAGTAATTTCTAGATAAATAACACAATAAATTCCTCTTGATCCCAAACGAATTGAAATGATTTACACTCAAACAATAAAACACACATCTTGCATTCCAAAGCCCAGACTAACTATTGAACTGTTCTCTCCCAAACAATAATTTAAATACCTGTTTTTACGTAAACAGGAAAGGGGTCTTGACCTTCCAGAATCTCTCAGAACAATCTCACATTCAAGAAATCACGTAACCAGCAGGATCTAGAAAGATGTCCTTAGAATCAACCAATCATTTTTAAAATAAAGCTCTAATGTCCTTGGAATAAACCAATCATTTCAGAAGCTTGTTTACACATCCATTTCTAGAAAATCTCTCCCATCTAACGAATTTTAAACCCAAAATGTCAAATTTTAATCTAACAAACAGACAATAAAAATAAATATAAATGACTTATATCAAATATATGTAACACTTATGCATGGGTGAATTTTCGTATATGGTTGGACACCCAGAAGACATACTGGATAAGAATGTTCTTGAATGCCTACTTGAGGCTGAATGGACAAAGCAACAGGTATGCTAGATTATTGATGAAGCCCACTACATCAAGCAGCAGCTAAAACCATTTGGGTAAGAGGGCAGCAGTCTTGTAACAAATAAGTTAAGGTGAATAAAAGTGTCCAAGTCAATCACTGTATCACCCAAATTGTATCATGTATGATAAAAATCAAATGTGCCAATAGGAAATAATTTTGCCTACTTGCTGCCAAGACTGGTCACAACTACTGATGTCTAGATTATGATTATTTTAAAAGGATGAGAATTCAATGTCTGTTTTAGTGTTGGTCTAAAGTAAGAGTTTCCTGTGACTTTAAGGAAAGACGAACCATAGTTTCACAAAACATGCAAGTAGCAATAACATCTTCTGAAAAAAAATTAATAATTCCAAGATGCACTATTTGACTAAATAATATACTGAGGGCTAGCTTCCTATTAAAGTATTCAAGCACTGAAAAAAATTGGGGATACAATGTTTAAAACCTTGAAAATTCAGAACGTATGCCATGGATTGTCATTAAGTTAAACTATTGGAATATTGAAATCATAACAATACATAACAAACTATAATAACTTAGACCTTTTCAAGAGTCTGTTCATTTTTCATAGTGATAGCTATTATCTTCTGTACAAGTGATAATTCCACAAACCTATTGTTCATAAGTATTGAGTATACAAGTCCTAACTTGGGCAGAAGTGACCTAATAGGTTGAATCATGCCAAGTTTGCCTGTTGGCAATGCTACTGCTAGTAATACTTCAGTCAATATAGGGTTACTCAGAAAAGTTCCGTGCATGTATCATTCCATGAAAAGGCAGTTAAATCGCAATTAGGATATAATATGCTGCTTTCATCTCTTATACATTTGGAAGATGCTTTTTGTTCAACTTCCCAAGTAAGTAACATCTTTACAGCTTTTCTGAGTGAATCACTATTTAACACAGTCTCAGCAATTGTTTCAGTGGAAGTATATAGAGCAGCATGCAGCAATGTTGTTCTATCAGATAGAGTTGCATCATCAAATAATGATAACCTTGTATCTGATAATTTGGTAGCTAATGTTTCCACTTCATTTTTTGATGTTGGCAATTTATCACATACAGAAATATAGCTCCACTCTCAATTTCTGTGAAATAAAGACATGTAAAGATCAAATAATACATATATCATGTTTTTAAAAATTAATGTTAAGTGGAAGGACTAAATATTGTGTGTGAAGGGGGCCCGAGTGGTCTAAAGCGCTGTCCGTTACGGATCACTGCCATCTCACCTCTGTCTGCGTGGGTTCGAGTCTAAGATTCGGCTAATGTAGTTATGTGAGAAAGCTTGCCAGCAGCTTCTCGTGGGTCCGTGATTCTTGCCGGGGGTTTTCTGGGTTCTTCCTCCACCATTAATACTAGCCGCCATGTATAGCCTATATTGTGCTTAAAAATGGCGTTAAACTATAAAAAACAAAAACAAAATGTTATGTCTAGTTAAAGAGTGACATTCCAATAGAAGTATTTTGGCTACCACAAGGAATTGAGGTTAGATTTTTTGATTGTGTCAATGGACTATTGAGGTATAGCTTATGCAAAGCCATTTCTCCAGATTGATTGGCTGTAGCAATGCATGTAAGATATTATCTGCTGAAACAAATGAAGATTATAGATTAACAGCCTTTTCTGATTTTTGGGCTTCAGTGCCTGTCAATAATTTATATCCACAGACTGACATTAAGTATCAAAGGTTTTAAATTATTATATCACAATTTATTGATATTTCTCTATATTTAATTTAAACTTAAAATGCCAGCTCAAAAACCTACCTTCTCAATTGTCTTTACCTCAAAATTTGTATTACAGTGTGATGCTTTTTAAACAAATGTATACCTCATGTTTAATACCTTATGTCCAAGACTGGTAAAACTGGGTCTGTTTGTGTAGATATTGTACAAGTATAAATGTGATCGTACTGAGTCGATGCTTCATTTTTCTTGAACTGTTGGACATGTCACTAATTGTGGTGCTTTCATCAGTGACCAAACATACAGAAGGGAACAAGCATTTCACCCTGACATGCTGTGATTTGCATGAAGCTCCTAAACAATCATGAAGAAAAAAATTCATATACCAGTAAAGATTTTTAAAACACACACCATACCCAGTCAATGTAAAACATAAAAGGACTACACACACACACACACACACACACACACACAAGCTATATTACTGTACATGCTACAACCAAATAATCAAAAACATTAGGCTAAATAGGTAAGTTGAGTTTCTCTAAAAAAAAATCACTAAAAATATACACATCAATTTAGTTTCAGAGCCTTATTTACATGAAAATAGTAGACAAACACTTCCAGGTGGCCATATTGTTTGCTTGGGTGTGTTTGAGTTATTGTTGTTGCTGTGAACTTGTTGCCATTTCTCAGTTAACCCAAGAATACCCTGGGAAGAACCACCAACCCATGGGAAGCTACTGGCAAGCTTCCTCACCCACATCGGACAAGCAAGAATTGAACTTAACACCAAATTCCATTATCTTTGTATAGTGTGGCCTTGGTTTTAATGACTTGGCATGCACTAATAAAGTTTAATTACTCAACAATATCAATTAATTTGCTCTAAATGTAAATCCTTATTATGGCACTTATGTTTCAAAATCATTGACAACAAGAACTGAAAAAGGCTAATAATGCCTGACCTATGGCAAGTTGCTTATAATGCTTGATCCATGACAAGCGGCTCATAATGCCTGACCCATGACAAGTGGCTCATAATGCCTGACCTATGGGAAGTGGTTCATAATGCCTGACATGGCAGGTGGCTCTCAATGCCTGACTAATGGCAAGTGGCTAATAATGCCTACCTATGGCAAGTGGCTAATAATGCCTACCTATCTCAAGTGGATAAAAATGCCTTTCCTATGACATATGGCTAATAATGGCTAACATATGGCATGTGGCTAATAATGCCTGAACTATGGCAAGTGGCTAATAATGCTTGACCTATGACATTTGACAAATAATGCCAAACATGATTCAAAAATAAGTAAATATATTAAATGGGGTAATGCCACAAACATTTTCTTTGAACTTTCAACCTTTGGATTTTTGATGATCTAGCATATACTTTTTGCCACACAAACTCCAGAAAATGAAGCCACGCCCATTATGATACACTAAACTAAGACTATTCACCAGTTCTAGCAATTAGAAATTCATGAGCCTTTGAAACAAAAGACCTGGACAAAGTGTGAAGTATACAACCAAACCAAGCTGACAATAACAATTAATATTTCCTAATGTTACGTGCTTAGGCTCGAATAAGCAGCAACACAGAAAGAGTGAAAACTAACAAGCTTGTATAACTTTAACAATGATTTTATTAAGTACAATTATTTTCATAAAATAAATAAACTTACAGTTTTAGAGAATCAAATCCAACATTAATCCAATATAGAATTCACAAAATAATCCACTAATGGAATTGTAAGAGTCCTGATAAATAAATGTTCTAATAGTTCCAGGTTCGAATCTTGACGATGTAATCCAAAATGGCTGACTGTCACGTGATGCAGTTCTTGTTTAATTTATCTTCCACATGAATTATGAGCACATGTTTTCTCCTCCAAATAAATAATAAATCCTCTTTCTTCAATGAATTGACACAAAGTCCAGAATAATTATAACACTCAAACATGAAATACACAACTTAACTTTAAAATAAGCCCAAATTCTACTCAAGTTAGCCTCCAAAACACAGCTATATATATCTATGTAATTCCCTCGTAAACAAGAGGAATCATGTGATTCTGGAAGGTCACAGAAAGAAGCTACCTTCTCCAAGTCACGTAATAATGGAATGTTCTAGAAGGAAATCATTCACTTCCCACCCTCAAGAACAAAAAAAAAATAATGTTGTCCTTGAAATTGACCAATAGTTTTAGAGGCTTGTTGACAATGTCTAAAGCAAGGTCAGGATTTGATCAAACAAGCCAAGGTCAAAACTTGTTTACAATTAGAGTCTAAACTGAATTTTCTAGAAAAAAAATCTCTCAATTAATGAATAAATATTAAACCCTAAATGATAAATTTGGATTTAACAATAAAAAATAAATAAATTAAATCCAATAGCCGTAACACTAATCAAAGATCATTAATAAAATATTTTAAAATCACAATATGTATCATATTATCTGTCATGCTAGTTAATGGAATGCATTCATTTTAAGTATACTGTTTCAGAGTTAGTGACGGTACAGTTAAAAGGTAGGTAGTGTTAAGATCTAAAGAGATTCATATTCTGTTGCTAAGTGTAACCTGATTTCTCAAGGCCAGTAGTTTGGAAAATGTAATGTGCACACTCCTCCCAGAATTTGTTAACATTTGCTGATGGTATCCCATGCTCCTCCACAAACTCCATCATTGCTAACTTCTCTTCTTTGCTCCATTTCTTGTATGATCTATTTTGGTCTGGGGACTGGAATCAATAAACATTTATGAGTTATAATGTTGGAAATCAACTGTAAGTATAAGTTGGTACTTGTCATATAAATCTTAGACTATGTAACAAATACTTTTATCAAGAATTAGGAAAGACAAATAACTGTTAGTTAATTACATATGGCTACTTAATAATGCAAATATTTACCTATTGTCTTCATTTTCAATCCTTAATGTTAAAAGGCTGCTAATTGCATAAAAATGTAAGAAAATTACCTGCTAACAACTATTATAAGAAACAAAACACTATAGAGTATATAATGAAAATAATTCTGGATGACAAGCTAAAAGCCAATAAAATGTGTGCTTATATGTCATTTATATATCAATGTAAAAATACACATGATGTCATAAAATACAATACATTGGTCCTGCAATACAGTAAATGTAAGTGTTACACTGTGTTTGATATATGCCTATAATAATAGCAAGGTAAACATTTATATATAATCGGTGATTATATTTTTTTAAAGTACAGTACCTCATTATAATTATACATACTTTTTATATTCTCATGTGTACCTTACAAATGCATAAATAAAGATAAACAATTACTTTTAATTAATACTTATTTACTTGTCTTACTGATGAGTTAAATACAAAAAGTAATGTATAGTTTTAAGAGAATATCTATTTCACTTTTGTAACATATCTGATTCAAATTATCAACATAAAATGAGCATCTCTTTAAACAAGGTCTTGAATGTAAATCTTGAGGATAGACCTTCAGAATTTTTGCAAAGTTAATCAGTACATAATATTGCCAACTGCAAATGTAAATAGATATTATGATATACCTCTCTGCGCTTCTCTATCTGTAAATAGATATTATAATATACCTGTAACTGTCCGCGCTTCTCTATCTGCACAGAAGACCTTCCTGTTGGTGATGACCTCTGTCTTTTACAATAGGTGTGGAAGCTAGGATGACACTCCATTCTATTAAAAAAAATTAGAACATTTCAAGAAACATGTTTTTTAATTTTTATTCTCATTTGGTATCAAACAATGAATTCAGTGTATTTTTAAATGACACAGTAATTATTACTGGTATTAATTTTGTAACAATTTTGTATTGTAAATGAAATATAGATATAATAAAGATATTTTTGAAAGCATCTTTTTATGATAAATGCTTCACATATCTTGTGTTATTCTCAGTCATTAAACATACAATGTTTTAAATTTAAGTTCCCTTAAAAAAGTATATTTATTTAACTTAATTAATACCATTAAGATTTCATCATAAACTTTTGCATGTATATATTGTTTAATTTAATAATTGATTTTTTTTAAAAATATGCCCATGTAAACACAGAACACCAGAGTAAATAAGATTTTACCAATTTGGTACATTTTGGTTGTCAAAATGAGATAATTTAGATTTTTCATTCCATACTCCAACTCAAACCAAGCCTCCAGCAAACACTCATAAGTGAAGGCTTGTGTTTTGGTTTTAATAAGTGCTAGCTACACATGAACAGAGGAATCCTTTAACCCTCCCTATTCCCTTCTAAATATCTCTACTTTGTCTCTCAAGACAATTCCTTTAAACCGTGTTGTTTTATATTTACTCCTCTTATTTTTAATGTTTTTATAATCTAACATTAAATCATGAATGACGTTTTGTCTCTATTGCCTGAAAAGGTGATATCCAAAATATGATAAAGATGCATTAAGTCATTTTATTGCAAAAAATGTACTACCCTCTTTGAGGAAATCCTAGCTAAATCATGATTAATATTTGGCAAATGGCTAAACCTGTGCTGTTACATATACCAATATATTAATGTCAGTGTAAAATTGATCAAGCAATCGATTTAAAATGGAACATTGAGATGATGATGTCTAAAATATTCCATCTTTGGCAATATTTCACCCCCCCCCCCTTTGCTTCATTTAAGGGAATTGATATGAACCTATGGCCAATTAAGGATGTCATCTACCACCTTATACAATGTCCGACATAATAATTATCAAGTAATCGATAGCAAATGAAATGTCGTACTTGATGCAGTCGAAATGTGCAATATTTGACAAAATGTCACTTTCGACCCTTCGTAGAAGAGGGTTGTTATATTGATCATAATATTTGACAAAATTTGGGCTGTCATGGAAAACGATATATACATATTTATATAAATTTGGTCAAGGAATTAATTGCAACTTAAATATTTTAGATGACGCAGTGTAAAATGTGCATTATTTGCGAAACAATCGTTACCCTCAGCCCTGGTAAAATGGGGAAGATATTTTCGTCTTAATCTTGGGAAAAAATAAAGCCGCCGTACATAACCTCATATCAATTTCGACGTAAAATTTATAAAGGAATCGATTGGAAATATAATTTTTGAGATGATCCAGTGGGAAAGGTGCAATATTTAACAAAAATTGTTGTGTGTATCCCTATACTTCGTCGTCACCTAATTGTATAAATATTTGTAAAAATACCTATGTAGCCGATTTGCTGGTTAAGCTTTAACACAAGATAGCGCCTGTTATATTTCAAATCGAAAGTATTAGTAAAATTCGCATTGTGTCACTAACAAACAGAATATTAAAGCAATAAATGTGCCACGGTTAGATTACCGATATCTCTCGAGGTGAGGCCATTTGTTTTGATCACGTGACAATATGGCGTCGGCGTTCGCCTGAGCAACGCATGGGAGCATACTAAGCAGGGAACCAGACTAGGTACCTAGTACATGAATACCAACGTATGTAACATGTTTTGATAATGACTGGTCCTATCGGATTCCGTGATCATCACATTTTATGAATTTAATGCTCATTTGATACAATAGTTATCAATGTTAGACCTGTTGTACAATATTTGAGTTGTAATACAGTTTTCGTTTGTATAGAACTATATATATATATATATATATATATATATATATATATATATATATATATATATATATATATATATACATGCGTGTTTTTGTTTGTGACATCATACGTGATTAATATCACAGTCGTGGCTCAGGTAGACAAGGTGCATACCGTAAACAACTGTGTAAAATATCAAGCGTAATTAAACGTTTTTATAGCAGACGTGGACTCTCAGCACAACCTTTGGTGACTCTTTCATTTGTATGCTTTAGGTTGAAGTACTGGCTCAAATGCTTTCATGTAGTTATAGTTAGATCAGTATGAGCGTTTAAGTGCAATAATTTCCTTTTTGGGGAATGCCGAGTTGAAACGACACCTACATACTTGTTGTGGCGAATCGATAGATACCAGATGAGCTAGTCATGAGTTGCACAATATTCGAAGGGTGAAAACTTATGCATAAGTAAAATCATGATTATGTCACTGAAGGTGCTAAAGGTCAATCGCATCAGTCTCAAAGTTTAGTCAGACTAAGTGTCAAATCAGTCAGTCTCAGTGTCAAAGTTCATCTACACACTCTCTGTTAATATTAGCTCTTTCATCTAGGAATAGAGATGCGCAGACGAATCGTCCACCTGACTGTACCATAGTAGTAATATGGGACGATATGGGGACAATGGAAAATCCAGTCAAAAACAGCTTGGGACGATATGGGGACAAGATTTATGGGGACAATGGAAAATCCAGTCAAAAACAACTTGGGACGATATAGGGACAAAAGGTCGTGGGACGATATGGGGACAAGGGAAATTTAACATGGTGGGACTGTATAGGGACAAGGGAAATTGAACATGGTGGGACTGTATAGGGACAAGGGATATTGAACATGGTGGGACTGTATAGGGACAAGGGAAATTGAACATGGGAAATATTATTTGTATTTGTATATGGGACTGTATAGCGACAAGGGGAAAATGGAGGCAAAGAAAGCTAATATCTTTTCGAGGCATATGAGTGGCCCTGTAAAGGGCCTATGGATACTTCTTCTTCTTTTATTTTCTGCCGTTGTTCCACCAGCTTTTGATTTTACCAATGATTCCCGTTTTCTTCGTCTTTTCGTCCTCGGGAACCCAGTTATGATGTCCCATAGCTCTAAACTTTTCCTGAAGTTTGATCCATCTCTGATTTAGTTGATCAAAGTCCTCTTTCTTATTTTTGTTGTTTTGTTCCTTTCTCTCCTTAGCCCAGTTATCTTTAATCTTGATCACCTCTTCTTCCATCACCTTTCTCATCATTGCTTCTGCTTTCTTTAGCCGTTCTAGTCCCCACTTCACATATTCCCACTCTATCAAATTTAATGTTTCCTCTAGAAAGCACCTGACATTGATGACATTATCATGTGCATCCTTCAAGTCCCCTATTCTTATATATTTTGTTTTAATAAGTCTTCTTAATTTCTTGACTTCCTCCTCTATCATACCTTCTAATAGATCTCTCGCTAATTTCAAATTGCTTACAAATCCCAGGTTACACTGAAATTCTTCCTCAAGTCTTTCCAATTCATATTCTGCATCAATGATCCCAAACCAGCTGTCTCGGAGTTGGATAAACAAGTCGATGTTCATCTTGATGTGTTCAAAATTGAATGGTTCAAATGTCCTATCCTATCCTATCCCGTTAAATTAAAGTCTTTTTCGCCCATTTGGGCATGTACGACTAGTTAATGCCCACTTTGGGGCTAATTCATTTATTCGAGGGAGGTGGAAAGGTGCCACATCTCCCTACGCATTAATGCACCATTTGGTGCTAGTTAATTAATCCGATTTCGAGACATTTATGTCTCGCGGGATATAATTGATGTTCTAACAAACGAATGGGAATGGGTACACTCATTCGTTGGCAGCGGTGTTACATATCAACAAGAGGCAAGGTGGATCGGACTGTCTGGAAAGAGAGTGCCGGCGTCAAAAGCATCGTCTGACGTATTTAAATTAAATTTTGAATTAATCATATGATCATTTGTGCTGTTTAATTAGTAATAGATGTAGATGGCATAGTTAGTATAGTTTTATATGTGAGCCCTGATGGCTGGGATTAAGCCACCTTATAAATTGATATTTTGGTTTCCATTTTTTCTTAACTATTTAGTTACCGCATTGTGCAGTTGGCCCTGATGACTCTGGGAATTAAGCCACCTTATAAATCTAATTTGGGGTTCTATTTAAAGCCTATTATTCTAACTATTTAGTTATCGCATTGTGCAGTTGGTCCTGATAGCTCTGGGATTAAGCCACCTTATAGATCTAATTTTGGGGTTCTATATAAATCTAAGTAAAATTTATGCCGCTCTAGTGCGAGATTAAAACTGGTTAATCAATATGGTTTTTTCTTTTGATTGAGAATCACACAGACATAAACTGGGTTTGTTTATTTGTGTGGACTTAACCCAGGTACCTCTAGTATGATTCCTAGAGCTTGTTTGCAAAAATAAGTGATGATTGGACCATTATAGGCCCGTAGGTTTAATATAAGTTATAACTAAATGTAATTTATACTATGCCATTAAGATGAAGAAAAGAGAAGAAAGTATGAAGAGAGTATATTAATTAAGTATGTTTTTAGAATTGAGAATAAATATTGAAAACAATAATGGAAGTGAGAGATTCCACTATGATGTTACAGTCTACAACTGGTGTCTGACAACGAGCCATTTGGCTATCCAGAGTATTATGCGGCTCCATCATGTAGTCCCACCCACCCCTATTGTTTTTAAATTTTTCTTACATTTTTCCTATTTTATTGATTTCGTTAATAAATATTAATATCGTTTCGTTGGTCAAATTTGAGTTGGGGTTAGTTTCTAATAGAAATTGTGGATATGTAGTTGGTGATCCAATTTTCTTGAGAGAACATTTCAGTTTGTTACGTTGTTCTTTGTATTTGTGGCATATGTTGATTTGTGGCATATGTTGAATACGTGTTGAAGATTCTCATCACATATACAGTGTGGGCATTTCGAGCCGTTGGTCTTCATGGCTGATATGTATTTTCCCATACTGCCTGCCAGCAGTGTTTTTCCATTTCGGATTCGGTTAATAATTCTTTGATGGTGCATGTTATTAATGATGGGTCCTTTTGTTTTATGACTCACAGTTTTTTGGATTGTGTACAGCGTACGACCTCTAGGGCTTATATCCCATTCTTTTTGCCATTTGTTGGTTATCTGCTTGGATATAATGCTGTAAAGTTCAGGGACGCTGTAATCGATATTTATAATTTCATGCTCTGTGAGTTTATTTTTGGCTGCTAGGTCTGCTTGTTCGTTTCCTGGGATGTTAATATGTGATAAAATCCACAAAGATTCAATGTTTTGATTGAGGTTGGTCATGTTGTTAATCAATAGAAGCACATCTTTAATGAGGTTTTCCCGTCCGTTTGAATGTTGTGATTCCAATGTCCTTAGTACACTGAAAGAGTCGCTTATTATCAGTGTATTTTTGTGTTGTTGTTCCTGTATAATTTTTAGTGCTTCAGAGATTGCCCAGAATTCAGCTGTATAGATTGAACAATTATTGGGTAGTCTATTTCCTAGTTGTAGTTAAGATTCAAGGGATGGTTAAAGCTGCAGCTGTTCTATCTGGGTTTTGCGTTTTTGATCCGTCTGTGTATATTTTGACGTAGTCTTTGTATGTACTGTCTAACAACGTCAATATCCGGGATCTAATTTCGATGGGATTAACTTCTTTTGATCCAAATGATGTTACTATTGTTTTGACGTTGGGTTGTTTAATCGTCCATGGGATGGGGTTGGGATAACGGGTTTGTTCTGCTTGTAGTTTTTCTAATTTTAGGTCTTTACATAGTGTGTGGATCAATTTTCCGGATGGTGGGTTTGGTACTAGTTTTCTGCTAAAAGCTTTATCACATTTGTCTATAATTTCTCGTGTTTGATGTTCTGTATTGTGTATTGAGATTCTGGCTGCATATCTGAG
The DNA here is from genome assembly GCA_029339505.1 of Unio delphinus. Classification (NCBI taxonomy): domain Eukaryota; kingdom Metazoa; phylum Mollusca; class Bivalvia; order Unionida; family Unionidae; genus Unio; species Unio delphinus. The sequence continues at coordinate 4,517,210 of JAQISU010001239.1, forward strand.
TAGTAGTTCTTCTCTTCTTATTGCTAGTGGCATTTCTTCTGTGAGTATTAATAGTTCTTCCTTAGTTGTTTTTTTTAGTGTGCCTGTGCAGATGCGAAGCGCTTGAGTTTGTATATTATCCAAGCGTTTAAGCAAAGTGGCTTTAGCAGAGGCATACACTTGGCATCCATAGTCAATTTTGGATTTAATTAGGGATCTATAAAGCGTTGTAAAGGTATTTTGATATGCTCCCCATTGAAAGCCTTTGAGATTTCTCAATAGGTTTAGATCTCTGTTGCATTTTTGTATTAATCCGGTGATGTGGTGTCTCCATTTTTAGGTGTTGGTCATAATACATACTAAGGAATTTTGCAGTCGTTTCGAATTTGATTAATTCTCCTTGTATGTATAGTAATGGTGGTTTTATCGGGTGTCTTTTTTGTGGTGTAAATATAATTCCAGTTGTTTTTCCTTTTGATAGTTTGAATCCCCATTTGTCTGCCCATTTGCTGATGTTATTTAAGGTTGACTGTAATTCAGATATCACTATTTGGCTTCTTGGGGTTCCTGCCTTCCATAATCCACTGTCGTCTGCAAATTGAGATAGGTCTACTGTTGTTTTAGTGGTTACTTTTCCGAGGTCATTTATCATGATGTTAAAGAGTGTTGGACTCAAAACACTTCCTTGTGGCGTTCCATTTTCCAGTGTAAATTCTTCTGATAATTGGTCTCCTATCCTGGCTCTGATGTGTCTATTGGTTAGGAAGCTTTTGATCCAATTGAACATATGTCCATTGATGCCATAATGGTTTAAATTTGCGATTTGTCCATTGTTCCATACTAAATCAAATGCCTTTTCAAGGTCTAAGAATATTGCTATAAGGTGGCGATCGCTTTTTCGTTTGGTGTTAAATGCTAGTTTGATGTGAGATTCTAGCCTGATTAGTTGGTCTGTAGTGAATCTATTGTTCCTAAGTCCGCTTTGGTTTTTGGTTAGGAGGTTGTTGCTTTCCAAGTGGTGTTTGAATCTGTTGTTAATCATCGTTTCAGTCACCTTGCAAATGGTATCGGTTAGTGAAATTGGGCGATATGATGTTAATTCTGTAGGGTCCTTCCCTACTTTTGGTATGGGGATAACTATCGGTTTTTTCCATTTCCTAGGTATGTTCCCAGCTTTCCAAGATTGGTTAATCATGTCTAATATTGTTTCCATGTTAGGTGGGATGTTTTTGTATATTTCGTTGCCTAGGTTGTCTTCTCCTGGTGATGTGGATTTTTTGTTTCTAATAGCTTTTTTTCATTCTGTAAGGGAGAAAGCTTCATTCAATGGTTATGGTCTTGTGTCGTGGTCTTTGAAATATTCCGGGTGTTTGCTTTCCATCATTTCTCTATGGTTTTGAAATTGTGTAGTGTGGTTACTATTCTTACTTATCCCGGCGAAGTGTTTAGCGATAACTTCTGCTTTCTCTTTGTTGGTTGTTGTGTTTATGATGTTGGGTGTGTTGATTTTTCTGTTGCCCTGCATGGCTTTTATTCTACTCCAGACTTGTTTGGCATTACATTGTTTTATTTCAATGGTGGAGCAGTAATCTTTCCAGGATGTTTCCTTAGCTTTTTGATAGTTTTTTTTGGCTAGTTTTTCATGTGCTTTGTAATGTTTGTAGTCTGTTGCAAGTCTAGTATGGTTAAATCTATTAAGTGCTTTTTTCTTTTCCTTAATCTTAATTGTGCAGTCCTCATTCCACCATGGGATTGGATTTTTGGTGGTAGTCTTGATTCCTGTTCCTGTTTTGTGTATGCTGATTGAAGCAGCTGTGTTTATTGTTCGAGGATGTTATTATTATATATATCTATGTTGTCATCTTGTAGGTCTGTGGTTCTAAAATTGGTGAGGGATTTCTGAAATATTTTCTAATCAGCTTTGTCCAATTTCCATTTTTGTATCTTAGTTGGGAAGATGGTTAGTATAGTGAGATTTATGGTTATGATGATGGGGAAGTGGTCGCTTTCTAATGTAGAGTCTCTGTCGACTTCCCAATTGGACAACGCTGCTAGTTTTGGTGTACATATTGTTAGGTCAAGTGCTGATAATGTACAATCTACTGGGGAGAGTCTAGTTTTGCTTCCGTCATTCATTAGTACTAAATTATTCCTAAAAATCCATTTCCTAAAAGGTCTCCTCTTGCATGTAAGTGATTTCCGCCCCAAGTTTTATTATGTGCGTTAAAATCACCGCATATGATATATTCATTCGCTATACTAACTAGTTGGTTGTAATTATCAGGTGTAGCTGGGTTGGGATTTCCGGGGTCATAAATATTAAATAGTTCAAACGAAAAATGTCCAACTTTAATGAGTATCGTTTGATATTCTAGGCACATGTTATTGGTAGGGTCTGTTGTAGATTCAGATGTTTGTTCAAACGATGTATTGGGAAGGTTGTCGCTGACAAAGATGGCTAATCCTCCCCCTTTTTTTCCTTCTTTTCGTGTGGTGTACTTTGAATTGGCATAAGCGGGGATTTGTGGTAGGTATTTTGAATTTAGATGAATTAGTGTTTCTTGTATACATATTATATCAGGTTTATTATCAGTATTGTGTATTTTATTTAATAGTTCAGATTTGTTGGGCAACAATCCCCGGCAATTCCATTGCCATATAATCAGTTTAGATTTAGTTTTTTTTATCCATTGTGATAAGTTGATTTTAATATTATAAATATATGTATTTAGTGGTAATTATTCCATAATCACTAGCTGTTTCTCTAGTAAAGCCAAAAGTAACCGTAATAATGGCATACAGGGTACCACATTATTTTCAGTTAATGATGTGATACCATTTTGAAGATCTTTTATGTAATTTATTATGGTGGATTGTGTGAAATATTCTAATTTGTTTCCGCATATGTCTTTAGCATTGATATTTGATTCTACTAATGCAATGTTTTGTTTAGGATGTTTTAGGTTTTCATCATTGACAAAATTTGTTTGGGTGCGGGTTTCCTTAATAAGGGTTACTATTCTCGATTGATTGTGGATGGGTTTATTGTTTGATGTTACTATAGGTTGTTGTTTTGTTGGTCGAATATTCTTTGCTGATGTTAGTTTGGGGTTCTTCTCTGACGGCTTTTGGGCTGATTGTTCAAAGATTTTGATGGTGTTTTTAGTTGGTGTCGGGCAGATGGTTGATGTCTTTAGTTGTTTACTTTCGACGATAACTAGTGTCTTGGCTATGTTGTAGGGTAGTTGATCTGCATTCATTTTTGCGACAATTTCAATTTCCTGTTTTGAGTAGATACATTGTTCTGGGTTGGGGCTATGCGAACCATTACAATTTGCACATTTTGGTTCTTTTCTAGTGCATATATTCGCATGATTTCCGCCACAGTTGTTACATCTGGTTCTATTTGTGCAGTTACTGGTGTAGTGCCCCCATCTCTTACAGTTGCTGCAGAATCGTGGCTTATTTAAGTACTACTGGGTGGGGTATGAATGTTCATCAAAGTAGACTAACAGTGGGGGAGTAGAGTTGAAATGAACAATAATCACATTCGATATGTATTTGCTGTTGGTTTTTAATCTGGTCGCATTATTGATGTCTGCCCCTTGAGTGTACAGTTCCTGAGCTATGTCCTCGTTGTTTAGATGGTTGTGTATGGCGTGAAGTTTAATAATCTTTTCATAAATTGTATGGGTAGTCCGTTCAGCTTTGGTATTTTCAGGTTTGATGTTTTGTTTGGTTCCTTCTATCTTGTCCTCAATCCTTGTGCTATTCAGTTTTATGGGATTGTCTGTCTTCTTAGTGTTGTTGGTAGTTGTGTTAGTATTGATTGCGTTGTGTCTGGTGATCTTGATGTTAATTGATCCTATTTTCTCTAGCTCCATGTATTTGGCTACCTGTCGCGATGTGCTGCAATGTATAATGACATAATTTGTGTTTGGTCTGATAATCTTGAATTCACCATGGTGTGCTTTGGATAATGCAACCGCTATGGTTTCGGTACTTAAGTTAAATAGTTTGGTGTTTCCACTACTGATATATATTGTGTGTTCCTTGTTGTGGTAGTGTGGTTTGCTGTCTCTGTTTCGCTCCATGTTCCTTAGTTTGTTGTTGTTGTTGTTGGTTTGTTGTTGTTGTTGTTGTTGTTCATTCTTTGTTGTTAATGTTGAGCTGTTGTTCACTTTGGCATTGAGCTTAGTTGATTCCTGGTGTGTGTGTTTTGACTTGGGTTGTCCAATCATTGGTTGTTTGCCTTTATCTCGTAATGTTCCTTGTTTATTGGGTTTACAAGTTTGCATTTTCCCAGGTGATAGTAGATGAATGATGGTTGATTGGTCCAGGTTGCTGAGGTCTTCTAAGTCAATTGTGTTATTTTACTGGGGTTGAGTGTCCTGTAGAATGTCTTCCAGTTTTATTTCTTTAGAGGGCCCTGGCGTTTGGCTCATGTGGTATTTGTGTTTATTTCCTATTGAGGTATACGTCTGTGATGGAGATGATGGTAGTGGTGACAAACAAGGTGGTAGATTTCTGAAGGGTGATGTTGGTGGTGAGCTTCTTTCTATGTGTGGTTTATTGGTAGGCTGAGAGAGAGAGAGAGAGAGAGAGAGAGAGAGAGAGAGAGAGAGAGAGAGAGAGAGAGAGAGAGAGAGAGAGAGAGAGAGAGTTGTGCCCTTCTCCAGTTCAATGTTCATTTCACTGTGAGAAAGTGTTAAGGCTTTTGGTGTTAAGGCTATTGGTTGAATTACCTCCCCTTTTACATTGATATTGCTTATTGTAATTGATAATGGCAGTCTGGTGTTGGGCGAGGTGTTAATCTTTTCCATGACGCTCTTGGGTGTTGTGATTATTGGTGAGCATATGGGGACTCCAAAGGGTTGAGTTACTATTCTCTTCCCCTCCCCAATTTCCATTATATGTTTGGTGTTGTCAGGGATGTGCGATAGCACAATTAAAGACCGCTCGACAACTTGATTTGATGTGGGGCTGGATGTGAATGTGCCATATACTTTTTTGAACGAGTATGGGCTATCCACAATGGTTTGGGTAGCGGCCATATTGTTAATTTCATTGTTTTGGCTGGTAATGTTGGCGGTGTTGGTCTCCCCGCTGCAACATGAGCTCAATATAAAATTGCTAATGGGGCTCGTTGTATTGCCAATGAGGCTCATGTTTGGATTGCCAACGGGGCTCATTTTTACAACCATTTTGAGGATATTGTTAGTTTTCCTCAGTGCATACCTATTGATATTCATTTTAACTTGTGATTTGTTGGCACGTGACATATCTTTTCTATTAATAGATCTGTCAATAAGTCCAGTATGCACACTACTTGCTGTTTATGTATTAATAATGTGAAATGAAATAATAGTTGAATGATAATAATAGTTAAGTATGTTAGAATTAGAAAGGAAATGGTAGATTGTTTAAACAGCACAAATGAAATTATTTGCCCGTAGATTTAGCCAAAAATGTGTATTTACCTTTTAGATCCCCCTTCGAAAGTAATAATTAATTGGGTTGTGTGAAACGATGACGCTGGGCGGGCTGCAAGGCAACTTCTGTAGAAGCTACTGCTTGGCGGGCTGTTCAGCGGGCTGCTAGACCACTTATGTAGAAAAAACTGCTTGGCGGGCTCCTTGGCGGGCTGCTAGGCCATGTCTGCGGGTCGAAACTGCTTGGCGGGCTGTTAATGAAGAACGTATTATATTCACAATGACGACTTAAATGATGTGTGTTGATAAATTAGCAGATCACTATTTAAGTATCCATGTCTCCACTTCTTAAGAGTGAGGTCAACCCAGTTATCGATGGTTGCTCTGCTCTTGGTAAACACGTCTGACTGGTTTGGCTGACAAGCGGAAGAGTGATGATGTGATGGTTCAAATTTTTGTTCTGTTCTCTTGGGTTTTTGGTGGTGTTCGTACTTTGTACATGTACCACCGGTTAATGTGTGCACCGCACACTTCTTAGATTATCCACTGGGACGGAATTGATGGTTCAAATGACGGACGAATTGCGTACATATATCTTTAGCACGGACGTGAAGGAAAACATACCTTACACTCACTTTTCATATTATATACTTTTCACAAACCATATCATTTACTATCCAATATCACACCATCTACCATCCACACACACGGTGAAGCAGCCAAACCAAACCATATCATTTACTATTCAATATCACACCATTTACCATCCACATACACACTGGAAAGCAGCCAAAACAAACCATATCATTTACTATCCAAAATCACACCATTTACTATCCACACACACACACACACGGGGAATTAGCCAAACCAAACCACATCATTTACTATCCAAAATCACACTATCTACCATCTAAAAAAAGAGTTAGTGTTTATAATCACACTATTCATCTCTCATACCCATTGGCAATTTGAATAGTCTCTTTTCTATGCATTTGGTTAGCCCTGAGAAGGGCTGTTTTTTAAAACTCGAAAAATGCACCTGGCTAATGTTGACACCTTCCAGGTCTAGCCCCCCACACACATCTCCTACTCCAATCGTTCTCCCAATTCACTCTTGTGATTGGGAGTGCAGAGGAAGCTTGAGTGGTTTCACTATCCCAATCTTCCGTTTGAGGGATAGTGAAAGTCTCTTCATGTCTTCCTCTATTCCGCAACCGTGAATGAAGTTGTGGTTGTTGCGGTTGTTGCGGCTGAGGCTGGGGTTGTTGCGGTTGGGGTTGTGCCTATGGTTGACGAGCTGCTTCTGGTGGTGAAGTCGTCCTCACCTCATAAAGTCAGTCTGCTCATTTTCTTTAGATCGATGGGTCAACGATAGGTAGCCAGACTGAATGAATGAATTATGGCTTTAAGTGAAACCGGCCACGAAGAGTCATATGTTCAACATTTGACACTACCAATTAATATGGTAGTGATTTAGATTTTCCCGTGAGGATGGAATGGTGCCACATCCCCACGGGCGTTTATGCATACATAGTATGCTATTTAATTTGGTCGTGATGTCGCACCCCTAGAAGGAACTATCGACATGAATGAAAGACCTAGGTGAGTGTGAATAGAACAGCCACGCACTCAACCCTATCAACAAATCGGAAGATGCAGAGCTAGAGGTGCAATGGCACCAGATGATGACTAGTGAAAAATGGTTTCCACTTCTAGTCATTTGCTGGTGTTGGAGTCTGGCCGAGGAAAAGGAGGAAAGAATCTGTGAACTGGCACGTTGGTGTCGTTCATCTTGCACGCCCTAGCATTATCAAATCGAGTCCAGTTTTGCTAGTGGACACCCTATTTCGAAATTGTGTAAGCCACATGTGCAATTGAGTCAATCTTTCAAGTTATATTTTCTTCCTAACATCCTTACATTCCAATTTTTTCTAGTACAGAGTGTACATTTAGTGTTTTACCTATCAATTTTGTAAACTAGGTATGTCAAGTGACATGTGTTGGTTGGTCAATGTCAGGTTAAATGGGTTGTTAATTTTGATGGTGGAGAGCCAAAATTGATCAAGTTTGTTTTTTGAAGAATGAGATTGTCAAATAGAGTTTCTGAGCCAAAAGGATATTCTGTAAGTACAAATAGCCCTTAAAAGGGCTTTTTGATGGAGTGTTACAGGGTTAATCGAAGTTCCCTCATTCCGTCCGGTGAGTCCCTGTATCCTTCTTGGGTGTCTTGGTTTTGTTGTTCCTCCATATTGATGTTGCCTCTTTCCGTCGTATCCATTCCGTGTTCTCCCTTAACAATTTGGAATACTTTGTGCTGTTATTAAAGTAGAGTATACAACCTCATATGACAGCCTATTCTCGCGTTGCTAGTAATTCAACGTAAAATTTTTAAAGTAATTAAGGTTATTGTGTAAAAATTTATTTCAGCATTTACTGTCTTGCTAGATGGTCAGGTATTGACCATCTAAATCATGTTATAGGCCTTAGTTCTTATAGCTTAGTTTATAATGCAGCCTTGTGCTGCGGGGCCTGATAGTCTGGTCTTTGACTACCTGATAGTAATATTAATTTGGGGATCTGACTTAAAGTAAATAACTTTATATTGCAACATTGTGTCGCTGGGCCTGATAGTCTTTGGACTTTGAGACTACCTCATAATATCTATTTGAGGCCATAAAACGGGAGACTATTTTTAATGGTCACTTATAGACCATGACGATATCCCAGATTGTTGGGGTTCTAATCTGAACATGTAATAATAGTTTAGTTGTTTACTAATGATGTCAATGAGGCTGTATATAGGGAGAGTTATAGGAGCAGACAGAAGAGAGGGGGTTTCCTAGACACTTGTTTTTTTAATTTTATGTTGTTCAATATGTTGTTATTTTTAGCATATTTCAATGTTTATTTTGTTTTTCCTGGTGATTTCATTAATGTTACAAGCATCCTGTTAGGTTTGGTTGCACAGGTATCATCCGTGGTACGTTATACCCAGCGTAGTGTAGGTGGGCTCCCCTTGAGGGGTAACGGAGTCCCTTCTGATCCTGTACATTCCTATTCCGTGAGGATGTGATTATTTTAAAATATAAGGTTAAAATCCAGGATTACTGAGTTATTTGGTCTTGATGTTATTATTTTAATCTATATTTTATCAATGAACCCTGTTGTTCTGAGTAATTCTATTATATTTTGAATTGTTTTTTGAGGGTTACTGTTGGTTAATTGAATTACTTCCGGGTATGTACTTGGTGTAGAGATGTTTAGTTTTTTTTAGATCTAAATATGTTCCTTTACTTTCTTTTACAGTTATTAAATATGTGATGTAAGTGTTCAGGTATGTTACAACTGAAGCAATTAATGCTGTGTGGAAAAGGTCCTATATATTTACCAAAGCTGTTAGCCAGTTTTGATTTTACTAGAATTATTCTGTTTATTTTAGTTTGTTCGAAACTGCTGCACCTAGGCGTTAAGATCTTCCTATCGACTTCCTTAATGATGCTGTGTAAAATTCTCCTTTGTTTATTTTGTTCCCAATCCGTTTGCCATTGTCGATTAATCATTGAATAGATCAGACTATAGATTTCAGTTTGACTATACTGGAGCGGCATGTAATTTGGTTCGGTGAGTTTATTGTTAGCCAGTTGATCTGCTAATTCATTCCCTTTTATGTTTATATGGGATGGAATCCACAAAAACTCGACTGTTATATTTTGAGAGTTGACTAATTTAAGGGTTTGATTAATTTTTTTAAGGAAATTTTTCCTAGATTTGGTGTTATTATTTTTAATGGAGGTAAGGACGCTAAGCGAGTCACTAATAATCAAAGTCTTGTTTGGTTTGTTATCTTGTATCCATTTTAAAGATTCAAGGATGGCTAAAAATTCAGCTGTATAAATGGGACAGTGGTCTGGAACACGACTGCCCATTTGGATATTGTGTTCTGGTATGACCCAGGCTGCAGCTGTTTTAAAAGGATTTGTAATTTTGGAACCATCTGTGTAAATTTGTGTATAGTTTTGGTACTGGTTGTTAATAGTTTCCATTGCTAGTGTTTTTAGGTACTTTTGTTGATTTTCTTTGTTACCTTCTCCTGCAAGGGGGGTATTTACTTTTATTGGTACATTACTACAAGGTTCTTTTTCAATTATTTAGTTAGTTTCTACTTGGAATATATCTACTGGAATTTGATGTTTTAATTCATGTACTATTTTCCCAAAAGATGTATTGTTTTTTAAGGTTTTCAGAAAGGGGGTATTACATTTATTAATAGCCACCAGGGTGGGGTGCATTTTATCATGAGTCGGCAGTCGAGTTGCAGATCTCAATACGAGTTCCTGCCTCCTTAAGTGTAATGGCGGTTTCCCAGTCAAGACATGCAACTCGGCTGTGGACGTGAATGGTAGTGCACCAGTAGCTATGAGTAGGGCTTTCCTCTGTATTTTATTTAATCTGTTGAGTTGACTGATGGAAGCCGTGGTATAAACTTGGCATCCATAGTCTAGTTTTGATCTTATTAATGCCCTGTATAAAGTCAAAATTGTTTTTTGATTAGCACCCAACTGAGTTCCTTTGAGGCGTCTTAACAGATTTAGGTCTTGATTACTTCTTTTAACTAAGTCATCAATATGATAAGCCCATGTTAGATGTTCATCAAAGTACATACCCAGAAATTTGGCTACTTTTACGAATGTAATATCTTGATTTTGTATTTTGAGTTTGGGATAAACTTTGAATTTCCTGTGAGGGGTGAACAGTACAGCTACCGTTTTTGGTGCGAAAATTGGAATCCCCACTTGTCAGCCCATTTTCCGATATTGTTAAGGCTGTTTTGTATTTCAGCCATGTGTTGGTGGTTGGAGGGGTTGCCTGTTCCCCCACCCCCACAATGACCTTAAATAGCACAAGCGCAGACGTGAAAGAAAACACCCCTACGATAAAAAACTTACATTATCACTATCATCACATAAACATGCGGACTTAAAAGAAAACACTCCTTCACTTTTTTACTATACTCACATAAATTGAAAATTTAACAAGTTATTTTGATAAATACGTTGTGCTTATAGATGCACTTCAAACAAAAGTAAAAAGAGACTGTGATTATAGACTCATTTTATTTTCTAACTTCCTCGCATACCATTTGCAAATTGAATTGTTAATTCTTTTCGAGAATATTGGGTAGCCCTGAAAAGGGCTGTTTTTTGTGTGTACGAGGAGGGATGACAATAGTTTATCGTCTAAGATTGCCTTCTCGTCTGGCAACAGGATAGGGTCTGCTTCTTCGGAAAGAGAAAGAGAACTCTTTCGTGTCAACACGGCAGTTGACAAAACTTCTGTCTGGTTCCTGCTGCTGTTGTTGCTGCTGTTATTCTCTCTGCTGCTTCTGAAGTCTATACTTCTCAGTCCATTCTTCTTAGTCTTTTTGAATTTACTCTCTGAAGAGTTCTTCTGTGAGGTCTTCCGTTACTTGTAGCATTCTAACATTCTCTATCTCTTAGCTTCGTTCAGCGTAGCTAGCCTTGAGCACATCTTCGTAGGAGGATGAGTCAAACAATGGATGGTCAGACTGTCCTGTCCTATCCTATCCAGTTAAATTAAAGTCGTATTTGCCCATTTGGGCATGTACAACTAGTTAATGCCCCCTTTGGGGCTAATTGATTTATTCGACGGAGGTGGATAGGTGCCACACCTCCCTACACATTAATGCACCCTTTGGTGCTAGTTAATTAATCCGATTTCGAGACATTTATGTCTCACGGGATATAATTGATGTTCTAACAAACGAATGGGAATGGATACACTCATTAGTTGGCAGTGGTGTTACATGTCAGCAAGAGGCAAGGTGGATCGGACTGTCTGGAAAGAGAGTGCCTGCGTCAATAGCATCGTTTGACGTATTTAAATTTTGAATTAATCATATGATCATTTGTGCTGTTTAATTAGTAATAGATGTAGATGGCATAGTTAGTATAGTTTTATATGTGAGCCCTGATGGCTGGGATTAAGCCACCTTATAAATTGATATTTTGGTTTCCTATTTTCTTCACTATTTAGTAATCTAATTTGGGGTTCTATTTAAAGCCTATTATTCTAACTATTTAGTTACCGCATTGTGCAGTTGGTCCTGATAGCTCTGGGATTAGGCCACCTTATAGTTCTAGTTTAGGGGTTCTATTTAAACCGATTATTCTAACTATTTAGTTATCGCATTGTGCAGTTGGTCCTGATAGCTCTGGGATTAAGCCACCTTATAGATCTAATTTTGGGTTATATATAAATCTAAATAAAATTTATGCCGCTCTAGTGCGAAATTAAAACTGGTTAATCAGCATGGTTATTTCTTTTGATTGAGAATCACACGGACATAAACCGGGCTGTTTATTTGTGTGGACTTAACCCAGGTACCTCTAGTATGATTCCTAGAGCCTGTTTGCAGAAATAAGTGCTGATTGAACCATTATAGGCCCGTAGGTTTAATATAAGTTATAACTATATGTAATTTATACTATGCCATTGAGATTAAGAAAAGAGAAGAAAGTATGAAGAGAGTATATTAATTATGTTTTTAGAATTGAGAATTAATATTGAAAACATTAATGCAAGTTAGAGATTGCACAATGGTGTTACAGTCCACAACTGGTTTCTTACAACGAGCCATTTGGCTATCCAGTGCATTATGCAACTCCATCATGTAGTCCCACTCACCCCTATACTATCTACTATGTTAGATATTAAATTGTTCCTATTTTGTTGATTTTGTTAATAAATATTAATATCGTTTCGTTGGTCAGGTTTGAGTTGCGGTTGGTTTCTAATAGGAATTGTGGATATGTAGTTGGTGATCCAATGTTCTTGAGAGAACATTTTAGTTTGTTACGTTGTTCTTTGTATTTGTGGCATATGTTGAATACGTGTTGAAGATTCTCATCACATATACAGTTTGGGCATTTCGAGTCGTTGTCTTCATGGCTGATATGTATTTTCCCATACTGCCTGCCAGCAGTGTTTTTCCATTTCGGATTCGGTTAATAATTCTTTGATGGTGTATGTTATTAATGATGGGTCCTTTTGTTTTATGACTCACAGTTTTTTGGATTGCGTACAGCGTACTACCTCTAGGGCTTATATCCCATTCTTTTTGCCATTTGTTGGTTATCTGCTTGGATATAATGCTGTAAAGTTCAGGGACACTGTAATCGATTTTTATAATTTCATGCTTTGTGAGTTTTTTTTTGGCTGCTAGGTCTGCTTGTTCGTTTCCTAGGATGTTAATATGTGATAAAATCCACAAAAATTCAATGTTTTGATTTCGATTGGTCATGTTGTTAATCAATAGAACCACATCTTTAATGAGGTTTTCCCGTCCGTTTGAATGTTGTGATTCCAATGTCCTTACTACACTGAAAGAGTCGCTTATTATCAGTGTATTTTTGTGTTGTTGTTCCGGCGTAATTTTTAGTGCTTTAGAGATTGCCCAGAATTCAGCTGTATAGATTGAACAATTATTGGGTAGTCTATTTCCTAGTTGTAGTTAAGATTCAAGGGATGGTTAAAGCTGCGGCTGTTCTATTTGGGTTTTGCGTTTTGGTCAGACTGCTGCTGCTAGTTAAATTAAAGTCGTTTTCGCCCATAGGGCATGTACGACTGGTTAATTCCCCGTTTGGGGATAATTAATTGTTTCGGGGGGAAGGAATCGTGCCTCATCCCCTACGCATTAATGCACTCATTCGAGTGCTTTTTAATTAGTCGACAGGTCGTGGCACCATAAGTGCCAAACGACCTGTATGGAAGACTGCATGAGTGGGAATATACCCAACACGCACTCATGATAATCGATATTAGAATTGCCTGTCAACTACAGTATAAGACGTCTCATTGGATTGTTGCCTTTTATGACATCACCCCGGTTCCGTGATTACACGCTCATCGGGGCACCTGATTTGGACGAGTGGGAATCGGCCCACACACTCGTCCGTCTGTCCATGTTGTCCGAGGAAAAGGAAAGGACAGGAAGTCGGCAGGGAGGCGCTGTTGTCAGCTGGATGGCTGCTGTATGATGTTATCAAATTAATCCCAGTTGTATATTTTTGTATTATTGGGTTCCCTAATACCAATTATGTGTAAGCCACAATCGTAATTAGAGTCACGCATCAATTAGTAAGAAAATTTTCCTAACGCCTATCAATCAAGCTAATCTAGTACAAAGTGTACATGAAAAAAATCCCTAATTATCTATAACTAATGGTCAAATGACCAACAATATAGTTTTGTCAATATTAGGTAATGTGAGTAGAAAATTTTGAACGGTATCCAAAAAGATCAAATTTGGTGTGATTGGTTGATCGAAATGGGATTCCAAGCCAAATTGGAATCCCTTAAAATAATGAGGCAATATAGCCCAAAAAGGCTTTATGTGGCTAGTTGAAGGTTCCGCGGCGATCTTCCTCTTTTTGACATTCTGCCGCACTCCGACATTCTTCACGAATCTGTGCTTGGAAAGCCTCAAATCCGTGCACTTGAGAGAGATATACAGCAGTTTCTACCAGGGTGGAGAGGGAATGTAGTTGCCACGCCTGTTGATAGTATTGATTGAGTGTTCTCACTGCAAACTGCCACTGTTGGGGTCTCGGTTTTCTTGTTTTGAGTGTTCTCCAGGCCATGTGCTTGACGGCGTTGATGTAGTTGCCTCTCTTTTTTGTACTTTCCAATGATTCAGTGAGTCCCATGAGGTTTTATTTTTTGTATCATGGGGTCAAATACCTCTTCTTCAATTTCCTCAGTAGCCTCCTGTTCTTCTATATTTTCAGTGTGTGTTTCTTCCTCCTCCTCTTCCCCCTTCACTAGTGGACTAAACTTCCAGGTCTTTCTCTACTGAGGTTTGTTGTTGTTGTGCTGCTACTGCTGCTTCTTCGTCACGTTTTCGATGGTGTTCTCTGATGGTTACCATAGTTATGTCAGTTTGAACCTCTGTGCTATTTAAAGGACTTTTTGGTGGAGTTTTTGATTTTGGAGGATGGGCTACTATGCTCGCATATGGCTCCGAAGTCTGTAAATGTTGTTGCTGTTGTTGTAATGGTGGTCGTATTGATGTTCTCCCCAAAACGTGGTCGGGTCTTGCCTGGGATGTCATAACCATTGGCCTGGCCCATTGGAGTTCTTCTCCTCCAATAACTGATGTTTATTATGTATTGGCTCGGTTGACCGCTGAAGTTTGGTCTCTTGTTGAATCTGCGCTGGTGAGCTACTAGCTTGCTGGGTCTGCAAAAACGATTGCTCCCTCTGCCGCTGCACATATTTACCACCGCGTCGATTCCTTGGCTTAATTCTAATTAATTCTTTTTCCCATATTAACAGGAGAGTTGTTCTGTTCGCCTGCGCAAGAATGCTCCAGACTGATGCGACTTTGAGGCCAAGGCCCCTAAGTGCATTCAATGCCTGGTCTAGTATAATATCCAATGCTAGCTCCATTACTGATGTCTTGCTATCTGCTCTGTTCGCTGCAACTAGGTTAGACTGGTTACTTACTTAATTTGGAGTTTTGAGTGGGCACCGGCCACGAAGGGTCATATGGCCCACTATTTATATCCAACATGTCGTTGGACATTTTGTTCTCCCACGGGGACGGTACGGAGCCACGTCCCTATGGTCATTTTGTGCAAACATGTGCACTTCTTTACTTGGGCGTTATGCTGAATTACTAATGAGTAACTGTCAGCATAGATGTAAGCCCCTCGGGGTGGGTAGGAATAGTACCATCACACCCCCACCCTATCAACCAATCATGTTGCTTTGGATAAGCAGTGTGCAATAGCACTGGTAGCGAGAGAAAAATGGTTTTCTCATATCGCTAGAAAATTCTGCTGAGCCCTGGTCGAGGAAGAGGAGGAAAAGGTCCAGAAAGGCCGCCCAGCACGCACACAAAGAGAAGGACAGTACAGCCACGAACGGCGCCCACACCTGAAACAAAAGAGCCCTACTTATGTCAGATTCAGTCCAGTTATGCTAGCGGATCCCCTATATCAATAATGTGTGAGCCACCTGTGCAATTATTTCAAATATTAGAGTTACAGAATTTCCTATCGCCTAGCACTATGCCCTACGTTAGTACGAAGTGTACTTTGAATAGTCCCTACCTGGGATAAGCCTTTCTTACGAGTGCAAATCCCCTAAGAAAAAACAAAAAAAAATCTATGCTAAGAGAGTCAAAGTGACAAGAGAGTTGGTTCAGGTTAGGTTGTTGGGGTTTTGAATTTGTTTGTGGAGGTTCGAAATTGTTCATATTAGTCTTTTGTTGGTTGATCAAATAGAATTCCATCCAATCGTCACGGCCGGAATTCTTTATCTATGAACATGAAACATGTAAACAACCAAGACAATACAGACGAACAAATGAGTAATGGCATGGCGCATCTTTTCAAGCCCTAAAAAGGACTGTTTTTTTTTTAAAGGATTGAATTATCCTTCCCGCCTTATGGTCTCGTGGGCAGCTTGTCAGAGGAGTCGCCATGCTCTTCTTGGGAGTCTTGTTCTTTCTGTTATCCTCCCTTTATGATGTTGCCTCCTCTTGTTGATGTTGGTAACAGTCTTGAAGTTCTGCAGTTGTTATTTTGCTCTGTCTCGCCTGTCTTTCCCATATGTTCGTGGTTCCGTCCTAGTTGGTAGGTTGGTATATGGGAGGTTTTTGGAGATACTTGTGCCATTGATTACAATTGTTAGTACATGCAACCCCATATGACAGTTGTAGTTGAGTGCAAGTTTTTATTCGCCTTTTGTATTACACTGGTGTTCTGTCCGATTTGATGAATGAATATGTGCAGCTTGGCGCCGTGGGTCCTGATAGCCGGGGTTAGGCTACCTCATATATCGTTAATTTTGGGTGCTATCTGCTTATTTCTTTTTGTATTGCGACATTGTGTCGCTGGGCCTGATAGTCTTTGGGTGTTGGACTACCTCATATGCGCTATTTGAGGCCTTAATACGGAGCTACTTTTAATTTGTTGGTCTAGTTCAGACCTTGTTTGCCAGTGTATTTGGTTGGGGTCCTTACTAATGATAGATAATGTTATATAGGTGCTGCCAATGAGGTTGCATATTTGAAGGTAAGAGAGCAGGAAAGGAGAAGGTAGAGGTGATTCTCAGTCTAGTATTGAAAGTATAGGTAGCAGGTTGAATACCCTATTTTATATTTGGTTGTTATCTATGTACGAGTGTTATGTACCGGTTATTATTATAATGTTAGAAGATTATTGAGGTAGTGTCCTGAGCCTATTAAGGATACTCAACATGGGGAAACTCCGGGGCTGAAATATCCACCAGTGTAGATGGGCCACTTGCATGGATCATTACCCCTTCGGGTCCCCTGCTGTGCATCCCCATGGATATATGTCCACCACCCCTAAATCTTTTCTTACCATGGTTAAATTTTTCCTAGTGGCCCTGGTTTGTAGAATTCCGATATTATTAATGATAGTTGTTTTGTATTTTAATTTTATTTATTTTATACTAAGGTGTTATTTATGTTGATTATTTATTTAAGCTGATAAATGAAGCCTATTAGGGACACCTGACTTGGGGAACATCCAGGGACTGAATTACCCAGCGTAGTGTAGCTGGGCCGTCTTGACGTATCAGGTCCCCTGCTTGGTGTCCCTATGGATATGAGTTTACCATGCTTACATTTTTTCAAGTATCCCTGATGCTTGTAGGAATTCAAAAATGTTAATAATAGTCATTTGTAAACTATTCTGATTTAATTGAATGATTTCTGGGTATGTATTCGGTGCTTGGATGCTTACCTGTTTAATTTTGAATATGTCCCTTTCCTTTGCATATGCAGTGCAGTTGTTAAAGATATGGTGAAGGCTTTCTGGTTGTTTACATTGATAGCAATTGATGTTATGTGGAAAAGGTCCCAGGTATTTACCAAAGCTGTTGGCCAGCTTTGTTTTCCCTAGTAAAATTCTGTTTGTTTTAATTTGTTGTAGTCTATTACTCCCCAGCACCGGGGCATTTCTATCGACTTTTTGAATGTTGGCGTACAGTAGTCTCCCTTGGGTATTGGTATTCCAATCATCCTGCCATGTTTTATTAATCATTATATGAATTTGACTATAAATTTCAGTTTGGCTATACATGAGTGGTATCCAGTTGGGTTCATTTAGTTTAGTTTTAGCCAGTTGGTCTGCTAATTCATTTCCTTTAACATTTATTTGCGAAGGCACCTATAGAAATTCTACTAGTATATTTTGAGAGTTTAATTTATCTATGGTTTGATTTAGTTGAATAAGGAAATTATTTCTAGTTTTAGTATGATTATTTACGATGGATTTTAGGACACTTAAGCGAGTCGCTAATAATCAGAGCCTTCTCAGGTTTGTGCTGTTGTATCCATTTCAAAGATTCAAGGATGGCCCAGAATTCAGCAGTGATCTGGCAACCGACTACCCATATGTATATTGTGCGCTGGTATTACCCAGGCCACTGCTGTCTTATCTGGGTTTATGTATCTGGAGCCATCCGTGTAGATTTGAGTGTGATGTTTGTACCGATTTTCTATTGTTTCTAGGACAATAAGTTTAAGGTAATTTTGGTCGTGTAGTTTATCACCTTTACCTACAAGGGAAATGTCGACTTTAATAGGTACCGAGTTCCAATGATTGCTACGAGGTAATTTGTTAGTCTCTACTTGGAAAATGTCCACTGGTAGTTTCTGTTTCAGCTCGTGTACCATTTTACCAAATGATGTGTTATTGTTTAGTTGTTTTAAGAAAGGCGTATTACATTTATTAATGGCCTCCAATGTGGGGTGCATTTTATCATATGCCGACAGACGAGTTACATATCGGTGGTTCCCGAGTCAAGACCTGCAACTCGTCCGTGGACGTAGATGGCAGTGCGCCATTAGCTATGAGTAGGGCTTTTCGCTGTATTTTATTTAGTTTGTTAAGTTGACTAATGGAAGCCGTGGTGTAAACTTGGCATCCATAGTCAAGTTTTGATCTAATAAGTGCCCTATATAAGGTCATTATGGTTTTTTGACGGGCGCCCCAGTGTGTTCCTTGGAGACTTCGAATTAAATTTAAATCAATGTTACACCTTTTGACTAAGTCGTTAATATGGTGCCCCCCATGTTAGGTGTTGATCAAAGTATATACCCAGAAATTTGGCCACTTTAACAAATTTAATTTGTTGATTCTGTAATGTTAGTATAGGGTACGTTATCAGTTTCCTTCGGGGGGGGGGGGGGGGTCGGTAAACATAACAGCTACCAATTTTTGGTGCGAGAACCTAAATCCCCATTTGTCGGCCCATTTTCCAATGTTGGTCTGGCTATTTTGTAGTTCTGACATATGTAGGTGGCTGGAGGGGTTGCCTGCCCTCCATAGGCCACTGTCGTCAGCAAATTGTGACAAGCCAATTTGTGATGTTGCCATGTTAGAGTCAAGGTCATTAATCATTAGGTTAAATAAGGTGGGGCTGAGAACACTACCTTGTGGAGTCCCGTTTTCAAGGGTATATTCCTCAGAGAAAGTTGCCCCTACCCTGGTTATTATTTTGCGGTCCGTTAGAAAGTTTTGAATAAAGTTAAAAATTCGACCTGTTATGCCATAGTGATTTAATTTGGCTATAAGTCCTTTTGTCCAAACCAGGTCGAAGGCTTTTTCCAGATCAAGAAATACCGCAACAAGGTTTCTATACGCTGGCCTTTTGTTGTTCAAGGCTAGTTTAATGGCGGATT
This sequence comes from Unio delphinus, assembly GCA_029339505.1. Lineage (NCBI taxonomy): Eukaryota > Metazoa > Mollusca > Bivalvia > Unionida > Unionidae > Unio > Unio delphinus. The sequence goes on from JAQISU010001239.1 coordinate 4,536,362, forward strand.
CAAGTTTAATTAGTTGGTCGGTGGTGGATCTATTATTCCTAAATCCACATTGATTTGGAGATATCAAGTTATTGCTCTCCAAATGATGTTTAAGCCTGTTATTTATGATGGTCTCCGTTATTTTACAGATGTTATTAGTTAGAGAGATGGGCCTATAAGAATTTATGTCATTTCGGTCTTTATGTGGCTTTAAAATGGGGATCACGATTGCCGTCTTCCATTTTTTGGGTAGCTTTCCTGTTTGCCAGATGGCATTGAGCATTTGTATGATGATATTTACTACGGATATGGGCAATTTTTTGTATATAATATATCCGATTTTATCTTCCCCAGGTGAAGTTTCGGTTTTTGTTTTTAAAGCTCGGTCCCATTCCTGTATAGTAATGTAAGTGTTTAGATGGGAGTCTTTGGGTCCTTGATCATAAAACATATGTTTGAATTTATTTTCAGCTCTGTGCTTTTGAAATTTCGCTGTATGATTGTTGTTACTGCTCATGTTTTGAAAATGTAGTGCCAATGAGTCAGCTTGCTCCTTGGGATTACAGGTATTATTAATTTTAGGGGTGTTGTTAGGGTGTTTGTTCTAATTGCTCTAATTTTGTCCCAAACTTGCTTAGCATTAGTCTTAAGATTTAGCGTTGTACAATACTGCTGCCATGTGTGTTGTTTAGACTGTTTGATCAGGTATTTTAGCCTATTGTCATGATTTTTATATTCCAAAAAGTGTGCAGTATTATTCGTACGTTTGAATTTCTTTAATGCTCTAATTTTGTCTTGCCTGGTGTGTTTAATTTCTAAGTCCACCATGGTACACTGAGCTTATTTTGTTTCCAGCTAGTAAGTGGTATTGTGAGATCAGCCGCCTGCGTTATGATTTTAATGATATTGTCATAATAGATGTCAATATCTTCGGATTGTATATCCGAGATATCTACATTATTTAGGTACTGTGAGAAGGAATCCCAATCAGCTCGTGAATAATTCCACCTGGGTGGTTTAGTATTGGGATCGAGCTGCGCAGTCATCTGTAGGGTGGTGACAATTGGAAAGTGGTCGCTTCCCATAGGGTCAGACTAATCCACCTCCCACCTAGCCCAGCCCTGTCGTGCAGTGTGAGGTCGACGGCGGACAAGGAGCCGTCCACGGGATTAAGCCTAGTTTTGGCTCCATCATTTAGGAGGATGAGGGTGGACTCTGCGATCCATTTCTCTATCCACCTGCCCCTCCAATCCGTCATCTCCCCACCCCATGCCTCGCTATGGGCATTAAAGTCCCCACAGACCACCGCGTGCGCGGTCCCTATATATTGCCGTATTGCTTGAAATGCAAGGTTAAGTTTGATTTTGTTGTCTCCCCCTGGGTCATATATATTATAAATATTAATTTTTGTATTCCCTATGTTGACTGTGAGGGCTTGGATTTCTATGAGATAGTTATTGATATCCGCTGATGTAATTGGAATGATAGTTGCAGATGGTATGATGTTTTTTATGTATATGACTAGACCTCCCCCCTGGCCTTCTTGTCGGTGTTGAAAATAGCCAGGGGCATAGCCTTGAATTGATGGCAATGTTTTGTTTTTTGAGGATAATTTGGTTTCTTGAATGCAGATGACGTCGGGCTTGTGTATTGTACTTATTAATTTTAATTTTAGTTCATTTATGTTGGTCGACAGTCCACTCGCATTCCATTGCCATATGATAATATCCCTGCTTTTGTTGTTATCCATATTTTGGGTCGATTCTGGTTATTTGTCTTTTAATTAGGCTCAAAGTTGATTGAACAGCTTTTTGTATGTGACTTTGAGCTGTGGAGTCCTGAAATTGAATCTTATCCAGTAATAGGCCTAGTCTGGTAGTGATTATGCCCAGTTCTGTTTTTAGTGTCTTTTGAGTTCTATCATTATTGGGTTCTATTTGGGAAGTTTTAGGTTTCAAGTATTTGAAGCCTTTAGTACTGTTGTTTGTGGGGTCATTGGTAGTGGGAGTCTTGTTGTTGTTTGAGTTGTAGTCATACTTAGCAGCTTTATAAGTTAGCATGTATTTATTTATTAGGCCTACTATAGCTGTTTCTTTTAGGGCGTGTGGGCAGTTTTTGTAGTTAGACTGGTGCGGACCCTTACAATTAGTGCATTTGGGGGTGGCTCTTTTACATTTCCCCTTATGTTTCCCCCCACAGAAGTAGCAAAGTTGTGGATATTTACAAGCTACTTTGTAGTAGCCCCAGTGGTGACATTTGGTACAATACCGGGGTTTGTTTCTATAGGGTTCTAACCTGTATCTAATTCCAGTTGTGCCTAATTTGATTAGTGTGGGGAGGGGATTTGGAGTTTCTAGGACAGTGATACTTTGCTTTGATCTGTTTTTAGTATTTTGTGGTCCAATACGGTAGTTCTTGGTTACACAATTGCCCCCCTCTTGTAATTTTTGTGTTATTTCGTCATTGGTGAGGGTGCTTAATTTTCCTGTAAGTTTAAGAACTGTTTTGAATTTAGGGGGCGCCTGCTGATTGACTCTGTTATTAGTGTTTTGTGAGTAGTCAGTGTGACTAGCCCTTTTGTGGGGTTCTACTTGAACCTGCATGCCACAGAGTTGTGTAATTTCTAAATACTTAGCTACTTGTGCTCTTGTGTTACATTGCACTATGACGTAGTTCTTATTTGGCCGAATTAGTTTGCTTTGCCCCGAGTGTATATTTGTAAGTGCCCTAGCAATGCTTGCGTTGGATAGGTTGTTAAATCTGGGTTGTTTGCTCTTAACATATAGTGTCAGTTGTATTGGGTGATAGTTTTTCTTTGTAGATGTTGCTGCGTCCCTTTTAGGTTTAGTGGTGGTGTTGGTGTTGGAAGTGTTGTCCTGATTTGGTTTAATATCTGCAGGTGAGGAGTTATCTCTGGGATTTGATTTTGCAGTGGATTTAATTTTAGTATTGCTTTTGGAGTTAAGCGGCCTTTTGCCTTTGCCTAAAGTAGCTGCTTGTGAAGTAATTGGGGGGAAGGGGAGTTGACTGTAGTTTTTTTTTAGTCTGGAGCGGTTTATTTCCCCGAACTGAGATTTTACTTGGCTGTGTAGTAATTTGGGGGGTGGGGGTAGAAGCTGCATTCACTTTCCCCTATTCCCGAGAAGATACATTAGGTTGGGGAATAGGTACAGTACAATTACAACAATGAACATTAAGTAGCCCTAAGAAGGGCTGTTCTGTAATCTGGTCCTCCACGCTCCCCTCGGTGTCAGTGATAGCATCTGTAGTTCCATTTATTGTCCTTTGATTATTGTCTATGCATTTCTTCCAATCCTCTCTTTCTGTGAAGTCCAGTTCAAGGTCGTGAAATTAACCGGATAATTTTGAATATTTAAGTGCCATTAGCTTTCTTAATTCTATATATGCAACCCCATAGGATATGTGATGAAAGATGGTAATGCAACTTTATTGTTGCGACATTGTGTCGCTGGGCCTGATAGTCCTGGATTAAGACTACCTTATGTTTCTATTTTGGGTCATATAAGTATGATTGTAAAGTAAACTTATTGTTTGAGTGTAAAGTAAACTTATTGTTGCAACATTGTGTCGCTGGGCCTGATAGTCCTGGGTTAAGACTACCTTATAATTCTATTTAGGGCCATATAAGTAATAGGTGTATAATATGTAAGCGTTTTTAATAATATGCATTGTGTTGTCCATGAGGCTGCATATAAAAGAGTAAAGATAATAGTATTGTTGACAGGATAGAGCTTGGAAAAAGAGGGTGATATTAATAAGGAGGTTTTCCCAGACTACTGGTTACTTACTTACTTAATTGTTGTTTTATAGTAGCCGCCGACCACAAAGGGTCATGTGGGCTACTTTTATATCCGGCATATCACCGGACATTTATTTTCCCTTGGGGAGGGTTCGCTACTCCCTCCCCTCAGGCATTTAGGTGCAAACTAGTGCACTTAATTAATTTGGGCGTTATTCCGAATTACCAAAAAGTAACTATCGGAATAGATGTAAGCCCTTTTGAGTTTGCAGGAATAGTATCGACACACACCCACCCTATCAACCAATCAGTATGCGGATCATTCGCTGCACGCGAGAGGAGGAGGAAAAGGAGGCAGAGTCCCGGAATGTCGGTCATCACACACGCAAAGATAAAGACAGCAAAACCACGCACACCGCCCACACCTGAAACGGAAAAAGCCGCACTTATGTCAAATTCAGTCCAGTTATAGAATGGGCAATCTAAAAAACCCAATTTTGTGTTAGCCACCAGTGCAATTATGTCGAATAGCTAAGTCGTAGAATTATTTATTGTCCTATCGTCCGAAAGATACTAGTACATTAGCGTACATATATTTAAGACTAACAAATTTAGTGATTTAAGGATGTCTGGGCGACATATAGTAGTGTTGTCACTGATAGGTATGTTTGGTCATAAGTTTGTTGGCCGAGGTACCAATAAGGTCAAATGTATCCTTTTTAGGGCCACGATGGTTAGTCAAAGAGGGTTTCTCGTAACCAAATGAGAATCCTATTATTGAGGGAAAATAAAAGGGAAATAAAGGAAAATTGTCAGTGCTCCAGGTCAGCGTCCCTCAACCCCGACCTGGAGCCCTTTTGTGTTCCCGTAGGATCTCCGTAAAGGCCTACTCGTCATTCCACTTTGTAGCACACATCATGTACAGTGCGTTCACGTGTGTGGTGCCAGTGCAGGTATTTCCAGTAATGATCCTGGAACCTGTTTGCAGAGGAGCCAAGCACAATCGGGGATCCCAGGTTTTGTTATTTCACAACCGTGATTTGGTAAGGGAGGGAGTGGAAATTATCAAGATCCCAGGTCACCCTTGCATAGGGTATAGATTTATTTAGTAATTACTTAACCCTTTTGTGATACCCGTAGGATCTCCGTAAAGGCTTACTCGTCATTCCACTTTGTAGCACACATCATGAACAGTGCTTTCATGTATGTGGTGCCAGTGCAGGTATTTCTAGTAATGGTCCTAGAACCTGTTTGCAGACGAGCCTAGCACAATTGGAGATCGTAGGTTTTGTTATTCCACAACAGTGGATTTGGAATAAAATCTATAGAGAGTAAATGGGTATATATGTATTTAGTATCCAATTTAATCTGGGATGTTCATAAAGGCCACTCATCGTTCGACTGGGTGGCACACACATAATCAGAGCTTTCATGTGTGTGTTGACAGTCCAGGTGTTTCTAGTATGAGTCCTATAACCTGTTTGCAGACGAGAGGTCAGACTGGAGACTACCCCTGCTTTATATGGTTCAAGCGCGGACGCAATAGAAAACACCCATCAACGGTTTAGGGTTGGAAACGTTTGGATAGTTTGATGTTTGACAGACGCATTGGTTTCAAAACACAACATTTTTATTCAAATAACAAACAACTCACAACTCAATTTTTATCAACTAACAAACATTTTTTAATTCACAAATATTTTGATCAAATAATGAACATTTTTTTCAAATCACAAACATTTTTTCAAATAACAAACATTTTTTTCTTCAATAACACCAATACATTATTGATGACATGGTTGCAACGTTGTGAATTAAATTGAGATTTCCACTGTTGGAAGTCATTGGGCCATTGATGTACACTACGTTTCCTAGCTAAAGACAACAGATAGCCATAATGGTCACAAAACCATCGATCTACTTTGTCATCGCTTCGAGACGAATGACGATCAAAATAAGTCACTGAATGTTCTAAAGAATATCCAGGACTGCGATGATGCAGATAATAGACACAATATTGTCCACACACCATTGAATCTGTGTCTTGTAATTTCACATTATTGAATCGTGTCGTCTGGGCATTTCTTCTCATAAAGTCAATGATATCATCTTCCAAAGGGGGTAATCCATACGAATCAAAATACTCCACACAGCCCTCTTGATGATAGTAGACAGTTACCCAGTGAGTTCCTGGAAGATGACTGTCATCTGTGTTGATGACATAAGCTTGATTCTCTTGAGGTTTGCTATGAGGTAGTTCATCTTTAGCACTCACGACAGGATTCCAAGAAACAGTGTACAAACTACGGTTCAAAAGATAATAAAGTTCCCAGGTATCCATTTTTTGTAGCATTGTTTTTTCATTTCTTCACAGGTGATGATAAGTCATCATTTAAATCCAGACTTTTTGCTTGAAAAGGTCTGTCGAGTAACTTTGTTTGCTTCGTTTCCTTACTCTTGGCGATGAGAGCTTCGATGCTATCAATTTCTCGAGCAAAAACAATGGAGGAGAGGAATGATCACACAAGTCTTTATACCACTGAAGTAACACGGCTTCATTTAAGATGAGACTCCAAGCTTCGTTCAGATAATCGTCCAATTTTTCTTCTTGACTCATCATCATACATTTATCGTGTTGAATTTGACTGGTATGATCGATTTAAAATCCATAATAATCTTTTTTATTCATTTCTCTTATTTTATTCTCCAAGTGTTTGGCAAAAAAGGTGACTAACTGTTGTTCCTGTTCTGGCCATCTGGACTGCATGATCACTACTTCTTCTTTTTGGTCTTGGAGATCTGCTTTCTCTGTAACCTCCCATTCCATTTCCATTGATTCTCCACTATTCAGAGAGGGACAAGAGTTTTCCATAGTGTTTAATAATCTAGAATGAATTCTCTCAAACTGTTGATTTCTATGGTATTATCGAATTCGACATACAGAATGACATTCACTGTTTCGGCAGGAGCTCTGCAAACTGAAGTTCCACACGCAGTTGCCCAGATTTTATAGGGTAGAAATGTCCCTCGTCGCTGCCTTGGTCTGGAGTGAAATCAAAACCCCACAAAGTGCATAATCGTGGTAGAAAATACCGTGACTGGTGTTGGTTCCTAACTGTCATGTGGCTTCGTACAGCGACAAGTACGACCTGAAGTAATTCTTCTGGGCAAAGTCGGGTTCGAAGGGTCGGGTACACAAAGTTTTACCATCGCGACTGACTTCGATTTTGGATACTCCGCACTGCTTAAATTGGAAAGGATTTTGATCGTGAGTACCGTTGAGGGCTGCATTGCTGACGATACCAATGAATACAAGTTTGGGTAACTGTTCTTGGAACAGATGATCTTCGATCTTAGATCGGAGTCCAGTGGCAATGGTGAAAGATTTTACTTCCACGCGTCGTATCGGATACTTGGCTGTCGTTCTGCCCAAAGTGCGACTGATATCATTTCCCACTTTAGGTAACACTTCCACACGATGCACGTATAACCTGGCTTCTTGGATAATGGTTTTGTATTCGTTGGCATGAGCCATCAAATGGAAAGCAGTACTGCTACTATTCAGTCTCAAGCGATTATCTACTCCGTTCAGCAAATACTTCTCTTGAAACCACATGTCCAAATGCAAACGATCGAACAGTTCTAAACTATGTCCTTGCAGAATTTTCTTTCGACGGTCGTTAAAACCCACATTGTGAGGATCGTCAGCTGCGGTCAAGGCTGTGTCGTTAAACGTAGTATCACCTGCTGTGTCAGGTTTCCATACCACGCAAGCATCTAAATGAGTATTCTTGGCTTCTTTTCCGTACGTCAAGAGATTTTCGAGGTACGCTCGGTAAGGGTAAGTATCCATGCTACTGCTGACCAGTTTGTTATTCATATACAAAATACAAATCCGCATCGCTGAACAAGGAATGCATGAAATTGTTGACGGGAGCTACTCGAGCCTCGGCTCCTGGAGCGGAGTTGTCCGTTTTAATCACTTTCACTTTCAAATACAAGTAACTGTTGTTTAGATCGATGTAATCTTCGGGTTGTCCTTTGATTTCAAACTCGATGGGATCTGAATCCGTCAAAGAGGAGACGGGAAGAAATTCAACCCATTGGGCGTCTTGCATGGTCATCATCGTGGATGGCATGGCAATGAGATCCAGTTCCGACTTGAAACAGGCACAAGATTCTTGGTGCATCATTTTTTTCTCTCAGTCTCTATGTTTTACTTTTAATAATCAAAAATGTCTAAGTCTCGAGCGGTTCTTTTTTGCTTCGTCTTTCTAGCTTTAGAAGTACGGGGACTTTTGGAAGGGTTCGTTGACGCTTTCTGCCTTGTCCTTGCTGTGTCCTCAGGGAAACAGGAATGCCAGACTCGGTACCGTTCAGGGCATTTATAGGACTTTCTCGTTGACACAAAATCTCTTTTCCCGTTTGAAGCAAGAAATTTTTGCCTGCTCTCATAAAAGCTTATTTGGGGTTTTGTTTGTCAAGGAGGACATTGTGAAGAAAATCTTTGCCGTGAGTCAATGCGGCATCTTTTAAGGCGTGCAATCCTCGTGTCACTATCGGTTTCAAAAAAGGGACCACGGAACGAAAGGCTGATTTAAATATATCTCCTAAACCATGTCCTCGTTGTCGAGCGACTCCTTGGTACACAGGATTCATCACTTCTTTCAGTTGTTCGAGAATCGTTTTAGAAAATGGAGTTTAACTGTGATTTACCCTTTGGTAAATGGAATATTTGGTCCCAGTTCTCCTTTTATAGTAATGTTGACACTGTCGAAATACGACGTACTGACGTGCAGATAATGACAATGTACAAATTCGCGGTGAACGTGATAAGTATTTCCACCTTCCTCGTCAGCGGCGGCGGCAGAATCCACTTTGAAAGGAATGACATGCAGTAACGGTACAGAGGTGTGTCCTACCACGTTGTACTCCACCACATCGGAGTACACAAACATCAAGTTGAGTCCTTGGTTCATTTCAATAGGGAATCGAAAATATTTTGCAAAATCCATGTTACTGGTTATGCTGGTACTTCTTTTTTTCTTGACCATCCTGAAGTCTCCACCCAAAATATCATACAATTCAGGACAAAAGGTAATGCCCATCATTTTGTCCTCTGAAAATTTCATCATGAGTTGACGAGCCACTTTATAGTACTCAAAGGTAACACTTTTTCTTGCTTTGTCCATGGCTGTACCAAACACAGTATTGAACCTGGTAGCAAGTATAGTCACTAAATGTTGACAGCTAAAATAATAGTCTGCAGGAATGGTATTCACATGAGTGGACAGTTGTTTAGTTGTGGGCTCATCTGATTTCTTTGCGTCAATGCCAGCGATGGCTCGTTCGTCTAAGGCTTGTTGCCATTGCTTGTCATACACTTCTACTGTAAAAGTGTTTTGATTTTCGACGATGTTTTTGATTTGTGTCGGGTGTATCATTTCCACTAAAGCCACTTCCCAATGAGCATCTTGATTCAAATGAATGGTTTGAGGTAATTTAGCCGTGTAACAGCACAACGTATTGTTAGGAAACACCTCCATGGAACTGTCACTGGGTAACGTTAAGTAAAATTGGTTCATAGTGTTGTTCATAATTCCAATGTTCTTCTGTCCGAGGAGTCACTCGAGGTTAAAGGAGTGTCTAAAAGAGGATTGTGATTGGAAGGGTGACTGTGAGGAGAATGACTAACGTTGGACGCAAGACTCCCAATATTGTTACTGTTGTTTCCGTTGTAAGAGTATTTCAGGGAAGGACTGGGAAGAACATAACCGATGCAACTGTTGAGTAAAATGGTCCACAATTGTTTGTCTCCTTGTTGCAAAACTCAAATTATCAATGGCTGGTGACACAATACACCACAAAGATTTGACAAAAAAAGATGATTTGCGTTTTAGGGACACGTTCTCCACACTACACCCACAAGGGTTGCTTTTGTAAATCTTGCAGAGAAGAAGTGGGTGAAGGAGTAGTCACTGAAGCTGTATTGAAGGACATGATGGTCACTTCTTTTTATAGTCGATGACTTGCGAAGCGTCAATCCAAGAATCAAAACTGGGAGGATATCCTTTCCAACGTACTTTGATTTCTTTGACACGACGTTTTCCTACTTTACGGGTTCTTCGTTCGACAATGCTTTCAGTGTCGTACATGTCGTCTTCTTTTTTGGTGACACGTTGTAACTCAGGCAAGTAAAACGTTCCTTTTAGTACTTCTTCGTTCATTTCTTCCAATTTATAGACGGTAGGATGACGATCACGCACCCGTCCAGTAACACGAAACAATTCGGTGGTCCAGTTGGTAGGTAACCTTTGTCGAAAGTGCGTTTGGTTTTGACAATGCGTACCCAATCTCCCGGGGTTAACACTTCTCCACCTTTCTTGGGGACAGCTATCGTCCGGGACGTACCAAACAGACGCTCAAAAACAGTCACTTCGTTGTCAGGTTTCACATGTTGTGGGGTACCTCCAATGCTTCTATGGTAAGATTGATTGTAGACTTGGACTAAGTTCGGTAAGACGTCGATGAACTTGAGAGTGTGTTGATGCGTAAAATATTTCCACATGCGTTCTTTCAAGTTAAATTGAAAACGTTTCACGATACTGGCTTTGGTTTCAGGATTTTCGGTGGTGGAAAAATGAATGTCACGTTTTTTTAATTCTCGTTGGTAAGCTTGGTTCAGAAATTCGGTGTCTTTGTCGGTTTGCCATCGAAGAGGGTGACGACCACTTTGTTTCAACACCAGTTGCAAAACTCGTACTAACTCTCCGCTCGATTTGGATGTCAATGGTACCACACAGGCAAATTTAGAAAAGACGTCAATGACAAAAAACAAATATTTGTAGTCACGATTGTAGGTGGCTAAATGACAGACATCGGCTAAATCGGCTTGCCATTGATGATCGATGCCTTCCACTTGAGTTCGACTTCTGTGAAATTTTCGTCGAATGGGTTTGTGTAAAGTGTACGTAGCTTGTTCTTGTTACCATCGTTGTACTGCAGGTAAATGGAGCTTTTTCAGGCGAGTTTTTGCAGCACGATAGAATTTCTGAATACCTCCGTAACCTGCAGGGTGAGCTGGATCGTAGTAAATGCTGGCTAATACCTTCTCCATGGTTTTGTTAATAAGGTACCCACTCATCGATGATACTGCTTTGTGTGGAACGAAATGGGGGTTGTTTGGAAACGGTTTTACGTGTCCGATGTGCCACAGGAGTCGACATCGAGAGTACTGGTGGTGGTAGTGGTGGAGGTGGTAATGAGATAGCTTTGGTCTTCTTTTCTCACTTCTCGTTTCCTTTCTTTCTTTTTCACATCTGTCGAAGAAGGAGTGGCCATCATCTTTTTAACCCACGTTTTGAGTTCTCGTTGGGGAGTGGGGGAAGGGGTTAACAAGGAAGCGGCAATTTTACTCGGAATGGGAGTGGTAGTGGTTGTTTGAAAGATGTCATGGGGTTCTTCTTCCTTGGGTAATGGTGGGGTGACGTCTGTTTTGGCCACTGTAGATGGTGAGAGGGACGGACTATTCATCAGAGCCTTCAAATCAGTCAGAGTGGGTAGAGCTGTTTGTTCCACAGCTTTTCGATGAAAGAGTTGTAGTCGTTGCAAGAGTTGACCGTACTTTTGCGATTTTTCGGTTTCGGACAAATCGTGGCGATGCATCAAGGATTGAAATTCATGTTGTAATTGGGACATCTCGGTTAAATCAGGATTGGGTGGTAAATGGGGGGTACATTGTTCTTGCCAACGATGGTATTCCATCCATCGTTTGTAAGGGACTAAAGTCAGTTTTCGTTCTTCCATGGGCTTTCAAAGGTTACGTCTGAGATCGTGGTGCCCCATGGATCCCTTTTATCTTCTGGAAGGATCAACTTTGGGATATCCCTCGTGCCAGCCCTTGTACCAAACCTGGCAATAAACCCAAGCCGGCTTTCGCTAATCCTCCCAACATAGGAAGAAGAAAGGGAAAAAATCCTCCGCGTTGCACCAGCATCTTTTTCTTTTAACGGACGGGTATTTTCTTTTGGACCATTTGACGAAGAACGTATCGATGTTTGGCTAAGCATTTTGTTCTGGTGTGGAGACAAAGGTATCGTGTCTTTCAAGACATTCAAACAACATTCGCACATGGTATCGATGACATCTTTGGAGACCGTTTTAAAGATTTATTTTTGCATGAGTAAAAAGGCTTTGGACAGGACGGACAACACGTCTCCGTGTTTGGCTAAACGAGGAGGTAGTCCTTTCCTTTTCTTTCCGTTGTGGAGTGAATAAGAATGTTTTCTGCGAGGTGACATTTTTGCTTGTTTGTTCCACAATACCACTGACGTCAATGACTTTGAACACACACTTTTATCTTTGTTTTTGTTGTGCCATCACTTGTTTTATAAATGGCATCACTTCCTCTCGTAAAAAAGGAGAAATAACAAATCCTACGCGTTGCACCAAAATCTTTTTCTTTCGACGGACGGATATTTTCTTTCGGGCCCGTTGACGAAGAACGTGTCGATGTTTGGCGAAACGTGGAGGTAGTCCTTTCCTTTTCTTTCCTTTGTGGGGTGAATAAGAATGTTTTCTGCGAGGTGACATCTTGTCTTGTTCGTTCCACAATGCCACTGACGTCATTGACTTGGTACACACTCTCTTGTATCTACTTTTTTGGGAACTAGCGCTTCGTCAAAAAAGTAACGATGTGTTTCCAAAAATTGCGAAAGTAACTTCCTTTTTGGTGACTCTTCTTTTTCTTTAAAGAACTACGTCTTTTGAGGGGATGACGTTGATGTTTGGTTTTTAAGCCTTTTGTAGGATGACGAGATTGTCTTTTTCCTTTTCCTTTTTGGACAGCAGAACGACGAGGGTTGTGTTGTGAAGTGGCACAGAAAATACTGATTCCCGTTGTTGTCCTCAATTCACTTTTGATACTAGAATGCGACGCCACTGATTATCTTTGCGTCGTATCAATTTCATGGCAGGTAACACACGTCGTGAAGGGGTTCGCAATGGACTCAATCGGGACTGTTCTTTTTTGGACAAATCCAGTAAACTCTTTAACATGCCAGATCTTTGGCTAGCGTATTTGACCCTCGAAATTTTTTTTCACGTCCTCCAGGAATATTTCTGGCGTGAGGGCAATGACTAAATATAGGTTCTTGGATGCACTTCTCGCACGCACGGTGAGCCACGCAGAAATTAGGAATGTGAATACCAGTCTCTTGCATGCATTCGAAATAAATAAAGATAAAATTCCCTTTCTTCTGGGTATCTTCTGGTCGGAGTTGATATTTTTGAATGAAGCATTCGTGCTCAAAGTCCACTATTTGGTGACAAATGTGACATCGTTTCTTCCTTCGACAAACGTGAAACTTTTCATTACTGGTACGTATGCCTTGTCCACAAGTAGGGCACAATCTCAGAAGCTGACAAGTACTTTTCTGCTGTGAACCTTGCATCTTCAAATGTTGATGGTAACAGGTAAGACTGACAAAAGTGCGCTGACAAACAGGGCAATGCACTCGTACTTGTCCTTTGTCCAGACAAGGTTGAGATGCCAAACATCCCTCACATTTCGATCCACAACGCTTGTGTTGTTCTCGATTGTTATAACCATAGTCACATTTTTCACAGTAGTAACTGTATCCCAGAAATGCAGTAATACTGGTAATGGTATCAAAATGACCATCGTGATAATAGTCGTGAATGTATTTTCCGTCTTTGAAATCGTGGCCTCGAAACAAAAGAGGATCACGCACTTATTGAGGGTGTACTTTCAAGGTGTAATGTGGATCCAAGGCACCTTGCAATTTCCCTTTCTTCTGGGTATCTTCTGGTCGGAGTTGATATTTTTGAATGAAGCATTCAAGGTGTAATGTGGATCCAAGGCACCTTGCAATTTCCCTTTCTTCTGGGTATCTTCTGGTCGGAGTTGATATTTTTGAATGAAGCATTCGTGCTCCAAGTCCACGATTTGGTGACAAATGTGACATCGTTTCTTCCTTCGACAAACGTGAAACTTTTCATTACTGGTACGTATGCCTTGTCCACAAGTAGGGCACAATCTCAGAAGCTGACAAGTACTTTTCTGCTGTGAACCTTGCATCTTCAAATGTTTATGGTAACAGGTAAAACTGACAAAAGTGCGCTGGCAAACAGGGCAATGCACTCGTACTTGTCCTTTGTCCAGACACGGTTGAGATGCCAAACATCCCTCACATTTCGATCCACAACGCTTGTGTTGTTCTCGATTGTTATAACCATAGTCACATTTTTCACAGTAGTAACTGTATCCCAGAAATGCAGAAATACTGGTAATGGTATCAAAATGACCATCGTGATAATAGTCGTGAATGTATTTTCCGTCTTTGAAATCGTGGCCTCGAAACAAAAGAGGATCACGCACTTATTGAGGGTGTACTTTCAAGGTGTAATGTGGATCCAAGGCACCTTGCAATTTTTGCATTTCTGGAATACCGCAAGGGGTGTCTTTGAATATCCCAGCTTGCTGTAACAGGAGTTTTGCTTCACTTCGTTGTATAGCTCGGTCCAATTTTCGAATAGTTGTCCAGGCTCTTTTCCATTCTATCGTCTCGTTCTTGTTGGCACACGTTTGTCCCACGACGATGGCACGGGCTAAACACATCTGGTCTTGAGGATTGTTAATTTGGACGAGGCTTCGCTTAATGTTGCGAAGGCTGTTCACCAATAACACTTTTTTGCGTTGTCCGGTCCCCTGAGGATGAGACACGTGGGTCATGAACAGTGTGGCTTTTCCATCGGTGATGTGAAACTTGTCGTTGGATTGTTGCACATGTTGAATTTTGTCGATGACTTTGAAAGGTGGTAATTGTTATGGGCTAGTAAACTCGATCCAAACGGGAGACTTCAAATTATCGTGAAAGTCTCAAGCGATCGTCTTCTTTGGTTTGACATTACTGTTTCAGTGTATTTAACACAGAATCCCACACCTCGGTAATTAACCCTTCTGTATTCTCCAAAGGTACATTGGACTTGAAATCTTTAAACTTTACTGTATACGTGTAAGCCGTTGTTCAAACGTTTTGAGAGGAACGCTTTTCCGTCTCTCGAATGTGAATTTTTTTCAGGGTTTACTAAGGGTGGTGAACTTTGCTTGGACGTCGATTGTCTGGGTGTGGATTCGGGCTCACTCATGTCATCTTCAAAATCACTGGCATGATTTTGAGCCAAGACTTCAGCTACTGTGCTAGGCGATACATTACGTTTCTGTCTCTTACTGCCTTCTCCTTTCTCTACAACATGATGCGGACTTTTCATCTTGTCTGCAAAAAGTCAAATGACTACATTTTAAAGACCATAACCCTATATATTCATGTCCGATCCGTGCATATATGAAGGGTCAGTGTCTAACATTTCAGTATTCATTTTATTCTCACATTGACCAGAACGATGGAAGAACCTACACAAGTTGAACTTCTCATCAGAGCTTTACGTGGTGTCATACGAAAATTTTCTTCAGACAAGACGACGGACTACTCTTCCTCCTTTCGAGATAAAAGTCAAAATACTTGCTATATCTGTAAGAAGAAAGGACATTGGGTTTCAGAATGTCTAGATCGTAACAAAAAACAAAAAAGGTACCACTAGAGACAAAAGTCAAGATACCTGTTATCATTGTAAAGAGAAAGGACATTGGTCTCCAAGCTGCCATAAGAAACAACAGGAGCAGACGGAGGAGGGGGAAAGGAATTCTGACAGGAGGAGGAGGAAGAGGTACCCTCCCCCAAGCAAGAATCCCGACACGTTCACAAAGACAAGAAAAGAAGACGAAACGAAAGTGAAGAGGAAGAAGAAAAAGAAAAACATATGACAGTAAAGCAATTACAGAAAAAAGAAAGAGTGAACAGAAGAAACCTATGAACTTTTTAAAGTGGTATTGTGTCATGTTATGTTGTGATATTGGATTGTAACGTTTGTACCAGAATACACCAGAGAAAAAACGTAAGTGTCTCTTGGTTTTGATTTTATAGAATAAGAACCTACACTCACACATTCATTCACGCACACGTACATGATGGGTTTTAAAAAATAAAAAAGGACTTTTGAGTTTTCTTTGAATTAGGCAATTGAAATAGTATTTCTTTTCGAAATAATTTGAGTGATCCTGAAAAGGACTGTTGCTGTTTTGTTTGTTTAAAACAAAGCAAGCTCAGAAACGGGACATAGCCATCTTTAGCTGTCTTAAGCCTTTGCCACGGCCAAGGCCTACCTCGGGACTGGTGGTTCCCGTCAATGATTTGATAGAAATCATTAACGATGGTATGACAGACGTAGTCGCAGATAGATCGGGTTGTTTAGCTCGAGAAGGTCTTTTCCTCTTCGGTCGTGATAAAGAAGTCTGATACATTTGTTTTAGACTCCTTAACTCTGCTAAAATATCCAAAAGTACCGTAGTGACCGTTTGATTTTCGCTATTATCTTTCTGTCCTTGGTCTTCTTTTTTCTCTGTTGATTCTACTGTTTTTTTTTTCCTGCTGTTTCTTTCTTGCTTCTTCTTCCCGCTGTTGAATAAGAAAAGCTTGTTCTTCTACTTTCTGTTGTTGTAAAAATCGCTCCAATTCTTCTTTTTAAAGCAGAAGGTAACGAAGGTTCTGGAATAAACTCTTGTGATCTTAGAAAATCCACAATATCCCAGTTAAAGTCAACTTCTTCTGGATGTAGATTTGTCATGATTTTGGTAGTCACTGCTGTCCCATTGCTGTCTCTACTACTGGCTCACCCCAATTCATCGTCTTCTTAGTGTCCGACATCATTCTCTTTTGTATGTGTGTGACAGTACACAGTAAATAATGAGGCATACAATTGTGAAAGTAATAGGAACCTGTTTATTTAGTATTTACGTACCATCATAAGGCAATTGATACATTATGTCTTGGGATCTTGGGCTATTAATGAGACATAATGATATATAAATATTTGGCATTTCTGCGTCAGTTGGAAAATTATACTGTAGAATAAAAATGTCCTAAATAAATATGTATATTCTCTATTAAGATTTATTGATAATTGTAGTTCATTAGTATAGTTTAAATCCAGTCAAAGATATTGTATTAAACTAGTGTATTACCTCGTGCAGTTTATTGTTGTGAAAGCAGTTGTAGCCAAAGCTCATATTAAAACATGTCTTCGTTTTGTGCATTAAGCACATATCAAAATATTTAGGAACTGGTGTTGTGCAGCGTTTACAGGGCGATTTATCCATGAAGCATACATAGACAGGAACACATTGTATTTCCTTGGGTAACATGTGTCGCTCAGTTGTAGCATATTTTGGGAAAAATATTTTTCTCTTTGTCTGTACAAAATTAAAAAATCAAGATTCAAAATAAAAATTGGAAAGTCAAATTAAAACAAACTATTTTATATCGCAAAGAGATAAATTGGTTTCAGCTAGTGGGTTATGTTGAGTTATTGTAAAATTTGTTACTAATCTTGTTTCATCTGTGAAGAAGACTGTATGTACTCTCTACCACACGGTTATATTTTTGTTCTTATTTATTTCATAGCTGTATGTAAGTTTTTTTTTCTTCACCAGACTGAGATATGTTATGGGGTTATATTATTCATAAATTCTGTATGCATGTCTACATGTGTTTTAATTTACTCACCATTTTTAATTGTATCAATGCTCTTTCGGGAATGGTCAGTACTTTACTAGTTCTTATTACTAATAACTTATTTCCATAACCTGTGTGGCACCTGGTGGCCGAGTGTTCCATGACGGCCACCTTCACAGATCAATCAGATCTTGTATCTGTCCGCGTGGGTTTGAATCTTGGCTCATCAAACGTTGGTATGCGAGAAAGCTTGCTATTAATAGGTCGGTGGCTAGTTTCGGGGGTTATCCTCCACCAAATATAATAGCTAGCACAAAACTACAAATCTGCTTATGTTTATCTCAACTATTGCTTTCATCTGGACAAATTAATTGTGTAAGAAACGTTTGAACGTTCGCCTTTTTGCTGTCATTATAATGTACTTTGATGTTATTAATTAAACTTTCTGCTCTGAGCTTACTGATGTTACCTTGTGCAGTTTAATCCTTTAGTTAATTTTGCATAATCAGATTGTAAACTGAAGAAGCGATGATAAATATTTAACATACCTAATGTTAGAAATAGTTTCGCTTATTTCCATGCTGGATGTGCATATTTCACTCAGAGCTGTTAAAAACACTATATTTAGTCTTTGAATTTGTATGCTTAACTGTACTATTTATAACGCAGAGAAAATAAAGATATCAGTCAATGCCTGCAATTTCTTGTGTCAGCCTGACAAGACCGTTAGCAACATAAACACTGATTTTTTAATGTAAATACAGTTTTTCACCATTCCTTGTTGTAAAGATTAAGTTAACCTGTATAGCAAATAGTGGGAAAATATTTATTCCCGGATCCATCCTCAGTAAAAATTTCAATATAAAGCAACACAGTTGAGGAAAACCTTACTATGTCAAAATGATAGAGGGCAATGTTTTGTCACCAGTTGGGATTAGAACTTAAAACCCATACACCAAGCTTACCCCACTCCACCCCCCTCGCTTCTCACACACACACACACACACACACACACACACACACCTAACTCTGATGACCCTTAACATGCTTAAATTGAGACTGGAGTAAATTTGAATATGTTCATATCTAGGTTTTACGAATAATTAAATTTCCAAATATATTCAGCTTTATCCTTATGTATGATTTGTTACGTATCCTAAACAAACAAATATATATATATATATATATATATATATATATATATATATATATATATATATATATATATATATATATAATGTGGTCATGTCTGGTAACACTGTTTGTAATCGACACAGTTAATTATTTAAATAAAACACGTTCTTGGGTGGAAATACCCACAAGAAGTAGAAATAGTATTATCTTGAATTCTTGAATTCCAAGAATTCCTTTTCTCACAAGAGACTCTTGCCTACAAATGCATTAGGTTAGGTTAGAAAACAGGTTATTGCTAACATGTATATTTGCATCTACCAACGCTTGAAATACTTCATCTATAGTTGCGTTAGATAAAATATCATATCTTATAGTAAGAGATAACTGTACCTGAACATACATGCCTTTTTAGTTTATGATACTGTTCTTCGAACTGAAATTCATTGCCATCCTACCTGGCCTATTACTTTTCTGACGGTGGTTGTCAGATTATCGAGGGTTATGAGTGTTATTCGTACAATATTGTATAAGCCACACTTGTCAATGGGTAGTGTTACGTCCCACTTTGTCAAGGGGTATTGCACTACAAATAATAATAATACTATAACCCACTCCCCTCCGATACTCGTTATCCAAGAGATGACCACTCTCGGTATAATTGTCCGGTTCGAGTAAGAGAATGTATATGGTAACCTGAGCGGGTATATTGAACAAAACAACTCTGAGCCCCCGTAAAGACAAATACACAATTTTATAAAATACATACTCAATCATAAAATTTACTTTCATTAGGAATACACGCGGTTTAGAAAAAAACTTTCACCGAATTACAAATAGATTTTAAATAGAATTAAACAAATTATCCGTTCTATTACGGATAATTAAAAATCATCATAGTATCGAGTGGCACAATCGAATTCAATGCTTTGTTCGATTTTCATAACCTGTTACCCTCGAACCACGTTCTCTGCTCAATCCAATGTTGTTTTTGAAGTCCATTCCTCTCTTTATAATCTGTCCTCGTGGATGTTCCGCTTGAACTCGGACTGGTTCACTGTATCTTTTATACACCTCTCAATTCTTTTTTTCCAACTTGTAAGTCTTTATTTCTGTACTTCACGTCTTCCCAAAAGCTATTTTCTTCCTTCCAAAAGAAAATTAAAACAACCGAAGTCTCTAGTTACAATGATTATAGTTGAGACTGTCCGTTCTTCCTGGTTCGAGCAATTAGATATTTCTGTCAGTGATAACAATTTTACGGCTAGTAATTAACTATACATGACCTCAAATAAATGTAGTTTAACCATTTGTTAATTCGTTTTTCCTTGACCTAATACATTAACGTACTACATAGCGAGATGTTGAATTATACACTGTCGCTAAATTTTCTATGACATCAAAATTCGGTGAATTCACATGTATTCTTGTAAATCATTAACTAATGTAATACATTAAATTCTTAGAGCACAATCATTATTCAAACAATATGATAAGTTCACGAATTAATGTAACACTTCCTATTTATACTTAACATAGTGTTTTTACGACACAAATTAACACTACGTCATTCTTACCTAAGCATTAAAGTAAGAATTCCAATTCATAATTCAAAAGCACATTACTAAACAAATGTATCAAATGAATTCATGCAAATACTTCTGATTCATAATAGAAAACACATTATTATACAAGTGTATCAAAACGAAATCATGTAGACCTGTAAACGAAGCAGACATTATATTAATTGCATCACAAAAAACGTGGAATTGAGACAATACCTTGTGTTTTGGTGTGTCACTCAACCGATGTTTTTGGCGGTTTCTTCCCCTGGTCGGTTATTTAACATATGAATGTATTTCTCTCAAATAACATTCGGAGCCTTTCCAAAATAATCCTGCCACTCCTTCTTCTCTTGCAGAGGAATTTTTAAAGACTAAAGTCTAATTTAGCTAGTGCAATATCATGTTCTAAAGATTTCTCGTGCAAAACTCACCCCTTATTTAACCGCGACCCATCAGAATCAAATGTATTTCCTCCCGCTTCCCTCCAAAAGTCGCTTACGTCATGGTCAATATGACTGTAACAGAATTGTTACCGAGAGGATGGTGGATTAAATGAACAACACAAACACAATATGTGAAAGAAAATATAAATTTATGAAATAAATTATTAATGAAAAATAATGATGTATCAACACAATAACTCATGCGTTCAACCCACAATTACACTCACAACCATTCACAATATATGAATAAATGAAATATTAATACAAAATAAAACACAGATACAAAGGAATCTCTTGGACTATACACAGATCCAAAGAACCTTTACAAAAGTTATATTAACGCAAGTATAAATCACGATAATAAACACAAACATCAAACTATACTATCGCACGTATGGATTGCGACAACTAGCACAAACATATACATGTATTCAATCAAGTTGCTAGTTTTTATTGAGAATCATGCAATGCCTTGAAATACTATTGTGATTTGAAGTAGCCATGTAAATACAACAATGTATTCAATTGTACTACAATTGCAACACACACATGTGTCTCGACCCTGTATAACCGTACGATTCACCCACAGTTGAATCGCCGCCCAGTTTCCCCGAAGACCTAGGGTTGACTCAATACTTTTATCGGTCACTTGCCCTTCACGGATCCACCACAGTTATACGTACAGTCAGCATACAACATCTACTAGAACTAACGTTCCTCAATACCCTAGATGTCGCCCCGGATGTTTACAACTCTAGACAGCTCCGACACTCGGACTTCTAGCTTTCCGGATATTTACACGTCACGACAGATGTAGACGGACAGACAATCTGACAGACAGACAGTCAGATACTTCAATTCGATTGCACAATAAATCAGCAACAATTTCAGCTACGATATCAGAGATGTTATCAGCCGACATTATCAGAGATGTTTTCAGATGCGTTATCAGATGCGTTATCAGAGATTATCAGATGTTATCAGAGATGCGTTATCAACGATGTTATCAGATGCGCTATCAGAGATGCTATCAGAGATGCTATCAGATGCGTTATCAGACGTTATCAGCTACAATAAAGAAACCAGACTAATAATAGTTGTCTCAAAAAATAATCTAAACCTTAGATCACGCTATTGCATTTAAAGTCTAATAGTGACTAGTAATTGCAAATATTCACGTTTAAAATCTGCATTGCAATAAAGGCATCATTATATGAAAATGATAAACTGAATAAAATTCACAATAAAACGAAATATAAATTTAACACTCACCCCTTTGGCTGGAGATTGAAAGACGAGCTATCTATCCTGTGATTAGATACTTTAGGTCCCGTAATATTGATCATAAATATTCTGCCTTATATACCCTCAAATAGGTGAGCAGAAATCACGGCAAGATTACCGTGCACTACGTGAAACAAATGTTCCGGATTTCATGTAATTCAAAATCAGGCACATGCAAATCGTTACACGCCGCTTACCTTGGGAAAAACCACTTATTCACCCCAGGCAACGCATGTACGATGAAACAAAAAAAAAATGGTGAGATTAGTTTGTAAATCAAAAAGAAAATAAATTTAATTTTCGCCTAATTCTGTGACAATGACATGCTTTGGTTTTAATTAACAGAATCTCTGTTTCTCTCAATTCTGACATTTTGGTTATAAAATGAATCTTTACAAGGTCGCCGTCGGTCAGTATTGGCTCTGAACAAATACGACTAATTAGTACAATGGGCACATCCTACTATACCGATACCTCTCTCTCTCTTGCATGATCGAAAATTTGGCACTTCACAGTGGTGTAGTTGTAATGTTGCACATTTAGCTTGGTTTCTCTGACACCTTTCAAATGTAGTTGGTGAATTATATTGATGTACAATAGCCACATTTAAACAGTTACAGACTAGACCATGTTCCCCAATTCACTTTTGCGAGTCGAGTCTAATAACGGTGGCCAAAAGTCTTCATTGAAGGCGTGGTTAAAAATAGTTTTCCCACGATCGCAGCCAATCAGTAACAGGAAAACTGCACACTAATTGCATGGGGTTCTTTGGACCAATCAGAATGACATAAAGCGATAAGTTCACATGTTATAATATGAAAAATATAAAACTGCACACACCATATGCAAAGTCTACCGACTATGTTATGCATTTATATTATTATTGAAACCTTTTGGTTAATTTATGTCTACCCGCGCAAAAAGAATACGAACTTGTTAAGCATTTTATCAGAAATTGTACAAGTACTGCATGGTTTCTCAGAACATATAGGTAATTCTGATTTAAAAAGAATGATAACAGTACAAATTGTAAGACTTATCAAAATTCAGTGATACGTCATGTTCTTTTACAAATATGATATAATCTTCACAACATTTCTAATTCTTTATAACAACACAAACTATGCTGTATCACTTACAACGTATGCACAGTGTAATATCCAATATTTGTAATGTTCTTTACTATATCACTAGTAGATTAACGAATCATTATTTCGATAAGACATTTTGTTTTAGAAGCGGGTTTATAAATATCTCACAATTTAACAAAAAAAAGCATTATGGTTTTAATCCTATCTTTATCTTGTTTACCTTTACAGGAAAATGAGAAAGTTGTTTTCATTGCGATACCATGATGTGTGCTTAATGTTAGAACATCTGTTTCTCCAAAGAATGACGTCATTTGCCTTAGGTAAGTGATAGTAACATAGTCATAACAAAAGTTGCACATTACCAGGATTTGAAATTAACAATGTCTAATTTAACAAAATAAAACATTCTTGAAAAAAGATGTTTAGTATTAATTTTGATAAGTGTACCCCAACATAAAAGAGATAAATAAAAATCAACATACCCGAAAAAAATTAGTAAAAACAGTTTTCTGTCATATAATTATATTTGAGACTTTATAAATACTAAGCGGTCTGTTGGATGATTGCTATCAGAATATAGGAAACATCTGACACAAACATGCTTTGCAATTTAAAGTTGGTTCAGAGTTAACTGAACAATGCACGTTTATTTACAATTGGTTCTCAATTATCGTGTCCGCTGACATCTATCATGTAACCTAAGAATGTCGATATCTGGATAAAGACCTTGGAATGTTCACCTTTAACATGATAGCAAGGCAACACATATTGACCTTTAAAGTTGATCACTGCTGCAATAGATTTTTCCCATGCCATTTGTTGTTTGACATTTATCTTTTTTAATGTTCTTACAGATATGTTTTCCTGCATTTTATAAAGGTTCGTTTCAATCAGGCTCCGCAGCAATGTGTGAATATGAGGATGCTAACCTGATATGGTGGAATACACCGGCATATTCTCTGAATGATGTCAAGGCTATGGCTTGGTACAAAGGGAAAGATAGTCTTATAGCGAGCTGGCTGGAGGGGAAAGGGTTCAAGGAATACCCTCCATATATTGGCCGATTGATGCAGATAGGAGAAAATGGCATAAAGATAAAAAATGCAATCCGATCAGACAGTGGCTCTTACTGGTTATCTCTGACGCTTGCGTCCATAGATCACAAATTAGAAGCAGTAACTCAACTCGAAGTTTTAGGTACATGTAGTTTTTATGCTTTAAAAAAATTGGGAAATAACGAAATATTATGAGATTGTAAAACAAACATAAAGAAAAGCATCATAATAACATCATATGTTTATATTTTATTTATAATTTAGTTTCAGAATACAAATCAAAGTGGTTGACGCAGTTTGTTTACGCGTTAAAATACCACGTTGAACAAAGGCGGCAATGACATCCACTGGGCAGAAAACAGTTTTTCAATGTTTTCCCTAGACATTGGAGTGTATAATGAATTGTGTATTGTGTATTATGCGAAAGACAATAACTATTAGTATTATATTTTCGACAGTTGCGCCATCGAGTCAATGTAAGCCGAACATTACAGAAGAAGGGCCGATTCTGAAGGCGGAAGTACCTTCTGTGGGGTGCGGCACACCTCCTCTTTCACCAAAATGGAAAAATACTAACAAGACTTTGATCCAAGAGGTGATTTTTCCGTCTTTAATTTGCACAGACTTTTGGAAATATGGCTGCCATTGCTTAACTGCTCGAGATAGGCTCTTCCGATTTTGTGCTATATTTATGATATTTATGCTTGTTCTCTATCATCGTCTACATTATTCTGTTTCATCATGCATTGGCTGTTCAGTTCGTATGTGTTAATTCATCTCCTTGTTTTGGTAACGAGAACAATTAGAATTTTTCTCAACTTTAACTGTTTAGTCCCAGTATTAAGACGTCATTTGTTATTTAATAAACCGCCGTCACGTGACCGCTTACAATATGACAGACCCTCATTAATTGGATTAAATGACCACACCTTGGTTCTAGATACTATATTGTGCTTGAGACTAAACGAACTGGGAATACATTCATCATTTCTTAAATGTAAACGGAAGCGAAAAAAGAAACGTTCTTTCAAAGCTGGCCGGCGTAGAACAGGAAGAAGAATTCCAGTTATCTCCCTTTCGCCCGTTACGGATAAACATCTTAAATATTCTGCCATTATTTTAATAACCTGGTTCAAAATTCCTCTTAAATCGTCAACCGTTGTGTCAACTGTCCCAGGGATACCACTACATATTGCATTATTCAACTCTCAATCAGTAGGATCACCGGAAAAGCGCATAGAAATTGTTAATTTTATCAACGAACAGAATATTGACGTCTTTTTCCTGACAGAAACTTGGTTACATTCCGCAGTTGATGAATGTAAGTGTGAGGTTCTAACACCCAGCGATTACTGCATCAAGTCGTTCCCCTGCAACTCTGGAATTGCTGTAATTACAAAGAATTATATGATCAAATGCCTTAAGTACACCACACCCTTCAATTTCTGCCACACATCATTTGAACTAGTCCAAACAACACTCACACTTTAACAAATGTAGCAGCAGAGAGGTTGAACCCTACAACCTTTTGAGACAAAATAAGCCTGTCTACGAAATCTCATTTAACCCAAAAAAAATAAGTCTCCATTTAGCAAACGGAGACTTTACGATTTTTAATCAATTTTGGTCACAACGTTGTTGTCGTTCACCCTCTCTGCTGCTGGAACTTTCAGTTCTGGTTAACAAAAATAATAAATGATTTCAGCCGAATATTTGATCCAGTCCGATACGATATCGTGTCCGAGGATCATGTAAATTTATTGTTATAAATCCGTGCGGAGTCGACTGAGTGTTACTAAAAAAGTTTTTAAATTGATTGAAGTCCATATCAGAACACCATGTCTGCCAAATATTTCTAAGAGTATGAGTATCAACTCCGTTGAATACAGCAAGAATATTACAGTTATCTCTGATCACTTTTGGAATCTGAGTGTAGCGTTGAGTGACATATATCACGTCAGTGTTTTTATGTCTGCCTCTGGAAAAGATCCTAGCTGGGTTTTTTTGATTGTCTAACATCACATCGTCGTATACGACTAAATTGTTAATGTTCCCATCAAGGTCATCCACGGATGGCGCCTCGTCAATATCTGTGATAAAATCAATGGCGTTCTCACCCTTAATTTCTGATGCATTCTCGTTAAAATCCTTTAACGCTTCATAACATCGTTGATCATCTACGCTAGGGGCAATTAAATACAACTGATCCCACTTCATCCATCTCATTATTAAATTGAGCAACAATTGCGTCTTGCCGGATCCAGATGGCCCTATTATAATTGCACGGATAGAGTTTGGTAGCGCTGCATGATGCTTAACTGGTTCTCTTGTTTTAGTCGCTGAAAAATCAATTATATTCATATCTCTATACATAAATTATGGATCTATATTGTGTGAAGTGTAAAACGCGTACTAACACAAATGATGTGACGACGGTTACAACTAAAAATAACAGATCTGCACTAACTGGTAGATGTGCAACATGTGGTATAAAAAAATTTAGATTTGTTTCTACAAAATCAAAGATTTTACAATTCGGAGATGTTTTAAAAAAAAACGAGGAGGTGATATCGCAGCCAAATTGGCAAAGCTCCCTGGAACCCCATGGGCAAAGTACCCCGGAGAAAAGCACCTTCCAGGATATAGCTACTGTGGCCCCGGAATACGATTAGATATCAGACTTGATGATCAAAATCAACCCCGACCCGGCGAGTATCCGATAAACGCTATTGATAAGGCGTGTCATGCTCATGATGTTGCATATAAAAGCAGCAATCTGCAAAACAGGCATCTCGCAGATGTGAAATTAATTCATGCGTTAAATGCTATTCCTGATAAATCTTTGAAACAAAAATTGGCTTCGTGGTTGGTAAAATCAGCAATGAAAGGCAAATTGATGATGGGCGCTGGTAATTAATAATATGGAATCTATTTATTATTCTCCGAGAGGATACTGGAAGGGTAAGCAGCAATCAGTAAACTCGCCAGCGCCGCAAAAGTGAAATAGGCCACTGCGGCTAATTGGTTATCCAAACAGGCTATATGGCAAATTTATCTACCGCGTCCTAAACAAATCAATTTCTCGCATTTTGATGTTACCGGACCTAATGAAGTTCATCAAGCTGATTTATTGTTTTTACCACATGACAACGGTTACAAATACGCGCTAACTGTAGTTGACGTTGCGAGTCGATACAAACAAGCAGAACTGCTAAAAACAAAATCATCACCTGAAGTTGCTTCTGCATTTGAAAAGATTTATCGACGAGGCCCACTACGCTGGCCAAATCTGTTACAAGTTGATCCTGGCAATGAATTTCAAGGTGCTGTTTTAACAACGATGAAACATCATAATGCCACGTCACGACGAGGACATACTGCGTTACATCGCGATCAGGCAATTGTTGAACGATTTAATCGGACACTTGCTGAGCGGTTATTTGGATATCAATACGCGAAGGAGTTTATTCAGGATAAAAGATCCCGTGAATGGGTTAAGAGATTACCAGCTGTGATTACCGCGCTCAATAACGAGATTACTCGAACAATTAACATGAAACACCTGTCAACGCGATTAAGAAAGCGTCTATACCTAAAATGGAAATCCAAGGAATTTCACAAAAAGATTTCAAAGAACAAATTCTTGGTAGTAATGTCACTGTAAGGTATTTATACGAACCAGGAGAGCTTGAGGGTGGTAAAAAAAGAGCTACTGATCCTATTTGGAGTGTTACTGTACACAAGATATCTAGTATAACACGATCATCTGGTAGACCTCCAATCTATAAACTGGATTCAACTGCTCCTCAGCGAGGATTTACTCGACAACAACTACAGGTAATTCCCTTCAGTTACCAGCGCGTGGTCTTAACTAGCACCCCTTCGTCTGTTGCACTCAAGACAAGTCAGCATAACGTTATCTCTGATATGACCAATGCTGCTATTCTTTCTGTCTACGGTAAATTGGCGAGGATCTTTATCCGAATACTGCCAACGCATTATACAATTGCAACTCGCGCAGTGATTATTTTGTTGTTGCTTCAGCGTAATTATTAATTCAGCATCAATATCAAATTCTCGTTGTTTTTTTTTTTGTCTTGTTGTTTGTAACCGAAGAGTTTTTTATCAATAATTTTAACATCAACGATGCTAGCATCATCCATTGTAGCGTCATTATCATCCAGGACAACTCTTCGAAGTTGATTTATTTTTCGTACTCTGGATACTGCAAGATAGACTATATTCGACCATTCGATGTGATTATCCACCATCCAAACAATTGTATCCGATATAGTCAATCCCTGTGAAGAGTGTATCGTCGCTGCGTAACCTAACGTCCATGGGGATTTATTAGCACGTAATGCATCTTTAACGACGCTGATATCAACCAGCACAATATCATTTAATACGAGAATTTGTTTTTCACTTTGTCCTGGAATATCAACTTCTATATTCTGTTTTCGTGTATCCGAAGGCCTATAACACAACGGTACTGGAAGTGTTGCAAATATTTCTTTATGCAATTCAAATAACTTCATCTGAAGTGTGTATCTGACTATTTTTCTACTTGCAATTATCAAATCGTTTGGTTTCCACGCTTCCCAAAAATCATTCATGGGAGTTTCTGAAATTATTTCACGCGCTATTTCACATTGGATTTTATCCGGCTGTAATCTAATTAGAGCTTTGAACTCGCGTAATTGTTCATCAAGTGATCTATAATCAGTGGTAATTTCTTCATAATAGTCTACAAAACCCTTTAGCCATTCATGTGGGGATGCACCGACAAATGGTGGTGGTTGGCCGTGATCACCGCACATGACGACTTTTGTGTTTTTGTTTAACAACCACTCGAGAAATGTTTGTAATATTTTCAACGATACTGTGCATATTTCATCCCAAATTATGATTTCAGGAATGAATTTATCGCCCATTCGATTAGGGGTCCATTCATCGCCTTTCCATCAAAAAGAAACTATGATAAGTACAGGGATTTACCCCTCGTTGTTTCATCTCTCTGGCGAGTCTGTGAGTAGGTGTTAGGACAATCATGTTTGATTTTGAAACGCGGAATAATTCAATTGCACGAGTTGTCTTTCCTGACCCACCACAACCGGTTAAATAAACTGTCTTGTATCTACATATTGGATCAGATACCGGTGGTGCATTAGAAAATTCCGATTGAATCTCATCACACTTTAAGTACTTTTCATCCATGGTAACATCTGCCGATTCACAATACTCATGTAGCGTTTCCTTTTTAAATCTCCAACATCCCCAATTTGCCTCTGGATCTGTGAATTTAGCTACATTTGATTTATATTTCTCGTGGATATAAATAGAATCAGTGGCTACTCTAACTGCGGTATTAGGAAATCTATTTATCATCGAAAATAAATTGATAGAAGCATAAGCTAGCATAGAACTTCTCAAATGCGTATATTGTTTAATATATCCATCACAATAGGTAACAATTGTACCTAATCGTCTTCCATCGGATAGGAAAGCGTCTTTACGATTTACAAGTTTTCCCTGTTTCGTTAAATCCGTTACAACAAAATCGTATTCAGCGATATCTATGATCAACCGCGAAGAATATTTTGCATTGTCGTATCTTCCACCCTGGGTAAATTTACCGATTATTCTTCGTCCAAAATCTTTTGCTTGTTCTTTTTTAATTTCAAATAACTTCTTAGACCAATTCATGATTTGTTCTTCATTGAAATTCTTCGAATTTCCATCTGGAAACTGTTTTCGCTGTTCGCTAATTATAAGATCTAGATCGGGTTGTGGTAGCCAAACTTCTTTCTGAGCTTGATAGCATATAATAGCTTCGGAAACAATCAGCGATATTAGCATACCACAATCAATCATATATCGTAGTAACACTATTGGCATCCAGGCCTTTTCAGATATATGTCTACCAAGCCAAACATAACTACACGGATGTAACCCTGTAGCGAATTCAAATGATATCACACGAGCGAATCCGGTTAAATCAAAATCAGGCAATGGCCCATTAATCGCAACACGAGTCATTTCATGTGTGGGGTGTCCAAATCGTTTAAAATAGTTACTACATTCTCCATACCCGAGAAAACTTCCAGGATAACACGCGGATATATCAATTGAAATCATACCATCACGTGAGTATTTCGTATTCCACAGTCCTCCATGACTAAATTCGACGCAACTCAATTTAACGTCCTCGAGAAAATCACTTTGTGTTGGACGCCATGAGTTTTTTTCTCTTGCGAAGTGAGCTACCACTGATGGAATAGTAAAACTATCCGTTAATAGTTTTTCATGGGAACTCTCCGGTGAAAAATCACTAGCGATTTTTCTCATTCTGTTATCTAATTCGTCAACGCAATATAATTCGCCATTTGGTCTTACAAATTGATCAAATCCTATTTCGGGATCTTCATCACTTCTAAGTAACCACACTGACACAGGATCATCTTTACACAACGCATGAATAGCATCGAATAATTTCTCATTATAAAAAAACATCCCCGACGAATTCTGGAGGGATATATCTCACGGTTCGTTCTCGTGGAAATATTGTTACTGCAGGTGTCCACGCGTGTTTGTTATGATCAATAATTTTAATTGGCGCTCCATTTTTGTTATATTTCGGTTCGTATAAAACTTCTCCGGTTATCGTCATAACGGTTATTGGGAATCTTAATGATGTTTCTAATTTAGCTATATCAGAAATCTTTGCACCGTGCTGTTTCACTGTCAGTTCCCATTCGGTTATTTTCCTACGTCGCAGATCAGTTAGTTTATTTCCTCGGGATGCATTTGTGAAGTGTTCCATTACCCGTGTTGCTACACAATTCAGTGAACTAGAATATTTCATAGGAGCTAGTTTTGCAATATCGGGTTTATCATTTAACGGATATATCCCATAAACGATTGCTGTTACGGGATAAGATCTCGCGTAGTATGGTTTGTCAATTCCAGTTAGAATTCCTGGTTTGGAATCTCTACTTACAATGACAGTTTTTTTTATCCTTGAGGATTGGTTCAAATTTATCCCTGATAATCCATTTGCCTTCGACTTCGATAATGAATTTTATTCTGGAAAAATACTTCTGTTGGGAATTGCTTTGTTTGAAATCCTTTGGATTTCCATCTTTGATTTTCCTTGATAAAATTCTTTGAATTTCCCCTTTGGATTTTACACCCTTGAATTTCCAGCTCCTTGGCGGGCCAAGGTGTGAAATTATCTCAGCTGCTCTTTCATCGTTCATAGTAGCATCGATGTTGGGTACATTGACATCTTCATTAATAATTCGAAATGTCGACCCACAGTATGCTGCACAGTCTCGGTAGAATTCATTAAAACACTCCCTGATTTTACCCAGTATAGTTCTATCACCGATTAGACGTTTTGGTGTATCAGAGACTCTATCAAGATTGAATTTAGTATTTCTCCAAGGCTTAATTTTCGATAATCTTTGGAACTCCTTATCAAGATTGAATTTAGTATTTCTCCAAGGCTTAATTTTCGATAATCTCTTGAATTCTTCCATGTTATAATCAATGAATTTAGTATTTCTCCAAGGCTTAATTTTGGATAATCTCTTGAACTCTTCCATGTTATAATCAATGAATTTAGTATTTCTCCAGGGCTTAATTTTCTATAATCTCTTGAATTCCTCCATGTTATAATTAAAACAAGTATTTAAATAGAAAAATATAGTATAATGAATCACTGCAAGTGGCTAATGATTGGATCAACAACCCCGTGTAACAAATCATGCAGAAGCGAATTCTGTGGGTATCATTTACAAAGCGTTCGGCGAGGAAGTTTTGGCCCCCTTCCGTGCCTCCAATGTGGGGTGGGCGTTAGAGGAAAATCGCAGTTGTGTCTTGCTTGTGGGGGTAAACGATACAGGGAACTAAAACGCTACTATGACAAACGAATCATTGACCCTAACGTCCTAGATAAAATCAAGGACAAAATCATAAAAACCCCTCAGGACTACATTGATAGACTTATAATTAAAGAAAATAATAAATTAGACAAATAGTATTATTATACAAATGAGCCAAGATTTCAGACCCCATCCAGTACTTTTTAATTACGAAGCCTCCAGTGATGGTGTTGTCAGACACCGCAGACTAAAAAAACCGGTTGGATTTCTGAATAATATGGGGTATTTGATGTTTTCAGCTGGGAGGAAGAAGTATCTCTGTCACAGAATTATTTTTGAATGTCATAACGGATTAATCGAAGACGGCCTTGTTATTGATCACATAAATGGCGTGAAGACTGATAATTGTCTTGTGAATCTTCAAGCCGTCTCACAACTCATAACACTTACCTACTAAGTTCACTTGTATTATGACGTCAAAGGAATTTGTCGTCTGCAGTATTACCTATGTTCGCTCAGTCGGAACGCGAGTGTTTCCCATTCATTGAGGTAGGTGGGCGTGGTTAAAATTCCTTGTATACAGCTCTTTGTGATTTAATCGATAATGCATTTTGTCTAGAGAATTAGAACAGAGTAAATAAACGCTATTATTTAAAAACTGTATTCTTTTGTTTAATGTTTCATTTAAACTATTTGTCTCATTTAAATGTTGTGAAACAGCATTAATAAGTAATAAGGAAATAAAATAACATACCCATGAATCAACGCTGCTGTAATCGTCGACTTAGTATATCAAAGGTATAAAGCTTGGGGCTTTCGAAGGCCAATGCGACCGATCAAAACTAACCAACGCCATTAACCCAGGCGTGTGGTTGTCTTTTGTTCACAATCATGCAACCGGGTTAATTTAATTGGGTTGCTTTTGATTGGTTGGTTGGCCGTAGAAAATCCGCCCCGTCGTTTCATGTTTGTGCTGTCTTGTGCCGTCCCACGTTCCCCAAGCATATCTTCTGGGCGGTCTAAGATGACGTTTGTCACCTTAGGCCTCCCGCCGGAGATGTATGTTTTGGGTCTCCTTGGGCTTACTTGGATGCGAAGGCATCCAAGGAGTTCCAAAGATGTGCTGTCCTAACCTCTTGGTCTCTTTCACGTTATTTGACGCGAAAGGGGTTTCCAAATGGGGTTTAAACCTCTGGGTCTCTCTGACATCATAGGGCGCCAGCGAGATTGCCAAATGAGTGTTGTTTTTTTTTTAATAATTAGAGCTACAGTATACTATAAAAATATGGATATCAAAGATGTAAATTCTATAATTGCTGAAATCTCAGATTTAAAAAATCGAGGAATAGTATTATCTGAAGATCTCGACTGCGACAGAATTGCCTCGGAATATGAAGACTTAGAGTATCAGTCTAGTAAGGGTCGTTATGTTTTACCCAAGATGTACAGGCTCGTGAGAGGAATTCAAAAGTCCATCAATGCTTGCTTGTACGGTAACGATATTAACGTATTTATAACGCTATTTTACACCGTTGAAGCAATACGTCAAAAGCTCGGCCAAGAGTATCAAAAACGACCTGAAATTAGTTCTAAGGTTCGTGATCTTAGAAAAATATTAAACGAGGAAAAACCAGTATCTTAACCATGTGAGCGTTAGGCTTTCGGTAAATTTTATTAAAAAATAATTTTTTTTTTTAGCGTTTTTTGTAACACTCACATGGGATTTTCTCCTGAAAGGATACTCAGCAGTCTGGACTTGCCCATGCAGTTATGTGCATAATGGATGAACTGGTTGTAGTAGCAAGTAATCACAGCGACGCCTCCATTTTCACGTAGTTGTTCTTGTTGCCGCGTCGTTAACACAAATCGTTCATCGCCGTTCTCAGATATTACAATTCTGAAACCCCCAGCGATGTTATTTCTGAAACACTCGCGGATAGCGTCGTACAGTTTAACCCTGTCGAAGATGGATACGTTAGCTTGATAGTACATTATTTAATAACTCATCTTTTAATTGTGATAGTTTCACATTTGAAAAATTAGTTCACAAATAATATATGGTAGGTGAATCGCTTACAACTAGGTTAGCCCGAGAGCGGCTAGCAGCAATTAAAAAGTTTATACCGGTTCGAGACAGACTTCGCGAGAAACTTCAACAACGACAACAAGCGCAGACTGACTTTTCTGTGTCAAGTGAACAACTGTTTACTCCGATTACAAGTGCGACCAAAGATGTGAAAACAGCAACTGAACGAGCGATATACGGAGATATTCCTGAGCGAGAACGAGCAAAGAAGGCGCCGCTGCTTGATACGCTTGAAAAGATAGCAGCAGAGACCGAACAAACACGCGCAGGGATACAACAGTTATCCAGTGATATAAAAACTCAACGAGAAATTGAAGAACTCGAAGAAGAACAACAAGGTGCAGCTGGAGGAAAGGATTATTCACCTGAGAATATATTTACAGTCGCAGCATTAAATGAAATTGAAGGAATCCGTACGGATTACGAATTAGCTGATTTTGCTAGAGACAATTTTCCAAAGGGTAAAAGAGAGAATTTTTTAAAAGACGAGTTTAAAAGTTTTATAAAAAAACAAAGACATTTGGGCATCAAAAATATATTTAGTGAAACGCGGCGGGAATAAAATCTCGGCGTTGCATCACCCTGGTTATGGTTACTTTCTAGCTGCGGTTAAAGGCGGTCCACAACCACCACGTTATACGGAGGATCCAATCCCGGAAGAAATAGACATAAGAGCAGAAGCCGGTTCTAAGAAAACAAGCGGAAAAGGATATTCGATTAAAAATCCTTTAGATTTCAACGCTGGAGTCTTTTACTCTACCGTGACATGCCCTGGTAACATTCTCAGTGATATATCAAGGTTAGAGGTTCTCATCGGAGGGAAACGAGCCGGAAATAACTCACCGGAAGTAAAAAATGAAGCAGCTGATATCTGCAGACGATTATTTGCCGGCGGTATCATGGACATTAATGTATATCGAGAACTCATTGCTGAATTAGTTGAAAATCACAGAGACGCCCTACGTTATGATGAAAATCCTATGGATTTTAGCGATTGATCATTAATTGAAAAACTAATAGTTTTATAACAAGATGATTATACACTACAACCATGATAAACCCGTAAGCGTCTACTTGGTGAACTCACGATTGCCTGTTTATAGAGCATATTACGGAGATGGTTTCGGCAATATCATTGCGGGGTTATTTACAAGAATGGCTCCCAAGGTGGCGCCGTTAGCTAAACAATTATCAATGAAAGCCATTGATATTATTCGTGATAAGGGAACCAGCAAAATCGGAGATTTCGTTGGAAATCTTGCAGGAAAGGCATTTTCTGCCGCGAAAGATAAAATAGCATCATTGGTGCGAAAGAAACCAGGAATTACTTCGTCATTAGTGCTGCCATCAACTACAGTGATGCCTGCAAAAATCAGCAAAGCAATAAATAGCGCAGTGGAAGAAAAACTAGCGTCGTTGGCTGCTTCGGTGACTCCGGCACAATTGACGACTTCACCGGTAACAGATAGCGCTATCATGAATGCGATAGCAGGAAGTGGTTTGAAACAAAAAAGAAATTCGAAGAATTTTCAACCACGATGATTATAAAGAGTTTCACAATTGAAAACACTAGTATTTTAATAAAATGTTTAAACGAACAGCTGATCCGGCCTTCGATATAGAAGCCCCAGTACCCAAGGACAATTCCGTCCGCGATTATCAATGCTATTCCTATCATGCAATACAACCAGACCTACGATCGCGAATTGAACTACAAGTTCAAGATACCAGTAAATACTTTTTGCCATGTGAAGCATTTATTGAAATCGAGGGAAAACTCGTAACAAATGTTGCAGCTGATACACCATATGAAAATGATCCAAATATCCGATATGGTTTTGTTAATAATGGTATAATGGCGTTATTTGAAAGTGCAAGATATCTCATTGATGGTAAAGAAATTGAATCAATAGACCGCGAGGTTGATGTTGCAACAACAATAATCGGGCTAGCAAGATACTCCGATGATTATACAAGATCGGCTGGTCCGTCTATGATGTTTGCAAAGGATACCTCTGATAACGCTGACCACCTTCAATACATTAAAGTGTTAACACCGCAAGACACTTCAGTTGATAATCAACGAGAAGCAACTAATCCAGAACGTCGAGCTAGACCCGGAGCTGCGTTTGAAATTATAAAAGAAGTTAATGATAATTTCAATCTAGGGTTTGCAACATGAGTAGCAACGTTGCAAAGACCACAACGATATTTTTCATGTGCGATTCCACTCCATCACATATTTGGATTCTGCAGAAATGTCAGAAAAGTCATCTATGGAGCCAAACACACAATCGCGTTAGTACGAAAAGGCAATGACAATGATGCAATTTGGCGTACTGGTGCTGATGAAGGTAAAGTTGTTTTGAGTAAAATAGTATTGTGGATGCCAGTAATGACCCCATCAATTACCACGGAAGAGCGGCTACTTTCATTTATGGACACAGGTGGCAAATCATTGATAAGTTGGCTAACAACAACAACTGATGCCAAAGAGGATAATGTTGCTGATACATTTACATGGCACCTAGCATCAAAACAAGGCGTTTCAGCTCCACGTCATATATTTATAGCGCTGCAGAATCGGGATCGATTAGGCTCCCAAGAACGCAGTCATATGATATTTGATCGATTAGGAGTCAAGGAGGTTTCACTGAGAATAAACGGACAACAGGAACCATCTGAGGATATACAACTTGATTACGACACTAACCATATAGCACGTGTGTATCATAGAATGCTGTCATATATGGGTCGTGATCAAAATGTTGATACTGGTTTACAAATATCGCAACTTGATTTTAAAAGCCGCTATCCGATTTATTACTTTTCGCTGGAACATCTTGATTTAACAAGGCAATCCGTCGTTGACATACATTTTAGGGCTCGTATAGCCCCTGGTGGTGTTAATTATAGAGCGGTTGCTGTCATTCTCAGCGACAAATCAATGCTACTTGAAGGGGCTGGCGGACGAATGAGAATCGTTGATGCACCAGTGGAAAATCTATGATTTTCAAAAATATGTAAATGAAACTTGAAGAGTTTCCAAATAGATCAATTGAAAGCATAAATATGTTTTACAAAAAAATGACATATAGTGTTGTTAGTGTCAAGCTGACTGATGGTCAGGTCAAGAAATTACGATCAAAATCCGCTAAAGAATGTGGAACCACAATAACGTTAAAACCAGCGCAGATGTCCGGCGGTACACATAAAATATCACTGACGGATCGTCAAATAAAACATTTCAATGATGCAATGAAAAATAAGCGAGGAGTTCAAATAGAATTTTCGAAAGCTGCAGTCGCGAACATGATAAAATCAGGTGGTATATTTCCATTGTTAGCTGCAATACCAGCATTGATTGCAG
Source organism: Unio delphinus (assembly GCA_029339505.1). Lineage (NCBI taxonomy): Eukaryota > Metazoa > Mollusca > Bivalvia > Unionida > Unionidae > Unio > Unio delphinus. The sequence continues at coordinate 4,573,604 of JAQISU010001239.1, forward strand.
CGGCTGCCCCAGCAGTGGCGAAAGCGGCAGCGTTGGGAGCCGTTGGGACCGCGGCAGGGATGGCGTTGAAAAAGGCAACTGGGAAAGGATATAAAAAAAGGGAAAGGGTTTAAGATTACCAGGAACCCCGTATTCATGGTACAGCGGGAGATCCGTGAACGGATCGGGTCTAAGAATACCAGGAACGGTTTATTAGTTGAAAACCCAATTGTTGAGGAGTCTATGACTCCTATGTCCAATTTTGATTTAATTGATGCTGCTAAAAAACTAGCGATAAAAAACTTCAGAGGGGTTTTTATGAGAGATCAATTACCAAGAAAACGAAACAGCGTTGAAACTGGTATCATCAATCTTGATAACAGCAGCGGATCGGGAACTCACTGGGTTGCATACGCGATTGATCCACGTGGTATTGTCTATTTCGATTCATATGGGTTAGCCCCACCGAACGAGTTTATGCGGTATATAAATTCTTCGATGAAACTCAAAGAGTTTCCGATTTTTTATTCCACGCTGCCAACACAACAATTAAATGATCCACCGATATGCGGCCGTGAAGTATTAAATGCCCTCGCGGAGATTTCATTAAAATCCTTTGGATCTCCGTGGAAACCACCTCATCTGGTTGTAAATAAATACACGAGTGGGAGATTACAAGGTAATTTTAGAGAATCAATAAATTGAAAATACTAGAGTCTTTATAATAATGATTGATATTTGGGGACGATCTCTGTCAATGTCGAAACCCACCGCGGAAACATCTGCGGGTTCTATCAAGGATGTAAAAAAAATAATTGAAGATGAAATCGCTAAGACGTTAAATTTAGTAAGTGTTGACCCGAACGAAATAGTTGTATTTCAAGATCGCCAGGGTAAATTGAAAAGCAGTGATGTATCATTGGATGACATTTTGATACGGCAGCGCGATGCCGCTGAAAACTCTATTGCGCTGTATTCCAACGATGGACAACTTAAACCAGGCGCACTTGTGTCTACGATCACCGACGCGATTGACGCCCACGACAGCATGATTGCCACCCGCGGCCGTGAGCTGGATGATCTTATACGAGGTTATAACAATTGTCGCAAAAATGTCGTACATAAATTCTTTGGAACCCCGCTTGTGGTTGGCATGACTCTCGCTGAAATTAAAAACTATCTATCACTATTCTTTTTTAACAAGGACGCGGGAAGGATGATGAATGAAACTGAAATCAAGGCAAATTATCTCGATATTTCTAAACTAATAGAAAATTTTGAAAAGGTACAAAAACCCACTAACGACGTCATTGTTAAGTTTTTTGGAACCCCGCTTGTGGCAGGCATGACTCTCGCTGAAATTAGCGAGTTTATCGGCAAGCATACTCACAATGCCTACATCGCTAATAGTTTCTTTTGGTGTCCCAGCTACATCTACAATGACTGTCAAAGATATTAATATGTTTATGGTGAGACAAACAACACTTAATACCATCGTGGATAAATTTTTAGGGAGAACACCTGTGTCTGAAACCACATCGTTGACAGGTCCAACCCTCGCTGAAGTTAAAAGCGCTATTGACGAACAAAAGCTCACAAATGAAATGGTTAATAAGTTCTTTGAGGGTTCTAAAAGTTACAATATCACGACGACATATTCTCAACTCAACCTTGATTATCAAAGCAAAGAAAATATTAGACTTGACATCCTTTTGTATAAATTTCTTGAAGACCGCGATCATAAGATATTGAAACATAAAGAAATAAAAAAACCTATCTCGATATTTACGACGATATTCTTAAACTAAAAGAAGATTTTAAAAAGGTACAAAACCCCACCAACGACGTCGTTGGAAAGTTTTTGGAACCCCACTTACGGCAGTCATGACTCTCGCTGAAATTGTCGCGGCTATCAATGAAAGTAAAACAACAGTTAATGCCGTCAAAGATGATTTTCCAAAAATGATCGAACGACCCGATAAGGTAAAAATTCCACACCGCGTAAAAACCGTTGATAATATCGTATACACAGTTGCCAGTGGGACCTTTGATTGGATCCAAGGAAATGAAAATAGTTGATATTTTCACAGCAAATATGGTAGTATACCGGGTTGTTATCGATTTACAATAATACATCGCCGTAAATTTGATTTGGGAGTCAGCCCGATGTATATAACAGGTGTTAACACAGTGACGTATATAAACGATATGATACCAGCAGCACGCGACCGAATAAGATCCCCTATTAGGATTGATATAACTACATCCGACGGGCCAGCGGCAGGGATTAGGGAGTCGCTACCCTAGACGCTAGAATTCGTATCCGGTATTCCCCCCACCAACCATGAAACCAGGTACACAATCGAATAATTGAAAACACTAGCGGGTTTAAAATAACAATGACATCATTGACGGAGTCAACGAAATCAATAGTCCCGTTGACGGATTCAGCGGTATCACAATCGCATCGATATCGATTCGATACCGTGAAAGAATTTTCCGCGAACCTAAAATCACTTTCTGAGCGCTATCGTGAAAAAATGAAAAAGTACCGCAGAAGAATTACCGCCATCGACATCACCGTGTGATGGCCAGTGCCGGGGTTATTTTGTCGACGGTGACCATGATGGCTCCGATTGCAGTTCCAATTGCTATCTCCGCGGCAACAACAATTGCGGCAGTCGCCACCGCGATAACTAAAAAAATATCATCATGTTCTCAAAAAAAACTCAGTGATTATACAGCTCGGTACCCGGTGGTATTTGACGCATACTCGAAATTATCCGAGTTGATCTCACTGTCAATAGATAATTCGTTCATATCCGATGTTGAATTTTCCACGATGACCCAGTGTTATAACTCCACGATGTTGAAATTGGAAATTGAAGACAGCGTTAACAATAATGTCACTACAATTCAACGAATTGCAACTGCTTCAACGAATCGCGGAGAATACCACTCCGATACGAACAAGCATGATATCAATAACATCAACAAACCCACAATTTAGTGTGAACTTCCCTTCTCCGATTCCAGTGCGTGAGATCGCGCTGGCAAAATTACGAGTATATCATAGCTGGCCTAATATCAGATCTGTTGCATTTGGCAGTCAGCAACCGAATAACGCACTGGTGTTCTCGTATAAGAATAAACCCGATGGTACTCTAGCGTGGGAAACTGTTTCGTTACCAACTGGGTCGTACCAAATTGAGCAAATTGATGCTGAAATTCAGCGTAGAATAAAATCAATCACGGGAAAAGAATCAAAAATAGCTATTAAACTTCATGAACCGACGCTCTCGTCGTCGATCGAAATAAGCACAGAGGGATACATTGTAGATATCTATAACAGCTCGTTAAAAACAGTGTTAGGATGGCCTGAAAAACCACCGGAAAAATCCACCGCCGACTTAACCACGGACGTACAATCATATCATGAAATCAATCCCAGTTATCGAGATAATTTATCTGATATAAGAAAAGGAAAAATCGCCGATAGATTTATATTTACCAACAAAGACACATTGCAATGGGATTTTATCATTAAAAGAACAGCCGACTCATCTGTTACTATTTCATTTACACTAACTGACGTCCGTGGTTATTTTAATGAAATTAAACAATTATATGAAACACAACTGGAGCAACTACGGCAAACAAGATCGCAAAAACACGTTGAAATAATAAATCAACTTATATCTGACATGAAATATATCTATGAACTAATTATTCAAACAATAATTAATGACAACAGCGACAGTAAACAACGATTCCTAACCGATTACAATATCACAGAAGACAATCTGCGTAATTTCAAGTTTCCCAAATACAACGCTGATGAACTAACAAGAATTGTTAGAACCGATATCAAGGCGCTACAAAAACCAGATTCAACTGTCCTCCTCAGGTATAATAATGATCCAGATGGTGGCGGTAGGCATATTGCCCCGCATAATGTGAATATTTCAACGGTGATTGCGCTCAATTTAACATGTGATGCAATTGAAGGAAGCTATCAAATTAATATAGAGCAATCAAATCAAGCTCAGCAGGGATATATTCTTTATTCGTTTGCACCAACAGCTCCTCCAGGATTCCTAATTATTGAAAACCCAATTAATCCTGTCTACATGCGATGCCATAATAAATCGTTAACGAGAATTAATTTCCGACTCGCCGACCAGTCAAATAATTTAATTGATCTACAAGATGAGGTGTTAGCGATTAGTTTGTTTGTGAAATCATAAATGATTTTCGTCCTAAAAACTCGATCAAATATTTGGTTGAAATTATTTATTATTTTTGTTAACCAGAACTGAAAGTTCCAGCAGCAGAGAGGGTGAACGACAACAACGTTGTGACCAAAATTGATTAAAAATCGTAAAGTCTCCGTTTGCTAAATGGAGACTTATTTTTTGGGGTTAAATAAGATTTCGTAGGAAGGCTCGTTTTGTCTCAAAAGGTTGTAGGGATCACCCTCTCTGCTGCTAATGTCAGTCCATTTTTTTTGTCTCTACCGTCCTCCTCCTAGTAGAAAAAACAAGCTGACTGAATCTCTCTTTTCGGAGCAGTTTCCGAACCTTCTAGAGTATGGAAATTCAATAGGTGGCAACCTAATTATTCTTGGAAATTTCAACTTTCACTTTGACTGTCCTGGTCAACCATACATGTCAAAACTCCCAGATTCCATTCATGTTTTCAATCTTAAACAGTCAGTTAACCCACCTACCCATAAACATGGTCACATTTTAGACTGGTTTCTTTATAGACCTGATGATAATATTCTGCAACCCACCCTTGTATCCCACGAACTTGCATCGGATTACCTCTGCATTATATGCCATCTCGACGTATCAGTCCCTAACCCTGCACCTGTTTGCTACTAAGAGAAACCTCCGTATGATAAATATAACCAAATTCATGCATGACATCCAAGAAAACCTAACAACTTTCTTACACCCAACAGTGGAACAACTTGATAACTGCCTGCGTTCATTGCTTAAAAAACATGCCCCAGCCACCAAATGCGGAGTATCAATAAAAAAAAAGAGTTCTCCATGGTATAGCAGTGTTAGAGACCAGCTTCGCCTGCTTAAAGACATCGCCGAAAAGCAGAGAGGCTTTGGCTTTTCACCAGACTCACTATTCATTCATAAACAAATCTACGAAGCCGCTAAGAAGAACGTCACAAACATAGTCCATTTAGCCAAATCATCCCACTACAGTACTAAGATCACGGAGAGTTCCAGCTGCAAAGAGCTCTTCGAGATAACTAACAAACTAATGTCAAGGAACAAATATAAAATATACACCACTTCCAACAACCTTCTCTCCACTAGACCAACCAGACCAATTTGCAAATTTCTTCGATGACAAAGTATAAACCATTAGAGATTCGCTTGACAGCATAATTTCAACTGATTCGTCACCATAAAGTTATGATGCAGAATTTCAGCGACAACCATTAGAAGCATTTGAATCTGTTTCTATTGATTTAGTACGGACAATCGTGATGAAAAGTGCACCAAAGTCTTGTGAACATGATCCAATTCCGACATCACTGCTGATTGGGTGCTTAGATTCAATGTTGCCTTCACTAACTGATGTTATTAATATCTCTCTCTCATCAGGGGAATTTCCGTCATTTTTCAAAACTGCCATCGTAAAGCCACTGCTGAAGAAACCAACACTGGACCATAACGATTTAAAGAACTATCGCCCAGTTTCTAATCTCCTAATCAAAAATCCCTAAATCTTAGAAAAGGTGGTTCTAACTCAACTTGTATCTCATTTGAATTCAAACAATCTTTTAAGCATGTACAGTCTGCATATCGCCCTTGCCACAGTACGGAAACTACTCTTCTGAAAGTATTTAGTGTGATTCTCTCTGCTTTGGATAGTGAAAAAATTACAGTCCTCACTCTCCTGGATTTATCTGAGCATTGGACACAATAGACCATGATCTATTACTTCACCGTCTCCAGCATGTATTTGGCATTGAGAATATAGCCTTACAGTGGTTCAAGTCCTACTTAGTTAACAGGACACAAATTGTATCTGCAAATGGGATACACTCCAGCCCAGTTGACGTATGTTGTGGTGTTCCACAGGGATCTAATCCTGGACCTGTTCTCTTCATTCTGTATACTCAGCCGCTCTCAAGTGTCATAGATCATCATCCAGTTTCGCACCAATTGTATGTTGATGACACCCAAATATACAAGACTAGCCACCCAACTGAAGTTGATGCTACCATACATGGAGTAAAGAAGTGCATTTCTGATGTGAAATCATGGATGATATGTAACAAGCTACAGATGAATGATGATAAAACTGAGGCTATTCTGATCACCACACTAAGACTTTCTCGTTCACATCCTTTACCTCAGACAATAAATATCAGCAACATCAACATTAAATTCTCAGTCAGTACGGAACCTAGGCGTTACTCTAGACAGTACTCTCACATTGCACCAACATGTCATGAACATATGCAAGACTGCATAACTTGAATTGAGACGCATCAGTTCCATTCGTAAATATCTTTCAGTTGATGCCACTAAAACACTTGTGTGTCCATTAGTACCGGTACTTTCAAGACTGGACCATTGTAACTCAATTCTGTCTGGTTCGTCACAATATTTACTCCAGAAACTTCAAACAGTTCAAAACACAGCTGCACGGATCATCTTTAGAGTACCTCGATCAGAGTGCACCTCACCACTGCTCTGTACCCTACATTGGCTATCAATTCAATACAGAATCAAACACAAAATGTGTTCTCTGTTCTATGTTCCAATGACAGACTCCAGTCCAACATACCTATCCAGCCTCACCCATGTGTATACACTAGCTAGATCCTTATGCTCTTCTTCTGATAATCGTATACTCATTGTTCCGAAGGTGAAAACAAAGTCATATGGACAACGTTCGTTTGCACACTAGGGCCCGGCGACGTGGAACGAATTTCCCTTTGAAATTAAACACAAAGACACAGTGGTCCCTTTTAAGAGTGCTCTTAAGACTCACCTGTTTCGACTGCAGGGACAAACTTAGCGACCTAATCATGTTTTGTATCTTATATGTTTTCAGCATGTTTTTTATGTTTTCCAATTTCATTGTTTTTGTCATTTGTTGTTCTGTAGTGAATTCATATTATTATTGATGGTGTAAAGCGCTTAGAGCTTCGTAAGATTAGGCGCTATACAAAGTCGTCATTATTACTATTATAATTATTATTTGACTCAAGATATATATATATATATATATATATATATATATATATATATATATATATATATATATATATATATAATGTTAGGATATTTAATTTACATTGCTTTTTTTTCTTTGCAATTTTATTCATTGCATGCTTATTGTAATATAACATTGGAAGTTTGGCTTGACCGTGTCCAAAACTTAGGTCATTTCTGTCTATCCCAAACTGATTTGTACTATTTTATTCTGTGCAAACAACTAATACATAGTTAAATTAGTTTTTTTATCCTAGACATCTTAGCACAATCAAGTTGTATTTTATGATGTGGCCTTTAATTTTGGGCTGAATTTTATTTCTTCAAATTATAAATTTCAAGTAATTTTTGTCTCTGGAAAATACAAAACTGCTCTGATAAAATTCTTTGACAGAGACAGTAACTGGAATTTATAGAGAATTTAAACCTGGAATTATTTGACTTTGGTTTAACAAAAGACTGTTTATACTTCAACATTTTTATAACTACCACAGATACGCCATCAACTTCATTTTTTGGAGTTATTCTGGAGTCCTGTTGAAGTGTATTCAGGACTTAAATTACTATTTTGTTTTCTTGTCATTTTTACTTTGTGTTCAAGGGAAATCGATTATTTCGTACCGTTTACAAAGGTTGGGTGTCTGTCACGCCTTTATATTACTGATTTTAAGGGTACAGACTCGTAACAAACATGATGTCGATAACAAATTGAGTGGTGTGATGTAGGCTAAATTTTCAAGTTAGTATATCCATATCTCCCTCTTGGATGATTCTACACATTTGTCTGGATATAAACTATTCTATTCTAAAACATTCTCCACACTATAGAATGTCTCTAATTCGTTAGATGAGAATCTTACATCCACAAAAAGCTATCGGCAAATGTATTGCTAATGTGATGTAATGTCGAGTTTGATACAGAGCCTTTAAAAGTAACATGCTAGATGGAAATAACCATTAACGTCCTTCAGTCCTCAACTAGAAGACAATTATCACATAATTATTTTCACTTCATATTACAATGAGTACACCTTTAAGTCCGCTATATCCACAATCACACCATAAATTCAAATGATCACACTGCTTAAAATAAAACGCAATCTTTATCCTTTAGACTGAAAAGGCATTTTTGACATAGACATTAAAGGCAATATTTCATTTATATTTGTGTTAAATTTATTTTTACATTGGTATCCATATCTCACGTTATGCTCCTTCAAATGAAACTTATTTTATGTTTAAATTACAATTATTGTATTTATTCGTCTGTCACCATATTAAAGTCACTATAAATGAACGATTTGGACTTCAAACATGTTATCTGTGTATTTGCCCAGAATGAATTCTAAGGCATTCTTCAGGTATTAAAAATTGTTGAAAATCAGCGAACAAAGAACGAAACCAAACATTATAATCACAGAACCACACTCCTTTTATTTCCAGTGACGTCACAACGGCACATATTGCTGTATAAAATGTTATGAGTATACTTTCACTTTTCTTTAGCTTACAATATAGCTGCAAAAGAACAAGACATAACTTTATTGGCATTTATCGCGAAAGGCATTATTATTGGGATAACAAATTATGTAGAAAAGACAACATCTTGTAAATTGTAGTTTTTAGCAAAGAAATTTTGCATTGAGGACAAAATAGTAAATTGCCGCTCTAATTGAAATTTAAATAAAGGATACAATTATTATTTTTCCCTTTGTGATATTTATTAACTTTTGTTATAGCTATATTTACCAAATTGCGCATGTGCGTACTTCCGAAATCTTGTTACAAATTCTTATCTCATTTTGACCTAACGTTACAAGGATAACGCCTTGCCTTGTATGTTAAACTTATATATATATATATATATATATATATATATATATATATATATATATATATATATATATATATATATATATATATATATATATATATGAGAATCAATTACAAGTTTTCAATTTGATGTTTTGGAATGAAAGATTACTTTGCCAATATTTAATAATAACTGTGCTACTAAAATTTGATTACGGCATTGAAAAAAAACCTGTTTCTCGAATTCATGTTTGATGCAGTACTCTTTCGTAATATTGGTAATCGTTTATCAATGAATCTAAAAAAATATGTGTTCCATGTAGTTGTAATAATGATTTTCTAGGTGTCAAAAAGAGGTAATAGTGAGTGGGGTTGTTTTGAAATTGTTTTGAAATTTCGTCAATATTAAGTTATGTTACAACGATTATCAATAATTTGTAACTTTGAGTTTCAAGCGTAACGGTGTTTACGAAACAAATAATGTTTCGTTATTCCGTTATTGAAGAAGGCACCTTAAATGGTTGCAAATTAAATGTTAGTGACTATTGTACAAACATGCCATCATATAAAATTTGTAATCCCAAATGGCTTTTTTACAGGCACAAAATCCAAGCCTCCTAGATCTGGGAGGAGATTTCAAAGCAGGGGAATATATTGCATGTGCAGAAGGTTATTCAGCCATCTGCTTCCAAGGGAACATTTCTGATCTTTGTACGGTCATTATCAGTGAGTACCAATTTTGATAAATAAAATGCTGTATGACATGAGTAATACAATACTGTATGACATGAGTAATATAATACTATAGACCTTTTCAATAAAAGTTGTTGTCTCCCCCTAGTAGGAACTCTTCAGTGCATCTTTTGCGCATGCGTTAGCTGCTGCTTCAACTTCCGTGGGCTCCCCATTCATCAGCTGGACATAGACCACAATTAATTTTACTATATGTTCTCTACATATATTTCTCAGTACTGACCTTTCCACAGTGTGACAATCAATACAATTCATATGTTAATCTAAAATACCTCCAAAGATGACTTCACGGTGAAATTCTTGTCAAGGGTTGATCGGCATTTTTTTGAGCTGCTGCACTGTAAACAGAGCAGCATGTAAACAGAACACATATTTCACTTCCGGATCATCACCAAGGCCTTATTACTCCATGTGCACTGTCGCCAAATTACACACTGACAACCACTCTCTCTGCTCATATTCTCAAGAATAAACAATTACCTTTAAATCCATACCAAATATGCATCAATATAACTCTTCTACCACCACCAAAATGAGAGAGGACAAAATGTTCTAAAAATAGACTGGAACTACATTCGTGGGTACTGAACTGGAAGTATTAATTGTGGTGTGATTCCTGACAGGCCCAACTTTTTGGGGCAAATTTTAGTAAAACTTTTATATTTGAATGCCACACCTATTTGAACTTTATACATGAAGTCTTTTTGAATTTCCTTGCATACAAGTCATGTGACACCTGCTGGAAAGTGTGTAGTGCTGGTGTTATACAGGGTGCACGTGCTGATCTATGTGTTCTTGAGAAACCAAAACTAAATTTGCTATATCTTCCTTATTTATAGGACTTTTTCAATGCTGTAAAAACCTAATTGTACTACAAGATGAGGCCTGTCTGAAAATATGTTTAAAGTTTATACATTTGGATCATTTAAAATTTTAATGGAAATTTAAATAAACATTTAAATTTATAAACTAAATTTTATTGAAAAATTAAATTTTCATAAAAATTTGAAAACAGATTTTGTCAAAGTTTAGACAGAAAAGTTGATCAATCAATGGTCTTTAAAATAAATGGTGGTTTGGGTCTGTGTAACTGGGAACAATTTTCCCAGGGGTAATGAAGTAGCATGACTCATAGTGATTTTGGCAACAAACCGCAATATGCCTGTCAAGGTGCATATAGGTGTACACACTAAAGAAGCAACAATAAGTGCTATGTTCCATATTTATTGTGTCAGGTATATAGGCAGTTATTTGAATAACTAATAGTGCACTCAGATTTAAACATCTGATGGGACCACTTCCATGTTTTATAGGAAAATTGCATTACATTTCAGTGTCGATAACTACAAAAAGCGACTATAAGATAGGAAAATACAGTTTTTAGGCAGGCTTTACCTTACTGAACAATGGTGCTAATCTCTCTCATGAAGATCTAAGCCATATCCTTGAGGTGCTTTATATTAGTGTTGTGATATCATGATCACTTATGGCAGTACACTGCATATGTCCTTATGAAACCTTGCTATCACCACCTGACTACTGGAGAGCTTCCAAGCTGATCCACCACTAACACTTTGTTCCAGATACCAGCCTAGACCTGAAAAGATATAAAATGTTTCACTTATATCTAGAAAACAGTAAGATGTATGCAAATGAAGTTAAAATGTGTTAGATATAGTGATTTACAAATAACATTCAGGCTGCAAGCATAGGAAATAAATATTAAACTTGACAGAGTGACACTCAGAAATGTGAAGTAATAGTCATGTATTAAAGTAATAAATTCATCCTAAAAGTATATGAAGTTTCTATAAGCATATCTGGTCATGCACAGGTGAAATAACTAATCAGGTAGACTATGCATCACAAACTTTAAGGAAATGCTGGGACGGTGAGGTTTGATCATTGGTGGAAACATTAGTACATGCCAGTATACAGGAAAGTCAAGCGACAATGTAGTAAAAAAGAATATATTACTATAAGCAATCTTATTCATGAGGGAAATAATAATTCTGGATATTGCAAGAGAATACAGCCAAATGTGGCCACACATATCAACTACAGGTACCAATACATCCTATATCATAAACTAAATGTGAAATTCTGATCCCCAAAACTTGTAAACAAGAATGGAAATTTGCATATGTGGGACATATACAATGTAATTGTTATGATCAAATGTGCAAAAATAATTCCAATGATCTGTTTGAACATTTAAAGTGTATTTTTAAGGGTGTTTGATACCAATTATTAACCTCAATGGTTCAATAGAATCAGATATCAGCTGATAATGCAATACCGCGCTCTATCCAAGTACTGAATTGAAATATGTTACCATACATGGGCATATTAATGAAAAAAATAACATTTTGGGATACATTTAGTGCACACAGCCAAAAATGTGTCTTACAGATTCACTGTAGGTACAATGTCAGCCTATATGATATACTGAATGTGAACTTTGGATCCCAAACATTGTAAAATATGTGGATATTTGTTCATGTGGGATATGTAACCATGCTAAGATCAGTTGTACACAGTTAAACTCAAAATATCTGCTTGAATATATCTTATGCAATCTTTAGAGTGTCAGTTAGCAAATATTATTAGCAATTAACAATGCATAAATTAAGATAGATCATTAGAATTCACATAACATCATACAGGCCACAATGCCGCGCTTCACTAATCAATATCTTAACCAAACTGAACAATAAAATTGAATGCATTTTGTGTTCACCTTACATCATTTTGCTGTTTTCTTACATCCAAGGGTAAATATACATGTGGGAAGTATATTTTATCCCTTCAGCCTGCATTTCATTCTCAGAAAGTTTAAACTGATTTAGTAGAGAACTTGAGTAGGTTCTAGTATGAAGTTTTCATCACTGTCCTCTCACTAAACACCCTGTAACTATATTTGTTAACAATTACTAAAGGCTATATAAGCATATATGTGTTACTCAGGAAGTCACCCCATCATAAACACATAAATTAACTGATTGGACCCCTAATAAATAGTTTGAATGATCAATACAAAATAGAATCTGTCTTTCATACATTTTAAATGTATGTCTCATTTTGACTTACAAAGATATTTTCTCTGACAAAATTTGAAAAATATCCATCATTGTAGCTTGTATATGGTGTAGAAGTATAAACATGCTGATATCATTTGATATAATTTCCAAAAATATTATCTATGTGCATTTTTAGGGGCAAATTTTAATTTTTTAATTTTTAAAAAAAAATTATTAAAATTTTAAAAAATAAAATTAATTTTTAAATTCTAATGGCATTTTTCTATTTTAAATGTTAATATATATAACACCTGCAAATTTCATGTGTTTATCATTAATATTAAAAATTTTATAGCATATTAAAGTTTCATCAATACTGCCTGTACAGGACATAGACCACAATTAATTTTACCATATGTTCTCTACATATATTTCTCAGTACTGACCTTTCCACAGTGTGACAATCAATACAAATCATATGTTAATCTAAAATACCTCCAAAGATGACTTCACGGTGAAATTCTTGTCAAGGGTTGATCGGCATTTTTTTGAGCTGCTGCACTGTAAACAGAGCAGCATGTAAACAGAACACATATTTCACTTCCGGATCATCACCAAGGCCTTATTACTCCATGTGCACTGTCGCCAAATTACACACTGACAACCACTCTCTCTGCTCATATTCTCAAGAATAAACAATTACCTTTAAATCCATACCAAATATGCATCAATATAACTCTTCTACCACCACCAAAATGAGAGAGGACAAAATGTTCTAAAAATAGACTGGAACTACATTCGTGGGTACTGAACTGGAAGTATTAATTGTGGTGTGATTCCTGACAGGCCCAACTTTTTGGGGCAAATTTTAGTAAAACTTTTATATTTGAATGCCACACCTATTTGAACTTTATACATGAAGTCTTTTTGAATTTCCTTGCATACAAGTCATGTGACACCTGCTGGAAAGTGTGTAGTGCTGGTGTTATACAGGGTTGCACGTGCTGATCTATGTGTTCTTGAGAAACCAAAACTAAATTTGCTATATCTTCCTTATTTATAGGACTTTTTCAATGCTGTAAAAAAGATTTCACTTACACAGCTAACAGTCAAATGTGTTCCGATCATTTTGTGAATAGAAGTGGGCCGTCAAAAGAGCATCCGTGTGCATTCAATTTTCCCAAACAAGGTGTTTCAAACGCCGGTAAGTGGCTACATTGAGTACTATTATGCTCCATCATTTTAAAAGAGATCTTATTCTGTGGTTTTTAATCAGCTGTAATCAATAGCATTGTGTATGCTTTTTAACAAATAGTCATATTCCATATTTAACTTATTAAGTGTACTTCTCTCTGTGATGTGTTACATACAGATGTTCAGAGATTACAAAAGTTATGCATTTGTGTGTAGTCTGCTACTGCATTGTAGTTTAATTTGATGTTGTAATGATCTTTATCAACTGTTGTATTGTCTTTCAATCTGCTGTTGCCATTGGCACTGTAATGTCTACAGGTGCACAGTTACACTATAAATATGGACTAACTGTCTACCCATGCAGTACTTTAAACAAATGCTGTAACTTACACCAGCACCAATGTTTAATATATGCATGCTACATATGTATATGTAAATATTAATTAACTGTTACAAAAATTATGTTTATATTTGTAAAATTATTTAATTTCAGAATCTGGAGAGTGATGGAGAGTGATGCCTTGGAACTGATTCAGAATCTGGAGAGTGATGCCTTGGAACTTGCCAATAGTGACTTTCAACTAAATGAAGATATGGAACAAAGTGACATTGCTGAACAACAAAGTGATGACAAGTCAAGGATGATTCAAATGATATTTCAGAACCATTTATTGCAAAAACTGAATCACCTCTGGGCATCTCTATACATTTACATAATTAATGTTGACCAATACATTTAAACGATATTGCCACCAGTCATATTAAAAACCAATCAACACAAACCAATACCCTACTGAGGATTGATGTTTCTACAGTGTGAGAGTAATGAAATGTCACCTGAACATTGCACACCTGTTAACAAAGTGACAACTGTAGATTGCGTAATACAGGTTAATTCCCCTGTTATAACATTTGAGGATATTGAACATGATGACGAAAAATTTATATTTTATACTGAAGTTCCAAATTCAACTATTTTCAAGGCATTATTTGATGAAATTAAGGATGATGCTACAAGTCAGACAGCTCATAATAGTGCTACAAGTGGAAAGGGACGTCCAAGACACTTGCGTCTGATAGATGAATTCTCTCTTGTCTTGATGCGATTGAGACTAGGCATGTTACTGGAAGATTTAGCAGATTGATTTTACATTAGAACGTCGACATGCGGAATGATTTTTAACAAGTAGATTGATTATTTGTGTATACAGTTAGATTTTCTAATCCAATTGCTATCAAAATGTGTTGTTGATGAACATATGCCACTTTGCTTTAAGGAAATATTTCCAAATTGTAGGGTAATAATTGACTGTACAGAGTTACGCACGGAAATGCATAGTTCCTTACAGTACAAATCTTTGATGTACAGTGATTACAAATCACATATGACATGGAAAGGGCTAATTAGAATTAGTCCAGCAGGGGTTGTAACATTTGTATCAGATTGCTGGGCAGGGAGTGCAAGTGACAAACAAATTATTAAAGACAGTGTGAATTTGGATATGCCATTATGGCAGACTAAGGATTCCTTATTTTGGACATCACAACCCCAAAAGTTGTCCATCTTATCATCCCTCCATTTAAACAAAAGAAAAAAAAGTTCTCCAAAACAGAAGTGCAACAAACATGAACAATTGCAAATCTTCGTATCCATGTTGAGAGACAGATGGAAAGGATATTTTTTTTAAATATTTTTAAAACTGTTATGCTATAAATATGTCACAACAAGTAACAAAGATATGGAAGATATGTACACGATTAACAAATTTACAGCCACCACCATGCAAAACAAATTAGTATTATATTATATTAATTGACATGTATTTCAGCAGGCTGTTTTGATCATATGCATGACATTGCTTTCAAAATGTTTGTGGCAATAATTTGACTTTTAGAAACACCTGCCTATATAAAACACATATTTTAAACTCATTTAATAAACATGTCAACTGTAGCTATAATAAAGAAAACATTAAACTCTTCAGTCCATAAAGTTGTGTAACATTATTCCAATCTCATTAAGTTGATAAATTACTTGAAATGTCACCATATATCATTAATTTGACAATCACTTTATTTCTCTTTCTCGTCGTCACTGACCAAATAGTACAGAGGAACACTTCTAAGCACACGTGTTGTATATATTTCTGGAATAATTCCTTTCAAGTAGAAAGAAGTTAGTTTTTCTACCATAATATTCCAGAATTCTAGATTGACTGGAATGCGTTGAATAGATGGTGGTTGCTTCAGAGTCCAAACCACAAAATCACACCAATCCTTGCCTGTAATGGCCATTTGTCCGTGCACTTGAAAACAATATGCATGCTTCCTTTTTAAGATTGCACTGCCATGGAGGTCCAATGTGCAAAAGAAATCTGAATCTTGAGCACATTGACTTGGAGATTTAAATTTCCATTTCTCGGATGCTGGACACTTTATTTCCAGTAACCCTGAGGACTCGTGACAACAAGGATCATGAACAACTCCATCTGAACTTGCACCTAAATGAGAAAAAGTGTGTTAACATAAGGCCCACACTGTGTCACATGAAGATCTGAATGTGATTGTGTCATGATATTTATGTAAGTTCTCCGGGCTACAGGTTCATGATCCCTACCCCATTTGACATACTTGTTATCAAATGATGTATAAGCCCATGATAACTTTTACTAGATTGTCTCGTTGAGTAGTTTCTTGACGCATTACCACTTGGCCTAACTTTGAACTTGTTATTCTCCCATTGTAGTATTCCATCCACCTATTGTTAGTATGTTGACCTCTTGTTCCAAGTTCAATTTTGACACATTGTTCTTTAGAATAGGATATGTTTCTGAAGTGATTATGGAAATGAATTGTGGCACTTTCAGAAGATAAATCTGTTTTATCCGAAAACATGAAGTCAGTGTTGTCATTTAGAGCTGGTATGATATCTTCTTCATCCTTGATCTTCTCAAAATTGGTTAACCATCCAGCTTTGGAGTTTACCTTTAAAAGCTTTTGTCTAAACCTTTCAACATTAACTGTTGGTTTTAATGATGGCTCCTCAATATTATATGGTGAGCGGTGAAAGGAGAGAATCTTTAATTTCTTAGGACTAAGATGTCGTTTCCTCGGATTATTCCATTTTGGTTTGGCAGAAGTTGAATCATTTGTTCCATCTATGTTCTTTATAGATGTATCCACCAGTGCATATAAAAACATTGCCCCAATAGGATTGCAGGCTTCACCCAGTCTGCAAAAAACAAAGTGAAGAAAAATAACTGGAGTACAAGGTCCATCACTGTTATATTGTAATAAGTGATTAAATTTAAGTAGGGGTTGGGTAGGGTGGAGTATGTTGTAAATGCATAGCCATGTAGTTTTTCTTTTATCACAATTTATTTTTAAAAGTATAATTAATGAAGTATGATGCACATGTTAGAAATTTTGAACAATATATTTGGGTATTTTTAAACTTGGAACATGGATATTTAAATAGCCAAAAATTACAGGATATGCATATTTATATCTTAAGCTACCGCTCCGGTGGCCTAGTAGTTAGAGCGTCTGCCACGGAAGCGGGAGGTCGTGGGTTCGATCCCTGGCCGAGTCATACCAAAGACTTACAAAAATGGTACTAACAGCTGCCTCGCTTGGCGCTCAGCATTAAGAGGTTAGTGTTAGGACTGGTTGGCCTGGTGTCAGGATAATTTGACTGGGTGGGACATCATGCTACATGTCTACGGGATGATGCCCCAGTGGTATACATCACTATAAACTGCCTCACTGCAGACATCGTAGCGATATGACTGAAAAAATTGTTAAAGCTACGTTAAAAATCCTAATCAAACAAACAAACAAAATATCTCAAGCCAATTTAAGAAGATAGGAAAAGTTATGTCATTTTTTTCTTTAACAAAAAGATTTTTGTGGCATCCTGGCTTGACATTTGATCCGTTAATAAAGCAAGTATCTTAAGACAAAATATATAAAAATGAAATAGTTGCCCCGCTGTACAATTGCAATCTGCTGAATTCACAAATCCAGTGACTTTGGACAGACTGACCCATACAGTATAATCCTTCTTATCACTGTTTGATAGTGATGGTATCACTTGACATCTCAAGTAACAACTGTCGTTTTGTCTTAATTGTCAAAACTAAATAATTGTAAACGTCATTATCTGTAAAATTAGGAATGTTACACGGATCTTTCGTCCAATTATTCAATGACTACTGCAATGGTATTTTCTCACCAAGAGGAGTGACCAGTTTCTTGGTTATCCTTGAATTCTGTCCCTGCTGATCGTTTAACGAAACACAATTTACATCTTGTAGACCCAATGCTTTTATCCCCTTCGTTCGCTTGACTAATTCTTCTTTTCTCCCACTAGTATTCTGCCCATGCTGTCTCAGGTAAGATTTAAGTTCCGAGATTTTACACCTTTTCAAAGCGTCATAGCTCATTGTAGCGAGTAACCAAAATCAATAAACATAGACCTCGGAAAATTATTCAGTGATGACAGCGCCCCTATCTGACTGAAGTAAGTAACATATTGAAAAGGCCTATATGACGAGTAATAAAATGCTGTACGACATGAGTAACAGAATAATGTATGACATGAGTAATACAATACTGTATGACATGAGCAATACAATGCTGTATGGCATGAGCAATACAATACTGTATGACATGAGTAATACAATACTGTATGACATGAGTAATACAATACTGTATGACACGAGTAATACAATACTGTATGACATGAGAAATACAATACTCTATGACACGAGTAATACAGTAATGTATGATATGAGTAATACAATACTGTATGACATGAGTAATACAATACTGTATGACATGAGAAGTACAATACTCTATGACACGAGTAATACAGTACAGTATGACATGAGTACTACAATACTGTATGACATGAGTAATACAGTACTCTATGATATGAGTAATACAGTACTGTATGACAGGAGTAATACGATACTGTAAGCCGAGTAATACAGTACTCTATGAAATAAGTAATACAATATTGTATAACATGAGTAATATAATGCTGTATGACATGAGTAATAACATTACTCTATAACATGAGTAATAGAATACTGTATGACATGAGTTAAAGAATACTGTATGACATGTATAATACAATACTGTATGACGTGAGTAATACAATACTGTATGACATGAGTAAAACAATACTGTATGACATGAGTAATACAGTACTCTATGACATCAGTAATACAGTACTGTATGATTTGTACTGTACATAGATTCGAACCAAAGTCCAAGGGTACACGCACCCATCGGATTGTGGATCATCTATATTTCTCGTTTACATTCTTCCTCACACATATATGTCTTGAATATACACGGTATATTAGTATACAGGTATATGCAATCAAAGAAAACCGTTATCGTATATATCGGATATGGTTCATTTGCTTTGCTTTTAATGAATTAATCTGTCATGTCTAGAAAGTAATACGAAGATGGTATTTGTGCACATGTTGGCTCACGAACTCGTCATATATTCTGGTATCCTTTCTATGCGATAGTCATTAACGGCAAGTGAATGTATGCCCAGTTTTGGTAGAACGTGGCATTGCTTCATTGTCTATTTGCTTTTTTGGATCTTCTCTTCATTATGTAGAACGCTTATTACGGATCCGTTATCGGCAGAATTGATTATGATGTTTATATTCTGTTTTTCAATGCATGTAGGGCATAATTGTATTATCTAGACAAATTTGAATTTCTGCTAGCATGGTTTATGACTTTTGAATTGTTATGTTCAATTGAGTTGATGAAGGCCTGTATATATGCCATTGAGCTTTATAGTGGAGTCGATTTAATCCATATAAAGTGCTACGAAGGTTATTAAATGTATGCTAAAATGAAAGACAGTCGTGTTGAATCACTGTCTTAATGTAACAACTGTGAAAGATGATAACACAAATGTAAAAGCATTCACATATCTTAGTTCACAATTTTTATTTTACTATCGTTAGAATCACACCATGGACGACGTGACGATGGATGGACACCAAACCCTGTATCTATTATTCTTCCAGTTGTACTAGTAGCCATGATTGTCGTTGTAGTATCAATTTTGGCGGTGATTTGGTGGAAACGACAATTGTTTTGTGAGTAATACATATAACCCACTGATTATGAGAATGAAAAACGGAGTGAATGTGTAATATTTTCATGATCAACGAGAGAGAGAGAGAGAGAGAGAGAGAGAGAGAGAGAGAGAGAGAGAGAGATTTCTTCAAACAGTTTTGTATGTATGTTCATTTCATTTAAGGAAATCCACTGGTTGCCTTTCTATACACTACAAATTCATCTTCAAGACTGTGATTTCATATTCTTATCTATATACATGTATACTGTCCAATACTCGGGATCATATCTACTAAATAAGAAATATAATCATACTGTAAGATCGTACAAGTACCTTGTGTACCTTACAACTTGTTAGTTCACACCCACCCAGTTTCTGATGAGGTTCGTTCTAAGCATTTTGTTATGCATTATATAGTAAGAATACAAACATTTACATTATCACCACTTGTCGCGTCAATGAAGGACTAAACTGCACTGTTAATAAAGAAACCACAACAACACAAATACTAATGTACAGTTTTGATTTTTTTGCCGAATGGTGAACTATTTTAATATCGAATTAGTTTAAATTAACCACTTGACTATCTATGGCTATATTCATACACAAAAGCGACATTACTAATTTTGGCGATAACAAATTAAGGATATCTTCAGTGTCTTATAATTGAAGGATATAGACAAAACTAGTATTATATATTTATTTTATTCAGGTGGAAACAGACAAAGTTAGCAGTTGTGGTTGACGATCTGTTTGACCCCGGAAGACAAACCTACAGATAATGGTATGGCATTGTAGTACAGATATGAACTGTTTAGTTTTATGTACGACCAAATCAGGAAACAAATTACGTCCAAGCAACAGTAAATACATCATTTTGGCTTAAAAAGGACATCTATGTGAAACAAAAGATATATTAGAGAGAAAGTAAAGATTTCACAGCAAATTCTAAACCAATCCTACGAGAAATAAAACGAAGAAACATAATGTTAAAGTATTCGTCTCAAGACACCGTTTAAATAAAAAACTTTGTGGCCTTTCGATTGGTCTTCATGTTACTGTACCACAGCCATTTTCACTGAGGCATTTGAAGTTCAGATTTGTGAGGCATTTGAAGCTCAGATTTGACGAAGGCGTTTTATATAGCAGAGGTGGTTGTTTGCGTATTTTTGTCGGCTCTCGTTGTTGATCATGATGGAGGATTTAAAGTTGGTTGGTTGAATGATAATGAAAATAATAATTTAAATGTCACCAGCTATTATTCCGCATAAGATGTTATTTCAAGAAATTCATTGTTCTGATTCATGAAAATAAATCAGTTTCTCTTAGATATAGATCAAATATCTAGCAACAGAAAGCTAGATTGAATTAAGATCTATAACACAATGTTGAATGGAAAGATTTTTACACAATTTTAAGTTATATTCAAGAAAATAACAACAATTGAAGTTTTCGCTTTAAATCTAATTATTTTATTATCATAGGGTCCTTGCTGATGTTTAAAAAATATCATTTCAATTAAAATCTTCTTGGAATACATATTTCTGGAAAGCATCTATATGTGACTATTATGACTTTGACATTTTCTTATAGTAATTAAAGTGTATGTATGGTTCGTATTCGTATGGTCCCAATATAGCGAGGACATGCAGCTTTTCAGACACGTTATGGAAATAGCTATATCAAGTTTTTATTTGATAATATTAATAACTGGAGGTTTTGTTGTAATGATATTGCTGTAATTTAATTTCAGTGACGTATTTGTAAGTTCAGGTTAAATACCCAGATGAATGTTACCATGTTGGAATGATCGTGGAGGCCTACCGAAACGCTTACTAAGGCCATTACTGTAACGGAACTTGTAGTGAGAAATTATATCCTTTTTAGCACGAAGTATCGAACTTTACTGTAAGGCTTTTTTTGTGTGCGATGACGCCTATAGTTTCAATAACATTTTGTAAAATATGCGACGAGATGTTATATTTTGGAATAACGTCTTTACAATCACATTAAAAATTTGATGCGATATCTTTGTTTAGTATAAATGACAGTACGTATAACGATCAATACAGGCATTATCATTCTTCGAGGAGATATATGTGTGAAAATGAGAAAACCGTTGCAACTTGTAAATGTGTTTCTAATTGTGTTAAACAATTTTCAAGTTACCTCAAGTAACATTTCATCATCGATATCAAAGAACGTGCCAAAATATCATGTGAAGATAGTCATATATGTTTTGAATTAAAAGATATTCGTGTCCGAAAATACCAAACTGATTGATAAAGTTATTTATTACATACGTCTCTCATCTTGCATGACTGATCATATCGTTCAATACAGATGTTCAGGGGGCCCCGAGTGGCCAAGTGGTCTAAAGCGCTCCGTTACGGATCATTGCCAACTCACCTCTGTCTGAGTGGGTTCAAGTCTAAGATTCAGCTAATGTGGGTATGTGAGAATATTTGCCAGTAGCTTCTCTTGGGTCGGTGGTTCTTTTCGTGGATTTTCCAGGGTTATTCCTCCACCAATAATACTGGCCGCCATGAATAGCCTATCGTGTGCTGAAAAATGGCGTTAAATCCTACAATAACAACAACATATGTTCATTCTGTGATTCTGTATCGCACTCCTAAAAAGTCTATATCTCACACCCAGCATGAAACTACTTTTAGTTTTTAAATTATTATTTAATAGTTCACTAATTAAATATCAGGGATAATGTACTACTATACGGTTTAATCTATTCAAAAATGCAAGAAGCATTTATCATGTGAAGAAATGGAGTTAAATTTGTTGTAAAATGATCTATTTGGTTGATGGGGTTAACGGAAGATGTGTATATATTTGAATTAGTTAAGGTTGACAGCAATATCTTGGACATAATGTTTAAAATGCATTTTCATATGGCGCTGGTTTGTAATGTGATGTCAAACGAGAGAGAGAGAGAGAGAGAGAGAGAGAGAGAGAGAGAGAGAGAGAGCACCTAAGAAAAACTCACTGAGGTCATGCCACGATTTACGGCATGGTTAGAAAATCCCCTATGTTCCATGTAAACATTACTCCTGTTTAGTTAGACAATTTATATGGTGTCTACATGGTGAACTGGATAGATTTAGACTTAAAACACTAAACAAAAAACAGATTATTAAGTGACACGTTGTGCGTGTGTAATTTGGATTTGTAATGTAACTCTTGACACGTTTTCATTTAAATGGCTACGATGTCTGCAGTGTGACAGTCTATAATGGTGTTAGGACTGGGGCATCATGATGTGCAACCCAGTCATGCACCATGCTGACCAGTCCAGACAGTACCCTCTTACTGCTGAGCGCCAAACAAGGCAGCTGTTAGTACCATTTTTATATGTCTTTGGTATAACTCGACAGGGGATTTAACCCACGACCTCCCACATCTGAGGTGTACGCTCTAACCACTAGGCCACTGAGGTGGCCTTCAATCTAGGAAAACACTGTTGGGATCCTTAATGCAATTTTTTGAAGATTCAAACAAAAATCCTCAAAAAGACAGTAAAGGGCAGAAACATGGAAGTTTCTCTTGAAACACAGACAGGAAGCCAGTGGAAGTTAATTTGTATGTGTTGATTTCAGGTCTCTGGCATTTGTGTGTGTGTGTGTGTGTGTGTGTGTGTGTGTGTGTGCATGCTTGCGTGTCTGTGTGATTTGGATGTTAACGTAGATTTAACAATTATTCAGTCATATTGCTACAATGTCAGCAGTATTCCAGCTTATTTTCATACCTAGCACTGGGGCATGATGCTGCAGACATGTAGCATTATGTCCCTCCCAGTCACATTATCCTGACATCAGGCCAATCAGTTCCCAACACTAACCTCTTAATACTGAACGCCAAGCGAGGCTGCTGCTAGTTCTATTGTATACGTGTTTAGTATGAATCTGCCGTGGTTCGAACTACAAACCTCTTGAATCGCAGGAGGAGGCTCAAACCACCAAGCCAACGGAGTGGTCAATTAAGTTACACTAATTTAAACAACGAACTTGAATAAAATGCTCTAAGAAATCGAAGAGCAAACTCTTGCGCCTATTGGTCACATTCCCAGCAGCATCAGTAATCACGAAGCAGATAGGAGACATTTTACAATGTAAGCATCGAAAATACAAGACTGCACACAAAACTATTTTAGCTCCAGAGTTGTAAAATTATAGTCTGCGTAATTAATTTTCATGTCAATTTTTAAATAGTACGTTAAAGTGGAGGAATATCCTGTTTGTCTAATTTATTTTCAATGCAGCAGTAATTTGTTTTATTAAATTGAAACATAAAAATAGCGATAATATTGCAAGTTAATGAATTATGTATTTAAAACAAAATGCAATTTTCCCGTTATTCTATTAAATTGGACCTGAAATATTTTTGAAAGTAGAGTTTGTATTCAATTCAGTTATTCAGTTATTGGTCCAAAATGTATGTCCTATTTCTAGAGTTAGGACAAATCCAAATTCCACATTCATTCATATGCCTTGTACACAAGTTTATAAACATGAAGGTAAAGATTAACTCACCATATCAGTAATGCAGATGACTGATGACGCAGCTGCACAGTATATACATATCTTCAGGTTGCCCATATCACTCAGTGAATATTCAAAGGTATATATACTATATTTGATAATACCTCAAATCCCTGAACATTATGCATCCAAGAAATTTAAAAGAATGTGTGAATAAAATGATAATATGTAATAAATGCAAAACCACCTAAGTGATTTGTTCATTGTCTAAGAATTGTAAATATTGAACACGTGTTAGAATATCATATCTGAGCAAATTTGGACACCATGGATCACACAATTTAAGCTCTCTTGTACCAAAATGCATATGCGAATTTAACCGAACAGAGTAAAGGTATGAACCATTCTTTGTTTTTCAGCTGAGGAATGCCTATAGTATGAGGAAATTCCACTAATGGAGAAAGGTATAACTTCAAGGGAAGGTACTGTACATTTAAGCAAAAATAGATTTCATTTGTGTTAAATCATGTAAAATATAATGAGAATCAGTTTAAAGGATAAAAGCTCTTAAGTGGTATTATTTTATCTCCCAACAAGTATGAATTGGTTTTTCAAATTATGCTTTTTATGTTGTTAGCCAAAATAACTATGAATCTGATTTTGTCTTTTAGGTCTGGCGTCAGCAATATCTCAGAAAGTTTGGGAATTTCTATGTGCAGTAATTTTAACTTCGAATCAACACATCAGTCTGATTTAATGAGATTAACAAATAAAGATTTTACTCTTACAAAGCGAATACAATCACGACATTGCATGATCGTCTCAAGTTGTTTCTTTTAAAACTTATACGTAGAATTCATACCAGGTCTTCCTGAAATCCAGAGCTATCTGCGCGGATTGTACAAAGATATGACGAAGGTATCTCTGTCGCCCACCGGCAGAGAAAACTTTGTTGACGTATCAGAAGTGTACATTGACTTAGACTTCCAACAAATGGAAACCAGAGATTTACAGAAACTGATCTATCTTGGACAACATCATATAAGGTCTCGGTTTCTAACGACGATATTCGCATTGTAAAAGCACATAACCAACATGTTTCCCCAATTATAATTATGGGATGTAGCGGCAGTGGTAAATCTACATGGTGCAAGCATCTTGTACACTGCTGGTCAGAAATCTCTAAGAAGGATAATGCAAATATACAGGTTATAAATTTACCAAATCTTGCAGATTATCAAATTCTATTATACCTGCCACTAAAATCTTCCGACAGAGGACGTTCGTTCCAGGAATTATTAGATCACTATTTGTTTCAAGAACAACCCGAATTTTTAAATATCGTTACAAAGCACATACGTGATAAAAGTCATGCCCAATCTATACTTATTCTTCTAGATGGTTTCGATAAAATTGGTGAAAACGTAACACCTATGTCAGAATTATTGGATCATACATTGATTGTTGAAGACACCTTTTCTACAGCACTCTGGACGATGGTACGTTTGTTCATGTGGCTCCTATTGTAATGTTCTGGGATGACGGTGACACGGGATTTCAGAGCATATTCACACAATCTTCTCTGCCTTCAAACCAAGATTCGAAACATGGTGCACAAGCGTTCCAACGAAACTGCTCTTCTCTAATGCCACATTTTCCAACTTTGCATGTTCTTTGGTCAAGAAAACTTACGATATCGTGGAATTTGTTCATTGTTTTGCTTACATGTTGTTACTAAATCAAATAAAATGTTCGTTGTAAATATTTTCCATTCATATTTTGCAATTTAGAGATATCAGTGAAGATGTGGATTGGCACATCCACTAACCCGTTCATTCAAAAGAAAAATTTATTTGTCAGTGGTATATTTCATTTCTCCGATGCGAAACTAAACTCTCCTATCAGATACAGGCGTTCCAATAGCATACCATTGAAGAGAGAGAGATGAATTTGAACACATTTAGAAACGATCATGTTGTCAACTCTTTCGGTAACAAACAAGCCGTTTGCACGATCTGACCTTTCAACAATCACTTTGAGAACAGAGGGATCAGAGGTGAGTTTAAAATGGTGTAATTATGACAATTAAGATAGTAATGACACAAACAATTTCACACAAAAAATAAATAGGTATTGTTGTTCTAAATAATACACCACTGAAAGCCATGTTGTATAAACTTCAAAAGGTTTATTCTACTTGTATTTCTTTTCGCCACAGAAGGCTGTCCCAGGGCCATGTCAGGGTAACGTGTAAACTTTCCCACAGTACCTCATGTTGATGGTCTTAAACTTTTCGTATCCAAGCTTAGAGTTCAAGCCATTGCTATTCGCTGAAATCATTCCAGTTTAAAATTTGTTGGTGTGAATATAGAACAAACACAAATTCTTGGTAAGTGTGACATGTAGACCAGGTGTAATTGGCATTCATCATATATCGCACGAATTGCATACCACTTATATTCAATACTCGCCTCCCTCCCCATGGGGTTGACCAATAGATTGTAAAAATTGTGTTTTGTTTGCATGGCCTGTTTGCCAATGCCTCGTTTGATTATTTGATGAAATGGCGTACTTTATATCTGAATATACATATATAAGTAACGCTAAAAAACTAAACATGTTCATAATCTAATTCTCTTAAATAGTTAAATGGGGCCCCCGAGTGGCCGAGTGGTCTAAAGCGCTTTTCGTTACGGATCACTGCCGTCTCACCTCTGTCTACGTGGGTTCGAGTCTAAAATTTGGCTAATGTAGTTATGTGAGAAAGCTTGCCAGTAGCTTCTCGTGGTTCGGTGGTTCTTTCTGGGCGTTTTCCCACGTTCATCCTCCACCATTAATATTGGCCGCCACGTAGAGCCTATCGTGTGCTGAAAAATGGCGTTAAGCCCTACAACAACCCATTCGCTAGAACACTTTGTGCTTACATGAATGCAAACTTTCATCTATGAATCATCCTTCGTAATACATGTAGTGTTGTTGACTACAGTCTAAACTTCTAATAGCGCGTGCCAGGCAACATTGAACTTCAGACTAAACATTCCATGTGTTAAATTGCAAAACCGGCATTCCACCATGGAATGTTAATTAAGATAACCGCTCTGTATGTCTACAATGATAGTTTATGATAACAGCCATACCAGCCAAACTAGTGGCCCCATCACTACTCATTTACAATGCCACACATTGAATTACGTTTCCACCAATCGGCCTCTGTAACATGGGTAGTCTTGCCGAGCTCAAAAAATAAACAGCTAATGATGCTGATCCAAATTTAGCATCACATGACGCTCTCAGAGTATAAGGTATAAGCGTTTTCTTTTACTTGTCATTGAATGATAACAGAGTAGAATCTGATTTGACAATGCATCCTTTCACCACAGACATGGGGCTACAGTGATTGAAGATGTGCATTATCCAATATTTATTTATACAGTTATAATGTGCATGTACATATAACTCTCAGTCTAGCGGTTTCCTTGTGCTATACATTTAAAGGAAACATCTGTATGCACTTTGAACCTGCTAGACCGACAGTTATATGTTAAACGTAATTGGCAAGTGTATACAATATTTAAGTACACGATACATGTGCTCCGGTGCAAGATTTAACAGACGTGTATGTGTTTTCCATTATTAGTCATTCTCATAATTTTGCCTTAAATGAAACTGAAAAGAGAAATAAATGAGAAGAATGTGACAGTGATAGGGGGTACATACTCTCTTTGGCAGTAGCGTTAGTAATAGTAGTAATACTATTAGTAGTGATTATAGTTGTAGTATCAGGAGTGTCGGGAATATTTCGGGTAATTGAGGAGTTCAGCAGTGAAAAGAACTCCAACTATTTATCATAATTTACAAGTATAGACATCATTGGGGGAAGGTGTGGTGGTACTTAAGCCAGATAGTTTTACATGTACAGACATGCAATTTGAGACTGCACTTCAACCAGATACAATTGTATAAATAACTAGTGAGTGTACACGATGCCAATGAGGAATTTATTTTATTTTATTTCGTGTGACAGTTTTACAAAAGGGTTGCTGTGTACATAGAAAAACCCGTTCAGTTTGTAGAGAAAAAGAGACGTAGTGAATACCTCTAGTAATATGTAATGTTACCTCTTCAACAGAGAAAGGTGCCAGTAAATAACAATAAATGGAATCTCAAGCAATGAAGAGGTTAGGAGAGATTCACATGCATCCATATACATTTAAAATGTTGAATATGAAACAAATCTGGCACAGGTTTCCAATAATTGATTTCAAAACATATGTTTCAAATTTTGGTTTTGTGGAGAGTTCGGTAGATAATACAAATCTGTTCTTTATTGCAGGATATATATATATATATATATAAAGAAACATTCTGGAGGCATGACTGTAAATGTGCACGAGTCACGTTTTATAAATTCAAACATTATTGAAAGTACAAAACACATTTTAATATATATTATAACCGTATATGTATTTTTAACTGGATACGTATATATTTCACCAGACTAACCATACATTCACTCTGAGGAAAACACATGTAAAATGATAGAAAATGATAAAGCCAAATTACAATTGAAATAAAGAAATCTTAAGTTTATACTTAAATGGGTGCTTAACGCGTAGAGTAAATATCCTGATTGTACTATTACAATAGCTGTATTTACTCAAATACTTCCTCAATTATTGAACACATTATTTAATAGTTTTCGATTCCGATCCCCCCCCCCCCCCCTTTCTGGATGTCACCCGTGGCAGACCACTCCCTAGCACGTCCCATATCGGTAGGCCACTGCTCATGACGTGTTATGCCATTTTTTGTTTGTTAAATAACAAAATGTATCCATTGAGTGTGAGTGCTATTCTAGTACATTATAAACTTGTTGCTCCATATTTGAAACAAAACCCACAATGAAATAACGTATCTATGGCAACAAAATCTCACTTCTAATTTGCTGGGTACTTTAAGTATAGTATTAGCCAGTTAGTTGAAAAATGGTTGGAAATCAGATTCTTTAACAGAATTACAGAAAACGCGACATTTTTGTGTGTTTGCTCTCCCGGTTTTGACAATAGTCGCCGTGTTCTTGTATTTTGACGTCAAGATATTTTAGACATCTTTTAATGAACCAACAAGTTTTTACAATGTCATCTAAAGTGTTGATTTTTATTTTATATCCTACTCATGAGCTATATTTTTATATGAACTACTCATGAATCGCTTGAAAAAGGACGCATTGCTCCAGGTTGCCAGAAAATATGAGTTCTCTGAGCTTAAGTTTTATTTAACGAAGCCAGAAGAAGAGAAGAAAAAAAGTGAAAAGTGAAAGGGATAGGCAAATGAAAGTGCAACTGTAAAATGACAAAGAAGACAAGGAAATACAGATGCAGATTGAAAGAGAAAAAGAAAAACGTGGAGTTTAGTTTAGGTTAAGAAAAATCGAGCTAGCGAATAGAAAACACACCCACCACCTTACACACAAGTTCAGGATTTTATGTTACTGGGAGTATTATGCTAGTAAAAAAACTGCTACGGTGGCCTAAGTGGTCAGAGCGTCATCCTTAGATGCGAGATGTCGCGGGTTCGAACTCTGGCCGAGATACCAAAGATATATATATCTTAATCTTAAATGGTGGCATTAACTAGTCGCACATGCCTATATGAGCGCAAGCGACTTTGGTCAAATTTAGCTAACATTCTCGCCATTCAACATTGAATAATCTAAGAAGACGGCTATCAATTATGACACAGTTGGTTTGGCATGATGCATTTCAGATTATGTGGTGGAAAAGCTTGAGATATTGAGGTATTTAGGTAGCTTAAACTTTGTAACCAGTTTGAAATTAGATCTGGTATAAGGTATATTAGAGGAAGTGAAGACATTCAGAAGATTTATTACACCAAAATATGTGAGAGTAGGAAGGTTGACGGAAAATCTTGACAATGTCATCAAAGTCAGGTGCTGTCTGGAAGACACATTGTATTGAACTGAGTGATCATTTGTGAAGTAGTGAGATAAAGAAAGCGGAAAAAATGATGAAAAAGGTGTTGGAAGTAGAAGTGAAAAAGATTAAAGATACCTGGGCAAAGGAGAGAAAGAAACAAGACAACAGAAAGCAACAAGACAAAATAAAGAAAAAAGAAGGAGTTAGAAAGACTGAATAACAACTAGATGACGGTATAGGAGAAATTTAGAATCATGGGATATCCTGACTGGATATAGAGACGGAAAATAAGAAAGGAATCATTGAGAAAGCCAGGAATTTGTGGAAGAACTGGATAAAAAAAGAAGAGGTCAAATGATGAGAAAGGTGTTGCAAGTATAGTTGTTTTCAATCGCTTCTATAATTGTTTGTGAAGTGTTTGTGATTGTATGTTGTATGTGTTATATACGTCTATGTCTACATCCCAATATTTGGTCTCGATTGAGCTCAGCCCGGTACACACCTGTTCCAACAATTCTTGCAACATTGTTACCAATCTTCAGTACCATGACGTCACCACACCTGTTCCATTTTTTTGTTTGATTAGGACTTTTTTCGTAGCTTTAACAATTGCTCAGTCATATCGCTACGATGTCTGCAGTGAGGCAGTTTATAGTGATGTCTAGCACTGGGGCATCATGCTGCAGACATGTAGCATGATGTCCCACCCAGTCACATTATCCTGACACCAGGCCGACCAGTCATAACACTATCCTCTCAATGCTGAGTGCCAAGCGTGGCAGCTCTTAGTACCATTTCTGTAAATCTTGGGTATGACTCAGCCGGGGATCGAACCCACGACCTACCGCTTCCGTGGCGGACGCTCTAACCACTAGGCCACCGATGGTGCTGTTCCATTCCTATTGTTCTTATACAACAACCCCACTTTCCATTGTCTGCATACAGGCCCAATATTCCCTATGTTAAATCCCCATTGTCCGTATACGTATCCAGAGTGATCTGAAAAGTCTTTTCCGTATATATGCCCAAGGGAGGTATGTACTGAATCGTCCCCTTGTCGGTACAGTGCCCCATACTAATACGGCTGTAAAATATATAGAAATCAGTGGTGTTCTAAGTGGTAACATAAATGTGAAATCGCAATCATTAGCTTACGATCTCCATCAAACGATGGTCTCGGATTTCACATTTACATTAACACTTATAACATCATTTCCATGCTTTTATGCAATATGGACCTTCGAATATTTCGGTTTAATGACACGTCTGAATTAATTTAATACTACAAGTTTTTATTGCTCAAATACTTCCTCAATTATTGAATACATTATTTAATAGTTTTCGATTGTAGTGCTTAAAATATGTAACAGAAATTAATGAAATCGACAAATTTAAGTAAAATCAAGTTCTTTCTTTCTTTACAATACAGAGTGATAAGTCAAGGTACACAATATCATATCACAAGTCCAGAGAGAGAGAGAGAGAGAGAGAGAGAGAGAGAGAGAGAGAGAGAGAGAGAGAGATTCATATATGAGCAATGTTCAAATACCTCTGATTATATTATACAACATAATTATCTGTTTCCTATATAATACAATCGGTTTTATGCGAATTTTTTTCCTTGTTATGTTTTTGTATTTCTCGTTTCGGTTTTAATGCTTTGCGTTTATGTTTATTGAAATCATCCAAGTCATGTATGCTTAACAAGAAACGCGGCTTTAGATATGACAAGAAAAGGTGCACAAGTGCATATGCATGTGATGAACATATGTTCTGTTGTCGGTATTGATTGGAATGTTTTCGCCTTAAAAGATGATTCTAACCCCAGGCATTTATGTTTCATTTTGTTTTGAATTGTATAGAACCATGTGCAGTCAAGTATAGTTCTTCAACAAAGACTTCTTAAAATGTAAAACCTGTTTGAAGATTAAATCAATGAATAGGTTTTGTCACTGGAGTCTCTTGTTTGCGTTCTATCTAATCATTGTTTCATTTCCTTTGCTGATACTTGTTAAGAGAAGAATTGTGTTTGTTTATTTGCTATTCTTTTATTGTAGCAAAGTGTGTGGATCATATCCACTGATGGAAAAAAAGAAAAATACTCTCAGATCAAGAGAGATAGAGCGTTTTGCTATCGATGAAAAAAAACCCACACAAAACAAACAACAAATACCTTATATCCAAGTCAGGCCGAAAGAGGATTTAAAAAAAAGTTTTATTGATGACTTGCATCGTACATAAATTATATGGCACCCGATGCGTAACCTTCCTTTGAGATCCCTACAAATAATTTTAAGAACTAAACATGCAGAAAATATATTATGTTTGCAAGTAGAATTTTAAACAACAAAGTTCTGTCACGTGCAAATTGGAAATAACTTTGGTGGCGAATGTTTAATTTGGTTTGAAATCTTGTACTGGTATTGCAGCTCTCCCGATCTCCCCTTTCTGGATGTCACCCGTGGCAGACCACTTCCTCGCACGTCCCATATCGGTAGGCCACTGATCATGACGTGTTATGCCATTTTTTGTTTGTTAAATAACAAAATGTATCCATTGAGTGTGAGTGCTATTCTAGTACATTATAAACCTGTTACTCCATATTTGAAACAAAACCCACAATGAAATAACGAATCTATGGCAACAAAAGCTCACTTCTAATTTGCTGGGTACTTTAAGTATAGTATTAGCCAGTTAGTTGAAGAATGGTTGGAAATCAGATTCTTCGGAAGAATTATAGAAAACGCGCCATTTTTGTGTGTTTGCTATCCGGGTTTTGACAATAGTCGCCGTGTTCTTGTATTTTGACGTCAAGATATTTTAGACATCTTTAATTGAACCAATAAGCTTTTATGGTGCCATCTAAAGTGTTGATTTTTATTTTATATCCTACTCATGAGCTATATTTTTATATGAACTACTCATGAATCGCTTGAAAAAGGACGCATTGCTCCAGGTTGCCAGAAAATATGAGTTCTCTGAGCTTAAGTTTTATTTCACGAAGCCAGAAGAAGAGAAGAAGAAAAAAGTGAAAAGTGAAAGGGAGAGATACGATAGGCAAATGAAAGTGCAAATGTAAAATGACAAAGAAGACAAGGAAATACAGATGCAGATTGAAAGAGAGAAAGAAAAACGTGGAGTTTAGTTTAGGTTAAGAAAAATTGAGCTAGCGAATAGAAAACACACCCACCACCTTACACACAAGTTCAGGTTTTTATGTTACTGGGAGTATTATGTTAGTAAAAAACCGCTACGGTGGCCTCAGTGGTCAGAGCGTCACCCTTAGATGCGAGATGCCGCGGGTTCGAACTCCGGCCGAGCTACCATATATATATATATATATATATATATATATATATATATATATATATATTATAGTGATACTACCATATATTTATATATATATATATATATGGCAGTATCAGCTACCTCACTTGGCGTTCAGCATTAAGAAGGTTGTGTTAGGACTGGTCGGACTAGTGTCAGGATAATGTGACTGGGTGGGACATCATAATACAGGTCTCTTTCTTAACACCACTATAAACCGCCACATTGCATACATCGTAGCGACATGACTGAAATTTGTAAAAGCTACATTAAATATCCAAGTCTGTCTGTCTGTCTCTCTCTCTCTCTCTCTCTCTCTCTCTCTCTCTCTCTCTCTCTCTCTCACACACACACACACACACACACACACACTGTTAGAACATCCAATTAAGAAAAGGAAGTAGGTAAATATTTCCGTCATTTTGAAAAATATTGCTGAACATTTGAAATGGCCAATGGATATATTACAAAGTGTACTTATTAAATATACACTTCCTTGTCACTACATCAAAGTGCTAATTATAATGTGGATAAGGAATATATATTGAAGGGTTATGACTTGGTACCTAACATATATCGACAAAAGTTTAGAAATTATTATAAAGACATTGAACAGACCTTTGCCAAATTTGCAATAGAAAATGACAATTATTTGATAATTGGTCCTCATTCACGACAGTTAATGAGAACTGCGTCCATAGTGACAATTCTTGATGACGAAAAAGGTAGAAACTTTAGAAACTGCAGCTCGTACAATTGGCGATTATTAATTGATTTACCAAGTTTCTTTTATCAGCAGATTTTCCATAGTGCAGGGTTTTGGTTAAAACAGCCATCTCAGTCTCATACAAACAATTCCAAACATCAGTTACGCACAACTTTTAGGTATCAAATTTATGATAACGTTAAGATTGATCAGTAATTTTTGTCTCTTCCTACGCGCACCTATTGCAAGACCGCAGTGCACGCTTTTTATAATTGTTACAGATCGACAACTGAGCAACATCATGATGACAGAGCTATTCAAATGCTTTCATTTCTTATAGGTCAGTATATTGAAATCAATATATTGGTTTGGTCCAGCAAAAAACGTCTAATTTTATTTTGATAACCATACATATAGAAAGGACCTATATTACTTAATAATGATGCTGTCAATCTTATAAGGATCACGCGAGCTACTCCTTTTTTTTTATTATGAGATAGGTTGACTTTTTCTAAGAAGCCCTCTTCTTCTATTCATACTGATCTCATTCAGCAAGTGCGGTTTTG
The DNA here is from genome assembly GCA_029339505.1 of Unio delphinus. Lineage (NCBI taxonomy): Eukaryota > Metazoa > Mollusca > Bivalvia > Unionida > Unionidae > Unio > Unio delphinus. The sequence continues at coordinate 4,608,758 of JAQISU010001239.1, forward strand.
TTAAGGATCCTCTCCAACGTGTAATGTGTTTTCAGACTTACTTTAAAAAATATGCTTCGGTCATTTTATTATCATAAAACGACAAAACAACAAGGCAAATAAAACCAAATAGAATCAACACTCACTAAGAATATTGTTTATTGGTATTGATCTCTTACAAATCATCATTAGTTCATTAATAATGAGAAATACAAGAAAACGAGATAAAATAATATATATATATATATATATATATATATATATATATATATATATATATATATATATATATATATATATATTATATATATATATATAGTCTTTATTTGTCTGTTGTATATTTTACATCACGCTATTACAAGATACTGCCTCCTCACACATTACATGTTTTTATACTACATACAGTAGCTTTGTTTCCTATATCTGAATTGTATATGCAAAACAGTACATATGTATACTACATACGTTGGGCATATTTCCAATTTTATATTGTACATATAGTATGCGCCGTTCTTATGGTTATAAGTATTTATCCTAAAATTAAAATGATTTTGAAAAGATGTATTTGTTAATCATTTGACAAACTTATTTCTTTATATGAAAAAAAAGACATAAATTTTAAATATAAAATTGTTATGAGATAAATGGACTTGAAAGATTGTACATATTTTCATAATTTACCGCATAACATCTACAAATAAACTCTACTCAAGAGGAGATACAATTTTGCACGAAGATTACACTGGTTTCATGATTTCCAGCATTCATCACTTCCATTTTAAAAAACTATGAAAAGTTTCTTACTTATTGAACAAAATGATGTAAATATGTTTTTTTATATATCGGTCTACGTAGAAATCTTCCTTTAAAGTATGTAGAGACAAAGTCTGAATTACATTAACGCTATCAGTATATTCCAAATACGCTAAGCCTTTTTCATTCAAAATGTAATCTTTGTTCTTATGAAATTACATGTATATGCACTGATGCATTGTAGTTAGAAAAACTCATGTAAATTGTTCTTTGAAAGCAGTACGTAGAGGAGATTGTATCATTATTTTAATGACAATTTGCAATTGCAGCATCCAAAGAGGGGGCATTAATGGATTCAGAAGACAAAAGAGCATTACGTAAAAGCCGCGTGGCTTTAGTTGAAGACTTAGAACCCCAAAACGTTCTGGGCTACCTGGTAGAAGACGGAATTCTGACTGAAAATGATGTCGAATTGATATCTAATGGCAAAACGAGAACGGAAAGGTGTCATCTTCTTTTATCAATGCTTCCTAGGAGAGGTCCGTCTGCATACGGATCTTTCCAACGGGCTATGAAAGCGAAAAATATGTACCTTCATCTATACACATTACTCAGATTCAACAGACAACTCTACACAAAGACGTCCTCAGAGACTTCTTCTCTTCAGGGAGAAATTGGGGCGAAAGTTGCAGATTATAAGAATGATGATATAGCAGCTACAGGAAATGAACACAATGTCGAAACCAAAATGGTTTTGACCACTCGATGTGGTAATGATTACGGCGAAAATCATGCTAAGAATGTAGAAGAAGGACGAAATGTTTGTTACAAGTGTAGACCTTTCGTACCTAGATATCGCCAAAGGTCACAGGCATCACAAATTTGCAGACGACATTGCTGTCTGCTGCTCGAAAACATTGAACCAATCGATATTCTTGACCTTCATATTCAAGAACAAATTCTCAGCGATGACGATTGTGAGAGAATTAGAGGCGGGTCTACCCGTAAGGAGAGATGCAAGACATTCCTGCACTGCCTCGCTAACAGTCATGACGATCGTGTTGTATCTGTGTTGAAATATTTTCTAAAGAAAAAGTACAATTACATCTTGGATACAATCAATGAAAACACAAATAAATTGGAACAGAGCCGCAATAATGTACAAATGCTCGTAAATATGAATCCCAACATCATTCAAAAGCAATACGTATACGTTCCAAATCCAGATTTCGCTACAAGACCAGCCAACAAGCAACCAACGGAGAGTAGCGAAGATGAAATCGATGGCGCTGAACCTGTTTGGATTACAGATGGTCGTGGACAATTGAAAGCTCAACATGACATTGGAGACAACATGAGGAATAGTGCATTCCTTGATATAGCAGTATCAACTGACACTGACGAGGAGGACCATGTCCCCAAAATATGCAAAATGTCGAGGAAAACGCGTAAAAATGCACAACCGTTCACAAACTGCAGCCATCACCAAAGTGTAAGATTAGTTGCCAGTGACATCTCATTGTCTGATGCTATTACAATCCATCCTGGAGCCATTACACCGTATGAATTACCGACCAGGCGACTTGTTGTGACCTTTAATTTTCTAAGCTCTTTAATAAATCAGGGAAACTTTAAAAGGTTCGAATCTCTTTCTTCATCTCTCGTAAAGAAATATCACCAGGAACCTAATATGCTTTGCCTATTGGAATATTTCAATGCTAGCACGGAACTGTTTAAAACAAACATCAGTTCTGCCAAGAAACATATTGACGCTGCACTCGATATAGCCCCACGAACGAGTAATCCTAAATTCTTCACTTTAGAATTGTTCACCGTGAAAACTCGAATTTATATCATGAAAAAGAAAATGGAAAAGCTACAAGAAATAATGGATGATGCCAAGATGATTATCGAAGCCGATCCTGTCGGGTGCACGGGCCGGGCTGCGGGGTGGCTGTACCTAAATGAGTCCCGCAGCATCATGATCCAGACAGGAATCCTTAACTTTCGAAAGAAACGGTCATTTGAGACATATACCTGGTTACATGGAAAAGCGAAAACGAGTTTAACAAAAGCTTTAACAAATTTTCAAGAAGATGGCTGTAAGGATGGTCCATTTGGATTTGGTTATGCTCTATGTCTTTTAGTTATTGTATTGTTACGTTGTGTTGAAAATGGATTAACCATGGGTGTGCTGAGCCCACCAGAAGAGGACGTAAAACAAGCCGGTGACTTGCTCCAGCAACTTGAAAATTCAGAAATTCCCATACCGAAAATCCTAGAAGTTGACTATTATGTTGCGAAATCCGATTACCAGTTTTGAAGAGGAAATACTATCAGAGCCTTTGAGCATGCCCAGCGTGCCTATGATTTAGCTATTGAATTGAACATGCAAGAAATTGTGCAACATGCGTATAATAGACTTGTCTTTCTCCGAGCGAAGAAAGCACCTCTCGTAATAAGGGAAATAAACGAAGAAAATTCTGACGGGATTGTATCCAAAGAATCCTTCAGTACAGATCCTAAAATGAATTAGGTATAAATATAAGACCTACATGACTGTTCTACTGACTTGAAATAAACAATTAACCTTTTGGGTTTTTTGTAGATTGCAGAGTTACTACAATTAACATTTTGGTTTTTTTGTAGATTGCAGAGTTACTATAGAGAACAATATGTATGTATGTATGTATGTATCTATGTATGTATGTATGTATGTATGTATGTATGTATGTATGTATGTATGTATGTGTGTGTGTGTGTGTGTGTGTGTGTGTGTGTGTGTGTTAGACAATTTGTAAATTTACAGAGCACGATGCATATTATGAAAGGCCTTCTCACATTCATTGTCTATGGTTTAATTGTGTAGAAATCATGACATGTGGAACCAGAGAGCATATTGTTAGGGACCTCATTCAGCATCTAAAAACCCTGAAAGAGGACACTTTTTCTTTCTCTCTTTCATAACAACACTTGAGGCCGAAATCACGGAATCATACGTTTCTATAGCATGTCAAAGGTAAGGATTTCATTTAAAAATTGTGAAAATTCGGAGAAATACAGTGTGGATTTCAAACGCATTAGACTAGACATTTTCCTTTGCTGGAGGATATGCATAGTGCTTTCTGTGTAGTATGGGACAAAAAAAAGACATATGCATATATAGTCAAACGCGTATGAATTCCGATCTACATCCTAAGATTTGGTGACGGGTTTGTTATAATTAAATCAACTTGTTAGGATGAATGTGGAGAGTCGCGGTATATGCTCACCTTTCTTTATTCAACTGGTGCCCGTAAAAAAAACATTGCACATTTTGTCATGTTTCAATAACACGAGTTTTAGGGCCATGGTAGAAAATGTCCAGTGACACAAAAGCTATTGGGACGTTTGTTTTATTGTTTGTTTTTAAAATAAAAATTGTAGATAGTTCACAGTCAAATCGTATTAAAGAATTGGGACCTCGTCCTGGATTTGAACATGGGACCTCTCGCCAATTGTTTGTAACGAGTTTAGGCTCTAATTATTGTAGCAAAGATAACGTGAAAACATCAACCTTTGTAATATTTAACCATCAATGTATTTCCCTGGGAAAAGATTTTAAAGTAGGTAAAATAACTTAGCTTTTAGAACAAAATCCAAAATAATAAAATAATAATTCATGAATTAAATGACAAAAGTCCTAGCAATGAAATATTCTACTACATTCAAGTTCGAATCCTGTTGTAAAATCTAAGATGGAAGACGATGACGTATGTTAAGGTCTGTTTTGTGCTTATCTACAGTTTCCTGTAGATTCACAAGATTTAACACTCCGGTGTTGGAAATCTAAATAAAAGTGTGATAAACTGACTGTCTGTGTCTAAGAATTCTGTATGAGCACATTAAATATTTCCAGATATACAAATTAATCCTTTAAAATCCAAATGAATTGAAGAAAAGTAATATGGATTCAAAAACTATCTAAAACAAATGAAAATGACTTCACCTCAGATGTAAAAGTTCAGAACTAACTATTTCACTAAAACAAAGATTCTATCGTATTTTAATACGCAGTTTCGAAAACATTCCCAAATTGCGAAATTGAGATGGGGGTTGGAGGGAGGGTTAACGTTATTGTTTATATCACGTAGTCTTAAGATAGCCCTGATGTAAACCAATCATTTTACTTTAAGAATAACATGTTGTTTACCTCTTAATTTACTAGTGCCATATTGACCTTGACAACAACCAATAATTTTTTAATTAAAATAAAATCTGTTTACGTGGTGATCACTAAACCTGAATCAAAGTCAGGATCTAGGTCAACATTATTTTTTTATACCAAAGAATACATGAGGTTAACCTATTTCCTGAAGAACAACAACAGCATCTCTAGTAAATATATTTACATTACAATAGCAAACAATGAAAACTAAAAAGAATTTAAAACTAATAAACAATTAAATTATAATAAATATATGTTAAATCAGTTATACATAAGAACATTAACGCCTTTGGCAGAAGAAGAGAAAACGAAAGAATTGAAGAAAAATGTTGATTGGAGATGAATCAAACACTTTAGCACGCTGTTTCATTTTGGTTTTGTCATTTTTTACTGGAGGCCAATTTCTTCGAGAACGACATAGTTCTCCAGAGTTTCAATCTATCCCATATCATAGTCAACTTAACAAGTAATTGAATGTGTTCAGTATAAACTGGAGACTTTTTGAAACCACGATCCGTGCAAACGAGGTAAAGCATCTGTTGAACTTGTATCTGGTACACATAGCCAAATTCGACCGTAAAAGAACAAAATAACTGATAAATATGACATGAACGATGCAAACAAAAGGGAGCAAATAAATTGGGAGCAAGAAACCATGACAAGTATTTGAAATGAGAACAGCACTAGCAGCTACATCAGCAACAACCACAAAGCAGCAATAAACCTTCATATAAGAGACGCAGAATTTGGGAAGCAAGGCTAAGAAGTATCGCTTTTATTATTTCCTTGTTAAGACAGATGGAATGTGACCTGTACCGTGTGCAGACTTATGTTCGGTAGGTACGGCAATATAAGGAGTGTGGCTAAAACCAACATTTCAAGATCACCTCTTTGTCTCCAAAATATATTTGTTTATAAAGTTTGCGTTATAATGTTTTGTACATGACAGCTTTATCCATGGTTTGGTCTCCCAAAAGACAACTCACAATCCTTCTTCCAGTGTCTCGGTTGATAATATTTAAGTATAATAATGTTTGTGCTATGACTCTACTCTTTCCCTCTTCATCTTAGAGCTAGTGTGAGTGAGAAGAGACATGGCTATGCAGCTCAAGTTGTGTTCGGTCAGTTGTAGTCCGAAAAAAAGGTTTTATACCTTAGAATCCATCTTTATAATATTCGGTTATGATAAATAAATAAAAATTCGGACTAGCGCGCTCTTACGATTCTAGATATAGGTGTAACAATACAATTTATCTTATTAAAAACATTTCGGCCAGTTGTAGTAGTTTTTAGTCAGTGGTCATTAATATGTAAGTTTCAAAAGAATAACTTTTTTACTCGTGTTGAAAGCATGTTAGCGATTTGTTCATCCACGTATTATGTTGTTGTACCATCAGCATCATGAACAGATTCTTTTATATAAGCAACCAACTTACCGCTGTCTCGCTGTCAACCGTTTTAAGCCATGTTCTTTGTGACAGCGCCATTTAACTTGACAGTAATAACTAGAATCAAAGTTAGCCGTTTGCAGCTCACCAGTTTGATTTTCACAAATCACACGCTCACCCGCTACGACACCAACAACACCTCGGCTGGTAATATCAGTCAATGAACGAATGAAAGTTGCATTAAAGTGACACCGGCCATAAAGGTCATTTGGTCACTAGTTGAAACCATCAAATTTTATGATGGTTGGTTTCCCGTGGGGAAGGAATGGTGCCACATCCCCACGGGCATTTAACGCACAACGTGCGTTTGTTAATTTTGGCCGTCATGTCATACCACTAAAAAGTTGCTAATGACATGAATGTAAGACCCTGGGTGAGTGGGAATAGACCAAATACACACTCAACCTTATCAACCAATCAGGTAGTTTGTTAAAGGGATGCAATGGCACCAAAGAATAGCAAAAGAAAAGTAGTTTTCTCATATCGCTATGTTGATGGGCTCTGGACGAGGAAAAGGTGGAAAAAGTCCCGGAGGTCGGCCAGCCGATGTCGTAGATGATGTCGTTTACGCCCTGGAACGCCCTAGCCATACTTATTTCAAATTCAGTCCAGTTTTACTAATGGACAAAATAAAACCAATAATGTGCCAGCCACCTGTGCAATTGAAAAAAATTCAGTAAGTTGTAGAATTTTCCTATCGCTTAACATACCAATATTTCTAGTACATAGTGTACGTATTATAAGGTCCTAGCAAATTTTAAACTAAAATGTCTATGCGACATATGTAGGTGTGTCACTCTTAGGTTGGAATAGACTGCACATTTTGTTTTGAGGCGGTATTTCAAAAGGATCGTATTAGATTTTTCAAAAAGCTTGTTCAAAAAGAGTTCTCTTGCCAAATGAGAGCTCTATTAAAAAATAATGGCGGTGATTGAAACCCTTAGAAGGGCTGTTTGTCACAGAATCAGGTGAAAATTGAATTTATTTTTTTCCTTGAATTACAAACTAATCTCACCCTTTTTTTTTGTTTCGTCGTACATGCGTTACCTGGGGTGAATAAGTGTTTTTCTCCAAGGTAAGCGGCGGGTAACGATTTGCATGTGCCTGACTTCGAATCACATGAAGTCCGGAACATTAGATTCACGGGGTGTACGGTAATTTTGCCGTGAATTCTGCTCACCTATTTGAGGATATATAAGGCAGAATATTTCTGATAAATATTACGGGACCAAAAGTATATTATCACAGGAAAGATAGCTCGTCATACTATCTCCAGCCAAAGGGGTGAGTGTTAAATTTATATTTCGTTTTATTGTGAATTTTATTCAGTTTATCATTTCATATAATGATGCCTTTATTACAATGCAGATTTAACACGTGGAATATTTGGAATTACTAGTCAATTAGACTTTAAATGCAATAGCGTAATCTAAGGTTTAGATTATTTTTAGAGACAACTATTATTAGTCTGGTTTCTTTATTGTAGCTGATAACGTCTCTGATATCGTAGCTGATTTGTTGCGGAACATCTCTGATATTGTAGCGGAACATCTCTGATATTGTAGCGGAGCATCTCTGAAATTGTTGCTGATTTGTAGCTGATAACGTCTCTGATATCGTAGCTGATTTGTTGCGGAACATCTCTGATATTGTAGCGGAGCGTCTCTGAAATTGTTGCTGATTGTAGCTGAACGTCTCTGAACGTATCTGATTGAAGCTTAACGTATCTGAATTGTAGCTGAATGTGATTAATTGTGCCGTTTGATTGTGAGATCAAATTGAGGTATATGTCTGTCCGTCTACATTTGTTGTGATGTGTAAATATCCGGAAATCTAGAAGTTTGAGTGTCGGAGCTGTCTAGAGGTGTAAACATCCGGGGTGGCATCTAGGTATTTGGGAACGTTGGTTCTAGTAGATGCTGTATGCTGTCTGTACGTATAACTGTGATGGATCCGTGAAGGGCAAACGGCCGATAAAAGTATTGGTCAACCCTAGGTATTCGGGGAAACTGGGCGGCGATTCAACAGTTGGTGAATCGTACGGTTATACAGGGTCGAGACACATGTGTGTGTTGCAATTGTAGTACAATTGAATACATTGTTATATTTGCATAGTTACTTCAAATCACAATAGTATTTCAAGGGATTACATGAATCTCAATAAAAGTTAGCAACTTGATTAAATACATGTATATGTTCGTGCTAGTTGTCGCAATCCATACGTACGATAGTATAGTTTGATGTTTTGTATTTGTTATCGCAATTTATACTTGCGGTAATATAACTTTTGTAAAGGTTCCTTGGATCTGTGTATAGTCCAAGAGATTACTTTGTATCTGTGTTTTATTTTGTATTAATATTTAATTTATTGTTGAATTGTGAATAGTTGTGAAGCGAGATTGTGGGTTGAATGCATGAGTTATTGTGTTGATACATCATTATTTTTCATTAATACTTTATTTCATAAATTAATATTTTCTTTCACATATTGTGTTTGTGTTGTTCATTTAATCCACCATCCACTCGGTAACAATTCTGTTACACTGTTATGGAGTTGGGCAGAAGGTGTCCCTTCTATACTCAATCTCTACGATGAAGGCAGCTATTCTTTCTTCCTCCCTGGTTACTCTTGGGAAATAAATCCCGTGACGGGAGGCTATGTGCTGCACAGAATCGAAGAGTTGGTGAAGAGGCCGTTCCTCGAAGATATCATAGTAGAAGATCGTCAGAATCTTGAGCGCATAGTGCCATTGGACATTCTGGACGGCGATGTTGATAAGGACCTGAATCCAATATAAGGAAATGCCCTGCTTTCTTTTTATCCTCCAGTAATGTGGAAAGCCCCAGGTCATTTGCATAATTTCTCCATGATTTGGTCTTTTGCAGATTTTTTCATTCTGACGGCTTTTACCGGTGACCTAAATTCCTCTTCTTCCGGTGGCGAAGCAGCCCCCAGCTTTTTATCCAAATTTACTGCCAAAGATGGTGACTGCGTAGGGATATGTGTAGTAGGAGTGCTAGTCTTTATTACCTTCCCTTATGTTGCATTCCCCTTTTTTGGTGGGGGTGGTGGTGTTGGTGTGGGTTGAAGATCTAGAACCGGTGACGTGGTCACGTCCACCATCCCCGTCATAAAATGAGCGTCAAGTTGTGATGATAGCAATGCTATCTGGTCACGAAGTAGTTGTACTGCGTCCTCCTGTACAGGCGCCTCCATTTCTGGTTCTTGAAGGGCAGTTTCCACATTGACCGTAGGTGATGGGGGTGGGGTGCTGCTGGCTGGCCTGGTTTCCCTTGTCCGCCGCTGCTTTCTCCCTCTATTTCTCTTGTACTTTAGAGCCCACTGATATTCCTGTTTATCTTCGTTATCCCATATAAGAAGGAGCGTTGTCCTCTTGTCGGCCGCTCGGAGACTCCAATTGGTGGCCTCCTTAAGCCCGACGCCAAAAATGGCGCGAAGGGCTTGCGCGGTTATAACTTCCACAAATTCGCTTTGTTGTTAAACCGCCTCAGATCAATATTAGCACTGTGTTATCGGTAAGAGTAACGTCCGTTAATGTTAACATCCATTCTGTATATTATACAACACATTTAAATGTGCATTCAATACTTAATTGAGATGTTCGTGGTGAGAAACCTTGTTTCCCGCTGTTGTATGCAACTCTTAATCAACACTTTGACCGCATATTGGTTCCTGGTTGACTGGTATAATCGAATATAATATTGGATATTGTTCACCTTTGTTCGTTATATAAGCAACAACTTCAGATGGTGGCGAAGTTCTTTGGAGTCAAAATACAAACGTATGCAAATCAAAGGGCGCCAGGTTCTGTTGTCAAATCCAGGTTAAGCGTTGTTCCGAGTAATCAAATGCTTCCTTCCGATGATATTGGAAGACTCATTGTTCGTAATCGAAGGATGTTTCCTTTTCTATTCGTATACGACTGCTAACTGTTTCTTTTACACCTGATGCAGTTCCACAACCCATACCGACACAGCTTTTCAGCCATTCAACCGCTAGAACCACTGTTCCTAAAACGCCAGAATCACTGTATGGAATGGAAATATTCTACTAGTATCTGCATTGTGCCACCTCTGAATTTGATAACTTTAATGTCGCCGAAGTGTTATTGTGTTTGGCCGCATTAAGCTGAGAGAGTCGCGTTTAGGTCACCAATACAGAGATATTTCCATTAAATTTAGTTGGAGAAACTTTCAATGTGACAACAAAATTATTGTTTTATCGCGTGTTTATTTTCCTCAGCTGATTTGCTCTCAAGCAGACCATCATTTTGCGATAAAAAATTATTATTTAAATATGTAACATATTTAATTAACAGTTATCCAAAAGTTCATTTTGAGGACCCTGATTCGACCACCAGCACCCTCCAAACAAACATACTATTGTCAGGAAAAATCACGGCATAATATTGTTAACCACTAGCTCGAGTTGAACCAACATGTGAATGAAAATATATATGAAGAAAGTGTTGCCTGGACAGCTACAGGAGATCTAATGAAAAATAATAAATTGACTTAAACGTACAAACGATTTGGTGTGAAATCTGCAAAACAGTATCCATCTTTTGATGTTGGTCCATTTACAACTACAGACTGGGATATGCACATGCACTTTGATTTTCGTCGCAGTTAAGACTAATTTCTTCAGAAGGCTCCTGATCACAATGGATTTAATAACATACCAACGCCAGGTAAGATTTCTTACAGTCAGCGATAAATGTAAACGAACGGTGACAACAGATGTTTTGAATCTACGATTTTGAAAGCGTTATATCGCGCTGGTGACCGTAAAGAGAAGCTTCGAAAATAGTAGCAGCACCTGTCGAACTCAATTTTGTTAATATTATATTTTATATACAGGATGTAAAGTCCACACTGATAAATTGTTTGTAAACTTTACCCAGGTATCGGTGTTAATGTACTTACAATAAATAAAGACTTGCTTCTGCCTGCACTATCCCCAAATAGACAGCGCACAAGATCCTAGATTGGTTTGATGTTACTAAGTGAAATGGTTGGTTCAGAATCGGTATCGCATTGCATATGAACAATGTACAGAGGAACAGCGCACAGTTTATGCAGTTTACAATTACCAATGTATCGAAACACAAGCAAACATCGCTATAGTGATTAGTAACTTGCGTGGCCTCTTATATATGTAAACTGTAGCATCGGTGTCAAATGCATCAAAAGTGTTATTCTAAACAAGGACAAACGCATGACGTTTAGTCTGTTGAAACTTTAGTTCATCATTTTGTACAATTTCTGAATTCGTCATTGGACAAGTTTGTGAGCAATGTAGCAGCAGAAACTTGAAAATTACGCACAGATAACGTGCCTGCGGTGCTAGCACTCAAAACTGATATACTAACGAAAAACAGTCAGTATCTGTACGAATAATTGAGCAATTGGGACAGTCATCGATATGCAGGCGCAAACAATCGAAATAAACATGGATGTGTATGACCTTGCTGCCCCATACATTAACCTCACATAACTTCATCTCAGTAACCTTCTTGTGGGCAAATGTGTAACCGTCACATGTAGGTAGTTTTTCGTGGATTGATCATACCCACGTTGATCTTCAAAAGAACGTCCGCAATTGTAACAGCAACAGCGATGACGGATGCTTCTCTGAAAGTGATCTAGAATATCCTTAGCATTTAACAGATGTATTCAACAATTGTTAATGGCCCCACAAACATTGTGGGTGCCTGGTACTTGTATCAATGCAAGATCAAGAATGAATCCGAACGAAAATAATCACAATGTACCGAGATGGGTCGAAGTCTCAGTACCAAAAACAAATATTTATTGCACATACGAAACCTCTGTTTGTATTTATAGCAGGGATTAATGTAAGTAAAGATCTTCGAGTGCTTGGGTTTTGTAAGCTCGCATAGATGGCGCCGTATATACATATGAACGGATCTGAGAATAACGGCCAAATAAAGTTGACATGGATCTTTTTTCAAGCTCACGAACAATGCTGTGCTCGCAAAACTGCCATAGAAAGTTTGCTCAAACGTAATTGAGTCGACATTGTCTGTAGTAATAAACAAGATAATGATCAAAGGCTCATCTCTGACCCGGCATTAGAATCAATGAAGATCCTCGATGGTTTCTTGATGTTCGTCACAGTAAAAATCGAAACTCAAGCTTGGAAAATCAATTTATTTTGGTTCAACTGTAATGAACTTGTCTAAGTTGCTAATGCTTGATGTCTGTATGAAACCAAGGTACGGTGACAATATAAATTTGCTGTACACGGATAGAGAGTCACTGCTGATACGCATCACATTCAATCACGCATACGCCGACGTGGCCGAATTATGATTGACAACATTCATTATCCAGAAAAATATCCGATGTTTAAGAACACCAACCAAAAAAAAGTTGTTTTCAAGTTTTGTGAGTCGTAGAATACGTGGGAATCCGTCGTAAAATGTATTCGAATGTTGTTGGTAGTTATAAAAGTAATCAAACGGCTAAAGATGTTCCCCGCATTGTTGTACAAAAGGATTTTTGACACAATATATACGTGGAATGTTTTTGAGACAATCGAAGTGAAGTTCTGCACTCGGCAACTATGATATGGGGATGGAAACATCGCTTCGGTGTATACCTTTTGCACCAAAAGTGAAATTGTCTCTGCTTGATACCATGCTATGGGTATCCACTTACGCTTTTGGACATATGTTATTGTGTAGCACAAGGCATTAAAATAGACCTGGTTGCGGTTCATAGATACATAGAGCTGATAGCAAGATTTCAAAATAATAAATTAGTCAAAAAATATTATATATAAATGGAGCAAAGTGAATTTGTGAGACATCGTATCATCCAGAACTACGAAGCATCTCGTGATGTTATTATTAGAAACTGTCGACTAAAAATCTGTCGGTGTTGTCAATAATATTGCTTATCTCAGATTCACTGCTGGAAATAAACATTATATTCGGCATAAGTTTATACACGAGATTTTTCCAAGGGGGATCAAGGACGGTCTTGAGATAGATCATATTAATGGCGACAAACTCGTTATCACGTTGATTAATTTACAAGCTGTTAAACAGAGCAAAAATGCTGCATTTGGTAAAACAGGCAGTTGTAAATAATTGCAATGAGACCTATTAAACCCATAAATACAGAGACCGGTGAAGAATGTTTTCAAAATAAATGAATCGAGCTAGTAGGTATTTCAATATTGTAGCACCTTCGGTAAAAATATACACAATTCCGCTTCTTTGAAAAGGTATAAAATCAAGATTCGATTTGAATATATTAACTGAAGGGAGATAAATCTGTAAAGGATACAAATCGTTTCCCTCTAACCCTCGTATTTTCCTATTAATCTTTGGCTACATATTGGTTGTCAAACATCACCTCATATTATTTTCGACGTAACATATATCAAGGAATCAACTTTAGAATGAATCTTTCCAACGATGCTGGACAAAATGTGCACTATTAATAAAATATCGTTGCGTGTACCCTTTTCCTTCATCTTCGGCTACTGATAAAAATATTTGTACAAATAATTATTCCACATTATGTATGGTTAAACCTGCTATAGCCCAAATAGAAAGTATTACTACAGTTCACATGTTGTCAGTAACACAAGAAATACATGTTATAGTAACTCCGTTTCTCTAAGAATAAGGTTTTAAATTTGGATCAAGGTCGTCATGGGACCGGTCTGGTGACCTAGTGGTTAGAGCGTCTGCCTCAGATGATGGAGGTTGCAGGTTCGAACCCCGGCCAAGTCATACCATAATGATTTTGCAGCTGCCTCGCTAGGCGCTCAGCATTAAGAAGTTAGTGTTATGACTGGTTGACCTGATGCCAGGAAAATGTGACTGGGCGGGAAATCATGCTACATGCCTGATGCATAATCCGCCATTGCGAAACATCACAATAAACGGTCACACTGCAAAAAAAGTAGCGATATGACTGAAAATTGTTACATTAAAATTCCAAATCACACACATGCATTCACATACATGCACACACAAGGTTGTTATGGCTTGCATATCTCTTAGTGTGGCATAGTCTACCAAGGTATATATCCTAGTGTGGCATAGTCTACCAAGGTATATCTCACATTGTAGCATAGATCTACCAAGGTAGATCTCACATTGTAGTATAGTCTACCAAGGTATATCGCAGATTGTAGCGCAGTGTACAAAGATATATTTCATACTGTGGCAAAGTGTAATAAAGTATATCCCATACTGTGATACCAAGGTATATCTCAAAGGGTGGTACAATGTACGAAAGTATGAAGGTGTGTATGAAGTTGTGATATAGTCTACTCTACCAAGGTATATCTCCTTGTGTGCCATAGTCTACCAAGGTATATCTCACATTGTAGCATAGATCTACCAAGGTAGATCTCACATTGTAGTATAGTCTACCAAGGTATATCGCAGATTGTAGTGCAGTGTACAAAGATATATTTCATACTGTGGCAAAGTGTAATAAAGTATATCCCATACTGTGATACCAAGGTATATCTCAAAGGGTGGTACAATGTACGAAAGTATGAAGGTGTGTATGAAGTTGTGAAATAGTCTACTCTACCAAGGTTTATCTCCTTGTGTGCCATAGTCTACCAAGATATATCTCACATTGTAGTATTGTCTCCCAAGATATATTTCATACTGTGACTAAGTGCAATGAAGTATATCCCATACTGTGATACATTGTACCAAGTTATATCTTATAGGTTGGTACAATGTACGAAGGTATAGCTGATACTGTGATAGTCTACTTTACCGAGATATATCTCATATTGTTTTTACAGCGTACCAATAAATATCTCATAGTATAATACATTGTACCAAGTTATATCTTATAGGTTGGTACAATGTACGAAGGTAGAGCTGATACTGTGATAGTCTACTTTACCGAGATATATCTCATATTGTTTTTACAGCGTACCAATAAATATCTCATAGTATAATACATTGTACCAAGTTATATCTTATAGGTTGGTACAATGTACGAAGGTGGAGCTGATACTGTGATAGTCTACTCTACCGAGATATATCTCATATTGTTTTTACAGCGTACCAATGTATATCTCATAGTATAATACATTGTACCAAGTTATATCTTATAGGTTGGTACAATGTACGAAGGTAGAGCTGATACTGTGATAGTCTACTCTACCGAGATATATCTCATATTGTTTTTACAGCGTACCAATGTATATCTCATAGTATAATACATTGTACCAAGTTATATCTTATAGGTTGGTTCAGTCTGATAAGATATATTAAAACCAAATAAACAAAATGTTGAGCCTTCGTTTTGTCTGGCACAAAAGAAAATTTGACATTTTGTCAGAAACTCGTGCTTTTTGAATTGTTGATAATATGGACTACAATCATTTTGAAATCCTCATTCCAAGTAACCGATACAATTTTCCTAATCCTCACCATATTTATTTAACTTTTTTCTGTCCGAGTCAACCCTCCCCTATATGAATATATATATATATATATATATATATATATATATATATATATATATATATATATATATATATATATATATATATATATATCTGCGAATATACTAAATTCTTTTAAATGACATTATTGTAATCAAATATCCTACAGTTACATTCTGTGGATGAATAATTATTCTAATCTCTACCAACAATACGATTGTATCTTGATAAATAACTATACAGTCTGTTAGTTCCAAGTCCATACAAGTATTCAGGAGGTCAGATATATGTACTACACCAAAAGTAAAGTCCTTATGTAGATACCTTTTGAAAGTATACATAGCAACACCGAAGTTTTGCTATATATTATCAACTAGACGTACGAAACAAGTAAACTAGTCATGGCAATTTTACAAATAAGCCAAAGCCTTGACCAGAGCAAAATATCAAGACAAAACCAATGCATTAAACAATGAAAAAAGTAAATTCGAAACATAAATCAAATATTTAATTTAATTACGAGGATTCAAATGACGATTGAAACTCTTATGTGTTCTTATTATAAGCTAACATTGTGCTCGTTTACATTTGTTTCCTCAAAATAAACTGTCATATATCAAATACATTTTTTTCGTTTCTGTAACATTTTTAATTACAATGTTCCATTTTTTCTTTGACCATTTAGCTCAATTAGGTCATGTCATCTTTTTGCGTCAGGTTATTTTATAATCCTGCACATAGACGAGCACAAATCTGGGCTCATACTGTACAATCTAGATATATGTCCATACCTATCACGAGGCTCTAACATGCAATAGCAGAGTAGTTAAGGCCCCCAGCCCCCATGCCTCAGACACAAATTTTTATTTCCAACCTTATGTACTGAAAAGTATAATTTATGTTTCATGTCTAACACATCTTGATTGTTGGAAAGATGGCCGCCATCGCTTGACTGCTAGAAAGTGGGCTCTTCCGATTTTGTACTATATATGTGATATTTGTGCTTGTTTTCTGTCATCGTCTACACTGTTGTGTTTCATCATGCATTGGCTGTTCCGTTCGTGTGTGTTGGTTCATCTCCTTGTGTTGGAAGCGAGAGCAATTGGATTTTTTCTCAGCTGTTTTGTCCCGCTGTTGAGACGTAATTTGTTTTTGAATAATCCGACGTCACGTGACCGCTTACACTACGACGAATCCTCATTAATTCGATTAAATGACCACACCTTGGTTCTAGATACTACATTATGCTCAAGACTGAACGAACTGGGAATTCATTCATCATTTCTTAAATGTAAACGGAAGCGAAAAAAGAAACGTTCATTCAAAGCCGGCCGGCGTAGAACAGGAAGAATGATTCCAGTTTTCTCCCTTTCGCCCGTAAGGGATAAACAACTTAAAAATTATGCTGTTAATTTTAATAAACTGGTTCAAATTCCTCTTAAATCGTCAACCGTTGTGTCAACTGTCCCAGGGATACCACTACGTATTGCATTATTCAACGCTCAATCCGTAGGATCACAGAAATTGTTAATTTTATCAATGACCAGAATATTGACGTCTTCTACCTGACAGAAACTTGGTTACTTTCTGTAGGTGATGAATGTAAGTGTGCGGATTTAACACCCAGCGATTACTCCATCAAGTCGTTCCCCCGCAACTATCGCGGAGGTGGAATTGCTGTAATTACAAATAATTATATGAACAAATGCCTCAAGTACAACACAACCTTCAACTTCTGCCACACATCGTTTGAACTAGTCAAAACAACGCTCATACTGGAACAAAGGTCAATCCATTTTTTTCTGTCCCTACCGTCCTCCTCCTAGTAGAAAAAACAAGCTGACCGAATCTCTCTTTTTGGAGCAGTTTCCAAATCTTCTAGAGTATGGAAATTCGATAGGTGGCAACCTAATTATTCTTGGAGATTTCAATTTCACTATGACTGTCCTGGTAAACCAAACACGTCAAAACTCCTAGATTCCATTCCTGTGTTCAATCTTAAACAGTCAGTTAACCAACCTACCCTACCCATCACATTTTAGACTGGTTTCTTTATAGACCTGATGATAATATTCTGCAATCAACTCTTGTATCCCACGAACTTGCATCGGATCACCTCTGCATTGTATGCCATCTCGACGTATCAGTCCCTAACCCTCCACCTCTATTTGCTACTAAGAGAAACCTCCGTATGATAAATAGAACCAATTCATGCATGACATCCAAGAAAACCTAACAACTTTCTTACATCCAACAGCGGAGCAACTTGATAACTGCCCGCGTTCATTGCTTGAAAAACATGCCCCAGCCACCAAATGCAGAGTATCAATGAAAAAAGTGTTCTCCTTGGTATAGCAGTGTTAGGGACCAGCTACGCACTGCTAAAAGACATCGCCGAAAAGCAGAGAGGCTTTGGTTTTCCACCAGACTCACTATTCATAAACAAATCTATGAAGCCGCTAAGAAGAACGTCACAAACATAGTCCATTTATCCAAATCATCCCACTACAGTTCTAAGATCACGGAGAGTTTCAGCTGCAAAGAGCTCTTCGAGATAACTAACAAACTAATGACAAGGAACAAATGTACACCACTTCCAACGACCTTCTCTCCACTAGACCTACCAGACCAATTTGCGAATTTCTTCAATGACAAAGTTCAAACCATTAGAGATTCGCTTGACAGCACAATTTCAACTGATTGGTCACCATACAGGTATGATGCATAATTTCAGCGACAACCGTTAGGAGCATTTGAACCTGTTTCTATAGATTTAGTACGGACAATCGTGATGAAAAGTGCACCAAAGTCTTGTGAACTTGAGCCAGTTCCGACATCACTGCTGCTTGAGTGCTTAGAACCAATATTGCCTTCACTAACTGATGTTACTAATCTCTCTCTCTCTCTCTCTCTCTCTCTCACACACATCAGGGGAATTCCCATCATTTTTCAAAACTGCCATCGTAAAGCCACTGCTGGAGAAACCAACACTGGACCATAACGATTTAAAGAACTACCACCCAGCTTCTAATCTCCCTTTCATATCAAAAATCTTAGAAACGGTTGTTCTAACTCAACTTGTATCTCATTTGAATTCAAACAGTCTTTTTAGCAATGTACATTCTGCACATCGCCCTTGCACAGTACGGAAACTACTCTTCTGAAAGTATTTATTGACATTCTCTCCGCTTTGGATAGTGGAAAGATTACCGTCCTCACTCTCCTGGATTTATCTGCAGCATTTGACACAATAGACCATGATAAATTACTTCACCGTTTCAGCATGTATTTGGCATTCAGAATATAGCCTTACAGTGGTTCAAGTCCTACTTAGTGAACAGGACACACATTATATCTGCAAATGGAATACACTCCAGCCCAGTTGACGTATGTTATGTTGTTCCACAGGGATCTGTTATTGGACCTGTTCTCTTCATTCTGTACACTCAGCCGCTCTCAAGTGTCATAGATCATCACCCAGTGTCTCACCAATTGTACGCTGATGACACCCAAATATACAAGTCTAGCCACCCAACTGAAGTTGATGCTACCATCCATGGAGTAGAGAAGTGCATTTCGGATGTGAAATCATGGATGACATGTAACAAGCTGCAGATGAATGATGATAAAACTGAGACTATTCTGATCACAACACAAAGACTTTCTCATTCACATCATTTACATCAGACAATAAATATCAGCAACACCAACATTAAATTCTCTCTGTCAGTACGGAATCTAGGTGTTACTCTAGACAGTACTTTCACATTGCATCAGCATGTCATGAACATCTGCAGGGCTGCATATCTTGAACTGAGACGCATCAGTTTCATTCCTAAATATCTTTTTGTTGATGTCACGAAAACACGTGTGTGTTGATTAGTACTTTCAAGACTGGACTATTGTAACTCATTTCTGTCTGGCTCATCACAATATTTACTCCAGAAACTTTAAAAAGTTCAAACCACAGCTGCACGGATCATCTTTAGAGTACCTCGATCAGAGCACACCTTACCACTGCTCTGTACTCTACACTGGCTATCAATTCGATAAAGAATCAAACACCAAATTTTTTCTATGTGCTATATTTCAATGACAGACTCCAGTCCAATATACTTCTCCGGCCTCACCCATGTGTATACAAAAGCTAGATCCTTACGCTCTTCTTCTGATAATCGTATACTCATTGTTCCCCAGGCGAAAACAAAGTCATATGGGCAACGTTCGTTTGCATACCAGGTCCCTGCGACGTGGAACGAATTGCCCATTGAAATTAGACACAAAGACATAGTGGTCCTTTTAAGAGTGCTCTGAAGACTCACCTGTTTCGACTTTAGGGACAAACATAGCGACCTAATCATGTTTTGTATCTTATATATTTTCAGCATGGTTTTTTATGTTTTCCAATTTCATTGTTTTTGTCATTTGTTGTTCTGTAGTGTAGACATATCATTATTGATGGTGTAAAGCGCTTAGAGCTTTTAAAGATTAGGCGCTATACAAAGTTCTCATTATTATTATTATTATTATTATTATTATTATTATTATTATTATTATTATCTCATGACGTCATTGAATTTATTTCAGGTTTAACATCATACTCGTAGAAGAGAAAAACTGTTAAATCACAGGAATAATTACTTTTACTCGTAGCTAATTTAAATATAATTACTATACACTGTCATAATTGATTAAAATCTAATTACTCTACAGGAATTGTATAATTAAAATGTAATTTCTCTACACTGTCATACTTTACTAAGGGGCCCCAAGTGGCCGAGTGCTCTAAAGCGCATTCCGTTACGGATCACTGCCGTCTCACCTCTGTCTGCGTCGCTTCGAGTCTAAGATTCGGCTAATGTAGTTATGTGAGAAAGCTTGCCAGTAGCTTCACGTGGGTTGGTGGTTCTTTCCGTGGGTTTTCCCGGGTTCCTCCTCCCCCAATAATATAGCCTATCGTGTGCTGAAAAATGGCGTTAAACCCTAAAATACAAACAAAAACATACTTTACTAAAATGTAATTACTCTACACTGTCATACTTGACTTAAATGTAATTACTCTACACTGTCATACTTGACTTAAATCTAATTTCTCTACACTGTCATACTTCACTAAACTGTAATTACTATTCAGTCATACTTGACTAAACTATAATAACTCTACACTATCATACTTGACTTAAATGTAATTACTCTACACTGTCATACTTGATTAAAATGTAATTACTCTACATTATCATACTTGACTTAGATGTAATTACTCTACACTCTCATACTTGACTAAAATGTAATTACTATTCAGTCATACTTGACTTAAGTTTAATTTCTCTACACTGCCATACATGACTAAAATGTAATTACTCTACTCTGTCATACTTAACTAAAATGTAATTACTCAACACTTTTTACTGATCAAAATCTAATACTCTACACTGTCATTATTGACAGGAATCTAATTATTCTCTGTTTGTCATAACTGATTAAGATCTGTTTGCTCAACACTGTGCACGATTTACATCTCCATTAACATATATGTTATAAGAAAAAGCATATCAGTTACAAAACACACACACACACACACACACACACACACACACACACACACACACACACACACACACACACACTTATCCTACAGGTGTATGTGTCTTTCTTAAACACGTATACCGCACTGAAGATTAAAATTAGCACATGCCGTTTAAGTCTGGTTCCCTGCTTCGTGTGATCCATGCGTTAAACTCCACTATACTAAGTCAGGCGAACCCCTCGTGGAATACGGTTGCTATTTCCATTCTAATACTTGACAAGGTATGTGTCATGTATAACGAGATATCAATATCGATGTAAACTTGACCAAGGAATTTATTGCAACTAGAATGTTTTAGATGACATGCTATATTTGCAAAACAATCGTTACTCTCACCCCCTCGTGAAAGAGGTGTGATATTTTCGTATTAATCTTGAGCTATATTTACGCTGTACCTCATCTTAAATCAATTTCGACGTAATATTGATCATAGATGGGCAATGTTGACACAATATCGTTATATTTGTAACAAAGATAATTGCATGAATGAATTTGTCGATAAGTTTGCACACAAGATTACGACTGATATAACAGGGAACCAAACTAACTCGCATTCTTCTCAATATGCGCAATGCAGGTCAACTGACGTAAACATTTTCCTGGAATGTTAGTCACCTCCGAATGAGCGTGTAAGTACAGTACTTTCCTTTACATAACTGTCTTTGACATTGAGTTAGCCTATATATTATTACCCTACAGCAAGAAGGCAAAGAAAGTTTTTGATATTTCTAGGTGTACCTAGTAGATCAATACGAACGATCATAACATGTTTTGATAATGACTTGTCCTATCGGATTCCGTGATCATCAAATTTTATGACTTTAATGCTCATTTGATAAAATAGTTATCAATTTTAGACCTGTTATACAATATTCGACTTGTAATACACTGTTTTCGTTTGTATAGAGCTATATATAATTAATTATACATGCGTGTTTTTGCTGTGACGTCATACTCATATCAGTCGTAGCTCAGGTAACCAAGGTGCATACCGTAAACAACTGTGTAAGCTCAATCATAATTAAACGTTTTTAAAGCGACGATAACACATGTGAACTCTCAACACAAACTTTGGTGACTTTTCCATTTGTGTGCTTACGGCTGAAGTACTGGTTCAAATGTTTTCATAGAGTTCTAGTTAGCTCAGTATGAGCATTTAAATGCAATGATTTCCTTCTTGGAGAATGCCGAGTTGAAACGACGCCTACATATTTATCGTGACGAATGGGTAGATACCATATTGGCTAGTCATTAGTTGCAACAAAATTGACACAAAATCAATATACAAATGGATTACTGAACACACTATAAATAAGGACAAAAACAAAATAGAGCAAGGAAACTTAAACATTAATTGGAATATGGTCTGGGGAAACTGGGTCAAATTAGGATCACTTAAAATAAAAAACCTCCTGTTCAAATACATGCATGATGCGTGGTTGACAGGAGTGTTCGCACTGAGACGGCATATGATCAGAGTATCGCCGAAATGTCCACTGTGCAAAAACTTTAATTTCACAAAAAAATTATAATGGTGCAATGTAAAAAAAGTGAAGCAATAGACCAGAGAGAGTTGCCTTGATAATAAAAATCATCTCAACTCAACCATACAATGGTAGACAATTTTTATATGTAGACGGACATTTTTTTTTACAGAGAAATTACTTTACGAAATAACAGATTTTATTTTGAGGAATACGGGAGCATGATTCCAAATTATCATAATTGGGAAACACATTAGATAGGGAAATAAAAACTGGGGGGGGGGATACAGGGATCTCAGAAAGAGAAGTAAGGAAAACACGGGGCTCAATCACATGGTGCCACGCGAAGTGGGCAGGCACTGTCTTGTTCTAAACAACGTATATATATATATATATATATATATATATATATATATATATATATATATATATATATATATATATATATATATATATATATTTGGATTTATAATTTCAACTTTACGCTATGAGTGATTCGAATGTCAATCATTCCAAAGTCATTGGCGGGATGGCTCTTGAAAACGTTTACTATGTTTGGGAAAAAAAATAGTAAAGACGGGTTTCTTTGTTGATATATCCCAACAACAGGAATAACAGAGATTTGTTGCATGACAAAAGCATTATTCATCTTAAAATGTTCTTCCTGTTTTGGAAAGTTCAGATCCTTTCTGAAATTAAGTTTAAAGGCTTTAGCACAAAACGAAGGTTAAAAGAAGACAAGTGTGGATAGAAAAGAGAAATTTAATATATATATAGTAACCACTATATTACTCCAGTCTATTTTAGAGCACTTTGTACTATTTGTGGTGGTGATTAAATATTTAGATTAGACATTCTTAGTATTGATTTAAGGGTATTGTTTATGTGTTAGAATTTGAACATAATGATGTAGTTCTGTTTTTCATGTGTGTGACAGTACACAGTGAATAATGAGGTATACAATTGTGAAAATAATAGGAACGTGTTTACGTAGTATTTACATACCATCATAAGTCAATACATGCATTGTTTCTTGGGATCTTGGGCTATTAAAGAGACATAATGATATATAAACATTTGTCATTCCTGCGTCAGTTAAAAATTTATACTTTTGAATTAAAAGATCCTAATTAAATATGTATATTCTCGATTAAGTTTTATTGATAATTGGAGTTCATTAGTATAGTTTAAATCCTACAAATTATATTGTGGTATACTAGTGTATTACCTCGTGCAGTTTATTTTTGTGAAACCAGTTGTAGCCAAAGCTCATATTAAAAACATGTCTTCGTTTTGTGCATTAAGCACATAACAAAATAGTTATGAACTGGTGTTGTGCAGCGTTTACAGGGCGATTTATCCATGAAGCATTCATAGACAGGAATACATTGTATGTCCTTGGGTAACATATGTCGCTCAGTTGCAGCATATTTTGGGAAAAAATATTTTTTTTCTCTCTGCCTTTAAAACAGTAAAAGTTCAAGATTCAAAATAAAAATTCGAAAGTTAAATTAAAACAAACTATTTTATATCGGAAAGACATAAATTGGTTTCAGCTAGTGTATTATGTTGAGCTATATAAAATTTGTTACTAATCTTGTTTCATCTGTGGAGAAGACTGAAGAAGAATAAGGCAATAATTACATCCAAAGAGAAACGTGCCTACCTCGACACTCTCTCTCTCTCTCTCTCTCTCTCTCTCTCTCTCTCTCTCTCTCTCTCTCTCTCTCTCTCTATCTATCTATCTATCTATCTATCTATATATATATATATATATATATATATATATATATATATATATATATATATATATATATATATATATATATATAATTGTATGCCTCATTATTCACTGTGTACTGTCACACACACACACACACAACAGAACCACATCATTATGTTCAAATTCTAACAAATAAACAATACCATCAAATCAATACTAAGAATGCCTAATCAAAGTATTTAATTACCACCATAAATAGTACAAAGTGCTCTAAAAAAAACGTCTGGGACATTATAATGGCTACTGAATCAGAAATATATTATATTACATATATGTAGTCGTGGCTAACGTACCCAAGGTTCATACCGTAAACCACTTTGTAAAAGATCAATCGTAATTAAACGTTTTTATAGCAGACAACAACAACCTCTCACCACAAACTGTGGTGACTCTCCCATTTGTGTGCATACGGTTGAAGTACTGGCTTAAATGCTTCATGGAGTTATAGTGAGCTCAGTATGAGCGTTTAAATGCACTAATTTTCTTTTTGGAAAATGCCGAGTTTAAACGACGCCTACATACTTGTTGTGACGAGTCGGAATATACCAGATTAGATAGTGAAGAGTTGCATCATATTCGGATGGTGCAAAATGATGCATAAGTAAAATCATGATTATGTCACTGAAGGTGCTAAAGGTCAATCACATAAATCTCAAAGTTTAGTCAGACTAAGTTTTAAATCAGTCACTGATACCTCCTAGACACTTTTTAGACCGTGTCGACACTTTTTAGACAGTCTCGCTCTTCATAGTTCTTATTGTTTTTGCGCGGGAGACCATACATTAACCAAACAGTTTAAATAATAATAAGAATGCATTACATAGTCGGTAGACTTTGTCTATAGTGTGTGAAGTTTTATATTTTTCATATTATAACGTGAACATACCACTTCATCTGATTCTGATTGGTCCAAAGAAGCCAATGCAATTAGTGTGCAGTTTTCCTGTTACTGAATGGCTGCGATCCTGTGAAAACTATTTTAACACCGCCTTCAATAAAGAATTTTGGCCACCGTTTGTCTCTGTTAATATTAGCTCTTTCATCCAGGAATGGAGATGCGCAGATGAATCATCCACCTGACTGTACCATTCTTCGCAAAGCCAATGCATACCATTGCTTAGAAAGCTGAATAGGCCCATCCTTTGTGTGCGAATGAAACTTATTGCACTCAATGAAACATGTCTCATATAGAAGATACGTTTGAAATATTTAGCCAATCAGCTAAACTTGTTAATGCATCGAGAGAGTTAAAAGAAAGATAAACATGAGTCAAAATTCGAGCATCCTGTTCTTTTGAACACAGCTTGATAAGCTTAATCATTCTGAATAGCAATGCCATATTAAATGTGCCAGAGAGAATACAGTCTTTTTCTTCAGGCACATTTGCAAACACTTTTCGTTGTCCTAATGAACTAAGAGGCTCTGGGTACGTATTCATCCAAAGACCAAATATGTCTCATGGTTTTGTTCCTGACACAGAAAATCCGAGTTGAAACGCAGACAATATAAACGATGGTTCCCTTGTAGGACCTAGCAAATATCCGAGCTGTTTAATCTAAAAACGTTCAGTTAAGCAGTCACTGACCAATATACTCTTAAGGATATAAAAATGTAGATTTAGGAAGGGAATGTTACTCTGGCTGCAGTGCCTAATATTGTCCAGGGCCTAAATAGTCTTTCCCGTTCAAGTTTATTGACAGTATCATTGACAAACTAATGAATTATTTTCTGAGTATATTGTAAAACAAACTGCAACACAATTTTTATATGTACACAGATCATGGTTCCGTAATTTTTATGGGTGATTTTAAATCCAATCCCAGTATGCATTATCTGGCACAGGAAATAACGAACTGCGTTCCCATAGTTAGCAGCATTTGTTTCGTTCAATAATTTTGATTATTGTAACGCACTGGTCGCGTGTTTCTTTTTCTGTTGTGATAATATCTTAAATTGATCTCATCGTTAATAACAAGTCCAGAATAGATATAGTCAAATAGACTATGTTTATCTATTTCGGTGCACTGTCTTGTTCTAAACAACGTACATATATTTGGATCTAGAATTTCAACTTTACGTTATGAGTGATTCGAACGTCATTGATTCCAAGGCCAGTGGCGGGATGGCCATGAGAAACGTTTAGTATGTATGGGAAATATATAGCAAAGTCTGGTTTCGTTGTTGATAAATCCGAACAACAGGAACAACAGAGATTTGTTGCATGGCAAAAGCGTTATTGATCTTAAAATGTCCTTCCTGTTTTGGAAAGTTTAAATCCTTTTCTAACCTCTTTTGAAATTAAGTTTAAAGGCTTTAACACAAAACGAAGGTTAAAAGAAGACAACTGTGGACAGAAAAGAGAAAGTTTAGTATATATATATATATATATATATATATATATATATATATATATATATATATATATCTATATATATATATATATATATATATATATATATATATATATATGTCTGTATATATTCTGATTCAGTAACCATTATATTGTCCCAGTCTTTTTTTTTTAGAGCACTTTGTACCATTTATGGTGGTGATTAAATACTTTGATTAGACATTCTTAGTATTGATTTAATGGTATTGTTTATTTGTTAGAATTTGAACATAATGATGTGGTTCTGTTTTGTATGTGTATCACAGTACACAGTGAATAATGAGGCATACAATTGTGAAAATAATAGGAACCTGTTTACTTAGTATTTATGTACCATCATAAGGCAATTCATACATTGTTTCTTGGGATCTTGGGCTATTAAAGAGACATAATGATATATAAATATTTGGCATTTCTGCGTCAGTCGAAAAATTATACTGTAGAATTAAAAGGTCCTAATTAAATATGTATATTCTCTATTAAGTTTTATTGATAATTGGAGTTCATTGGTATAGTTTAAATCCAGTCAAAGATTATTGTGTTAAACTAGTGTATTATCTCGTGCAGTTTATTGTTGTGAAACCAGAGGTAGCCAAAGCTCATATTAAAAACATGTCTTCGTTTTGTGCATTGAGCACATATCAAAATAGGAACAGGTGTTGCGCAGCGTTTACAGGGCGATTTATCCATGAAGCATAATAGACAGGAATACATTGTATTTCCTTGGGTAACACGTGTCGCTCAGTTGTAGCATATTTTGGGAAAAAATATTTTTCTCTCTGCCTTTACAACATTAAAAGTTCAAAATTCAAGATAAAAATTCGAAAGTCAAATTAAAACAAACTATTTTATATCGCAAAGAGATAAATTGGTTTCAGCTAGTGGGTTATGTTGAGTTATTGTAAAATTTGTTACTACTCTTGTTTCATCTGTAGAGAAGACTGCCTGTATTCTCTACCACACGGTTATATTTTTGTTCTTATTTATTTCATAGCTGCATGTAAGTTTTTTTCATCCGACTGAGATATGTTATGGGGTCATATTATTGATAAATTCTGTATGCATGTCTACATGTGTTTTAATTTACTCACCATTCCATTTTTAATTTTATCAATGCTCTTTCGGGAATGGTCAATACTTTACTAGTTCTTATTACTAATTACGTATTTCCATAACCTGTGTGGCACCTGATGGCCGAGTGGTCCATGACAGCCACCTTTACAGAGCAATCAGATCTTGTATCTGTCCGCGTGGGTTCGAATGTTGGCTCAACAAACTTTGGTATGCGAGTAAGCTTGCCAGTAGCTATTAATAGGTCGGTGGCTTGTTTCGGGGGTTATCCTCCACCAAATATAATAGTTAGCACAAAACCACAAATCTGTTTATGTTTATCTCAGCTATTGCTTTCATCTGGACAAATTAATTGTGTTAGAAACGTTTGACCGTTCGCCTTTTTGCTGTCATTATAATGTACTTTAATGTTATTAATTCAACTTTCTGCCTTGAGCTTACTGATGTCACCTTGTGTAGTTTAATCATTTAGTTCATTTTGCATAATCAAATTGTAAACTGAAGAAGCGATGATAAATATTTAACATACCTAATGTTAGAAATAGTTTCGCTTTTTTCCATGCTGGATGTGCATATTTCACTCAGAGCTGTTAAAAACACTATATTTTGTTTTTGAATTTGTATGCTTAACTGTACTATTCATAACGCAGAGAAAATAAAGATATCAGTCTAATTCCACAATTTCTTGTGTCAGCCTGACAAGACCGTTAGCAACATACACAGATTTTTGAATGTAAATACAGTTTTTCACCATTCCTTGTTGTAAAGATTAAGTTAACCTGTATAGCAAATAGTGGGAAAATATTTATTCCCGGATCCATCCTCAGTAAAAATTTCAATATAAAGCAACAGAGTTGAGGAAAACCTTACTATGTCAAAATTATAGAGGGCAATGTTTTGTCACCAGTTGAGATTAGAACTTAAAACTCATACACCAAGCTTACCCCACTCCATCCCCCTCGCTTCTCACACACACACACACACACACACACACACACACACACACTTTGATGAATTTTAACATGCTTAACTTAAGACTGGAGTAAATTTGAATATTTTCATATCTAGGTTTTACGAATAATTACATTTCCAAATATATTCAGCTTTATCCTTATGTATGATTTCTTACGTATCCTAAACAAACAAACATATATATATATATATATATATATATATATATATATATATATATATATATATATATATATATATATATATATATATATATATAATGTGGTCATGTGTACCCACAAAAATACCCACAAAAAGCAGAAAAAGCATTATCTTGAATTCTTGAATTCCGAGAATTCCCTTTCTCACAAGAGACTCTTGCCTACAAATGCATTAGGTTAGGTTAGAAAACAGGTTATTGCTAACATGTATATCTACCAACGCTTGAAATACTTCATCTCTAGTTGCGTTAGATAAAGTATCATATTCTTATAAAGACAGATAACTGTACCTGAACATACGTGCCTTATTAGTTTATTATACTGTTCTTCGAACTGAAATTCATTGCCATCCTACCTGGCCTATCACTTTTCTGACGGTGGTGTAAATGTAATGTTGCACTTTTAGCTTGGTTTGTATAACACTTTTTGAATGTAGTTATTGAATTCTATGGATGTACAATAGCCATCTTGAAACAGACGAGACCAATTTCCCCAATTCACTTTTGCGAGTCGACTCGACAAACGGTGGCCAAAATTCTTTATTGAAGGCGGTGTTAAAATAGTTTTCACAGGATCGCAGCCATTCAGTAACAGGAAAACTGCACACTAATTGCATTGGCTTCTTTGGACCAATCAGAATCAGATGAAGTGGTATGTTCACGTTATAATATGAAAAATATAAAACTTCACACACTATAGACAAAGTCTACCGACTATGTAATGCATTCTTATTATTATTTAAACTGTTTGGTTAATGTATGGTCTCCCGCGCAAAAACAATAAGAACTATGAAGAAATACATAGAACAATGACAAAAAAATGTGCTATTGTTCTTTTCCACACGCTTTGTACATGCATTTGAAGATAAAACATATGATGTAAATGAATTAATATCACATCATACACGTAATATATATTATATTAAGAAAATTCTAGATCTGTCAGGAAACAGTCTTTATTTAAAATTTAAAAGCACTTTTTGAGATATATTTCACAAGGTTTAAGCTGCACAAAAGTTGCTTATAAATGGTAAGATATATAAAATGCAACAGGTTATTTTTGCACAATATAAAATAAATCTTGAAAAATGAAACAAGTTGTTAAGCATTTTATCAGAAATTTTACAAGTACTGCATAGTTTCTAAGAACTTATAAGTAATTCTGATTTCAAAAGAAAACAGTTCATACCAATTGTAAGACTTATCAAAGTTCAGTGATATGTCATGTTCTTATAAAAATATGATATAATAATCTTCACAACATTTATAATACTTTATAACAACACAAACTATGACTGTATCATTTACAACGTATGTACAGTTTAATATCCAATAGTTGAAATATCCTTTACCATCTCATTATTAGACAAACGAATTATTATTTCAAAAATATATTTTCGATTTAGAGGCGGTTTTATTAATATCTCACAATTTAACATAAAAAGTATTATTGTTTTAATCCCATCTTTATCTTGTTCTACTTTACAGGAAAATGAGCAAGTTGTTTTCATTGCGATACTATGCTGTGTGCTTAATGTTAGAACATTTGTTTCTCCAAAGAATGACGTCATTTGCCTTGGGTAAGTAATAGTAACATAGTCATATCAAAAGTTGCACATTACGAGGATTTGAAATTAACAATGTCTAATTTAAGACAATAAAACGTTCTTGAAAAAAATGTAAAGTATTAATTGAAAAAGTGTACACCAACACAAAAGAGATAAATAAAAATCTACATACCCGAAAAAAATTAGTAAAAACAGTTAGCTGTCATATAATTATATTTGAGACTTTATAAATACTAAACGGTCTGTTGGATGATTGCTATCGGAAGATAGGAAACATCTGACACAAACATGCTTTGCAATTTAAAGTTGTTAACTGAACAATGCACGTTTATTTACAATGGATTCTTAAGTATCGTGTCCACTGACATCTATCATGTAACCTGAGAAAGTCGATATCTTGATAAAGACCTTGAAATGCTCACTTTTAACAGATTACAAGGCAACACATATTGACATTTAAAGTTTGATCACTGCTGCAATAGATTCTTTCCCATGCCATTTGTTGTCTGACATTTATCGTTTTTAATGTTCGTACAAATATGTTTTCCTGCATTTTATAAAGGTTCATTTGAATCAGTCTCCGCAGCAAAGTGTGAAAATGAGGATGCTAACCTGATATGGCGGAATACGCCAGCATATTCTTTGAATGATGTCAAGGCTATGACATGGTACAAAGGGAAAGATAGTCTTATAGCAAGCTGGCTGGAGGGGAAAGTGTTCAAGGAATACCCTCCATATATCGGCCGATTGATGCAGATAGGAGAAACTGGCATAAAGATAAAAAGAGCAAACCGATCAGACAGTGGATATTACTGGTTATCTCTGACGCTTGCGTCCATAGATCACAAATTAGAAGCAGCAACTCATCTTGAAGTTATAGGTACATGTAGTTTTTGTGCTTTAAAAAATGGGGAAATAACAAAATATTATGAGATTGTAAAACAAACATGAAGAAAAGTATAATAATAACATCATATATTTATATTTTAATTATATTTAAGTTTCAGAATACAAATCAAGTTAGTTGACTCAGTTTGTTTACGAGTTAAAATACCACGTTGAACACAGGCGGCAATGACATCCACTGGGCAGAGTTAGTAAGAAAGAAATTTTTCTATGCTCTTTTCTAGACATTGGAGTGTATAATGAATTGAGTATTATGCAAAAGACAATAACTATTAGTATTATATTTTCGACAGTCGCGCCATCGAGTCAATGTAAGCCGAACATTACAGATGAAGGGCCAATTCTGAAGGCGGAGGTACCTTCTGTGGGGTGCGGCACACCTCCTCTTTCACCGAAATGGAAAAATACTAGCAAGACTTTGATCCAAGAGGTGATTTTTCCTTCTTTAATAATGTTAGGATATTTAATTCACATTGCTTTTTTTCTTAGCAATTGTATTCATTGCATGCTTATTGTAATGTAACATTGTAAGTTTGCTTGACTGTGTCCAAAACTGAGGTCATTTCTGTTTGACCCAAACGGATTTGTACTATTTTATTCTGTGCAAACAACTAATACATAGTTAAATTAGTTTTTTTTATCCTTGATATCTTAGCACAATCAAGTTGTATTTTATGATGTGACCTTTAATTTTGTGCTGTATTTTATTTCTTCAAATTATAAATTTCAAGTAATTTTTGTCTCTGGAAATACCAAACTGCTCTGATAAACTTCTTGGACAGAGACAGTAACTCGAATTTATAGAGAATTTAAACCTGGAATTGTTTGACTTTGGTTTAACAAAAGACTGTTTATACTTCAACATTTTAATAACTACCACAGATACGCCACCGACTTCAGTTTTTGGAGTTATTATGGAGTCCTGTTGAATTATATTCAGGACTTAAATTACTATTTTGCTTTCTTGTCATTTTTACTTTGTGTTCAAGGTAAATCAATTATTTCTTACAGTTTACAAAGGTTGGGTGTCTGTCACGCCTTTATTTTACTGATTTTAATGGCATAGACTCGTAACAAACATCATGTCGATAACAAATTGAGTGGTGTGATGTAGGCTAAATTTTCAAGATATAATATCCATATCTCGCTTTTGGATGATTCTACACATTTGTCTGGATATAAACTATTCTACTCTAAAGCATTCTCCACACTATAGAATGTCTCTAATTAATTAGATGAGAAACTTACATCCACAAAAAGCTATCGGCAAATTTATTGCTAATGTGATGTAATGCCGAGTTTGATGCAGAGCCTTTAAACGTAACATGCTAGATGGAAACAACCATTAACGTCCTTCAGTCCTCAAATAGAAGACACTTATCACATAATTTAAGTCCGATATATCCACATTCACACCATAAATTCAAATGATCACACTGCTTAAAATAAAACGCCATCTTTATCCTTTAGACTGATAAGGCATTTTTGACATAGACGTTAAATGCAATATTTCATTTATATTTGTGTTAAATTTATTTTTACATTGGTATCCATATCTCACGTTATGCTCCTTCAAATGAAACTTTTTTTATATTTATATTACAATGATTGTATTTAATCGTCTGTCACCATATTAAAGTCACTATAAATTAACGATTTGGAGTTCAAACATGTTATCTGTTTGTTTACCCAGAATGAATTTTGAGGCATTCTTCGGGTATTAAAAGTTGTTGTAAATCAGCGAACAAAGAACGAAGCCAAATATTATAATTACAGAAACACACTCCCTTTATTTCCAATGACGTCACAACGGCACATATTGCTGTGTAAAATGTTATGAGTATACTTTCCCTTTTCTTTAGCTTACAATATTGCTACAAAAAGAACAAGACACAACTTTGTTGCCATTTATCGCGAAAGACGTTATTATTGGGATAACAAATTATGTAGAAAAGACAAAATCTTGTAAATTGTGGTTTTTATCAAAGAAATTTTGCATTGAGGACAAAATAGTAAATTGCCGCTCTAATTGAAATTGAAATAAGGGATACAATTATTATTTTTCCCTTTGTGATACTTATTAACTTTTGTTATTGCTATATTTACCAAATTGCGCATGCGCTTACTTCCGAAATCTTGTTATAAATTCTTATCTCATTTTGACCTAACGTTACAAGGATAACGCCTTGCCTTATATGTGAAACTTAACTAAATATATATATATATATATATATATATATATATATATATATATATATATATATATATATATATATATATATATACATATATATATATACATATATATATATATATATATATATATATATATATATATATATATATCTATCTATCTATATATATATATATATATATATATATATATATATATATATATATATATATATATATATATATATATAATGAGATTATAATGTAGAGACTAACAGTAATACATATAACTGCATATTTTATATATATATATATATATATATATATATATATATATATATATATATATATATATATATATATAAATAAATACAATATATCAAATCATCCACTAAAATTCTATACAATTTTATATAATGCCTTAGTATTAAGGCCATTGGGATAAACAGGATCTAACCGATTAATCCAATAACTTTCTTTAATGAGTCTGTTCATTTCTCCGTGCACAATATCGATTGGCATAAAAGAAAAATCCCTTAAAGAGTGATTATTTGTATTAAAATGCATTTAAACATTAGAGGAGAACTGAGGATCCATATAATTTTTTATATGAAAGCGGTGATTATTCATTCTCTTAGAAACTTGTTGAAGTGTTTGTCCAACATATTGCATGTTACATTTTTTACAGGTTATCAAATAAATTACATCAGTTGATATACAATCAGTGTTATAACGTAGAGAAAACATTTCTTTAGTATTGGAGCTACTAAAATAGGTACTTTCTGTAATATTAGCACATTGAGAGCACCTACGTCTGTTGCATTTAGATGACGAAAAACATCTTTGAAAATTTTTTGTCGGTTTAGTTCTGATCAAAAGATCTTGTAAATTCCTAGGTCTTCTATAAGCAAGAATTGGCTTGCTCTTGTAAAGTGTTTTGACGCTGTTTTTTTCTGATAAGTTAAGGAGAGTCCAATATTTATTAATTATAAGGCCTATATTTGGCAAAGATGGATTATATTGTATTATGAAAGGAATTATATTTTTATCTTTCGTACATTCTGCTGTATTTAAAGCATCATTTTGGGTAAGAATACAGACTTTACTTACAGCAGACTCTATTACATGTATAGGATAATTTCTTTTTATGAAATATGTTTTTAATTCATTTAAAGAATGTTTTAATTGATGATCGTCTGAAATGATACGTCGATATCTTTTCGCCTGACTATAAGGTATGCCGTTTTTACATGACCTGGGATGACAAGACGAATATTCCACATATTGGTGGATATTAGTTTCTTTTACGTGAACATTTGTAGAGATAGTATTATCAGGATTTTTCATCACATTTACATCTAGAAAGGATACATGCGTAGTGGATGCAGTGTAAGTAAATTTAATTGTGGGGTGAAAATTATTTAGGCTATTAATAAATTTGTGTAGATCTTCTTCTGAGTGGTTCCAGATCATAAATATATCATCTAAAAATCTTAGCCAAACAGTGGGCTTAAGATTCTCGTTTTCAAGAAAATCTTTTTCTAATTTACCCATGAAAAGGGAAGCATATGAAGGAGCCATAGGACTACCCATTGCCGTACCCATTATTTGAATGTAATTAGTACCATTAAATTGGAAATTATTATTTTCCAAGATAAGAGTTATTATTTTACAAATATCTTCACTCGATAGTCTGTTATTATTAAGAGTGTTGTCAAGAAAATATTTACACGCCTTAATACCATCTGCATGCGGTATGTTTGTATACAATGATGTAACATCTAAAGATACAAGGAGGGAATTATGAGATAGTTGTGGAATAGACTTCAACTTTTTTATGAAATCAGTAGTATCTTTAATATATGAAGGAAGCGATTTCATGAAAGGCTGCAAAATACTATCTATAAATTTGGATAAGTTCTCTGTATATGAATTACAACCTGATATAATTGGTCGTCCTGGATAATTTAAAGGTAATGTATGATCAGGAAATTTATGAGTTTTGGTCAATATGTAGAACTGGGGTGTACGTATTTTGAGAGGAAAAGTATCAAATTTTTCATATACGGAACTATTATTCTTAGATATTTCATCAATGCATGTGGAAATTTTAGATTTAATTTCTAATGAAGGGTCTTTATCGACTTTTTGATAGTACTTTTCATCATTTAATTGACGTTCAACTTCTTTAACATAGTCTTCCTGATTCATAATAATAATATTATTTGATTTATCAGCCTTTTTAATAACAATACTCTCGTCATTAATTAAATTATGTAAAGACTCCATTTCTTTCTTAGAGATATTACTATAACCTCTCTTATGAGGAATATTGTGTAATATTTCTTGTGTGATAGCTTCAATGTAAAAATCTAAATGGGAGTCACGTCCACTCGGTGGTGTAAATGATGATTTGTTTTTATTGAAATAACCCATATTTTTTGAATTGAAAGAATCTGATTCACAATTAGAGTTGCTGCTTGATTTATCATAAAAAAAATCTTTTAATTTTAGGCTTCTAGAAAAATTGAAAATTTCTTCAGCTAATTTAATTTTATCATGAGATTTTGGTTTGGGACAAAATTTTAATCCTTTACTTAAAAGTATGTAATCATTATCCGTTAGTTTTTTACGTGATAGGTTTAACACTGTCTCTTTACCTCTCTGAATTTGTTTTCTCCGTTTTTGTTCTTTTTTCCATTGTCTCCTACTACTAAATCTCTGGAATCTCCTGTTATTTTGTCTTGGTAAGTCTTTTGTATTAATTGTTCTAAAACTTTGACAAGGTGTGTCAAAGTTTTTGTCATGGTCACTGACTCCGATTCCCCCATGATTACGGCCTCTGCGTAACTTTTCTTTGTTGTACTATGGGGAGACCAGTTTTTTTGTTGCTCTTGCTGATCTTTACTGTTCTTGTTTGAATTTATCACATTCCTTTTTACCTCTCCCGTTTTGCTTGTTGATGCTTTTGGTACAGCTGTAGGTGTTACATTTTTCAATGTTGTAATTTGGTTCGGTTTTGAAGATTTCTGTTTGGGTGTATCTTTTCTCTGCTGTTGTGATGCTGTTTTAACATTTGAATGATTAACTGAATGTTTGTTCTTTGAATACCGCTGTTTTTGCTGTTGTTTTTGCATCGTATAACGTGCTCCATTCTTCTTCTCTAGTTGACTTTGTCCTTTATTTTCTCGCAATTTATGAATTTTTTTGTTTTGCTTGAGAAGTATACTATTTTTTGAAGATTCTGTTTTTTTCATACACTTCTTGATCAAAGTCAAAAAGACTATGTCCGTCAAGTTTCTTTTTAAGTTTATCTCTAGCATTTTCCATTTGCTTTCCTATGTCTAGGGATATTTTCTTTTGTTCTTCTGCAAGTCTCTCGCATATATTTAATGAAACTTTATCCAAAAGGTTGTCAATTGATTTTTGGAATTCTTCACCGCCGTTTCCAATGTAAATTTTAAGTTTTAACTGTAGTCCTGACGGAATTATCCCTTCTTCGACACAGTTGTTTAAAAAGCTGCTGTGAAGACTTCTTTTCATTTGTTTTTCTGAAAGTTTTAGAATTTCGAATTTTAAAGACGTCAAATCTTCCGGCGGATCACTTTTTGATGCCATTGTGTTGTTGATAAAAATTCAGGGGATAAAAAAACAACACAAACGCCGATAAACTTGTGCGACTAGTTTCGCATTTATGCTTCTTCAGGCACAAACTTTATTTGAAAGAAACTGATGACGTCTATAAAGTTATAAACAATTACGTCATTAACATAACGTCATGCTTTTGAAAGAAGCGGATGACGTCTATATGTCAATAATTACGTAATTGACATAACATCATAATTTATATTCTTTATTATACAAATATCATATGTACAACTGGATCAGAATGATGCATGAGTCTCTAATGAAAACTGAGAGTGAGATTATAATGTAGAGACTAACAGTAATACATATAACATATAAAATGGAAAATAAATTACAAACTTTTAATTTGACGTTTTGGAATGAAGGATTACTTGACCAATATTTAACAACAACTGTGCTGCTAAAATTTGGTCACGGCATTGAAAAAAAAAACAGTTTCTCATTCATGTTTGTTGCAGTACTCTTTCTTAGATATTGGTAATCGTTTATGAATGAATCTAAAAAATATGCGTTCCATGTAGTTGTAATAATGATTTCCTAGGTGTCAAAAAGAGGTCATAGTGATTGCATTGTTTTGAAATTGTTTTGAAATTTCCTCAATATTAAGTTATGTTACAACGATTATCTATTGTTTGTAACTTTGTGTTTCAAACGTAAAGGTCTTCACGAAACAAATAATGTTTCGTTATTTCCAATTGAAGAAGGCACCTTGATTGGTTGCAAATTAAATGTTTGTGACTATTGTACCAACATGCCATGATATAAAATTTGTAATCACAAAATGTCATATTTCCAGGCACAAAATCCAAGCCTCCTAGATCTGGGAGGAGATTTCGAAGCAGGGGAATATATCGTATGTGCAGAAGGTTATTCGGCCATCTGCTACCATGGGAACATTTCTGATCTTTGTACGGTCATTACCAGTGAGTACCAATTTTGAGAAATAAAATGCTGTATAATATGAATAATACAATACTTTATAACATGAGTAATACAATTCTGTATGACACGAGTAATATAATACTATACGTCTTTTCAATAAGGGTTGTTGTCTCCCCCTAGTAGGAACTCTTCAGTGCATCTTTTGCGAATGCGTTAGCTGCCGCTTCAACTTCCGTGGGATCCCCATTCATCAGCTGTCAAAGAATGCCTCAGGCAAATTCTCGCAAGTATTGTTGCTTTGTAGCAATTTCAGAGGGAAGGAAGTAGATGAGAAAACAATATCATTGCAGAGATTTCCTGCACGATGTAAACTACGTAGAGTTTGGCTTCAGCGGTCACGGCTTCTACGGAAAGATTTCACTTACACAGCTAACAGTCAGATCTGTTCCTATCATTTTTTAAATAGAAGTGGGCCGTCAAAAGAGCATCTGATGCATTCAGTTTTCGCAAACAAGGTGTTTCAAACGCCGGTAGGTGGCTACATTGAGTACTATTATGCTCCATCCATTTTTAAAGAGATCTTATTCTGTGGTTTTTAATCATCTGTAATCAATAGCATTGTGTATGCTTTTTAACAAATAGTCATATTCCATATTTAACTTATTAAGTGTACTCCTCTCTGTGATGTGTTACATACAGATGTTCAGAGATATCAAAAGTTATGCATTTGTGTGTAGTCTGCTACTGCATTGTAGTTTAAGTTGATGTTGTAATGATCTTTATCAACAGTTGTATTGTCTTTCAATCTGCTGTTGCCATTGGCACTGTAATGTCTACAGGTGCACAGTTACACTATAAATATGGACTAACTGTCTACCCATACTTAAATAAAATGCTGTAACTTACACCAGCACCAACGTTTAATATGTGCATGCTGCATATGTATATGTAAATATTAATTAACTGTTATAAAAATTATGTTTATATTTGTATAATTATTTAATTTCAGAATCTGGATAGTGAAACCTTGGAACTTGCCAATAGTGACTTTCAACTAAATGAAGATATGGAACAAGGTGACATTGCTGAACAACAAAGTGATGACGAGGATGATTCAATTGATATTTCAGATTCATTTATTGCAAAAACTGAATCACCTCTAGACATCTCTATACATTTACATGATTATTGTGGACCAATACATTTAAATCATATTGCCGCCAGTCATATTAAAAACCAAACAACACAAACCAATACCCTACTGAGGATTGATGTTTCTACACAGTGTGATTTTAATGAAATTTCACCTGAACATGGCACACCTGTTAACAAAGTGACAACTGTAGATTGCGGGATACAGGTTAATTCCCCTGTTATAACATTTGAGGATATTGAACATGATGACCAAAAATTTCTATTTTATACTGAAGTTCCAAATTCAGCTATTTTCAAGGCATTATTTGATGAAATTAAGGATGATGCTACAAGTCAAACATCTCGTTATAGTGCTACAAGTGGAAAGGGACGTCCAAGACACTTGATTCTGATAGATGAATTCTTTCTTGTCTTCATGCGATTGAGACTAGGCTTGTTACTGGAAGATTTAGCAGATCGATTTAACATTGGAACGTCGACATGCGGAATGATTTTTAACAAGTGGATTGATTATTTGTATATACAGTTAGATTTTCTAATCCAATTGCCATCAAAATGTGCTTTTGATGAACATATGCCACTTTGCTTTAAGGAAAAATATCCAAATTGTAGGGTAATAATTGACTGTACAGAGTTACGCACGGAAATGCATAGTTCCTTACAGCACAAATCTTTGATGTACAGTGATTACAAATCACATATGACATGGAAAGGGCTAATTAGAATTAGTCCAGCAGGGGTTGCAACATTTGTATCAGATTTGTGGGCAGGGAGTGCAAGTGACAAACAAATTATTAAAGACAGTGCCCTGGTTGACATGTGTGAACCTGGCTATGCCATTATGGCAGACAAAGGATTCCTTATTTTGGACATCACAACCACAAAAGTTGCCCATCTTATCATCCCTCCATTTAAACAAAACAAACTAGAGTTCTCCATAAGAGTAGTGCAATAAACATGTACAATTGCAGATCTTCGTATCCATGTTGAGAGACTTATGGAAAGGATATTTTTTTAAAATATTTTTAAAACTGTTATGCTATAAATATGTCACAACAAGTAACAAAGATATGGAAGATATGTACACGATTAACAAATGTACAGCCACCACCATGCAAAACAAATTAGTATTATATTATATTAATTTACATGTAGTTCAGCAGTCTGTTATGATCATATGCATGACATTGCTTTCAAAATGTTTGTGGCAATAATTTGACTTTTAGAAACACCTGCCTATAGAACAACACATATTTTAAACTCATTTAATAAACATGTCAACTGCAGTTATAATAAACAAAACATTAAACTCTTCAATCCATAAAGTTGTGTAACAATCCAATCATACTCAGTTGATAAATTACTTGAAATGTCACCGTATGTCATTAATTTGACAATCACTTTATTTCTCTTTCTCGTCGTCACTGACCGAAAGAAGTTAGTTTTTCTACCATAATATTCCAGAATTCTAGATTGAATGGAATTCGTTGAATAGATGGTGGTTGCTTCAGAGTCCAAACCACAAAATCACACCAATCCGTGCCCGTAATGGCCATTTGGCCATGCACTTGAAAACAATATGCATGCTTTCTTTCTAAGATTGCACTGCCATGGAGGTCCAATGTGCAAAAGAAATCTGAATCTTGAGCGCATTGACTTGGATATTTAAATTTCCATTTCTCGGATGCTGGACACTTTATTTCCAGTACCCCTGAGGACTCGTGACAACAAGGATCATGAACAACTCCATCTGGACTTGCACCTAAATGAGGAAAACGTGTGTTAAAAAAAGGCCCACGCGGTGTCACATGACCAAATAGTACAGTTGAACACCTCTAAGCACGCGTGTTGTGTATATTTCTGGAATAATTCCTTTCAAATAGAAAGAAGTTAGTTTTTCTACCATTATATTCCAGAATTCTAGATTAATTGGAATGCGTTGAATAGATGATGGTTGCTTCAGAGTCCAAACCACAAAATCACACCAATCCTTAGCCCGTAATGGCCATTTGTACGTGCACTTGAAAACTATATGCATGCTTCCTTTCTAAGATTGCACTGCCATGAAGGTCCAATGTGCAAAAGAAATCTGAATCTTGAGCGCATTGACTTGGCGATTTAAATTTCCATTTCTTGGATGCTGGACACTTTATTTCCAGTAACCCTGAGGACTCATGACAACAAGGATCATGAACAACTCCATCTGGACTTGCACCTAAATGAGGAAAACGTGTGTCAACATAAGGCCCACGCGGTGTCACATGAAGATCTGAATGAGATTGTGTCATGGTGTTTATGTAAGTTCTCCGGGTTACAGGTTCATGATCTCTTCCCCATTTGACATACTTGTTATCAAATGATGTATAGCCCATGATAACCTTTACTAG
Source organism: Unio delphinus (assembly GCA_029339505.1). Taxonomy (NCBI): domain Eukaryota; kingdom Metazoa; phylum Mollusca; class Bivalvia; order Unionida; family Unionidae; genus Unio; species Unio delphinus. Next base: position 4,650,826 of record JAQISU010001239.1, read on the forward strand.
ATTGTCTGGTTGAGTAGTTCTTGACGCATTACCACTTGGCCAAACTTTGAACTTGTTATTCTCCCTTTGTGGTATTCCATCCACCTATTATTAGTATGTTGACCTCTTGTTCCAAGTTCTATTTTGACACATTGTTCTTTAGAATAGGATATGTTTCTGAAGTGATTATGGAAATGAATTGTGGCGCTTTCAGAAGATAAATCAGTTTTATCAGAAAACGTGAAGTCAATGTTGTCATTGAGAGCTGGTATGATATCTTCTTCATTCTTGATCTTCTCAAAATTGGTTAACCATCCAGTTTTGGAGTTTAGCTTTAAACCATCCAGCTTTGGAGTTTAGCTTTCAAAGCCTTTGTGTAAACCTTTCAACATTAACAGTTGGTTTTAATGATGGCTCCTCAATATTATATGGTGAGCGGCGAAAGGAGAGATCCTTTGATTTCTTAGGACTAAGTCGTCGTTTTCTCGGATTATTGCATTTTGATTTGGCAAAAGTCGAAGCATTTGTTCCATCTTTGTTTGTTTTAGATATATCCACCAGTGCATAAAACGTTGCCCCAATATGATTGCAGGCTTCACCCAGTCTGCAAAAAACAAAGTCAAGAAAAATAACTGGTATACAAGGTCCATCACTGTTATATATGTATAATTAAATATATATTGTAATAAGTGATTAAATTTAAGTAGAGGTAGGGTAGGGTGGAGTATGTTGTAAATGCATAGCCATGTATTTTTTCAATTATTCCAATTTTATTTTAAAAGTATAATTAATGAAGTATGATGCACATGTTAGATACTTTAAGCAATATATTTGGGTATTTGTTAAACCTGGAACATGGATATTTAAATAGCCAAAAATTGCAGGATATGCAGATTTATATCTTAAGCCAATTTAAGAAGATAGGAAAAGTTATGTCTTTTTATCTTTAACAAAATGATTTGTGTGGCGTCCGGGCTTGACATTTGATCTGTTAATAAAGAAAGTATCTTAAGGTAAAATATATAAAAATGAAATAGTTGCCCAGCTGTACAATTGCAATCTGCTGAATTCACAAATCCAGTGATTTTGGACAGACTGGCTCATACAGTATAATCCATCTTATCATTGTTTGATAGTGATGGTATCACTTGACATCTCACGTAACAATGTGATCATTCCTCCTAAACATTGTTAAATTCAACATTGTGGACGTGTCTGTCTTGAAAAAACACTTCACTCCAACTATCGCTTTGCCTTCATTGTCAAAACTAAATAATTGTAAACGTCATTATCTGTAAAATTAGGAATGTTACACACATCTTTCGTCCCATTATTCAATGATGGCGGCAATGGGTATTTTCTCACCAGGAGGAGTGACCAGTTTCTTGGTTGTCCTTGAATGGCGTCCCTGCTGATCGTTTAACGAAACACAATTTACATCTTGTAGACCCAATGCTTTAATCCCCTTCCTTCGCTTGACTAATTCTTCTTTACTCCCACTAGTATTCTGCCCATGCTGTTTCAGGTAAAATTTAAGTTCCGAGATTTTACACCTTTCCAAAGTGTCATCGTTTAAATAGCTCATTATAGCGAGTAATTAAAATTGATAAACATAGACCCCGGAAAATTATTCAGTGATGACTATCTGAGTGAAGCAAGTAACTTATTGAAAAGGTCTATATGACGAGTAATAATATGCTGTACGACATGAGTAATACAGTACTCTATGACATGAGTAATAGAGTACTGTATGATATGAGTAATACAATACTGTATGACATAAGCAATAAAATACTATATGACACGAGTAATACAATACTGTATGACTTGAGTAATACAATACTGTATGACATGAGTAATACAATACTGTATGAAATGAGAAATACAATACTCTATGACATGAGTAATACAGTACAGTATGATATTAGTAATAAAATACTGTATGACATGAGTGATAAAATACTGTATGACGAGTAATACAATACTGTAATAATAATAATAATAATAATAATAATAATAATAATAATAATGAGGACTTTTTATGGCGCCTAAACTTTAGAAGCTCTAAGCGCTTTACAACATCTATAATATGACTACACTATAGAAAAAACAAAAACCATCAAATTGGAAAATATAAATTATGATGAAAACATTTCAGGTACAAAATACTATTAGATCTCTAAGTTTGTTCCTGCAGTCGAAAAAGGTGAGTTTTAAAAGCACTCTTAAAAGGGACCATTGTCTTTGTGCCTAATTTCAATGGGCAATTCGTTCCATATAGCCGGGCCCTGGTATGCAAAATACCATTGTCGATATGACTTCGTTTTCAAAGTGGGAACATATATGACTTCGTTTTGAAAGTGGGAACAATAATAGTCAGAAGATGAGCGTAATGACCTTGCTGGTGTATACACATAGGTGAGGCCGGAGAGGTATGTTGGACGGGAGTCTATCAGTGAAACGATGCACAGAGAACAAATTTTGTGTTTGATTCTACATCGAAAAGATGGCCAGTGTAGGGTTCAGAGCAGTGGTGAAGTGGGCTCTGATCGAGGTACTTTAAAGATGATCCGAGAAGCTGTGCTTTTAACATTTTTGAAGTTTCCGGAGGTATTATGACGAACCAGAGAGAATTGAATTATATTAATCCTGTCTTGAAAGTACTAATGATCACACACGTTTGGTGGCATCAGCTGAAAGATATTTCCGAATGGAACTGATGCGTCTCAGTTCAAGATATGCAGCCTTGCATATGTTCATGACATGTTGGTGCGATGTGAGAGTACGGTTTAGAATAACACCTAGGTTCAAACTGACTGTGTAAATTTAATGTTGGTCTTGCTGATATGTATTGTCTGAGGTAAATGATGTGAATGAGAAAGTCTTTTGTGATGTGGTTAGAATGATCTCAGTCTTATCATCATTCTTCTGCAGCTTGTTACATGTCATCCAGGATGTCACATAAGAAATGCACCTCTCTATTCCATCGATGGTAGCATCAACTTCAGTTGGGTGGATAGACTTGTATATTTGGGTGTCATCAGTGTACAACTGGTGAGACACTGGACAATGATCTATGACAGTTGAGAGCAGCTGAGTGTATAGAATGAAGAGAAAAGGTCCAAGAACAGACCCCTGTGGCACACCACAACATATATCAACTGGGCTGGAGTAATAAGTAATACAATACTCTTATGACATGAGCAATAAAATACACTGCAGGGTTTGAAATAGTTACATGTATTATGGTTCTCTGAATGGGCTGTACAAATGTATTATCCGGAACAAAACAAACTTGATTTCATGTACAGTCTATTAACATAATCAGATTTTATCTTAATTATTTGGTATATAGCTTAACCTGATAGATCTGTGCAATTTTCCCGAGTTCCAGGAGAAATAATTTTGAAAGTGGCATTATATTGTTTCTGACTATCGAGAGCTGCTGGCGACAAATTTTAGTAAAGTAAATCTGTATTGTTTTATTGATATAAGCGACTCGGGTAACATATTACCTCTTTTCGCTATATGTAACAGTCAGTGGATTATGTCACATGATGATGAATAAGACGTTATTCGAACATGATTGAAGCTAGCTGCAGTCAGTTATGAGAAGCAATTTAATGTGATTAGTAGCAAATAATGAATGACCGGGAGGATATACAATATTGTTGAACATATTGGGAAAAGGATTCGGTGTCATTTTCACCTTTGGTAATTTACGTTTATTGCAAACTGATAGTGAGATGTACTTGGGACGGCTTCGTGTTTTAGGGACTATTTACTTAGACAACTCATTTTTGTGGCCTGAACTTAACTGATTAACACAGGCTGCCACTACGAGGATGCCAGTCATCGACTGTAAAGGACCCGAGTTGCTTATATTAAAGAGAAATTTATAATTTCTAACCAAATCTGTATCAAGCACAAAGAATGTGGCAAAATCAGCTCTGAATAGACAATGATGTATATCCAACTGCATCTAAGACAGCTACCATAGTACTTGTTACCCATATTTTTACTGACAACTGGGAGTAATATATTCAGTTGACAGAATCTAATCAAAACAAGCTTAATAAACCAAAACAAGTTTAATAAATTCTTTGGGTATATCTACAATGAACACGTTAATGAGAATATATGTTGATTGGCCCAGTGTTGAGAAATTTGATTTCAGGAATGCATTTAAAAAATGGTCTGGGAACAAAAATTAGTCGGATATTGATGAAGTATCAATGACATTTGGTCATAAAGACAAACCAGTATTCTGTATTATCAGTCATAAAGAAACATTCTTCTTCATTCTTGCTTTACGTATGATATACAATGAACGTCACATTATATAATGGTATCGTTATATTTATTAGTAATTATTATTGTGCTTTGAAATGTTAAAGGATATAAATCTGTTTTCTTGTCATGTTTATACAGATTACAAACTGGGCGAATATGAAATTACGTATATATTTAAGTATCTGCATCATATCATAAGATGACTCTTGTGGCTGAAAAGTGGCTTCGAAGTTTTAAAATTGGCGAATTTCATGCCGCAAAGAAACGTAGTTTCAATGTAGGTTATGTGTAGACCACTGCATCATGGATATACTTTATATGATTTATAGACATCACAACTGTATCCGTCACTGCAGCCTGTAAAATGATGATTATGAACGTATATGCTTGAAATTATTTGTCTTTATCTTAAAACTTCTCATTGGTTTGGAATAAAATTACGGCATATATTTATATTCATTATGGCATATTTGTTGAAGAACATCTTGTATTGGAAACGTAAATTCGTTTCCTATTGCTATCAACAGATTTCTTTATATTATCCTCCGTTTAGTGCAAGACAAACTTTTTAACTACATGATCAAATCGAACACACACACACACACACACACACACACACACACACACTCACACACACACACACACACACACACACACACACATATATATATATATATATATATATATATATATATATATATATATATATATATATATATATATATATATATATATATATATATATATATATATATATAAATAACGAAAATTGCTATCCCTGGATTATATAGGAGATTGCTTGATAATTAATTTGAATACAATAATACTATCATCCAGGATTGAGAATTTTTAATTTGTACTGTAGATAGATTCGAACCAATGTCCAAGGGTACACGCACCCATCGGATTGTGGATCATCTATATTTCTCGTTTACATTCTTCCTCACACGTATATGTCTTGAATATACATTGTATATTAGTATACAGGTATATGGAATCAAATAAAACAGGTATCGTATATATCGGATATGGTTCATTTGCTTTGCTTTTAATGAATTAATCTGTCGTGTCTAGAAGATAATACAAAGATGGTATTTGTGCACATGTTGGCTCAAGAACTAGTCAAATATTCTGGTATCCTTTCTCTGCGATAGCCGTTAACGGCAAGTGAATATATGCCCAGTTTTGGTAGAACGTGTCATTGCTTCATTGTCTATTTGCTTTTTTTGGGATCGAGTCTTCAGTATGTAGAACGCTTATAACGGATCCCTTATCGGCAGAATTGATTATGATGTTTATATTCTGTTTTTCAATGCATCTAGGGCATAATTGTATTATCTGCACAAATTTGAATTTCTGCTAGCATGGTTTATGACTTTTGAATTGTTATGTTCAATTGAGGTGCTGAAGGCCTATAGATATGTCACTGTGCATTTATAGTGGAGTCTATTTAATCCTTATAAAGTGCTACAAAGGCTATTACATTTGTGCTAAAATGAAATACAGTCGTGCTGAATCTCTGTCTTAATGTAACAACTGTGAAAGATGATAACACAAATGTAAAAGCATTCACATACCTTAGTTCAATTTTTTTTTATTATCGTTAGAATCACACCATGGACGACGTGACGATGAATGGACACCAAACCTTGTATCTATTATTCCTCCAGTTGTACTTGCAGCCCTGTATGGCGTTGTAGTATCAGTTTTGGCGGTGATTTGGTGGAAACGACTATTATTTTGTGAGTAATACATATAATCCACTGACTATGAGAATGAAAAACGGTGTGTATGTGTGATATTTTGATAATTAACAATAGCGGAGAGAGAGAGAGAGAGAGAGAGAGAGAGAGAGAGAGAGAGAGAGAGAGAGAGAGAGAGAGTTCTTCAAGCATTTTTGTATGTATGTTCATTTCATTTAAGAAAATCCACTCGCTGCCTTTCTATACACTACAAATTCATCTTCAAGACTGTGATTTCATATTCTTATCTATATTCATGTATACTGTCCAATACTCGGGATCATATATACTAAATAAGAAATATAATCATACTGTAAGATCGTATAAGTACCTTGTGTACCTTATAACTTGTTAGTTCACATCCACCCAGTTTCTCATGAGGTTCGTTCTAAGCATTTTCGTTATGTATAATGTAGTAAGAAGAAAAACATTTACATTATCATCACTTATTGCGTCAATGAAGGACTAAACCGCAGTGTTATTAAAGAAAACACGGTACAGGGGCGCCAAAATGAGGCTTACAACGTTACATTATAATAAGTAATTGACCAGTTTGCGACAGTGAAATCAAGAAAAATAAATCTTTTGTAGACTATGTAAACCAGTCTACGACAGTGACTGAGTGGGTCATGTACTATAATTTCTATAAATTTGCTTCTTTAAATACAATGTTTGATTAAAATTTAAATTGTTTTCCTTATTCAATGTAATAGAAAAATATGATTAAACGGGGATGGGGCTGTGGCGCCAATTTTATCGTTCGTCCCCGGGCGCAAAATATCATAGCTACGCCTCTGCCGAATGGTGAACTATTTTAATATCGAATTAGTTTAAATTAAGCACTTGACTATCTATGGCTGTATTCATACACAAAAAGAACATTACTAATTTGGTCGATAACAAATTAAGGATATGTTCAGTGTCTTATAATTGAAGGATACAGACAAAACAATTATTATATATTTTTTGTATTCAGGTATAAACAGAAAAAGTGAGCAGACGGAAGAAAAACCTACATATACTGGTACGACATTGTAGTACAGATATAAACTGTTTAGTTTTATGTACGAACAATAAGGAAAAAATTACGTCCAAGCAACAATAAATACATCATTTTAGCTTAAAAAGGTCATCCATGTGAAACAAAATATCTATTAGAGAGCAAGTAAAGACTAATTATAAACGAATCCTTAGAGAAATAAAACGAAGAAACATAATGTTAAATTATTCGTATCTAGACACCGTTTAAATAAAAAAACTTTGTATCCTTTCGATTGGTCTTCATGTCACTGTACCACAGTCATTTTCACTGAGGCATTTGAAGCTCAGATTTGATGAAGCGTTTTATATAGCAGAAGTGGTTGTTTGCGTATTTTTGTCGGCTCTCGTTGTTGATGATGATGGAGGATTTAAAGTTGGTTGGTTGAATGATAATGAAAATCATAATTTAAATGTCATCAGCTATTATTCCGCATAAGATGTTATTTCAAGAAATTCATTGTTCTGATTCATGAAAATAAATCAGTATCTCTTAAATATGGAGGAAATATGTAGCAACAGAAAGCTAGATTGAATTAAGATCTATAACACAATGTTGAATGGAAAGATTTTTACACAATTTTAAGTTATATTCAAGGAAATAACAACAATTGCAGTTTCGTTTTAAATCTAATTATTTTATTATCATAGTGTCCTTGCTGATGTTTAAAAAAAATATTATTTCAATTAAAATCTTCCTGAAATACTTATTTCAGGAAAGCATCTACATGTGACTAATATGACTTTGACATTTTCTTATAGTAATTAAAATATACGTATGGTCCCAATATAACGAAGACATGCATATTCTCAGATACTTTATGGAAATAACTATATCAAGCTGGTATTTGATAATACTAATACCTGGAGGTTTTGTTGGAATTATATTGCTTTAATGTCAGTGACGTATTTGTAAGTTCAAGTTAAAATGAATACAGATGAATGTTACCATGTTGGCATGATCGTGGAGGCCTACCGAAACGCATACTAAGGCCATTACTAAAACTGAAGTTGTAGTGAGAAATTATATCCTTTTCAGCATGAAGTATCGAACTTTACTGTGAGGCTTTTTCGTGTGCGATGACGCCTTTAACTTTTCAATGACATTTTGTAAAATTTGCGACGAGGTGTTATATGTTGGAATGACGTCTTTCCAATCACGTTAGAAATTTGATGCGATATCTTTGTTTGTATTCACAATGTGAGTTGTTTGTCATTTGAATTTTCGAAAAGATCTTTTACTTCGTCTCAAAGGGTTTGAATAGTTTAAATGTTGCTTTGAGAAAGTTTTGCATAATGATATCTTCAAACTTTCATTTACCATTTTTCTCGCTCCACTGTCCATATTACTCAGAATGAATTTTGTGTCTAGAAGAAACTTTGTTTCCTTTACACAACAAAGTCACCGGCCTACTAGCTATTTGAAAGTTAATTTAAATTTACGTGAAATGTATTTAATTTATGACTTTACCACATTTCCATAAGTTTTAAAGATTTCACCTAGTTAGAGGAGTATAATTTTGCAATATCCATAGCTGTTTTGGCGCTTCGATAGCATGCATTAATAAATGTGGAAAATTCGTTTCAATATACTGTTAGTACTTTACTTAAATAACATGAACGTTACTTCATATTTAAATTGAGGTAGTAATATTGGTATAAATGACAGTACGTGTAACGATCAATACAGGCATTTTCATTCTTCAAAGCAATATAGGTGTGAAAAATGAAAAAAAAACCGTTGCAACTTGTAAATGTGTTTCTAATTGTGTTAAACAATTTTCAAGTTACCTCAAGGGACATTTCATCATCGATATCTAAGAACGTGCCAAGATATCATGTGAAGATAGTCATATATGTGTTGAATTAAAAGATATTCGTGTCCGAAAATACTAAACTGCTTGATATAGTTATTTATTACTTACGTTTCTAATTTTACATGTCTGATCATATCGTTCAAGACAGATGTTCTGTCTGTGATTCTGTATGGCACTCCTAAAAAGTCTATATCTCACACCCAGCATGGAACTAATTTTAGTTTTTAAAACATTATTTAACAGTCCACTCATTAAATATCGGGGATAATTTACTACTATACAGTTTAAACTATTAAAAAATGCAAGAATCGCTTATAATGTGATGAAATGTAATTAAATTTGTTATAAAATGATCTATTTGGTTGATGGGGTTAACGGAAGCCGTGTATATGTTTGAATTAGTTAAGGTTGACAGCAGTATCTTGGACATACTGTTTGAAAATGCGTTTTCATATGGCACTGGTGTGCACTGTGATGTCAGACAAGAGAGAGAGAGAGAGAGAGAGAGAGAGAGAGAGAGAGAGAGAGAGAGAGAGAGAGAGAGAGAGAGAGAGAGAGAGAAAGAGAGAGAGAGAGAGGGAGAGAGAGAGAAAGAGAGAACACCATAGAAAAACTCACTGAGGTCATGTCAAGATTTACGGAATGGTTATGAATGCCCTTACATTCGATGTAAATTTTTACTCCTGTTTAGTTAGACAATTTATATGGTGCCTACATGGTGAAATGGATAGACTTAACACTCAAAACATCAAAATAGCCAAATCATTTGTGACACTGTGCGTGCGTGTGTGTGCCTGTATGATTTGGACTTTTAACGTAACTCAAACAAGTTTTCATTTAATCGCTACGATATCAGCAGTGTGACAGTCTATAAGGATGTTTGGCACTGGGGCATCATGACTTAGGCATGTAGCATGATGTCCATCCCAGTCTCACTATCCTGGTATATGCCAGGCTTACCAGTCCAGACATTACCCTCTTAATGCTGAGCACCAAGCAAAGCAGCTGTTAGTACCATTTTGTTTTGGTTGTATTTGTCATAACTCAACAGGGGATTTAACCCACGACCTCCCACATCTGAGGTGGACGCTCTAACCACAAGGTCACTGGAGCGACCTTTAACCCAGGAAAACACTGTATATATCTTTAATGCAATTGTTTGAGGATTCAAAAAAATCCACTAAAAAGACCATAAAGGTCAGAGACTTGTAAATGTCTCTTAAAACACAGACATGAAGCCAGTGTAAGTTAATTGGATGTGTTGATTTCAAGTCTCTGAAAGTGTGTGTGTGTGTGTGTTTACATGTGTGTAATTTGGATTTGCAATGTATATTTAACAATTGGTTAGTCATATGTCAACAATGTCAGCAGTATGACAGTTTATTTTCAAGTCTAGCACTGACATCAGGCCGACCAGTCCCAATAATAACCTCTTAATGCTGAACGCCAAGCGAGGCAGCTGCTAGTTCTTTTGTATACGTGTTTGGTGGGACTCTGCCGGGGATCTAATTCGAGACCTCCTGAATCGCAAGAGGAGGCTCTAACCACCAGGCCAACGGAGCGGTCCATTAAGATACACTAATTCAAACAACATAATTTTATCTGTTAATTGCTGACTAATGGGCGCAACGAATTTTAAGAAAATGCTAGAAAGAAATCGAAGCGCAAAATCTTTCACCTATTGGTCACATTTCCAGCAGCATGAGCAATGATGAAGCAGATATGAGACATTCTACAACGTAAGCATCAAAAATGAAAGACTGCCCACAAAATATTTTATCTCCAGAGTTGTAAAAATATAGTCTGCGTAATTTATTTTCTTAATATTTTTTAAATAGTACATTAAAGTGGAGAAATATTCAATTTGTCTAAATTATATTCAATGCAGCAGTAATTTATTGTAATAAATTGAAACATATAATTCGCGAAAATATTGCAAGGTAATGAGTTATGTATATACAACAAAATGCAATGTCTTTCTTATTATATTTCATTTGATCTGAAACATTATGGAAAGTAGAATTTGGATCCAATTCAGTTATTCAGCTACGGGTCCAAAAGTTAGGACAAATCTACATTCCACATTCATTCATATGCCATACACACGTTTGTAAACATTCAAAGCTAAAGATTAAATCACCATATCAGTAATGCAGATGACTGATGACATAACTACATATTATATACGTATCCGCAGGTTTCCCATATCACACAACGAACCTTCAGATGGATATATACTATATTTGATAATACGTCGTACATTATGCATCCAAGATATTGAAAAGAATGTGAATAAAAAAAGAATATGTAATAAATGCAAAACTACCTAAGTGATTTGTTCAGTGTCTAAGAATTGTAAATATTGAACAGGTGTTAGAATATCATATCTGAGCACATTTGGACACCATGGATCGCAGAACGTAAGATCTCATGTACGAAAATGCATATGCGTATTAAATCAAAGAGAGTAAAGGTAAGAACCATGTTTGTTTTTCAGCTGATGGATCCACAAAGATTGAGGAAATTCCACTAATCGAGAAAGGTGAGATTTCAAGGAAAGGTACTGTACATTTAAGCAAATATAGATTTCATTTGTGCCAAATAGTGTAAAAGATAATAAGAATCAGTTTAAAGGATATAAGCTCTTGAATTTTGTTTACTTTATCTGCAAACAAGTATGAGTTGGTTTTGAAAATTATGTTTTCTATGTCGTTAGCCACAAAAACTATGAACTTCCTTTTGCTGTTTTAGCTCTGGTTTCACCAATATCTCAGAAAGTTTAGTAATTTATTTTTGCATAAATTTTGATTTCCAATGAGCACATCAGTCGGATTTAATGGGATTAACAAATACAGATTTTACTCTTACAAGGTAAATACAATTACGACATTGCATGATCGTTTCAAGTGGTTTCTTTTAAAACTTATACGTAGATTTCTTACGAGGTCTTCCTGAAATCCAGAGCTATCTGCGCGGCTTGTACAAAGATATGACGAAGGTATCTCTGTCGCCCACCGGCAAAGAAAACTTGGTTGACGTATCAGAAGTGTACATTGACTTGGACTTCCAACAAATGGAAACTAGAGATTTAAAATATACAGAGACTGATCTATCTTGGACAACATCATATAAGGTCTCGGTTTCTAACGACGATGGTCGCATTGTAAAAGCACATAACCAGCTTGTTTCCCCAATTACAATTATGGGATGTAGCGGCAGTGGTAAATCTACATGGTGCAAGAATCTTGTACACTGCTGGTCAGAAATCTCTAAAAAGGATGATGCAAATCTACAGGTTATAAATTTACCAAATCTTGCAGAATATCAAATTCTATTATACCTGCCATTAAAATCTTCGGACAGAGGACGTTCGTTCCAGGAATTATTAATTCAGTATTTGTTTCAAGAACAACCCGAATATTTAAATATCGTTACAAAGCACATACGTGATAAAAGTCATGCCCAATCTATACTTATTCTTATAGATGGTTTCGATAAAATTGGTGAAAACGTAACACCTATGTCAGAATTATTGGATCATAATCTACTGTTTTCAAGTACTGTTATTTTTACATGTCGACCAAGCTGTTTAAAACGGATCTTTAATGCATATGCTCATATTTCAATACAGTTGGAGTTATTTAAAGTGTGTCAAATACCCCCTGAAAGGTTTGCGTCATATGCTAGTAAGATTTTGAAAAGATTAAATCAACATAATAAGGACTGTAATATTAATACCTTTTTGACATTTACAAGAAATCTGCACGTACAAAGTCTGCTACAGTTACCATATCTCTCTCTGATGCTTTTGTTTGTATGGATGGAAAACAGAAACCCCTACATTGAAATTACGGATATTCTTCTTCGCATAGTGGAACATATACTTGAGACTGAGGAAACAGTTACGCGGTGCAAAGAAAGGATCCGGACATTATTGCAAAGAACCTCCGCCAAGTTCCACACAGACGTTAAAAAATTAGACGAGCGATTCGTTAATATTAGGGCTCTTATGTATGAACTCAGTATGACAACGGAAGAAATCTTCCTATCTGAATCACAAATATTGACAAATAAAGTAAGGCCGTTTCGTGAAACCTCAGCAAGAGGAAGGAACACGCTATCTCTTGAAGTCCTGCGTGACATAGGTCTCATAACTGAATCTTTTCCTTTAAAATCAGTTGATAGCCTATCAACAGTAACTTTCACTAATATGCTCATGTACCAATTATTTGTTTCCATGGGAATTGCATTCAAGAAGGGACATGTTTTCGAGTATATCGTTTCAGATCTGGAAGTTGCTCTGAAACACAGCATGATTATTCACATGCTCTGGCAATTATCACCTACATTAGGAAAGGAAATATTTGTCAAACTAAGCAAGGTGAAAACCTACAAACATGACAAGCATGTCTTGAGTGACGAGACTAAGAACAAATTCAGATACTCCATCACAATGCGATCCAACCCAAAGCTATCCAAGAAAGACAATTACAAGCAACTGAAGTGGCTACAGTATCTTATGTACAAGGGTGATCTAGATGATGAAAAACTTTTGTTTCTGACAAATGCTTTGAAGTCAATGGATTCAGTTACTTCTCTTGTGTTAGAAAACAATGAAAATAATAACGATCTCGTATTTTGGCTACCATGTTCACAAACGTTGAAAATATTAGAACTCAGCATAAAGAATTGTACTTTGCTGTTGTGTCCGGAATGGAATAATCAGATACCATATAAGTTAAAAAAAGTCGTAATCAAGTCTGTTATTATCAGTAGTCGTGATCACGAAGTACTTTGTAAGGCTCTTCGCTCTTGTAATTACATTGAGCAGCTGGACATTTCCCCGGCAGTAGTTAGTACTGGTGATTTTCGTAGAGGTCAACATGAATTAGCGGGATAACCAGTTGTCGTATAAGGGATTGGATAGTCTGGACCCTCTATTCTTAACGAATTAAAATGGAGCCCGTAAGTGGAAAAATCCATATCTCATTATGAGAATGTATGGAGCCAAAGATGATGATGATGCAGATGATAATGATCATGATAATGATTATTATGTAAAGAAATTAATGATAAAGATTATGTCAATTTATTTTAAGCTAGAGAAACGTAAGTTAAAACATAGTCAGATGCACCCTCTCTTTCAGGTGCAAAATAAAAGAATAAAGGTTTGTCACAGCTCATCGGACGTTGCTTCGTCCTGTAGCAATATAAACACTTGGACAAGATGGAAATAATATGCGCGAGCTATTCAAAGTCATGTGCACCTTACATCATCACAACACAGGAGGTCCTGAGTAGAACATTTTTGGAGTGTAATTTCTATGTATATTATGTGTCTTTTGTCATTATAATAGTCTTTGGAACCTCATATAGTTAATCACATTGTGAATGTAAATAACACATAAATGGTTTTTGTGCTTTAAAGATGAGTCAAACATATACCGTGAAATGTTTCATTCATAAAGTTCCAAAGATGTGATGTACTTTTGTTCTGGTAAACATCACGTTGTCCATCAATAACATGAGTACTGGTAATAGATCAGTCTGACTTAATTCGCTGATTAGCCAGAATTATAACAGTTGATTGTTTACAGAAGGAGTATTTGGAAATGCCGTGGACACAACAACATCATCATCTAAATCACACTATTGTATTCCTATTAAATGCGTCTTGGCCTTGCATATAAAAAGATTATTACCCAGACTTAGGCATTCGTAGTGGTACCATAAGTCTTGTAAGCGTTAGCCATTGAGAGATTCAATTCGTTTATTTAATTTATTCATATTTTGGAATAACATTTCTCTGCATTAATTTAATGACTATTCGTATATATGATGGATCTACTGGATAAATATGAATTCATTCAAAAACGTTTGGATTTATAACTGTGTTAGAATTACTGTAAATTTATATATATATATATATATATATATATATATATATATATATATATATATATATATATAAAGTATTGATTTATTCTGTACAGTTGACACATTATTACAGTAGTGATGCCATTCAGAATACTTTTGAAACTCATTCTGATGACTCGAAACCGTTGACATTGGTAGAATATTAGGAATTTAGGATTTCTTTTACTATACTGTAATTTTTTAAAATTCCTTCACTTTGTATTTTAGTGAGAACAATTATATTTTTCAATTCTACACAACTTGTTGGATTTTCTCTTCCTTGTTACTTATTTGAAGCCCATAAAGTAACAGGAGATAGGGTAGAAAATATTTAACTCCGCTTCAAAACTTAAAAGAGGAAATTGACAGGTTGCGAAGAACTGAAATTCTTTTAATGTACGTGGAATATTAAATGTTATTTGCTTGCTAGTTTCTACGTACAATGTACACATGTATCCACAGTATTTTTGCATGACACAATCGATGTATTTATTCATTTTTATTTGTCAGTAACGAGTATATACCTATCCATACATGAACATATTTGCATTTGGACCTATCAATTCATTTTTTAAAAGTACAAATAGTATATAGTTCTGCCATCCCACACTTTATTCCCCCGACAGACTGACCTCTGTCGCTCTTGCTATTTTGTATGCTTTAATGTGTGCAAAACAAGATAAATAGAGGGTTGTGCTGACATGGCCAATATTTGAATACTTTCTTGTTAAAGCCGGTGAATTTTGTACTAATGGCAATCTATTTTTACATTTTGTCTGTCTGAAACACTAAACATTCACCTGATATCGCAAACCACGTGGCCGTGCGACACCTATAAAAATACCATGTAACTGTGCAGTCGACGAGAGTTCATGGTGTTTTAACCCCAAAACGATTGTGCTTTAAATTCATACTCTTTGTACGTTTTGGTTAAATTGTTTTGCACTTAACACTATTATATAAAAGTCTATTGAAATTAAGTTTGAGCACTAATGAAAAGTTTTATTATACGATATTTAGCTAATGTAAAGTAATTCGCAGTATCTTGACATGTGTATTAAAAACAAATGACGTATAAAACCGAATGAAATAAAGATCGGCGGATCAAACTATACAACACTAGATATAATGAGGGAGGATGACAATCGAACTGTAAGAAAAGAACTAGGTCATCTGGCGTTATGTATTTCACGTACATTTTTGAATATACTTAGCCCTGAACAGTACAGACCACTCTCTATGTCAAAAGTCTGATAGACCTTACGTTATAGACATACCTGCAATATGACTTTCAGTCATAAAACCGTATTAACCGGAAGACCAATATGACAGCCTCAAATACGCAATAGAGGAAAGTTCATCAAAGTACTATAAGTAATGACAAAATAGTAGACGATGTAATACTGATCGTTACCATATCAACCATTTCGCAAAGCCAATACTAGAAATAGAGCAGTTCCCAGTAAACAAAAACAATTGTTGTGCCATTCGCAATGCATTTTCAACAATCCTGCTCTTCGACACATTGAGATATTGCCAATCGGTCAGTTACTATTTATCATATA
Organism: Unio delphinus; assembly: GCA_029339505.1. Taxonomy (NCBI): domain Eukaryota; kingdom Metazoa; phylum Mollusca; class Bivalvia; order Unionida; family Unionidae; genus Unio; species Unio delphinus. The sequence goes on from JAQISU010001239.1 coordinate 4,667,176, forward strand.
CTAGTAAATGACCGAAATAAGCTGAGTCATGATTCGCAAACTTGAGAGGAAATATTTATGATTTTATATGTCAACCACGTTAATGAATTTACATAAAACCTCCAAGCTCATTTTTAAAACCTCCAAGCTTAGCCTAAGATTTGAAAAATCTATAGGGAATTTATGGGATATCTATTTGATTTTCAGTCATTGCTAGTTAGGTTTTACAAGAAGCCACCATATAGCGACTTGATTAGATGTTGACAAATGTGCACACAATACCTGTTTATTTATCCCCCAATATAAGATATTTGTATCCTTAAAGATAACAAAAGCACCCTCAGCAATGGACTTTACTTTTAAATTAACTAAACCTTTCATAAGTTTTACATTTAAATGCGAAAGGAAAGAAATAAGTAGAAAGATTTAAACTCAGTGGTCCTTTCTTTATTAAAAACCTCAATAGTATGCTGTTACGCATATAACACATGTAAGGCCATGAATATCATTATTGTGATGACAGCATCTTTTTAACTGACCCTATATACAGGCGTGATCGCTTCAAACACAAAAAAAACATATATACACTTGTTACTTTCATCTTAATAAGGTTGTAGCGAGGGACCACAATTTTAACTTTAATCTGAGATTAGTTTTTAACAATTAACGAGGAAAGGAATTTTAGGATAATCCTGCTTTTACATTTGGGCTAAGAAAAATGTAATATATAAATTACTTTGTACACTTACTTGAACTTACTATAAATAACCAACGATTCATCCGGAAACTGGTATGGGAACAATCGATTAACTATAATTAATACTGCCGAACATCTGTGTCAGATTTCACACAAACCATATCAGATTTAAAATGTCTGATTGCATCCATTAGACCCGATTGTGTCCTATGGATGCTCCCAATTCAGAACATGTCAATTCCTAGTATGGAGATGACTTTTAGCAAGATATTAATATTTTAATGTCAGCACAGTGATCGAACAAAATAATGATATATTTCACTGTTTGGAAAGATTATTCTTGTTAAAGTCTCTGATTATAATTTACAATACCTTGTACATTAGGGTATTCTCTGAAAACAAAACTACTGTCAGGTCATGGCTACACATATTATGTAGAACGTATCCGTAGAATATTTCAACTTTAAACTGGGATTTAAATAAAGTTTGTAAAGGTTTTCACTCTCCGACTGAATTTCATTGATAGAGGTTTCATAATTAAATGATTAGATCTGGAATAAAGCTACAAGCATTATAAGCTATTTTAAGCTACTTTCAAAAATGTTCATGGTATATGATATATGCATCAGATTAGACGTAAAAGCCTTTGCGTATAAATTATATCTAGGTTGATTGGATGGGTTTGAAAATGAAATATTACATGCACTATTGCCATCTTTCTATATCACGTTTGATGTGGGTCGTTGTCTAGATTTAATCGCAAAACTAAAGGAGATACTGATGATGACATCTTAAAATGGACAACAAAGATCAAATGTTCACATGCTTTAACTGTAAGTCTATTCGGGTTTCCATTAGTTCCAAAACATTGCTCACGTTCGTTCACCTCACTATTGTTCACAGCAGAAATACTTTGATGCATAGCTACGCTTGTTCTCATAATTAGGAAATTGGGACGTACACTCTTATATCAAGCTACACTATACTTAGCTGTTATGTATATATATATATATATATATATATATATATATATATATATATATATATATATATATATATATATATTCTGTTTGTAAATAATTATGTATATAAAGTGTAAGGGTCATTTTGTAAGGGTCATATCTCAAAAACTTTCAGAATGTCAACTATATTGAATTGCATCAAGCTATTAAGAATACAAAATTTTCAAAAGAATCACGAGGGGAACGGGCATGTATTTCCACTGCGGGCATCATGTATTCTAAACACTAGCCTTCAGATGCGAAAAATGCATGCATACATTTTGGGTAGGGTGAATCAACTTTTTATTCTATGAATTCCCACTGACTTGTCAGGTCAAGGGAATGATATTGTTATGTTTGGCTTTATTATACCTGTCACTGATGTATTATATTTTTAATTAAATGTTATGTTGGGCAGTTGTATGAAACATTACATTTGGGAATAAAATGCGTCTCTTACACTCTAGATTATTTCTAGCTAATGTGTTGCACTCTAGAGTGGTAATAGCTATGTGGAATAGGATGAGAGAAAAACGTGTTCCTTTTAGTGATTTGGTCTCTATGCCCATGAAAAATGCAAATGTTGTAAAGGTCTGACATCTCTCTCTCTCTCTCTCTCTCTAATATATATATATATATATATATATATATATATATATATATATATAAAGGCAACATGGTACTTCTAAAGAAGCATCTTATAAACTGAGGTATCTGTTTTCTGTAATGTCCTTTGTATACTCGACGGACTTTTAATATGTCTTTTGAGAGTTTTATTTAACTATATATATATCTGGTCAAATCAGCTTTTCTCTGACAAGCCCAATCGGACTTTGTCAAATTTTCAGTTGAATTGGACAGGGCAGCTCATATAAATGTGATATAGAAGACTCTAATTCAGAGAAAGTTAAATCACTTCTGTATCTTAGTATGCCACGTATTTGATTTCATTTGGTTGTTTTTGAGGCAAGGTAATCAATGAATATGATTCAGTCTATTACCAAAGGTATGATCATCCATGCTAGTAAAGTGATGTTGAAGATCATCTTGAATAGACTTAACCCACAAACACAATAAATAATCGCTGAAGAACAGGACGGGTAACCTAGTGGAAGAAGCCCAAAAGAACAAATGTTCAATCTTAGGCTTCTGTATGAAAAGTACTCGCAACATCAACAAGACATCTATCATGTGTTCATAGATTTCAAAAATGCTTTTGACGGATTGTGGCATGAGGCATTGTAGGTCACAGTAAAGAAATACAACATGGTTAAAAGGATGATCAATACCATCAATCAGCTGTTCGCCAAGGCTACCAGTGCAGTAATTGTTCAAGGTTCTGTGGGTGACTGGTTCAAAACCACAGTTAGAGAACGTCAAGGTTGTCTCCTGTCACCCACGCTTACATATACTTAGAGCACATCATGTGCGAAGCCCTGGAAAACCACTGTGGGACAGTCAGCATTGCAGGGCGCAACATTACCAACTTCCGCTTTGCAGACGACATTGATGGTGTGGCATGCAGTGAAGATAAACGCCGAGAAGACAAAGCTGATGACATTTAGTGGCAAAAAAATCTCAACTAAGATTAAAGTCCGAGGACAAGAACTGGAAACAGTGTGCCAGTTCAAATATCTTGGTTCCATAATCACCGAAGAGGGATCGCGAGCAGAAATTTTGTCACGAGCAGCACAGACAACGGTAGCTATGTCAAATCTAAGACACATCTGGAGAGACAAGAATATATGTCTGAAAACTAAAATCAGATTATTGAGAACACTATTCATCTCAATCTTTTTGTATTCACGTGAGACCTGGACCCTGACATCAGAATTACAACGAAGGATCCAGACACTTGAAATGAGATGCTACAGAACTATCCTTGGCATCTCTGACATGGACCACATCACAAATGAAGTGCTTAACACCACCAGGCACAAAGTAGGTCATTATGAAGACCTCCTCACCACTGTTAAAAGAAAAACTTGAGAAAATATGGTCATGTCACTAGAGCCAACAGTCTATCCACAACAGTACTGCAGGGCAGTGTCCAATGTGGCAGAAGGAGATTTAGACAAAGACAAAAGTGGACTGACAAGATCACATAATGGACCAGGAAAAGTTTTGCGGAGACAAAGGCATTGGCAACTGATTGAGACAAGTGAAAGGAACTGGTCAGATGTTCAGCAGCACAGTGCCTAGACGACCACACTAGGTCAAGAGACTGAAAAAGAAGAAATTACCAAAAGTGTATGAAGATTGCTTAATCAATTACGAATATTAGTTCAAAGTTTGGTGGATTTAGAAATAATCACTTTGGATTTAACATCATTAACTGCCCTAATATACAATATGTTTAGGGTTGAGATAAATCCAAGGTCTTTGCCAAATATACACCTGAATTTTTATGTTCATGCCAGAACTGGCATCGTCTATATGTTGGCGATGTCAAACGTTCCGACGGTATGTTCCATGGGCTAGGTCCCTGTGGTAGATATAATCAGCTGGTAACAAAATCGAAGAAAATATCTAAATTTCTTTTACGCCTGAAACACCGCGTGACAGGTCTTGAATAATACATCAATGCACGTTTAGAACGAAATTTAGTCATCAGAAAGGAATGTTTACACAAGTGATAACGCGACTGCAATTGATACATTCAATTACTTATATGACTGCTATGAAATTGTACATACAAATAAAAATTCATTCATTCTATTAATGTGTTGATCTTGAATGAAATGATGCAGTTCGCACATCTGATCTGATTACACCAGAGGCCATCATGAATATACTGGTTTGGCTACTTCTCCGGAATGAATGGTCCTATTAACACGACGGTTTTACCAAAATAATTCATGTGATGTCTTGTTGGACCTAAATACAACTGCTGCCAATATGTTGTCGAAAGTGACTGAAATCCTGAAAATCTTGTTTGTTGTTCATGAACAGAAATTCATGTGACAAGTTTTCTTCACAAAAAGACTTATTTTAATGTCTAAACGCCCTAAATGAAATTATGTAATATCGAATATATAATATGACCGCTTTAATGTCTTTGTAACATGGGGCGTATACTTGTCATGATGGTCCAAATATAAATTAATTCCTCTTGAACATGGAATATTTCAGCCACTGATGCTATCTTGAGAATCCCATTATCCATGCTCAATTTGAATGGTTTGTTATCAAGATGGAGGTTTTATTGAAAGATTTATTATAATGTATAAAGATTCAATATATCCAGTATGCCACCACAATGTCCTTCACAGAAATCTTGTAAATCTCGTTACAACAACTTTTCCCGAATGAATGTATATAGTATCATGAATTTTTCACTGAAAGTTTTACACGATGAGTAGTTGGTTGTAAATGCAAATGGTATCAGTTTGATTCTAATATATCTTGCCACAAAGGCTATATAGAAATTTCCTATAGATTATTTTCATATATTGCTGGTCATTTATATTGTTTGTTTTCAATTACAAAGCTCTGGTCAGCTCTCGAATATAGTCATAATGGTGACCATACCTTTTTGCGTCCATACGGACGTGGAGTTTTTGGGTCAGCAGAGTTCTTTTGGTGAAAATTTGGTCCTAAAATATTTTACAAATTTACTTTTAGTATGGCATTATGGTGACCAAGTTGAATTTATTCCTATTTCTACTCCTCCCAAACCTCTTTTATCAGATTGGTGTTGTCACGTGCCCAATTCCTAATATACCTAGTTGGTCCTAAACGAAAAGGTTGCAAATGATACATCCACAGCGCTATCACAAACGACTATAACTGTAAAACTCTTGTTGTGGAAACTTCTCCTCCCGTTGACACGGGGGTTTAAATTAAAAGACTTCTAATCATGTATAGTTGGTCCTCAATGAAATAAATGCCAATATGCTATCTGGTATATCGATCAGATCAGCTAATTTGTAAATCTTTCATCGGTATAGGATGCCAGAGTTCGTTTCGACATAAAGTAGTTAAAAGGTTGTATTGGTCTTATCATGAGACTGAAGGTCAGACAAGCTGCTAGAGTGCCTTTAAATAGGATGTTTTTCACGCCTTTTTAGCAATAGTAGTCGTCGGCGGTCCAAAGATGTCGGTCAGTGTTAAGGTTTAATGTACAATCGGCGATACCTTAATTATAGAAAAATGCTATGTGCTCCGTAAAAGTTTCCCTTGCTTAACTCTTGGCAGGGTCATCCGTGATGTATGGACCCATTTATAGTTCTAATATGGATTCAACTTATGAATAAAAATAAGTTCGAATAAATAAGAATACCATAATAGAATTGTTTCAACGCAGATACATTTTAATTTTGGCTTCTATTCTTAAGAATTTGAATTATCTCCTCTTTCCTCCTCATTCATAAAGAAATGAAATGACATATTCCTCCAGAGGATAACTTCGAGGAAAATGATAAACTGATCTGCATAACACAACATTGAACGTATATAATAACGTATTTTACTTGGTCCTAAAAGACGCTTAAGGTCTTTTGTGGACTGTATCTTTTTTATTTTCTGATTTAAATTCTCAGCATGCACATACATGTGTCTCATTTTAAACTACTTTTGCATCTGATGTAGAGACACTGAATATTTCGGGGGCCCCGTGTGGCCGAGTGGTCTAAAGCGATCTCCATTACGGATCACTGCCTCTCACTTCTGTCTGCGTGGGTAACGAGTCTCAAAAATATGTGTATGTGAGAATGCTTGCCTGTAGCTTGTCGTGGGTCGGAGGTTCTTTTCTGGGGATTTTGCGAGTTCTTCCTCCACCATTAATACTTGCCGCTATGTATAGCAAATATTGTGTTGAAACTGGCGTTTAAGCCAACAACAACAACTACAAAAACAAGAACTGAGTATTTCTTTGAATTGTGATATATACATGTAGATAGGAAACCATCGATCTTTAGATTCAGTGTATAAGCCTATTTAATTTGTGTGTTTTGTTCATTTTTACACTTAAACTTAAATTATTGTATGGCATTGGCAAGCTTGCAGTCTAGCTCGATATTAGACGCTGTATTAAATTATCGAGTGTCACTTAATTTCGGTATGCAATTAATGCCATTTAAAAGTGAGTCAAAAGTGCTACTCATAAATGTTATTACCATGTTTAAGCATTCGGTTTTCTTTTATTATTACTACCTGTACTATTTGTTCTAGTGTATTGTTGCAGTACTGCATTGGTTACACAAGATCAACAGGTAATATAAGTTCAGTTACTGACAGGTTAAGTAGGAAATGCAATATAAAAGGTTAATACTTGACGTCTACAGTTTGCAGTTCGTTGTTTAGAGAATTTGTTTTAAAACGAAATATTTCTTGGTGGCACTTCATTGATTGCATACATGTACGACATGGTGTCTACAATTGACATATTTTAGGATTTGCACCCCCTGATGTGCAGAGAGAGAGAGAGAGAGAGAGAGAGAGAGAGAGAGAGAGAGAGAGAGAGAGAGAGAGAGAGAGAGAAGAGAGTGGATAAATGAAATATGCCTCATTGTGGAATTACGGATCTTAAAAATTCATACAAAGGCAGACTGGGAAGAGGAAGTCTTTCCAAACGTGATATCGCTGCGTTGATGATTTCACGTTTTAAAATCTCACTATATGAAATATTGTCCACTCAGTCTGTACAAAATATTTGCCGTGATACCTCTGACAATTTTATAAATAACCCAAAACTCCTAATGTTACTGGACCTATTTGAAAGCTAACATCTATTCTATTCAACATTGGTTCTTAAAATCCTTTGAAAATACGTGACAGGGGTTTTAACATATGCAATACAAAAAATGAAGAGAGCATTGTCATAAAAGCATATCAGTTAATTCAATTATTATATTTTTGTTAAGGTTAGTGTCGGTTTTCACTGGTATACTTTGATTTTAATTCTGTTTTACTGCTTTGTACGTTTTCAAAGCATGCTGACAAAATATTTTCCGGGAAGCAGGATCTGAAATTAAGGAATATAAGTTAATTAGTAAGCATGTAGAAAAATGAGCCACTATATTTATAATCAACATTTTGTTAATTTTCATGTTAATCAGACGTATTATTGCAGTTGTTAGCAACCCACGTAATGAAGAGTTTTTTCTGCTGTACTTCATTTTACGACGAAAATACACTGGATGAGCCTCAAAATTTATATGACAAACAATGTTCATTTGACAGTAGTAGAACACGCGCTCTCAGCTACATAAAGGAACATTTTGGTATCATTTTTCTGACTATTCTAATTATTCGTAACTTTGGCTTAGTAAAATATGCATGGAAAATAAAATATCCTTAGCTAATGCCACTGTGTCAATTAAACGCCTATTTCTTTTACTTTCTTTAGTTCCTTACTTAACGTAAAATTTTTTCTCTTAGTTTAATCGTATTAGCGTCTTCTTCGAAACTTTTCTCCCTGCTTTTATTGTCTCGGAGAATCTCATACTCATTGTTGAACATTCCCAGGTGATCAACACATATAATTCTTATATGTGTTGAGCAGATGCGTCAGATGTTAGTACTGGTGATATTGAAATCGTGCTCTAGAGGTTATGTACCCGAATACATCTATGAGAACTAAAAATGGACATTTACGTACATTGAAATTAGTAGGTGCACAAGTTGTCGTACAATTCCATATCAAGGAATATGACAGTCCGGAAACTCCCTCCTTAAAGAATTGGAATGCATCCCTTAACGTGGAAATGTCAATGTCGCATTATCAGAATGCATGAAATCATGCATGATGATGATAATGATGTTAATGATGATGATGACGGTGATCTAAGGAATCCAATGATAAAGGTCATATAAAGTTATGTTACTACCGCTTATATAACCAGTTTTCCAGTTGCATTGCCGTTTTTGTGGTTGAATCCCTCTCAGTGCAAATTGAGGGAATATTTTAGTGGGGTTTGCTGTTAGATCTCGGAGAAAGTAGGGGAAAAGAGAGGAAGAGGATGCTACTGCTGTTTGTGTCCTAATGTACATCGATGTGTTTACTGAACACAACAACATGTGTCACACGTAGGTTGTACGGGCATTTATTGGTGAAATGTCACCTTGCTTTTCAGTTGTTGCTGAATCTAGACTTGGTGATATAGCTTCTAATTGATATAAGTGGTGTAGTAAAGGTGGGATTGATAAGAATTCCACCATAACTACTGCTGTAGTATGTCCACATATGTTCGTTAATCTATAAGCTCTGCTTATATTGGCTCCTTTTTTCAGCCACTCGTCCGTTTTGTAAGTATATCCTTTTTGATTGGGTCTTCTGTGTAGTTTCAAGACCCTTTTGTAAGTGGAATGTCTTGTAGATATATTCGGGTCTTTAGCCTAATTTTTTCCGGCTTTGATGTCATTCCTTTTTCTATTAATACATTTTCTGCCTGCGTTGGTGTTAAGAGATTTGTGTCTTGAAACAGCTACTTTGATGGAACAAATACGGTCAAGCCATATGAATTTGCGATTTGTTGGTGATTGATATATCTCACAATGATATATTGAGTTTTGGGTCTTATTATTTGGAATTCATTTGCACGAGTTATATATATAGTTATATATATATATATATATATATATATATATATATATATATATATATATATATATTATATTCATTTCCTGTCTTTTTTTTTTGGTTGGTTGTTCCCAGCGGATCTATAGATATCCCTCCTCCTTTATGTGGGGTTGTTTCTTCCGTATCTTCGTACCTGTTTATCTGTTCTATGTGTTTGTCTGTTTTTACCTCTTGGCTTGACTTGTCTTTTGTGGACTTGTTTGGTCTCTGGTTATCTCGTTTGGTCTATTTGGCTTTGGATTGGCCAATTTGTGGTATTTTCCCTTTACCGTTGTATACATCTGGTTCATCAGTGACTAGCGTTACTAAGTTATTCCACTTCGGTCTGACTAAAAAGTAAAAGTTTTTTTTCCCATTTCGTCTGATTCTATGATATTTGTGATTTGCTATTCTTTGGATGATCCTGGAATTTGACTGTTGTGGTTATTTGCTTGGTTAGGATTATTTATATTTGATTTTGGTGAGTTATTTTTTGTGTAATGTCTGATGGTGCTGCTACTGAGGAGTCTTTTGGTGAAATAATGTTCTTTGCAACTTCGGTGAGGGGACCCCGAGTGGTCGAGTGGTCTAAAAAGCATTCACTTACGGATCTCTGCCATCTCACCTCTGTCTGCGTGTGTTCGTGTCTCAGAGTCGGCCAATGTTGGTATGTGACAAAGCTAGCCGGTAGCTTCTCGTGGGTCGGTGGTTCTTTCATGGGGTTTTTCCCGTGTTCTTCCTCCACCATTAATACTGGCTGCCATGTATAGCCTATCGTGTGCTGCAAAATGGCGTTAAAACCTAAAACAACAACAACAACAACTTCTCTGTGGGATGTTGCTGGGAGGAGACTACACAGTTTGATATTATAATCTCATTTCGGTGAGTGGTTTATTTTTTGTTAATCATCACTATTTATTCATTGGTTTGAACATGTAAAGTAAAAATCTGGATCTCCAGACGTGTGTAAGCTTGACTTGGTACCTGATGGTGGGGAAGTTGTTGAATATTCCTGCAACATTTAATACTGTATTCGTTTTTCTAACATAATGTCTAATGAAGTTCATTTTGACTTTGTTTCTTGTTTGCTGTGACATTTTCAAAAAAGGGCGCCACAATTTGAATTTGATGTCCGGTCAAAGGAGTGAGTAATTTAAATCGGTGAACTAGTTCAGATGCAATAATACTTAAGTAATCAATTAGTGGCCAGTAATAGTTTAGTCGTGTGGTAATGGACTAATGGTTGATATAGTAGATTAGGAAAGTATAGCTATTTGTGATTAAACTTAATTTTGATTGTTTTGTTTAATGTTTAATGTTTGGCTAATTGAAAATGGTAAGCTATAATCACTGGCAGAAACTCTCGCAGTTATTGGAACGCGCTTGCTAACTTGCAAGGTTTCCGCCCGTGGTATACGTCAGTATGATTCTTGGCATCTGTTGTGAGATTTAGTTCTCCATGTTTGTTATCTACCTTACAATCGATTATATCGTACAGTTTACTAATACTTTCTACTATTGTGCTAAATGGATTTCCTTAAAAATCTAAATTTGGATATGTAATTATTGAATGTGTTCTGGGAACGAAAATACACTTAATAATTTAATGGTTTGATTCTTAGATCTGTAGTAACAATAAGGTAATTAGGAGAAAGAGCATGAAGAGTAGAAATACAATTTTTGACAGCGCAAAGTACAATACCCGAACATTTAATAAATTAATGTTCCCTATATTAGATAAAAATTGTGTTTCCCTTTTCGAAAATTTCCTCATTAATATGGTGTAAATTGTACATTGTCTGCTAGGCGAACTCCGGCTGCTAGGCGGATTGTTGGGCATCCTTTGCTGGTGGAAACGTATTAGCGGGCTGCGTTGTGCTTTCTACTTTAAGTGGTGGCATGTTGATGGCACGAACGTCCCTGATCTCCTACTTAAACTACAACATTTCGCTGAATTGTGGGTACGTCCGATTCTTGCTAGTGTCATATCCAGAGTGATAACCAGAATGAATAACAACAAGAAATTGCATTATTGTTGCTTGAGCACATTGACGATTTAAATTCAGCTATAAGGGACTACTTAATTGATCGAGAGGGACGAGAGTTTCATCTCTCAGCGCATTTCTGCGCTCAGAGTGTACTACTAAATTATCTCCAATTTCGGGACATTTAAATACGGCTGGACAAGTGATGAGCGGAAATAGGAACGTCCATGCTTATGATTATAGTCTTTATCTTTTAGGACCCTTGTTGGGGACTGCACCACACTTATAGCGTTACCATCGGTACAGTGCTTAAACGCTCATCGGGGAAATAGTTTTAATGTGAACATGGCACAATAATTGACTGAATGTCCGGGCCTGGCTTGGAGGAGCTATTTAGCAAACAAATAATCCATACAACAACAGTTTTTGAAATTTGAAACATAACTTTATTTACGTGTTTGACATCATTGTTAACATAAATTCGACTTACAATGATTTTAGTCATTTGACCATTGATGTACACTACGTTTCCTACCGGAAGATAACAGACAACCATAAAGGTCATACAGCCATATTTCGACTTTACTATCGTTTGTAGAAGAGTTACGATCAAAATCAGTCATTAAAGGTTCTAAAGGATTTTCAACACTGCGTTGATGAAGAAAATACACACAATATTGTCCACGCACTATGGAATCTGTGTATTGTAATTTCAAATTTTTGATACGAGTTGTCCTGTCATTTCATTTGATAAAGTCAATGATCTCGTCTTTCAAAGGCATTAATCCATGCAAATCAAAATACGCTACGCTATGATCATTGGGAAAGTATATGGCAACCCAGTGGGTTCCCAGATCATGACTGTCCTTCGTGTTGATGACATAAGCTTAATTGTATCTACGTTTTTCAAGAGGAAGTTCATCTTTGGCGCACACGACAGAATTCCATGAAGCGGTGCACGAACAGTTTTTCAAAAGGTAATAAAGTTCCAGGTATCTAGTTTTGGTTTCATAAGTAATCATACGTAGTAAATTCAATCCTGAATTTTGCTTGCAAGTCTCTTTTCAGTAAACTACCCTTCATCCCAGTACTCTGTGCAAAGAGAGCTTCGATGCGACGGATCTGTAGAAAAGTCAATGGAGAGGAGACATGGTCGCGCAAGTCTTTATACAATTGATGAAGCACTGCCTCTTGAGAGAAGAGACCCCAGGCGTCATCCAAATACTCGTCCACTTTTTCTTCCTGACTCATAATGATGCATGTATCGTGATAAATTTGACTGGGATGATCATTGTGACATCCGTGACAGTGTGTGCTGGTCATCGCGGAATATTTCTCCGCCAGGAGGTTGGCACAACAGCAGAATAAATTGTGTTCTAGTTCTGCCCATATCCATATCAGTGTCCTTTTCCACCTTGTCTTTGGATCTGATTCCAAGATATTCTCCCATTACATTTTCTAAACGGCTCAACAGTTCAAAGAAGGTTAAGGAATCCTTTAATAGTCTAGAATTACTTCTCTCACGCTGCTTAGTATTGTTGAATCTTGAAAACCAGATGACGCTCATCGTGCTTGGTAGAGGTTCTTTAAACTGAAGTTCCACACAAATTGGGACGGGTTTTATGGAGTGGAAGTGTGCCTCGTCGCTGCCTTGGTCTTGAGTGATGTGTAATACGTCTCGGCAAACCTAAGTTCAAAGGGTCTAATCACCTGATTTCGCCATCTAGACTGATTTCTATCTTGCATACTATGTAATGCTTAAACTAGAAAGGATTGACAATGATAATTCCTACGAGGGCTTCATTGCTGACGATACCAATGAGTAAGCGTTTGGGTAGCTGAGAGATGATAATCGATATTTGATCGGAGTCCAGCAACGATACTGAAGGTTTTCACTTCCACCCATCCTATCGGATACTTGACAGTTATTCACCTCAAGGTATGACTGATTGGATGATGGATTTGTACTCGTTGACATACGCCATTAAATGGAATGCGACACTGCTTATATTTAGTCTCGGTCCACCACGTTCAGCAAATGCTTTCCTTGCAACTGCAAGCCCAAATGCAAAAACGACCCATAACTTCTAAACTACGTCCTTCCAGGATTTCCTTTCGACGGTCGTTAACGCCCACATGGTGAGGCTTGTTAGCGTCTGTCACGGCTGTGTCATAGAACTTATCATCGCTTGCTGTGTCACTTTGCTCTACTGCGCAAGTAACCAGATTAGTGTTCTTGGCGTCCTTTCGGCACGTCAATAGATGCTCTAGGTATGCTCTGTAAGGGTATGTATCCATGCTGCTGCTGCTGACCGGTTCGTTATTAAAGTACCAATCCACATCGCTGAATGAGGAATGCATCAACTTGTTGACAGAAATTACTCTAGAATCGGCTCCTGGAGCGGTGTTTTCCGCTTTGAGAACGTTGAAATTCGCGTACAAGTATCTGCTAGTCAGATCGATGTAATCGTCTGTTTGTTCTTTGATCTAAAATGCGATGGGAGCTGAAGTCGTCAATGGGAGACGGGACGAAGTTATATTCATTGTGATTCTTGTATCGTTATCATGGTGGATGGCATGGCAAACATATCCAGTTATAACATGCAACATTCGCAAGAATCTCGGGGTCCCATGTTTGTGTTTAACAATCAACAACATCTAATTTTCTGACTTATTTTCGTCATCTTTCTGTCAATTTGTGAATTGTGAAGTCCCTTGGACGGTTATCTTCGTCGTCTTTTTCTGCCGTGTCCTTGCTGTGGCGTGATTTAAGAAGGAGAGCCGTGTTCGGCAGCGTCCATGGCATTTATATAACTTTCATGGCGAGCCCAGATGTCTTTCCCAATTTAAAGCAGCACATATTTGCCTTCATCCAACATTTCAAGCAAAGTGGGATGATAAATGATGCTCAACGTTTCGGCATCGGCTGGCGACTAGCTATTTGGTGGTACTCGATCGTGACACTTCGTTTGGTTTTGTCAAGAGGTTGACCAAATGAAACTGGTTAATCAAATTTCCAGAGTTCTGATTGATGTGGAGTCACTCGAGGTCAAAGGAGTTTCCAAAATAAAGTTGTTTTGACTGTTAGGAGAGTGACTGACCTTGTCTGCAAGGTTTCCGTTGTTACTGGTAGAGTATTTAAGGGAATAATCAGTAAAATGGTTCAGAATATTTTGTCTCCTTATTGAAAGGTCAGATTGGCAATTGCAGCACCGATGAAACAATACACCACAAAGATTTGGCAGAAAATGATGATTTGCGTTTTAGGTTCACGTGCTCTACACGACACCCACAGGTGATATTTATGTTTCTTTGTTTGTTTTTGAATGGCGCACCAGCACTTAGAGGCTATTAAGCGCCATACAATAGATTGTTTTATACATGTTAAAAATATTAAAAGGTTCAATATCGACTAGCGATATCAAAAACCAAATCATTCAAAGAAAAATGGTAAGATGTTGGTAACAGTAAAATGTGAAGTTTCCCAATCAACACTACATGTCAGTGGTGTATGTTAATGAGGACAGAAAAGATGTTCAAAATAAAGGGCAGTATTTACAGTAGATAAAAAATGCTCAAGGTGATGGAATATAAAATATAGTTAAAATGCTTCTGTAGATCTTGTTGAGAAAAAGGAGTGGTCGCAGTTGATGAAGCTCTGTCGAAGGACAGGATGGTCACTTTTCATATTCGATGACTTGCGAAGCTTCGATCCAAGAATCAGAATTCGAAGGATATCCTTTCCAAACGCACATTGACATCTTTGACACGACGTTGGTCAGCGTTATGGGATATTTAATCGATAATTCTTTTGAGATCGTACACCTCGTTTTCTTTTATGATCACGTGTTGTAACTGGGGTAAGGAGAAACGTCCTTGCAACACTTCACCGGTCATGCCTTCTAATTTGAAGACGGGAGGATGACGACCATGTGCTGTTTCAGTGACACGAAACATATCGTTGGTCAAGTTGTAGAAGTTAATTTGTCGAAAGTGCGTTTGGTTTTGCCAATGCGCATACATTCTCCTGTTGTCAACGCTCCCTCCTTTTGGGGACAACAGTAGTTGGGCAAACTAGCGCTCACACACGGTCACGGTAAGATGTCGATGTACTTGAGGGTCTGTTCATGCGTAAAATATTTCCACATGCGTTCGTTCAAGGTGAGTTTGAAAACGTTTCATGATGATGGCTTTTGTTTTGGGATTCTTAATGGCGAAACAATAGATGTCTCTTTTCTTCAATTAGTATTAAAAAATTTGGTTCAGACATTATGTCCCTTTGTCAGTTTGCCATCAAAGAGGGCGATAACCATTCTGTTTCAGCACCAGTTTTAATGCTCAAACTAACTCAGAGGTCGATTTGGAAGTCAAACGAATGACTCATTCTAATTTGGGAAAGACGTCGATGACACAAAACAAATATTTGTAGCAACAATTCTAGTTGGCCGAATGAGAGATATCGTCTAATTCGGCTTGCAGTTGATGATCGATGCGCTCCACTCGGTAAAACCTCTGGAACATTTTCGTCGAATATTCTTAACATAACGCGTAGATGGCTTGTCCTTGTAACCATCGCTGCACATGAGGTAACCGTACACTTTTCAGTCGGATTTGGGTAGAATTATATAATTTATAAACTTCTCCGTAACTCACATGATTCGCTTGATCGTCTATTACGTATCTTTTATTAATGACACTCTGAAGTGCTGCTTGACACTTATGCTTGGTTTATTCATATTTCACGCCGTTCTGATATTTTTTTAGTTAATTATTAACTAATCATTGTGCATAAAATTACAACAGGGACATCTGTTTCTCTTAAGACACATTCAGGGCTTTATTATTTACGAGTGTTCTAGTGACCTAGTAATTTCAACACATTACTAGGTTCATCTTAGTTTGTATATTTTATGTGTCGTGTCTGCAGAATGTCAACTTAAATGATATAAATGTGGCTTCAAAGCATGGAAGTCTATAATGATTATTTTGTTCTTTATACTATACACTATTACTGATTTACAACTTCTATAATTCCGGATGACCGTGTTCAAATTACCGTTGCTTTGGAGGAAGAACAGAGTAAGTTTGTAGACAGACAGCTCAGGAACGTTCCCAACACCTCTCCTCTTATTACACACTGGCGTTTGTAACAGTCTTCTTCAGTGTGAAAGGATGTTAAACACCATCAAAAGAGAGGATCTCTTTAGTCACACGTCACTAATATCGATCGCTAGAATGCAACCATACTATGGCGGTAAGAAAGCGAGTTTTGTCCTCACTGGTCTTAGGGTTTAGTTAATTTCCATTTTGCACGCATAAAGCGTCAGGTCTGGATAAGGTTCAACAGGAGATACGGTCGCTCATCAAATAAAAAGAAAAGAAATACATGTTTTTAAAAAATAAAGTGAAAACAGTAAAGGGCTCACAGAAGCTTGTTCAACGTCTATGCTCTCCAGTGTTTACCTCAAAGTTGATTCTTTTCTTAGGAAAGCAAACAGCAATTAGAAGCCCACCATCGACTGGAATCCCCAGCTCCTATAGACGGGGTGAGTATGCCGTCACCATCGATCTGACAGACGTATACCGTAAACTTTGTCTTCCATATGCACCCTTTCTCTCGCAAGTTTCTGTGTTTCGCATACCAACACACCGTTTACTAATTCAACGTTCTTCCCTTTGAGATCAGCATCAGCCCCTGGGCTTTTACTCATACTATTGATTGCCTCGTCTCCCTGTTCCGGCCGAAGTTATCTACATCGAGGCTGCTTACCTGGGCGGCAAAATACAGGAAAACATGGTACGTTATATCCTACTCCAAGATGGTAATGATCTCACATCGTTTTGAGATCACTTTGAAAGTCATACCGCCGTTCTTAGCCAACTGGAATCTTTTGAGACCTCCTTTGTTCGGGTTAGGAAAATTACTGAACTCGTCGATTCCGTTTCCAACTTGACTTGGATTGCAGAGAGAATGTACTTGCAAATCCACTGTTTCTTATACGTCGTCAGAGGACTTATTCCTTCTTGGCCGTCTCTTTATGTGGACCTTGCCAGCGCATGGGCGTCCCGTTTCATGTCCTCTTAATCAAATACTCATGAGAACTACCGAGATTCAATTATTCTATCATCAGTGGGGAACACTGGAGTCGCGCTGGAGAAACCACAGGCTGAAATAACGGTAGGTACCACCTCCACTGCACAGAGTGAAGGTGTTCACTTGTTGCTGACCCTTACTACCTACAGCGACACGTATTAATTAGGGGAACGTCTTCGACACGCCATCATCCTAGAAATGAAGGTTGTCATCAACGTCTTTCATTTCTGAAATGATTGAATCTGAAGCAATAACTGTCCACGTTCGGTCTGACAACTTTGTGGTGGTGACCTGTCTCCTCAAACAGAGAGGCACGAAATCACTCGACTTGTTGATCTGAGTTCGCAGTGTCTACGTGAGTACAACAATCTTCAGTTGAGGACCTGAAAACTTGGACCGTGGATGCACTGTAAATCATTTAGAAGAGGCTGTGTGCCTTTGCCTCTCCTCCTACGGTTTTGATACTTAATAAATAATTCAGACGTTATGGATATAGAATGGCAAGATGGTTTTGATAGCCCATCTTCAATGGGACAAGCCCTGTGTCACCGATCTATTCTTTGTAGCGATAGATATGCCCGGAAAGATTCTGGTCAACCCATATCTTCTCGACTGTTACGGGTGATCTTTCCCTACCAGAACCGTCCCTTTCGTCTATACGATTTGATCTTACCAACACAGTCTTGCCAGTCTCACAATTGAAACATTCGATTATAAATGGACTCGCAAGTGTAAGCAGACCCTCCACTCTCAAAGATAATGCGGAAAAGTGGTGTGTTCAAATTCTGTACCAAACTACCTACATCGTCCCTCTGCGTGTCCTAGGCCCTGAAAAGGTAGACCTTTATCTGGCCATTTGAGAATAAGCAGTTGGGCTCCAGTCGCTATCTATGGCTACCGCACCATAATTCCGTCACCATGGTAAACATGTTTTTGGGCCGGATAGAGACCTAACGGATATTTTAGACAATACTGGTCTAAATCGGCCAGTGTGACTCATTGTGTCTCCAACTGGATCCAATCCTGTGTTATAACATGGCTCGATTCGAAACCCTACGAACTTTTAGCCTACACTTCGCTAAAGTCACTATCATACAGATTATATTTCCTGGTAGCTTTTTCTTCTGCAGCAGGATAAGAGAGCTGCATACTCATTTATGTCGACCTGAACTCCCTTTCATTCAGATCGTAGGGTTATTTTGTTCTCTTGACACCAATCGTAGCCCAATGTAGGTTACCGTCTGTCAGTAGTGAAACAGTCGTCAATTGCCCGCTCTCTTCCATCGACCGGTCGAGAAAGAGCAACTTTGAAAGAAACTATTCGATCTCTCAAGGACTAACGTGCAGAGCACATATACAAGTTGTGACGCGTAAATACGGCTTCCTTCCGGTGTTGGCTAGAACACAGTATATCACCTTTCTTTTAGCTCTGTCTTACGCTTGGTGTACTCTGATGTCTTACCAGTCACGTAGCTTACTGCTCTGCAGTATCATCCAATATCTGTGAGCCAGAAAACAGGATATCACTCTTCAACACCAATCCGCGTTGCTGAAGTGGGACGTACGCTTGGTATACTCTGAGATCTCAACAAATAAGAGTAGCTTGTCATAGAGTACTGCTCTGACGTTCGAGCGATTTCTGCGATCCTCGCGTTCGAACGTAGTGCACCAACCCGAGATATAATTTAAGCTGTTTATCTGTCAGGCAGATACAATTTTTTTGAACCTCTATTTTAAAGATTTGGCGTCGCGGGGGCATTCTATATTTTAGTGGTTCCAGTGACGGACACCAGACCTAACTGGAACAATCAACTCAGCCTGTTACCGTTACAGAATTCGCTGGTGAAAGTTTGTAGGTAAGAAGATTTCAGTAATCATCGTTTTAACCGTATGTTAGGATAACACGTAAAGATATCACAGTCTGTGTTGTTTTTTACTTAAGAGATATAGTTATCGTTCGCATGGGGAATCCCGCAATTCTTCCCTGAATGATACTCGATGTAGAGGTCGGATGCTAAGCATCCCATCCTCCTAAAATATTTTATCCTAATATAATGTGATCGTGGAATGTATTCAAAGGAGATAGAAAGGTTTTTAGTAACTTATATTTCTCTGAGAATACATTTTCAATCACATTACTTAAAAACCTTCCCATCCACCCCGCTGTGCTAGCCACCTCGGTCGTATCTCGCTCAGCTAAAAACTGGCGACACTATGTGATATGAAGGGGGGCGTAATGGTCTAACAAATGACAACACTGAACAATTAGAAGAAGTTGTAAAATTAAGCATTCAACTAGCGGTGGAGCGATAAATCCGCACAATAAATACAAAATAGACGTTGGATGGGTCCATAGAAACACAAAAACGGCCGGATTGTCGGAGGAAAAATTGTACGTTATGTATCCTGAACAGCAATACAGTTAAAACATGGCAACACGTGGTGGTATATGAGGCAGCTATCAGGCAAGAGTTATTGCCCTTGTCGTTTGATATTAATAGGGAAGGACGAATTTGCGTTTTTTAATAGGGCAGGATTTGCTTGGTAGCAGGCTAATATTCCTAATGTAATGTGATTGGGTAAGTATACTCAGGAAAACTTAATTTACTGGAAACAATGCTTTTTCTTAGATGCACACTTAGCACGAGATTACATGTGAATGTAAAACTTGAGGCAAAATACCATTATTCGAGCAAAGTTTAATTGTGGGGTGGCAAGTCAAAACCAGGGGATATTTTTTCCAGTTATAAAAAATAAGTTACAAACTTTACTTTGCCTGATATTTATGTCCTGTCCGTAATGACCCAAAATGTGAAACAAGAGTCCATGTTCAAAAATACATCAGTTTCTCTAAATAATTAAGTTTTGGATCCAATGCACGGAATGTACATACAACAAGCATGCAACGACTGCTGTACGTAAAAGAAACTATTGCTTGAATGAAAGTTTCAGGACTTAAGTTTGGGTGTATTGTATATGTGACCTGAATACCTGTAAGTACATGAAAAGATAACTTCCGTACTATAAAACCTGACTGGCACATTATAGAGTTAGATAGCGATTGGAATGCGTATACCTCCACATAACCTGTCTGTATTATATATCATACATTTACGTGGGTGGGTGAAGCTAGATTGGACCTAAATCACCACGAGCGAGAATTACTTAAATCGTATTTACTTCCTGGAATGAAGATAGCATAACGGTTGAAGTTAGGATGATAGAGAACTTTATACTTGTACATGACAACTTAGATACAACCATAGACTGCCTTTTTTTAAATCGGTCTTTTTTAAATGTATAACCACAGGCATGACAGGTAACATAATTGTACCCATTCACCAACCAATAACATTTAATTTTGGTTTCGTTGCTACCATTTACCTCACAGTTGACAATAATAAAAATATTTCTCCAAGTGATGTGTGTATTTGGAATGATAGAAAGAAAAAACTATTATATTTGTCCAGACTTGGGCTCTTCACTTACAACAAAACTCTTACTATTCTCACTAAAAAGTGAAATAGTGCAAATATTTATCCGAGTACTGAGACAGAACCCGACACTGGTGATCG
Source organism: Unio delphinus (assembly GCA_029339505.1). Classification (NCBI taxonomy): domain Eukaryota; kingdom Metazoa; phylum Mollusca; class Bivalvia; order Unionida; family Unionidae; genus Unio; species Unio delphinus. Next base: position 4,688,068 of record JAQISU010001239.1, read on the forward strand.
GTATTCTGAAGAAGGAAACGTCTAAGTCGATAAATGTAATACTAAGATATTAATACTGTTCTTATCATAACTATTGATTTCTTCCTGTGAAAACTACGTACTGATATTGTGTACGCCTCTGTCCTTCCATCTATCTACCTACCTCTGTCTACACATAATTTTTGCTTTCTACTCTATCAAAATATGCTTACGTCAGTTTATGTAGCAGGAAAAAGACGTCAAAGGTAGGTGTGCGATATTAGTTTGCGTGCCATAGGCTGCAATACCAACGTATATAACGTTTAGTGTGATAATGAATTGTCTTATCTCATTTTGTTAACTTCAGTCTATGAATGCAATGTTGCATTAATATAATAGTTCTCAATATGTGACTTGTAATGTACTGCTTCCGCTTGCATATATCAATGTGCTTGCGTGGTTTGCTTGCCAAGACATGTTCAATATTTGAGTCGTGGTTCGGGTAGTCAAGGCTCATATCGTAAACACCTATATAACCGTGCCATCGTGATTAAACATTTTATAAAAAAAATATAAAACGTTACTTGTCAGCATAAACTTTGGTGATTCTGGACCTATTCCTGTGACTGTGGGTAAGGTACAACTGTTTTCATGGAGATATAGTGCAGAATGATCGTGCAAATGCTTATCCGAGTTCGGATACAAAATCCCAGAATACTGATAGGCTTCCTGTAAAAGTAAACGTGTACGCTGAGGCCTATATGATTCTTCCTAAGGATGACTTTGATTGAAAGATACCACTGGGTTTGAGGAGTAATTAGGATGAAATTGAGCAATTGTAACGCATACTATTCGGGACAGTGAAGGACAAATCTAATTTCCGTCATGGGGAATGCCCAATTAAACGATGCTACATATTAATCGTGACGAATCGATAGATACCATATTTACTAGAGATATCCATGAGTTGTGACCGATAGTGCTAAAAGACATTCGGATAAATTTAATGTTCAGACAGACTCAAGAACCCAATCAACATTCAATGTTTACCCACACACCGCATCCACATGTTAACTGCCTCGGCAAGTACAAGAAGAAGAACATATGTACAAAAGCTTCAAAGTACCATTCTTGGCAATGCCAGTGTGTGACAATTCTTAAAGAACTGATCAGGTCAATCAGTTGTATGAAAATACATTTAATCAGCCGTGTGCGTTTGGAACGTCCTGCACACAGATAAACGGAATCTCATACAGAGACGGTTAGAGATGATAGGTTTAAAACATTCAGCCAATCCATCAGTTAAATATGCTTATATATAGAGAAAGTTGAAATAAAGATTAACAGCGGTTAAGCTACATTTTAGCAGCATCCGGTTTTAGTGAACAAATCTTCCAAAGATAAAACATTGTGAATACCATTGCCATTCTAGATCGATCAGCGATAATACAGAATTTTTCTTCAGGTACGTTGGCAAGTACCTTGTAGTGGCCCTAACGAACCAAGAGGTTCTGGGGTATCTTTTAAACCAAAGGCTAAAGATGACTTAGAGCATGTTTCCTGCAATAACCAAACCATCTTAACATTTAAACAATTGAATGATTGCTCCCTCTATCTAGCAATAATCTCGACCGTACGGCCAAGACTTACAGTCATGTAGTCTCTGACCACGGTAACTCGTAAAGAGAAACTCATAAACATATCAAAATGAACATTTAGAAGGGAATACTATTTCAGTTCTATCGCCTGACAGGGTCGAGGAGCAGGTAGTAATAGACCAAACATTGCTGCTCAGATTTCAGGTAGATTTGTTGTAGATGGTTCTTCTCGTATTTTCTTCAAAGTTAAGAATTCGAAGAAGGATCAAGGGCAGGTAGGTATACATATATGATAAGATCAATTGTACAAACAATAATGAATTTGCATTGTTTTCGCAACATGCAATTTTAGGGTTTTGCATTTTTCGAAAATCCATGCCCTACTCGCATTAAAGGCATGGATCATGTACTACATATAAAATGTATTTAATCCATAAAGTTTAGTTCTAATATAATTGTGAAAAAGTATATAGCACTGTGTTTAATCAACGTACATCTAGAAGCAAATGAAATCATTGATTATTAACATCTGGCTATGCTCATGAAACACAATCATATAGACTACCGTTCATAAATACATCGTCGTACAGAAATATATTCTTCAGGATGGAAGAAGCAAATCATGAACATGCATGTTATAGAGTTAATGGGTATCTTTTAAATATGGTGTGAAACTAATACTTAAACTCGTTATGCAGTACCTCGCGTATTGTATAGTTGTGAAACCCGCTGCATCCATAACTTTTAGAACACTTCCTTAAGAGATTCGGCGTTAAAACTAGAAAGATACATCAGCTTCTATTTTTCTCAACTGTTGCTTTCGTATATGTAAGGTTGTTGATGAGGGAAGCGTTATTACTGGTCACAACATATAATAAAACTAAATTGTGTTAATATCTGATGGACGACTACATGATCCTCTCAGTTACACTATTATATGATTCTTTCCTTGACAACGGGTCACAAGTTGCATTACTTCCTAGAATGCTCCATAATCTTTTCAACAAAAAAAAAACATGGTCTGGATTGCACTGAGGAAATTCGAAAACCTAGACCCAACTAATAAATGATCCTGATAGTACGCCCATACACATGTATGTATTAGTTGTTTACTCATAATAAAATAAGAAATGTTAATTAGGTCAAGCAGAAATGAACTCAATTTTGGACAAAATCAAGTCCAACATATAATGTTACATGTAATGAAAATTAAAAAAAGCTAAGACAAAACGAACAATTTTTGCGAATAGCAGACTTTTTTCTATAATCCTTGTGTTGATGCAAAATGAAATGCTGCACACAGTATTGACGTTGAAATATATATATATATATATATATATATATATATATATATATATATATATATATATATATATATATATATATATATATATATGTTATATATACATATATATATTAAAGCAACAAATTGAGAATGTACAACGAATTTTAAACAGCAATCATAAAACGGAGACAATGGAAACAGTAGCTGTCTGGGCTGAATTGTACCCCCTAGGGAATCCCGGGGGCTTTTAACTTAATGCCCTTTGGACTCAGGGTGGGCATGGGAAACTTGCACCAGGTTAGTTTCTTATAAAATTGCTCATTTAAGTATATCTCATCTTTTTCAATAGGTCGCGCGTTACTTAGTCATTATATAATCTATCTCAAATGCTGACAAATTGTTAATAACGCTTTGTCGGACTCGAACTCATGAAGTCATTTCACGGTCTGAATGCTCTTACAAATTCGGCCACATTCCCACAAAAGAATATACGATGAAATCATTTACATGAAGATACACTTACTGAACAGACAGACACACATTAAACATACACACGTAGTTAGATAGTCTAAATTATTTCTGATGCAGTTTAATTTCAAGTAGCAGATATATTTCTCCAGCGAATATGCAATAGTTGATTTTACCTGTAAATTCAGACCGCTCCAGTGGTCTAGTGGTTAGAGCGTAGGCCTCGGAAGCGGGAGGTCGTGGGTTCGAACCACAGCCAACTCATCCCAAAGACTTACAAAAATGGTACTAGCTGCTGCCTTGCTAGGCGCTCAGCATTAAGAGGTCAGTGTTAAGACTGGTCAGCCTGGTGTCGGGATAATGTGACTGGGTGGAACATCCTCCTGCTACATGATGCCCCAGTGCTAGATATCACTATAAACTGCCACACCGCAGACATCGTAGCGATCAGACTGCAAAATTGTTAAAGCTACCTTAAAAATCCTAATCACACACACGCACACACACATCTGTACATTTCATCGTGTTGCCGTTTTGAACCACGTGATCGTTTTGTGATTCCCTCAGCGAGTTATTAATAGCATTGTATTTTAGCTCAGTCACGTGACTGTGGCGAAGTCTTAGCTGTGAGTCAAATTGAGAACTCGGTAAGTTATTGTATTTGAAAAATATATTACGTTACTGACATATATTAAACACTTGCATAACTGATTGCTTAGTGATCAATAACTTAATTGTTTTTGTAATAATAATAATAATAATCAGTGATTCTGCGCTTACCATGGAATATCATCCAGCTATATTAGCTGGACAGCTAATGGACACAAATACAAATAATCTTTCATTCCGTGATTCTGTAAAAGAGCAGGTGCAAGAACGCCAGGATACTCATGTGGAATTTACAAAGGGTATAGAACATTTATTTAAACCAGTCACAAAAGTAACTAAAGATTTTCTTCCGTCGTTGCCCGTTCTGAGATTGGTGATATAAGGGATTTTGTTGAACCAGATCCTAATCCTACTTAAATACCACCTGCCAAATTTGCCGAAGAAGGTCGTAAAATATTTCGAGAAAACCATATATTTTTTGCTGCAGCTGGATATGAAATTAGTAGTAAATTATTAGATCAAGAGACCGCAAATGTGACATAAATACCTGGATTAGTTTTATGTTTCGAAATTGCCATGGTCTAAAACAAATTTGTGGTGAATACGAACCTTTATGTGTAGAATTTGAGAAACGGTTCAAGGAAGCTAGAGAATACCAATCACTTCGAGATTTAATATCGATCGAAATCGTACAATCTGGAATGTCTATTTTTTAGGAAGAATAACCACCCGAATGTGCGTCCGGATGTGGTCTTGCCACTCGCAATAGACATCGTAGGAAACGCGGTAGTAATATAATAGGTTACTAGCTGGTGATTCAAGATAACATTTCTCCAAATAACATCCTCGCTGATGTTGATTGGCTAGATTCTGATTGGTGGAAGACGAAACGGCAACTCTTATCACGAAATTATCATTGAAGCAGCTGCTATTTGTTTGCGTTTATTTCCCTAAGCTTGATAAATTATTAGTTTATAATTTTATCTACGGAGACGGACTCGGCGTATATTATTCAAAGTTTGTTCAGAAGGATAGCCCCAAACAGTTATTTCGATTGCTAAACGGTTAGAACGCCATCTAAGTTGTTCGTGATAAGGCTATTTGAAACACTGGTAATTTTGCTAATAATCATTTTCTGTGGTCAAAGGCAGACTCTCAAGATTAGTGCGACGAAAACCACAGCATCATGTGCAGAATTTCAGCGCGAGTATTCCAGTAAAACTGCCCAGCAACGAAGTGGTGCCATCAAGTGTCAGCAAATTAATAAATCGAGCTTCTAATTAGCTGGAGTGCCATCACCGACAAATGAAGCCGCACCTGAGATAGAAAAAAAATCATTACCACAAACCTAATAGCGGGTAGTGGTCTATTCCATCATCATTGGCGATATTGATTCGTGTTACAACATCGGTTTAGACAACAGGGAATTATTTCAAAATGTTTAAACGTGTAGCTGATCCAGCATTTCACATGGACGCACCAGTACTCAATGATGCGTCTGTGTACGATTATCAGTATTATTGTTGTGAAGCACTAGAACCAGACCAACATGGACAAATCGAATCGAAGATACATCAAGGTATTTCTAGCCCGCTCAGCATTTATTGAAATTCACGGTAAAATTGTGAACAACGATGATACCACATATGCAGCAAATGAAGAAGGTGGATTAAGTAACTATGGTATTATGGAGGTGTTTTACAGTGTCCAATATATCGTTGATGGCAGATAAATCGGTCCTCGATGACTTTCTGATGACTATTCACGATCTGTCGCTCCATCCATGATGTTTGCGAATGACATTACTGACCACCTCAACTTTAAGCAACATTTAATTGTACAATTAGAACAGGCTAGTTCTGAGGATCAAGGAGATGAAACGATACCACGATCAGCTGATGCTTTTGCGGCAGTGCAAAGTGTTAATACAGAATTTAACTTGCGTTTCGCAGTACGGCGATCTCAGGTTAACGTAGATGGTGCATTTTCTGGCTTCACCAATATCTCAGAAAGTTTATGAATTTCTATGTGCAGTAATTTTTTTTTTAATCAACACATCAATCGGATTTAATGTGATTAACAAATACAGATTTTTACACTTACAAGGTAAATACAATCACAACATTGCATGATCGTTTCAAGTTGTTTCTTTCAAAACTTATACGTAGATTTCGTACCAGGTCATTAACAGCACATTTACACTCGATACAGGCATCATCATTCCTTTTTTTTCGAGGAGATATAGGTGTGGTACATATTACAACTACTGGAGCTTATAAAATTGTTTGTTTGTAAAAGTTTCCAAGTTTCTTCATTACACATTCAATGATCGATATCGAAATAAGTGCCGATATATCAAATTTAAATCGCCAAATATGTGTTGAATTACATTAATTTGTATGATTTAGTTATTTATTACATACCTTTTTAATCTTACATGGCTGATCATATCGATCGTTACAGATGTTCAATGTGTGATTCCGTATCACACACCTAAGCATTTTATATATATATATATATATATATATATATATATATATATATATATATATATATATATATATATATATATATATATATATATATATATATATATATATAATCATACCTAGCCTGTAGCGTCTTATAGGTTTGGAATTATTAATTATTAGTCCACTTATTAAATATCAGGAATAATTTATTGCTATACAGCCTAAACTATTCAAGGAGAGAGAAAGCATGTACTTTGCTGCAGTTCTACCACAACATTCTGTACGCTTTTAGGAAAACAGAAAATAGTGCAGTACTATAATAATAAATAATCAAGACTTTGTAGAAACGTTTAGATCACAATTTAGAATTGCAAATATTGAGCACATCTTAGAAAAATATCATTTGGCACATTTGGGAACCATGGATCTATGAACTTTAATTAAAAAAATCTCTTATACGAAAACTGCATATGTGAATTAAACCCAACAGAGTAAATTTAAAGGTAAGAATCATGTTTGTTTTTCAGCTGATGGATGCCCACAAAATGAGGAAATTCCATTAATCGAGAAAGGTGAAACTTCAAAGGAAGGTCAAGTAAATTTAAGCAAAATAAAATTTAATTCGTCCCAAACTCGTTTAAATGATATTAAGAATCAATATAAAGGATTTGAGCTCTTGAAGTTTGATTACTCTCCAAACAATTATTTTAATTGGTTTTGAAAATATTGTTTTCTATGTTGTTAGCTAATATAGCTCTATGAATCTCATTTTGTCTGTTACGTCTGGCTTCACCAATATCTCCAAAATTGGAGGACTTTCTATGTGTAGACGTATAAAGATTTTACATTTACGAGATAAATACAATCACGTCATTGGATGGTCGTTTAAAGTTGTTTCTTTCAAAACTTATATCTGGATTTGTTACCAGGTCTTCCTGGATTCAGAGCTATCTGCGTGGCTTGTACAAATATATGACGAGGGTATCTCTGTCGCCCACCGGCAAAGAAAACTTGGTTGACGTATCAGAAGTGTACATTGACTTGGACTTCCAACAAATGGAAACCAGAGATTATAATATACAGAAACTAATCTATCTTGGCCAACATCATATAAGGTCCTGGTTTCTAGCGACGATACTTGCATTGTAAAATCACATTACCAGCATGTTTCCCAGATTATAATTATTGGATCGATCGGCAGTGATAAGTTTACATGGTGCTGGTCAGAAATCTCTAAAAATGAGGATACAATTGAACATAAATAAATGTTCTCTGCTGTTGTGTCCGGAATGGAATAAACTGATAACAATGAAACTAAAAGAAGTAGAAATCAAGTCTGTCATTATCAGTAGTCGTCAAGTCCTTTCAAAGGCTTTTAGTTCTTGTAAATGAATTGCAAAAATGGAGATTTCACCGACAGTAGTTAGTACTCTTGATAATAAAACATTGCCCTATAGATGGAGTCTTCAACACTCGGGTAGAGGGCCGCATGAGGCCCGAGAAGCCGTCTAATGTGGCCTTGAAATGGATTTGCGTCACAAGGTGTCATGAGAGATAACAATGGTGATGCGGCCCTTGAGCCATCGGAAATGCCCTCATTCGGCCCTCAGGGTGGTATAATTGTGAGACCCCTGATATATAAAATCAAGCACAATTACATAATCTGGAATTATCAGTTGAACCAGTTGTTGTACTATTCGTTATTACGGAATAATTTTTTGGGCACTCTAAACTTGAAGAACTTGAGTGTAACTCTTAAGGTGGAAATATCCTATGCGCATTACTAGAATGCTTGAAGAAACAGATGATGATGATGATGATGATGATGATTCTGATGCTGATGATGATGATGATGAAGATGATGATGCTGATGATGGAAATAAACAAGTGATAAAAATCATTTTAAAATCCATTTTAAGCTAGTGAAACATAAGTTAAGACATGACCTTGACGTATTCTGCAGAATAAATGAAATACGAGTTGTCAAAACGTGTCGGGAGTTTGTTCGTCAATCGTCAGTAGAAATGCCATAGGACGATATGGAAATGTTATATGTGCACTAAACAAGTTAATATTAAACTTAAACCAGTATATATTGTCGAGACCGTTTTGGAAATAGTGTAGGAAATGTTTAGTTACTCATCAGTTCTAAAAAGGACAAAATAACGTTATTGAATGTGATGAATGTGAAATACTGAATATCGTTTTATGGCCGTAGGATGTACAGTTTTTCCTGTTTGCTTTTATATGTGAATAATTACAATTTACTTATTTTTTGCCTCGAGACGGATTAAAGTGATCCCTCCATCAATACAAAAAGTAGGGATGCAATTATAGAAGCCATGAATTAAAATGCAAGAAAGGTCTAAGACATTTGGTATTATGTATTTTATGAATCATTTGGGGATTTACTATTTACAGCTCTGATCACAATTGTACTCTCTATATGGAAAGTGTCAGAGTGCTCGTGTTTCATGTATGCTTGCAATATGACTGTCAGTCATAAAAACTCTATTAACCGGAATACCAAGTATGGCAGCATCGATTACATAAACAGAAAAAAAGAAATCACAATACTGTAAGTGCTGACAAAATACAGGACACAATAAGGATGCTAATTACATTATCAGCCGTTGCACACAGTCAATAATAGCAACAGAGTTTTCAGAAAAACGACTTTGATATAGTTCGCAAAGCCGTTCTGCAACCTTACTACTCTGCATTACGTCATATTGACCTATTCCCACTCAGTCAGTTACAGCGTATGATGTACTCGTTAATTCCAAAATACTTTGGGTCGATATTCTCACATTCGATACAGAATAGTTAAAGTTTATATGCAAACTACTTTAATCAATTTAAACCACGAAATATAATGTTTAATTCCAAATTTAGCTTGAGGATTTGGAATACGTATATGGGTTGGAATTTATAGTTATTTGATGCTGAATCCAATACTTATTGCAATCGCTTGTGTTACAATTTCTAATATACACAGTGTAATTGTATTATTTTTCTGGCAACTACTCGTTTTCTATTATTATCTGTGTGCAAGGAAACCATTAATTCCTCCTGTATACGCAGGAATTCCACTACGAAAATACATTAACGAGTAATTATACGGAATGCAGCACTAAATCCATAAACGATTGTATCCTTTACATAACACTGTTTTGATTGCAGATATTTTTACTTTGTCTTCCATTACGTATAATTCTTAGTTACGACACAGTCAACTGTAAATTCTGCTATGAAATAATTACACAATATTGTGATTTCAAGTGTTGTTCAGGTTCATTGGCTCCAAATAAAGTGCTTGTTGTGTGGTTTTGAGTGTTGGCTCATGAGTAGGTTTACATTGGTGAACAAATAAATTCATACATGATACAATACATTTAATGTAATTAAGATACTTGATAAAAGTAAAATGACGAACATTTATAGGCATTGTATTTCATATTTTTTTGAAAATGTCTCCAATTATCTTATGGATTAGGTAATGAAAGATCTGCGAACCATTCATGTTCATGCATTCACCATAAAACAGACTTTTATCCATTAAGGATACATGAGCATTTTGATCAATTAATTCTGCTGTTAAATGTACCTAGCTTCGTATTCCTTATTCATTTAAAGGCGAAAGAAAAGCGGCCAAAAAAAGCTATAGTACGAACTGATGGTATCAGATCGCAGGAATCGATAAAAAGTCGACGTACACTAAAATTCCTGTAGCTCAGACCACATCACTAAGAATGGGATGTCTTAATTCGGAACGTCACTTTCACCTATACTATAGAATAGGGATGATGTCGGTAAATAATTGAATGGGAAATATGAAATTTAACTGGTCAGAGCCGATAATTAGTGCATGAAAGGCGGTATTCGGAAAGGAGGAATATCCAGTATTTTTTTTTTTTTACCAAAGACGTAATTAATGGAGAAGAGATGACTGGAATGTATGATGTACTAGATTGCTTCATTCCAGTTGCTTTTGTTTTATCATTAGGCATATTCACAATGAGAGCAGATATGGAAACTGTAATATCGGACAAATTAGTACAACAACCTGAACCATGTAGAGAAATGTAAACACAATTGCAACTAGCTTGCAAGTGTAAAAATGTCTTTGTCATTCTGTCTCTGTTGTACTTGTAAATGACAAAGACAACTATAATCATAACATTTAAAATGAAAAGGAAATTACGTAGGTCAGCGGTTTAATGTTATCTCGGCAGTAAAAGAGTCCAGTATTTCAGGACATGCTCTTTGGGCTGCTGAAAATCTAACGTGATTCGGTTGAATCTTATAAGCCGTACTTAAGCTGACGATGTGAGATATTAGAATATAAACAACAAATAAGGATCACAATAGTGTTTATGACGTCATTGCGAAAAATAGATTGAGCAAGAGGAAAGGAACCAAATCTCATACCTTATAAGTCTAATAGAATATATTGATAATCTTACATCTAGATTTACCAAAGATTGCCGTTTAAATGACAACTAGGATATAGTTAAAGAGGGAAATGTATTTTCTGTTCCATAGAGTTAGGGAAGCTATTTAATATTTCTAAAGGTATTTTCAGAGATCTAGAATGTAGAATTTCTTTAACTAATGTTTCTTAATGTGTATTAAGAACATTTCTGTGAGTCTCTTTCTTTAAACCAGAACCTCGTCAGTTGATGACCGCAATGTAAACCCCATTGGTCGCTTTGATTCACCTTTTACGCCAAGCAGAATTCAGATTTTACCATTCAGAAATTATTAATCGTTATGTGAAAAGTCTAATACGTGTGCTTCTGTATGTAATGTAATTACAATATATTGATATGCTTACAATAATAGACAAATAAATGTCAATACAATTACAATCATGCCATGCTATATATCAATTGTATTGCAAAATAATGTTCAAGCAAGTAATAAAGTGGCCAATAATCAACTTTCTTCTGTCATTACCGACACTATTGTAACAGAATTGTTACCGAGTGGATGGTGGATTAAATGAACAACACAAACACAATATGTGAAAGATAATGTAAATTTATGAAATAAATTTTTAAGGAAAAATACTGATGTATCAACACAATAACTCATGCATTCAATCCACAATCTCGCTTCACAACTATTCACAATTCAACAATAAATTAAATATTAATAAAAAATAAAACACAGATACAAAGGAATCTCTTGGACTATACACAGATCTAAGGAACCTTTACAAAAGTTATATTAACGCATGTATAAATTGCGCTAACAAATACAAACATCAAACTATACTATCGCACGTATGGATTGCGACAACTAGCACGAACATATACATGTATTTAATCACGTTGCTAACTTTTATTGAGATTCATGTAATCCCTTGAAATACTACTGTGATTTGAAGTAACTATCTAAATATAACAATGTATTCAATTGTACTACAATTACAACACACACATGTGTCTCTACCCTGTATAACCGTATGATTCACCAACTATTGAATCGCCGCCCAGCTTCTTCGAATACCTAGGGTTGACTCAATACTTTTATCGGTCACTTGCCCTTCACGGATCCACCACAGCTATACGTACAGACAGCATACAGCATCTACTAGAACCAACGTTCCCAAATACCTAGATGCCACCCCGGATGTTTACACCTCTAGACAGCTCCGACACTCAGACTTCTAGATTTCCGGATATTTACACATCACGACAGACGTAGACGGACAGACAATCCGACAAACAGACAGTCAGACACCTCAATTCGATCGCACAATTAAACAGCACAATCACGGCACAATCAATCACATTCAGCTACAATTCAGAGACATTCAGAGACGTTCAGCGACATTCAGCTACAATTCAGAGACGTTCAGCTACAATATCAGAGACGTTCAGCTACAAATCAGCTACGATAAAGAGACCAAACTAATAATAGTTTTTTCTAAAACAATCTACAACTTAGATTACGCTATTGCATATTGCATTTAAAGTCTAATAGTGACTAGTAATTCCAAATATTCCAAGTTTTAAATCTGCATTGTAATAAAGGCATCATTATATGAAATGATAAACGGAATAAAATTCACAATAAAACGAAATATAAATTTAACACTCACCCCTTTGGCTGGAGAAAGAATGACGAGCTATCTATCCTGTGATAAGATACTTTTGGACCCGTAATTATTATCAGAAATATTCTGCCTTATATATCCTTAAATAGGTGAGCAGAATTCACGGCAAAATTACCGTGCACCCCGTGATTCTAATGTTCCTGACTTCATGTGATTCGAAGTCAGGCACATGCAAATCGTTACACGCCGCTTACCTTGGAGAAAACCACTTATTCACCCCAGGTAACGCATGTACGAAAAAAATGGTGAGATTAGTTTGTAATTCAAGAAAAAAAATTCAATTTTCGCCTAATTCTGTGACAACTATTATAATGAGACATTTGCCATCGAAACTTTGTCAGCATGAAGTATAAAGAAAGTGACTGGCAATCTTTGACTATAATCCTACTGTTATGCACACAAAGAATAATGAATAAATGTGATGAAAAATTAAAAAATATGAAATGATGTTTCACAAAAAGCAAAGAAAAACATGAGAACAAATATTAGATATAAATCAGATATGACTGTATATAGTTATTATTTTTCAATCAATCATGGCAATATAAATTAATTAAATTTGAATAAGAGTAATTATATTTCTAAAAATTATTAGAGCATATAATAATTAAATTTCAATCAATTATTACAAATGATAAATAGTCCTACGGATGATTAGTTTCTTGAAATATCTAGAAATCAGTGAACGGTACAGTGACTGACGCACATTCTTAATGATAACTGCGTTAAAATAAAACCCTAAAACATACCACTTATGCCTATGTACATGTGCTAGGTTAAGATACTTACAATGAAAAACCGAAATAACCAACTGGAATAATGTAGTGACAGGATGTATTAAACATAAATAACATATAAATCAGAACGTAATATTCGATGAAATACCTCTTATTTCAATTTTTAAAGTTGGCTTCAAATTTGTTTCTGTGTTACAAGGGGACCAGTATAGATTTTACATATCAACGTCTCTATCAATATACGTTTGAACCGCGTCACAGGTTTGCAATGCTATTTATATTTCTCTGTCTGAGCTCAGATATGTGCTCATCGACATGTCGAATTATGGCATACTAAGACGCAATATTAAGGAAACAAAAGGTTGACAAGTACAGATTGAAACTAAAAGGTCAAATGTTAAAGGAATAATGAAACTGCAATGTAACTTAAATGATATAAATATATTTCGAGAATAGTTAATATATGACAATTTATTTTGAGGTGGCAATTGTAACCAAGCTTACAACAGTTAAGAATTTACATCGTAGTTTAATTAAACATTGATACGTATTTCAAATATACTTTTTATGTTAAATTATTGGTGATTTTTGATAATTTGCGATGATCGAAACCTGAAATCATTAAATAATTGTTGCAAATACACATACTAGTTTCTTTAAAGTCGACCGTTCCGGTGGCGAAGGTGGTTAGAGCGTCCGTCTCGAATCTAGGATGCAGATGGGTGTATTAACTTTTACATAAATCAATACGGCTAAAATGACTAGCATTTTATCAGCTACTTTTGGCTACTACAAGGAATTAATTAAGGTCTTATTTTGTATCACTGGTTACTATGCAACTGAGGTATAGTAGTTAATAATGTCATCCGTCTTGATGAAACCACATAAACAAAATAGTTGAAGAACAGCCCTCTCTAAGTTTGCATACACTTGTTATCCTTAGACGGCTATAAAATGTAATAAGTTTCAATTTGTATCAAAATTTGTCAATAATTAATGATAAAAATCTACATTTAATTTCATACTAAAATGCTAGCTGAAAAACATGTCTTCCCCACTGCCTCTACTTCTAGATATGTGTTTAGCAAGTAATGTATATACAATAAAATGTATATCGTACGTGCGAAACTGTTCAGTCTGGGTCAGTTTATAAAAATGCCCTGCAAGTATAATCAGGATCATCCTGAGTTAATACATCATTTTTGGTTCTGCTGATACATCGTTAGTGTTTGGCAAAGTATGAGGTTTCATGTGCAACGAAATATCAGTATCAATGTAAAAATGTATTCAATAATTTATTGCAACCAGAATATTGTAGATGATGTGGAGTGACTTAAGTTTGCAATATTTGCAACACAATCGTTACCCTCACACCCTCGTAAAAGAGGAGTGATATTTTTCTAATGACCTTTGGCTACATTTATGTAGTCAAACATCACCTCATATAATTTTCGATGTAACATTTATCAAGAAATCAATGATAGAAGGAATCTTTCCAAGGACGCTGGGCAAAATGTACACTATTAACAAAATATCGTTGCGTGTAACCTTTTCCTTCATCTTCGTCTGCTAGTAAAAAAATTTGTACAAATAATTATACGACCAAATTTATGGTTAAATCTGCTATAGTTCAAATAGAAAGTATTACTAAATTTCACATGGTGTCACTAAAAAACAGAATAATAAAGGAATAAATGTTCCAAGGTGATCTTGTATCTATTACTCCACATAGAATCCTTTGTTTTGATCACGAGACAATATGGCGTCGGTGTTCGCCTGACTTCTTACAGCGGAGTGCAACGCATTATCATACGAAACAGGGAACCAGACTACGAAGAAGGTTTCAAAGTTAGATCAAGGTCGTCATGGGACCTGTCTGGTGACCTAGTGGTTAGAGCGTCTGTTTCAGATGCGGGAGGTTACGGGTTCGAACTCCGGCTGAGTTTTACCATAACGATTTTGTAACTGCATCACTAGGAGCTCAGCATTAAAAACTTGTGTTATGACTAGTTGGTCTGGTGACTGGATAATGTGACTGGGTGGGACATCATGTTACATGCCTGATGCATGATACCCCATTGCGATATGACAAAAATATGTTACATTAAAATAACAAAACACACATACATTCACAAACAAGGTCGTTATGGCTTGTATATGTCTTAGTGTGGCATAGCCTACCAAGGTATATCTACTGTTTAACGTAGCTTTAAGAATACTGTTTCAGTCATATCGCTACGATGTCTGCATTGAGGCAGTTTGTCACAGAATTAGGAAAAAATAACTTGGCTACGCCTTAGAAATATTTGTCTATTTTTCGTTTTCGAGGTAAGAGACGGAACTAACAGGTATCTCGCCTGAAATCGCTTGGGACGAGGGACATTATAATCCACAGGTACTTTGCCCCGAATATTACTCTCTGTCCTATGGATTTAAGCAAGAAACCGACTCACCAGTCGCTTTCGATCTTGTTGAGAAGTACATGTTCTCCATTTTGTTATTAAGCCATAGCTGTGAGTGTTAAATTTATGATTGATTTGATACGCGAAGCTTATTGACTTTGTAATGTCATATCTTGTAATGATTTATTTATTACGACGCAGATTTGAAACTTTGTGAACTCTGCATTACAAGTTGTTATTAGAGTTTAATGTATTAGCATTTTCCAGAACTCCAGAAGGGTGATAGCAGCGCTACACGTTTGGGCCAACCCCAAGACTCTGAAATAATGCGGTTTATCAGTGCATGAATCATACGACTGTACAAGTGTCAAGAAGCATATGTTTGTTCCAAATGTTGTTTCAATTGGGTACATTTTCATTTACATGAGATTATTTTTAGATTTAGTTGTATTCCAGGAGATTTATGTGGATCTCACTTACAGTGCAGAACATTTTAAACATATTTGAATACCTTGAGATTGTTTGAATCTTAATCATACGTGAAATTATGTGAATATCTAACAGTGCATACTGTTATTTGAAACGTATAAGAAATCCATGATGTTTCTCGAATCTGTATGTCAGATTGATATCATATGTTTGGTTGAATTTCAATGTGTGAATGTTTGTATAGAGTGATTTGATCAAACGTACGTTGAAAGCATGTGAGAATCATTATATTTATACATCATATATTTTCTATACTAATTAAGTTAATAAATTTTCATCTTTGACACATTGTGTTGAAGTTATTAATTTCATCCAACAACCGCACAGTTTCTATTCTGCGACAATTTATAGTGATGTCTAGCACTGGGACATCATGCAGCAGACATGTAACATGATGTAACACCCAGTCATATTATGCTGACACCAATGACATTATTGTCATCAAATATACTACAGTTGCATTCTGTGGATGAACAATTAGTCATATCTCTACCAATAATACAATTGTAACTTGATAAATAACTATACAAGCTGTTAGTTTCATGTCCATACATAGTATTTAGGTCAGATATATGTACTACACCAAAAATTAAGTCCTTATGTTGAAACCTTTTGAAAGTATACGTACATAGCAACACCGAAGTTTTGCTATATTATTTATCACCTAGACTTATGAAACAAGTAAACTAGTCATGGCAATTTTACAAATAATCCTAAGTCCCCACCAGAGCAAAATAGCAAGACA
Source organism: Unio delphinus (assembly GCA_029339505.1). NCBI lineage: Eukaryota > Metazoa > Mollusca > Bivalvia > Unionida > Unionidae > Unio > Unio delphinus. The sequence continues at coordinate 4,704,954 of JAQISU010001239.1, forward strand.
AAACCAATGAATTAAAAAATAACAAAGTTAATTCGAAACATTAATCAAATATTTAATTTAATTACGATAATTGAAATGACGATTGAAACTTCTATGTGTTCACTTTATAAGCGAACATTATTCTCGTTTACAATTGTTACCTCAAAATAAAGTGTCATATATCAAATACATTTTTATCGTTTCTGTATTATTTTAATTACATTGTTCCATTTATTCTTTGACCTTTTAGATCAATTAGGTCATTTCATCTTTTTGGGTCTGGTTATTTCATATTTCTTCACATCAACGAGCACATATCTGGGCTCATACTGTGCAATCTAGATATATGTGCATACGTATCACGAGGCTCTAACATGCATTGGCAGAGTAGTTAAGGTATAAAGTCCACAGCTCGCCCCCCCCCCTCCCGGCCTCAGACACATTTTTTCCCAACCTTATGTACTGAGATGTATAATTTATGTTTCATGTTTAACACATCCTGATGTCATGACGTCATTGAATTTATTTCAGGTTTAACATCTTACTCATAGAAGACAAAAACTGTAAAATCACAGAAATAATTAGCTAATAGAAATATAATTGCTTTACACTGTCATAATTGATGAAAATATAATTACTCTACAGGAATTGTATAATTAAAATGTAATTACTCTACACTGTCATACTTTACTAAAATGTAATTACTCTAAGCTGTCATACTTGACTCAAATATAATTACTCTACACTCTCATACACGACTACAATGTAATTACACTACACTATCATACTTGACTTACATGCAATTATTCTACACCGTCATACTTGACTAAAATGCAATTACTCAACACTCTTTACTGATTAAAATCTAATACTCTACACTGTCATTATTGACATGAATCTAATTATTTTCCACTGTTTGTCATAATTGATTAAGATCTATTTACTCAACACTGTGCACGATTAGCGGCTCCATTAACATATTTGGTATAACACAAAGCATATCAGTTACAAAACACACACGCACACACACACACACACGCACGCACACTTATCCTACAGGTGTATGTGTCTTAAACACGTATACCGCTCTAAAGATTATGATTAGTACATGCCGTTAAAGTCTGGTTTCCTGCTTCGTGTGACGCATGCGTTACTCAACTATACTAAGTCAGGCGAACCCCACGTGGAATACGGTTGCTATTTCGATTCTAATAGTTGACAAGGTATGTGACATGTATAACGAGATATCAATACCCTGTACACTTGACCAAGGAATTTATTGCCACTAGAATGTTTTAAATGACATGCTATATTTGCAAAACAATCTTTACCCTTACCCCCTCGTGATTTCGACGTAATATTTATTTGAGGAATCGATTGGTGGGGCCATATTTGAGATGATACTAAATACAATGTGCAATACATTATTTCGTTCTGTGTACCCTTTTCCTTCATATTATACTAGTAACAATATTTGTATAAAAGATAATTACATAATTGAATTGGTCGTTAAGTTTGCACGCAAGATAACGACTGATATAACAGGGAACCAGACTAACTTACATTATATGCTATATGCGCAAGGCATGTCTAATGACGTAAACATTTTCCTGGAACTGTTAGTTACCTCCGAATGAGCGTGTAAGTACAATACTTTTCTTTTCTTAACTGTCTTTGCCATTTAGTTAGCCTATACATTAGTACCCGACACCAAGAATGCAAGGTAAGTTTGTTATATTTCTAGGTGTAGCTAGTAAATCAATACCAACGCACGTAACATGTTTTGATAATGACTTGTCCTATCGGATTCCGTGATCATCACATTTTATGAATTTAGTGCTCATTTGATAGTTATCAATGTTAGACCTGTTATACAATAATCGAGTTGCAATACACTGTTTTCGTTTGCATAGAACTATATATATATATATATATATATATATATATATATATATATATATATATATATATATATATATATATATATATATATATATATATATATATATATATATATATAGTCGTGGCTCATGTACCCAAGGTTCATACAGTACACAAATATGTAAAAGATCAATCGTAATTAAACGTTTTTATAGCAGACGACAACAAACGTGAAATCTCAGCACAAACTGTGGTGACTCTTCCATTTGTGTGCTTGCGGTTGAAGTACTGGCTTAAATGCTTCATGGAGTTCTAGTTAGCTCAGTATGAGCGTTTAAATGCATTAATTTTCTTTTTGGAAAATGCCGAGTTTAAACGACGCCTACATACATAGTGAAGAGTTGCATAATATTCGGATGGTGCAAAATGATGCATAAGTAAAATCATGATTATGTCACTGAAGGTGCTAAAGGTCAGACTAAGTTTTAAATCAGTCGGACTCAGTGTCAAAATCACACCCTCTCTGTGAATATTAGCTCTTTCATCTAAGAATGGAGATGCGCAGACGATTTATCCGCCTGACTGCACCATTCTTCGCAAGCCAATACATAGCAGTGTTTAGAAAGCTGAACAGGTTAATCAGTTGTGTGCGAATGAAACTTATTGCATTGAATGAAACTCGTCTCGTATAGAAAATAAGTTTGAAATATTCAGCCAATCAGCTAAAGATGTTTATGCATCGAGAGAGTTCAAATACTGATAAGCATGATTCAAATTAATTAGCAGCTTCGAGCATGCTATTATTTGAAAACAGCTTGAAGCTCAATCAAACACTTTTCGTTGTGTAATAAACTAAGAGGTTCTGGGTACGTATTCAGCTAAAGACCAAATATATCCGATGGTTCTTTTTCCCTGCCATGGAAAAACCGAGATTACACGCAGACAATATAAACGATGGTTTCCTTGTAGTACCTAGCAATAATCCGAGTTGTTTAATCTAAAGCTTACAGCTAAGCAGTCACTGGCCAAGATACTCTTAAACATTTAAAATGTAGATTTAGGAAGGAAATGTTACTCTGGCTGCAGTGCTTAATATTGTCCAGGGCCTAAATAGTCTTTTCCTTTATAAGTTTATTTACAGTGTCATTGACACACTAATAAATTATTCTCTGAGTTTATTGAACAAACTGCAACACATTTTAGTATGTACATAGATCATGGTTCCGTAATTGTTATGGGCGATTTTAAATCCAATCCTAGTATGCATTGTCAGGAACAGGAAAAAAAGAACTGCGTTCCCATAGTTAGCAGCATTTTAATTTCTGTCAATAACTTTGATTATTGTAACGCCCTGGTCACATGTTTCTTTTTCTGTTATGATAATATCTTAAATTGATCACATCCTTAATGACAAGTCCAGAATGGATCTAGTCAAAAAGACTACGTTTATCTATTTCGGTGCACAGTCTTGTTATAAACAAAATACATATATTTGGATTTATAATATAAACATTACGCTATGTGTGATTCGAAAGCCATTCATTCAAAGGTTAGTGGCGGGATGTCTCATAAAAACGTTTATTATATGGGGACAATATAGTAAAGTCTGGTTTCTTTGTTGATAAATCCGAACAACAGGAAGAACAGAGATTTGTTGCATGGCAAAAGCGTTATTGATCTTAGAATGTTCTACCTGGTTTAGAAGATTCAAGTGCTTTTTTAACCTCTTTTGAAATTACGTTCAAAGACTTTTGCATCAAACCGGGGTAAAAACCTTGGAGTTGCATATATATATATATATATATATATATATATAGATATATATATATATATATATATATATATATATATATATATATATATATATATATATATATATATATATTCTAATTCAGTACCACTATATTTTCCTAGTCCATTGTTTGAGCACTTTATAGTATTGGTAGTGGTGATAGAAGCCTTAGATTATACGTTCTTAGTATTGATTTAAATGTAATGTTTATTTGTTAGTATTTGAACATAACGACGTGGTTCTCTGTTTATTTCGGTGACAGAACACTTCGAATAATAAAACACTAATGATGATCCCATAGTGAAATATTTTGTTCAGCGTCTGTAGTGGCTATGTAGCCCACCACGAGAGTGGCAGTAGTTGTTGCACTTGAAAGTTCAGTACGGTTTGAGTTGGAGCTGCGTCTTCTTCCTCCGAGATCGATTTCATCACCTAGCAAGTGTAACTTGTCATCGCCGGCTTCCATACCAGTGATCGGAGCATATCGCCAGTTGGACCTGTCTAGTGCAAGATCTTCCTAGGTGTTGACATCGATATCAAGGGCTTTGATGTCGCGCTTGCAAATATCCTTGAAGCCGCCGTGTGGACGAACAATCAACCTTTTGCCAGAATTAAGTTCCGAATAATAAAGGTTTTTGGGGATCCGTCCGTCGTCCATCTGATGTACATGGCCCAGCCAGCGATCGGGCGGTCCAGATTCTGATCTAACACGTTTGTTTCCATGATAGTCAGCCACAACCTACCGCATGCTCTACCAAAGCTTTCCATAAGGTACTGTAGTTTCTGCGTGAGTGTTTAGGGCAGCATCGTCTTAGAATAGTATCTTTGATGGTTGCTTAATGTACTTTGCTCATTGCATTTAGTACATGCCATCGTGGACGGAATAAATCGTGCTTAGCAGCTTTGAAGAGCATCCAGTTTCAGCCGAGACTGTGAAGTGTCCGTCTCTGCTGACCATATCGAACGTCTTTGTGAGGTCTATACAGGCCAGGAATAGGGGATTTGGGTTGTTCTCTGCATTTCTCCTGCAGAAGATCATGTCGATTGTGTATCACTCTGCGCGGAACCCATACTGCGAATCCGAATCTGGATACACTCTATCAGCAAGCTTTTGCAGTATGTTCAGGATGATGCGTGAGAATTGCCCATGATGCTGAGAAGGAAAATGCTCTGTAGTTGTTGAAGTAACTTCTGTCGCCTTTGATCATGTAGCGGGTTACGATGTTGACATCTTTCATATCTTGAGGAACTGCACTCTCATTCCCCCACTGGCAGAGGAAGTTGTGCAGGGGTGTGAGCAGCACGCTGCAGTCGCACCTGATGACTTCTGCTAAGATAACACCCTTCCATTGGACGTTACCTAAGGACAATTTCTCAAAGGCCTTCTTTAATTCTGTCGCAGTTGGTTTCTCGTCCAGTTCTGCTATGAGCGGGAAGTTTTAAATGGCGTTGAAAGCATCGCCGGTCACATGGTTTTCTATGGAGTACAGTTCTGTGCAGTACTCCACCCAACGCTTCATCTGCTTGCCCTTGTGGATGGAATCGCATGTCGCATACTTCATTGGTGAAATCACTTTCGTCGTGGGTCCATTGCTTTTTATGCCATCGTACATTTCTCGGATATTTCTGGTATATCCTGCGGACTGGATGCTCTGACAGAATTGAAGCCAGTATTTATTGGCGCATTGCCGTGCTAACCTCTGCATTCTGCTTCTGTTAGAACTGTATGCATGTAGAGTCCTCCGGAAAGGGGGTCGTTTGTATTCCAAATGCGCACTGCGACACTCTTATATGGCTGTCGTGAGTGTGGAGGAGTTAGCCTCAAACCATTCGTTGTTCTTTGACTGCTTCTAACTAAAGTTCCATGTGGCTGTGCTGTACACAGTTTCTTTGATGAGATCCCATCTCTCTTTGACACTTCTTTTGGGAGATTCTAAATCAAGCGTCTTGGATAGGGCATTTGTGAATCTTCAGCCTTATCTGAATATGAAGTCTTGCTCACGTCAATGCATGATATACCCTCCTGCCTATAACGGTGTGTCATTTTCGGCTGAAGCTTCATTTTTGAGCACACCGGCAAGCGGTCAGTGTCAGTGAGCGCTGTGGAAGGTACGACTAATAAGCACATCATTCAAGGCAGACCGTCTCGTAAATATCAAGTCCAGTTAGTGTCACTTTGGACCAGTGATACCTCCTAGACACTTTATGAAAGAATGAATCATTGATGCTGATGTTGTGGTAAGACCACACATCTAGGAGTCATTGTTCTTTCTCATTCATCTTCCCAATGCCAAACTAGCCAAAACACGAAGACCAAGATCCATGATCAGCAACCATCCTAGCGTTGAAGTCGTCCAGTAATATCAAGTTCTTTTCCTTGCGAATGCTGTTGATGAGCGAGTTTATTTCATCTTAGAACTCATCATTGCTATTTACGGTAGTGCTTAGTATTGGAGAGTAAACGCTGATCAGGTTGACAGGCCTGTTTGCGGTGTGGAGGCATAGGTATAACAGTCCTCCGTTTCCTTCCTTGCCAGAGGAATGTGTAGTTCGCGTCTCTGAGCGACCTGGAATGTGGTAGCTGTTTTACCGGTAGTGCGGCGATGTCGACTTGGAGTTTTATAAGTTCGTCATTGATGACTGATGTTTTTTGAACATCGAAGATTGCCTGGAGATGATATGCGAATCTCGTCAGAATGATTAGGATAGTCCATTTACCTAGCTTGAGGATTGGATGATGTCTTGTCTTTATGTGTGTTGTATCTCGGTGCAATAGTTTCAGTCTGCTTCGTCAGGTTTTCGCGTAACTTAAGCTCTACTAAGACAGACGAACTGTGGCGGGACGGCACCTTATTGTACGGGGGCTGCCCAGCTTGAAGCGAAGGGTAGCTGTCCAGTGAGACTTGTCTCTCCCACCGTAGGAAGCATCCCCTGGCATCTGACTCTACGCCGATTGAGCAATGACTTATAACCGGTTATAACCGTGTTGTTTCGAGGCTATGAAACGAAGATTAAATGTTGTATCTTGGTGCAATAGTTTCAGTCTGCTTCGTCAGGTTCTCGCGTAACTTAAGCCCTACGAAGACAGACGAACTGTGGCGGGACGGCACCTTATTGTACGGGGGCTGCCCAGCTTGAAGCGAAGGGTAGCTGTCCAGTGAGACTTGTCTCTCCCACCGTAGGAAGCATCCCCTGGCGTCTGACTCTACGCCATTTGAGCGATGACTTATAACCGGTTATAACCGTGTTGTTTCGAGGCTATGACACGAAGATGGAGTGTTGTATCATGGTGCAATAGTATCAGTCTGCTTCGTCAGGTTCTCGCGTAACTTAAGCCCTACGAAGACAGACGAACTGTGGCGGGACGGCACCTTATTGTACGGGGGCTGCCCAGCTTGAAGCGAAGGGTAGCTGTCCAGTGAGACTTGTCTCTCCCACCGTAGGAAGCATCCCCTGGCGTCTGACTCTACGCCAATTGAGCGATGACTTATAACCGGTTAAAACCGTGTTGTTTCGAGGCTATGAAACGAAGATGGAGTGTTGTATCTTGGTGCAATAGTATCAGTCTGCTTCGTCAGGTTTTCGCGTAACTTAAGCTCTACTAAGACAGACGAACTGTGGCGGGACGGCACCTTATTGTATGTGAGCTGCCCAGCTTGAAGCGGTGGTAGCTATCCAGTGGGACTTGTCTCTCCCACCGTATGAAGCATCCCCTGGCGTCTGACTCTACGCCAATGGAGCGATGACTTATAACCGGTTATAATCGTGTTGTTTCGACGCTATGAAACAAGGATGGAGTGTCCGTTCCAGGCAAAAGCCTGGGCAGCGTGATATGGATAATTAGTTGTTGTCCGTGCAGCTGAGTCCACCTCTCCATGCAGCTGATGGATCTAATGTAGAGACCAAGCCGATATGTCATGGCACCAGTGGCGTCTCTGCAGTGGCCGAGAAGACGCCAATAATGCCAAGTCGCCTTAGAGACTCTGTCTCCGTAGTTTATGTTTCTTTTGAATTAGAGGGTATTGCCGCAAGGCAGAGAATATTTGAAATCAGAGTTTACCTTCTCCTTGATGGTGGAGCACATAATGTTAACGATTTCCATCTGCCAGAAGCCACCCCGGCGATAACAACTTTTGGAACTCCTACCATACTATTCCGAATACCTGAATAATTCAGCTATAGTCAAATAGTCAAATGTTTCTCGTATTTTATACTTAATAAAATCTGAAGTTATTACATGACATATGTATTTGGTAACATTCATATCAAGAAGTACATGTAAATATCATTTTATTTATTCATCAAGAAATTAATTACACAATATGGTAGCTGTAAAATATTAGTAATGCTGTTATTGTCCTGTCTTCATGTTATAACACCTGCCTTAAATATGATTTCGTTTAGAAATCTGAAAAATAATGATACAAGGACAAGAGATGATATACCAATGAAACAGTAACAAAATTATGCAGAACTGGAAATATCCACTGGACACCTAAGACAAGTCGAAGAACAGAATTGCAGGAGATGTCATTCACTGTAGCAAATATTCTGTGCATGTTTCATTACATGGGTTACACAGCAAATATTCTGTGCATGTTTCATCACATGGGTTACACAACAAATATTCTGTGCATGTTTCATTACATGGGTTACACAACAAATATTCTGTGCATGTTTCATTACATGGGTTGCACAACAGACTATTTGCTGTGCATGTTTCATTACATGGGTTACACAACAAATAGTCTGTGCATGTTTCATTACATGGGTTACACAACAGACTATTTGCTGTGCATGTTTCATTACATGGGTTACACAACAGACTATTTGCTGTGCATATTTCATTACATGTGTTACACAGCAAATAGTCTGTGCATGTTTCATTACATGGGTTACACAACCGACTATTTGCTGCGCATGTTTCATTACATGGGTTACACAACAGACTATTTGCTGTGCATGTTTCATTACATGGGTTACACAACAGACTATTTGCTGTACATGTTTCATTACATGGGTTACACAGCAAATAGTCTGTGCATGTTTCATTACATGAACTAGTTGTACAGTCAAATGTAGGATATCAGTTATACAGTTTGAAGAAACTCTTTTTCAACTTCACAAGTGAACAACATATTTACATGGGTGAATCACTATTTAACACAGTCTCTGCATGTGTTTCCATAGAAATACCTACTTGGTTAATTTATGGTTAAACCTGCTATAGCTCAAATTTAAAGTATTACTATAGATCACGTGTCACTAATGCAAGGAATACATTTAACGCGGTTATATTAGCTCCTTTTCTCCACATGAGGTCATTTGTTTGATCACGTGACAATATTGCATCTGCGTTCACCTGATTTCGCGTTAGCGGAGTGTAACGAACCCCGGCCAAGTCATACCATACATATTTTGCAGCTGCCTCACTAGGCGCTCAGCATTAAGAACTTAGTATTATGACTAGCTGGCCTGGTACCAGCGAAATGTGACTGGGCGATAGTGTGATACATTGTACCAAGTTATATCTTATAGGTTAGTACAGTCTGCCAAGATATATTTAAAACAAATAAACAAAATGTTGAACCTTCGTTTTGTCTGACATGAAGGAAAATTTCACTTTTTGTCAGTAATTCGTGTTTTTTCATTGTTGATAGTATGGATACCAATCACTTTGCAATCCTCATTCCAGGTAACCGATACATTTTTACTAATACTCACCATATTTATTTACCTTTGTTTCTGCCCGAGTAAGCCCTACCCTATATGAATATATATATATATATATATATATATATATATATATATATATATATATATATATATATATATATATATATATATATACACGCACACACATCCGTGAATATACTAAATTCTTATAAATTACATCATTGTCATCAGTTATTCTACAGTGATATTCTCTGGAGGAACAATTAATTAAATTTCTATCTATAATACAATTGAAACTTGATAAATAACTACATAATATGCTAGTTTCAGGTCCATACAAAGGTATTCAGGTCAGATATATGTACTACACCAAAAGTTAAGTCCTTATGTTGATACCTTTTCAAAGTTCACATACACAGCAACACCAAAGTTTTGCTATATATTGTTGATCACGGAGACTTATGAAACAAGTACGACTAGTTATGTCAATTTTAGAATAAGCACAAGCCTCGACTAGAGAAAAATATCAAAACAAAAACAATGAATTAAACATTAGAAAGGTTAATTCGAAACATTAATCAAATATTGATTTGGATTACGAGGATTAAAATGACGTTTTAAACTCTTATGTGTTTTATTTATAAGCGAACATTATGCTCGTTTACAGTTGTTACCTGAAAATAGACTGCCATATATTAAATTCATTTATATCGTTTCTGTAACATTTTAATTACGTTGTTCCATTTATTATTTTACCTCTTAGCTCAATTAGGTCATTTCACCTTTTTGTGTCAGGTTATTTCATAATTCTGCACATCGACGAGCACAAGGAATTTATTTCAGCTAGAATGTTTTAGATGACATGCTATATTTGCAAAACAATCCTTACCCTCACCCTCTCGTGAAAGAGGTGTGATATTTTCGTATTAATCTTGGACTATATTTACGTTGTATTTCATCTTAAATCAATTTCGACTTAATATTTATCAAGGATTCGATTAGTGGGGCAATATTTGAGATGACACTAAATAAAAGGTGCAATATTAACACAATATCGTTATATTTGTAACAAAGATAATTGCATGAATGAATTTGTTGAAAGTTTGCACAAACGACTGATGAAACATTGAACCAGACTAACTTACATTCTTCTCTATATGCGCAAAACATGTATAATGACGTAAACATTTTCCTCTAATGTTAGTTACCTCCGAATGACAGTGTAAGTACATTACTTTCCTTTACATAACTGTCTTTAACACTGAGTTAGTCTATACATTATTACCCTACAGCAAGAAGGCAGGGTAAGCTTGTGATATTTCTAGGTGTAGCTAGTAAATCAATACCAACGATCGTAACATGTTTTGATAATGACTTGTCCTATCGAATTCCGTGATCATCACATTTTATGAATTTAATGCTCATTTGATGCAATAGTTATCAATTTTAGACCTGTTATACAAAATTCGACTTGTAATACACTGTTTTCGTTTGTATAGAGCTATATATAATTACACATCCGTGTTTTTGCTTGTGACTTCATACGTGATCACAGTCGTGGCTCAGGTAGTCAAAGTGCATACCGTAAACAACTGTAAAAGCTCAATCGTAATTAAACGTTTTTAAAGCGACGATAACAAATATGAACTCTCAGCACAAACGTTGGTGACTCGTCCCTTTGTGTGCTTACGGTTGACGTACTGGCTCAAATGTTTTCATGGAGTTATAGTTAGCTCAGTATGAACGTTTAAATGCAATAATTAGGAAATTTTGGAGAATGCCGAGTTGAAACGACGCCTGCATATTTATTGTGACGAATGGGTAGATACCATATGGGCTAGTCATTAGTTGCAACAAAATTGACACAAAATCAACATACAAATGGATTACTGAACACACTATAAATATAGATAATTACAAAATAGAGCAAGAAAACATAAATATTAATTTGGGATAGGGCCTGGGTAAGCTGAGTCAAATTAGGATCACTTAACATAAAAAGCCTCCTGTTCAAATACATGCATGATGGGTGGTTGACAGGAGAGTTCAAAGTGAAATGGCATATGATCAGAGTATCGTCGAAATGTCCACTGTGCAAAAACTTTAATTTCACAAAAAATATACAATGGTCCAATGTGAAATAAATATACCAGAGAGTTGCTTTGATATTAAAAATCTAGGCAACTCAACCATACAATGGTAGACAATTTATATATCTAGACGGATACTTTAAAAAGAAATTACTTTATGAAATAACGGATTTTATAGTTAAAAATATGAGAGTATGCGGCCACATTTTTATAATTGGGAAACAATTGATAGGGAACAACAAACTGGCGGGTTGTGGAATAAAGAGATCTCAGGAGGAGAAGTACTGGTAAGGAATACACGGGGCTAAATCACATGGCGCCACGTGAAGTGGGCAGGCCCGTGGATGAGCTAGGAAAAGAACTCACCTAGAGAAAAACCAGCACAGCATCACAGGTGAAATACACTAGATAGGATTAGAAAAGGTAAAAATGTGTTTCTCAAAAAAGCATGCTCTCCAAATATAGTTACTAGTGACCTAATATCACAACCCATCTGTACAGTTTTCTCACGGACTATACAGAGAGCCTGTTTTTAAGGGCCAATAAAACAAATATATTAGGCTTGGAATAGTTCTAAGAAAAGAAATAAATAAAGGACAAACATAATCGAGACGGGTGAAGTACAAATAAAATTTAAAAAAAGGTACAGATCGAACACAGTCGACCTAGACAAGTAAATAAGGAAATATACAAGTCTCAGCACGATATAATTACAATCATTAAAGGTTACAACCTAAGATTTTCGACGTTTTTGTTCCTCCAAATGCATGATATTAAGAAAAGTATAGTATAAATAATGAGTAATTACACGTCACTCAGTTTCATAAAATGTACAACTGTAAGTTGAATCAATGAAAATATAACGATTTTCTGTACAGACTGCTAAATAATTATGCAGAAACGGAATTTACCTATATTCTCCGAAGTCTCAGTGTCACGTGACGTGCGTCAACAAATATGGAAGTCCAGGTACGCATGTGTTTCTCTTTTGATGTAATTATTGCCTTATTCTTCGTATTTCTTCGTCTGTCATTATCCTTAGTTCTTTATAGTCACCCACAATATATGTTTTGTTTATTTATTTCTCATTATATATGATAAATTACAAGAAGTAGGCAAAAAAGTCAATATGATGTAGTATTGTGACAATAAGAATAAGGGGTTCCTTTAAGGGACCATTCTTGAAACTATCATTCCGTATTACTTGTCGTATTGGTGAGATTGTGTTAAGTTGTAAGGAAAATCAACTAAAAATATGATAATTTGTATAATTAAGATCAGAACCGCTATTAAAAGGTCTCGCTAAAGTCGATTCTTAGGCTCAGAATAAAGCTGATTTTCTTGTTCATTTGCATTACCACTTGATGCTCACGTGTCCGATAGTCGATGTGATTTCTGCATTTATTTGTATATATACATATTTGCTTCATTGCATAACACAAAAATCAATATTTGCCCACAGAACATTTAATGGATTTATTTTATTTAGAATATTTTTTACTGACATTTTTTAAAGAATTTCTGCAGGACTTTATACTTTTATAGGCAGTTTATTTTATGAACGTATGGATACCTTAGTGCTGGCAGACGTGTCATTCCAAGTTGTTGTGTATGGCATATAAGGGATAAATAGTTTTGGCCAGTATTATTGCTTTACTCAAGGAAGACTTGGGTGATCTTTCCAATGATATGATGTGTGAATAATAGAATCTATGTTGATTTTAAGTTGTATAAAGCATTTTTTTTGTAGTATGCAATTTTTATTTTGCATGAACAAGTTTGGCTAAACACTTTTTAAACTACCTACCCACTAAAGAATAATTATATGTATGGCTATATTTTAAAAGCAACTGTGAGGAGACTATTTATTAAAAACATAGGATGAATTGAAGTTGACTAGCATTGTCTTGGGATGCAAAGGATGTAAAGAACAAAAGTACACTGGTAAACATGATTTTAATCGTGCATATACACGTTAAGTTAAATGATAAATAACGCATATTCATATTGAGTTGAGAAAGCAAATCTTGTTGCAGTGTTTCATGAATACAGATCGGCTTGTAAATATCAACATAACTACAAACACTACGATACTATTCTATCCAGATACTGCTCATCAATTTCATTTAAAATAAAATGGCAATGGAAAGAGCAATAAGGCTATTAAGACTAAAATTCTAGTTCAGCAAAAGCAACCTTGAATATTTATATCACATATATGCATCATAAGTCATCTTATTAGAACTAAATCAAAATATACTTGACACCAATTAAAGCATCAAATTTTCAGTTTTTTAAAATGTGTTTATTTACCATAGAAATAATAATAAAAATTATATGAACACCCAGATGAATGTAAACAACTGCATACAATGTAAAACTAACTTATATATTATGAAATTTACTAAACTTATAAGTACAAATGTGCTTGTACAGATATAACTTTAATTCAAGAGTACAGTCAGACATAAAAACTGAAGGATATCATCTAAGAATAATTATGGCATATGTAGAGGTTTTCTGTCTTATTTAGGCTGGGGAGGTGCATCCAATATTATTTAAATTATTACAAAAGTCCCACCCTGGCTCGTTTTTGTGAGGAATTGAAGTAGTGATAGAGAGATGCAAGGTTTATAGCCCCCAGTATTGGTACTGACAGTTAAATTAATGAATACACAAAATGTGAAAGTAAAAAACAACAACAATTTAATATCATTAAATAACAGTCATCTCTCAAATGAAATTCAAATCAAAAGCCTATCGCTCGTCTTTGACTCTACCAAATGATGGCCTATTTCATCATTTGACTTAGTGTTATTAAATTTTCCTCCGTCCTGTGTTCCTACTCATCTGTATGATCTTTATCTGGACTGGTAGTCCAGTTCATTCCAGTCTGTCTAAAAGATTGATTACAGACATCCCAGTCCAAAATACTAGCCAATTCTATACATTGATGCTTTATTATCCTGTGCTTGGTTTATATGCTTTTGACACAAGTTATTACCATTTACTTATTGCCAAACTTTGATCAAAAACAAATATTAAATTAAGCCCACCTCCACCCCGATATATGTTTCCTATTGCATTTCTTTTAAAATATAAGAAACACCATGTATGATTACTCTTTCATTTCTTATAAAATTAGGGTAGCTAGGAACACACACACACACACACACACACACACACACACACACACACACACACACACACAAATATATATATATATATATATATATATATATATATATATATATATATATATATATATACTGAATAGTATATATCATGTACTAAATACTTCAAAGAACAAAGCAAAACTGGCTCAGATATACATATCAAATTCAGGAATGAAGAGGTCATGCTACCAGGCGAAGAGAATTTTTCAGACGTAATATGTGACTGGTTGTAGTTGATACATTCCTTGATGTACCCATTAAGTTTTGACATTGTTGTAACCCAGGTAAAATGTATTTATGCAGTGTTGATACCAATTAGCCTACGCAGACAAACTCCTGCACATTCACAGGGGTGTTTAAATTGCTAACTGACCATTAACCCTGTTTGCAGCAATATATAACGGCTCAAGATTATGAAATTGGGCCTACTGAACTCTGATGAAAATATACCACATTCTGTTTCAAAATTGTAACAGTGTGTGTTGTGTGTGTGATTTGAATTTTTAACATACCTTGAACAATTATTCAGTCATATTGCTATGATGTTTGCAGTGTGGTAGTTTATAATGATGTCTAGCACTAAGGCATCATGCTGCAGACATGTAGTATGACATCCCATCCAGTTACATCATCCTGACAGTAGGCCAAGCAATCCATACACTAGCCTCTTAATGTTGAGCACCAAATGAGGCAGCTGTTAATACCATTTTTATGTCTTTGGTATGACTTAGCCAGGGATCAAGGCCTCCACAACCTCTCGCATCTGAGGTGAATGATCTTACCACTAGGCCACTGGAACGGTCAACACCAGTATATAAATAGTAATTTGTTGTTAACAAATATAATCGGTGAAGATCATTTCTAATTTAGTTTTATTATTTAAAAAACCGAGAATTTAAAGGCATTTTGTTCTTTATAAAATCAGTTTTAAACCGTACGTGAACTTGTATTGGCAGACAATGATGCTCCTGTGATAAACTACTTCATTGCATTGTATTCTGAACAAATTGGGCAAATAAATTCAGGAAAATATATAATTTAATTAAAACAAAGTCTAAATATTTTGTGTTAGAAGATTTAGCCTAAATATTTAATATAGTAGGTCAGAAATATGGGACAATACTATGTGGTGGAATTCGAAATAATGCTGTTAACCTCAATGATGTAATTCATTTTCATGAGAAATATATATATATACTCTTTTTAGCAATGCATATCGTTGCTTCCGTATTTAGGCAAATAAAACCATAAATATGGCACAACACATATTCTTTTGATAGGTTTAGTTGGAGAAAAGGGCCCAGTTCAGTTATATATCAATTTTAATGCCTCAGTGTGTTGTTTATTGATAGGTACTATAATATTTAGAGGGAGCAATGAAATCAAGATGAAGAGTATGTATTGAAGTCATTTGCTCATTTGCTGTAATGTACATGCTGTACGTTTATGTCTTCTTTAGAGTATGCGAGAAATCATTTTGACTGCAATTTTACACAAAACATTTAGAAAATAAAATAATTAGAAGGTACTTTATTATGCAATAATACAGACTTGCAATTGCATGATGTTAATTGTGTTACTCCTATAAGATTAAATGAATTACAATGTATAGTTTCTGTTCTGCTTTTTATATACATCATATGGCCAAAATACACTGCATTTACCTCAATCTAAACATACAAATAAGACAAGTATAAATGTAATGGGTATGAAAAGTTAGAAAAGCTCTTACATTTTTTTGTTCAAATGCATTTTTTAAAAATAATCGACAGTTGTCTGAAAATAAACTGCTACTTGGAAATCAAACAGATGCTGGACTTTGGATAATGGTAGGCACTTCAAGAAAGTCAAAGTCTGCATGGGTCCATGGTAGGGGTCATTTGTTACTATACAATCACTAGAATATTGTCTCCATAACAATTTGATATCAATAGTGTTACCTGACTAAAAGACCTAAATCATTTTAACTTAAAATGAGATTTCTGCATTGTAACCATCTCTTCTGTTGGCGGTGGTGGTGGTATTGGAGCAAGTACATAAGATATTCACCTTGGATCATTTATGTCCAAAACAACTGGCTGGTTCATGCCAACTCTATCATCTAACCTCATTTTCAATATTTTCATAATTATGTCTGGAATATACAGGTACTATTGATCAGCTTTCTTTGTGTTTACAGACCATCTCTCACTTTTTTTGTTGAATGACCTTTGGTGTCTGACAAGAAAATGCAAACATGTCACTGATTATGTCAATTCATATATTTTTAAATTCTCAAAAGTCCAAATAAAATCTGCTTACAATTACATGTAACAAATCATTTTGCTACAGATGAAAATGTCAGTATAGCAAACCTGTATCTTACCCATATATCATAAAAATGTTTAGATTATTTACAGAATTTTCTAATTACAGTAGACTAATTCTAACCAAAATTGGTTTATGAAATTTATAAAAACTTTCTTCTACAAAAGATTAAATTGTACCACAAACAGATGGTTATCAACTTTCAGGTAATGCATTAATATTTTGACAAATATGAATTATTATATTAACAAAACAAGAATAAAATTTATTACCTTATTGTTCCATCTGTGTTTACAATCACATCTTTGTATATATGATTATTATCATCAAAAGCAGCCAACAGATTCCTGTCTCTGAAAGCTGGTGGCTTATATGAATGTCTTTTGGAGGCATACAATAAAATAAATTCTGGAAATTCTCCAGTTCTGCTGTAATTCTGAAACAAAGTAAAATGACTTAATAAATAAATTGGTTCAGATGCAGAAAACTATATAAAATTTATAAATCTCCATAAATAAATCTGTTTTGATGAAAATGCCAATTTACATTGGCAGTATATAGGCAGAGAATAACCAACTCATTCCACACCTACAATTGTTTTCCTTGTCACCTGAAATGGGGATAGGGAACGCATTTGTGGGCTAATTTTGAATACATTCAAATACATCTGCTTCCAAGAGTTGTTTGCTTAGATATATACCTAGGTGTGCTAGAAACATCGTTCGGCATCTGCATATGGGTAGAAGTTTGAGTTTTTTATTCTTCTGACCCATCATTTTCATCCTGGACACTTTTCACTTCAAATCCCCAATTTATCCTACGTTTACAAATGTTCACCTGTTTGTGTATAGCTCAGACCGGTCTCAATTATATTGCGAGAAAAATGTAAAAAATCCAGACACAAAATCGAATTCCAACAATGGGCATGTGCACATAAATCTGGCAAATCTTGACACCTCCCTCCTTGTACACATGCATACTTTTTTCTTACACACACTCCACCTGCGTACACGCATTTGCCGCAACCCTCCCCATTCTGTTAAAGTTCCTATATTTAATTCACGAAGAAAAGGTCAAGGATTAATAATATGTATTTAATAAAACAGATAGTCCACCAATGTTATATGTCTTCCTGCATCAAAGAAATAAGCTGCATAACTTTAAAAAGTTTGTCTAATATCCACTAAAATTCAAACACCAACTGAACCCAGTCAAGCAGGGTACATATTAGACAAGTTACTATGGAGGTATATGTGTACATATATTATCAATAGACCACCCGCCCCCATACACAAACATATGCACTTGAGTAAGCACCCCTTGCCCTCTCTATGTACTAAACGGACAAACCATAACTATGGCCATAGTGTGGTTTGTATTTATAATACAATGTATTCATTTTCTTTTTATGATAACCAGTATATCTTCATTTTTTCAATTATGCATCGATACCATCTTAAGATATATTGTAATTACACATTTTTAACTTGTATATTAATACACAGAAAAGAAAGCTTTTGTTGGAGCAACTGTATGGTTCATACACAAATACCAACCACAAATACCAATACAATACTATACATTACTTTTTAGTTTAGTTACATATATTATGCATGTATCATAATGGTTATTGTTTAGTATACTTAACACAAATGATCCCCTTATACATATGTATCACACTTATTTTGTTTAGTATATTTACTCCAATGGGTGATAAAACTTGTAGACTTGTCCAACATAACACTTTCCTTCTCCTTAAGTTCTTCAACTTCAGACAAGACTAAATCCCTTAAAATAAAATGTTTAAATGTGTAAATACTAATGTTAAACTTGGAAATCTTTACAGTTTTTTATCATTTAACCTGAAGAAAGCAATATCATTTATCGTGGTTATTATGATGGGAATGATAATGCTTCAAGAGATAATAATAATAATAATAAGTTATTTTAAAGTGGTGACTCATTTAATCTCCTTTGAGGCCATTTTACTAAAATACAAACAGCATGATGAGGAACATATCAATAAAAATAGGACACAAATGCCAACAAAACAATTTACAACAAAAATATTATTCTAAGTAAAACAAGCCATATTTTGACGAATATACCAACTGCAAAATATTTAACTAATATAGAACGATACATTTCCAGGTAATAAATAAATTCCTTAGATGTGCATCTACCAAAACATTTTTAAACAAGTAAATATGCATAAAATTTAATAAAATGTAGTAATACTTACACAAATGCCATATCTGATTCTGATGTGGTTATATCAGACACAGCGGGAATTTGTATCCTATGAATTGTTGACCCAGGTGTATACGTTGTGGCCCTGTCTTCTGTGACATTCCTTACTGCTTCTGATGTTTTCCTTGCAATGCCATTCAATTCATAACTAATTTGGCAAGGTACAATACATGTTTCATTAGACACAATATTAATATATACTTAACAAATATTTAGTATGCATAAAATATACTTAACTGTATTGCATTACGTCCTTTACAGTCATCACCATTTGCATTATATATAATTTTTAAAATAAACAGCAGTGACTGCTTGACTCTAAATAAAGTTTTATGGTTGCGTGCGAAAATGAAGATGATCAAATGGTAGCCTCAAAAATAGCAGCAGTATATGTCATGGTTTACATGCGGGTTTCAGCGATATTGTTGCAGGGCTGAAACATTTTATTTCAAGCTAAACTGATTAATGCCAATTTATATAAAATATGTTATTTTAAGAGTTTTGATAACGAATTAACTATACATAAATAAAATGGCGGTATAAAAACTTGAGTGTTCATTGCAAAGTTGACTCACATATCTGTAAAGTAAAACGTACATGTATTAGTCCAGTTCACAATTAGGTTGTACGAGTTACTTCCCTTATTACTGTTGTAGCTCTCTTTTAAGAAAATATATAATGGTGCAACGTGTACTAGAGCTGAGGGACTAAACGTGTTGAGCACAGCCCAGTCTTCTGTGTTAAATTTGTCATAGAATGACGTTAAATGGTGTCAGAAGGATGGCAACTTCGCCTACATCATCAATACCTTTTCCGCCGTAACTGGAGCTTCGGGGGAAAATTTGATGCTTTTAATTGGTGTCAAGTATATTTGATTTAGTTGTAATAAGATCGCTGATGATGCACATATGTGATATCAGCATTCAAGTTATATATAATAGTATCCTAGTGTTTGTAGTTCTGTTGATATTTACAAACCAATCTGCATTCATGAAATACTGCAACAAGTTTTGCTTTCTCTACTCAATATCAATATGCATTATTTATCATTTAACTTAAGTGTTACTGTATATGCACAATTAAAATCATGTTCACCAGTGTAGTCTCCTCACAGTTGCTTTCAAAACATAGCTGTATATATAATCATTGTTTAGTGGCTAGGTAGCTGAAAAGAATGTTTAACAAAACTTGTTCATGCAAAATAAAAATTGCATACTGCAAAAGAAATGCTTTATAAAACTTAAAATCAAGATAAGTTATATTATTCACACATATCATTGGATAGATCACCCAAGTCTTCCTTGAGTAAAGCCATGGTACTGGCCAAAATTATTTATCCGTTATACGCCATACACAACAGCTTGGAGTGACATGTCTGTTGCCAGTGCTTAGGTATCCATTAAGTACAAAAACTGCCTATTTGCAGTATGCCTTTTCCTCCTGTTGTAATCATTATCTTCTTCTGCTACCAGGACATCTTGCATATACCTCTGTGCAACAAGCAGAACGACTTCATCTAAAACAACCAGGTCGAAGTCCTGCAGAATTTGTTTACAAATTGTCAGCAAAAAATTTCCAAATAAAAAAAAATGCATTAAATGTTATGTGGGAAAATATTAATTTTTGTGTTATGCAATGAAGCAAACGTGTATATATACAAACAAATGCGCAAATCATATCGACTATCGGATACGTGAGCATTTATTTCTACTATAATTTTCATGATATCATGCATTTGCTAGAACAAAAAAGTCGAAAATCTTAGGTTGTATGCCTTTAAGATTAGCGCATGCCATTTAAGTTTGGTTTCCCTGCTTCGGGTGATCCATGCGTTAAACTCCACTATACTAAGTCAGGCGAACCCCTCGTGGAATACGGTTGCTATTTCCATTCTAATACTTGGCAAGGTATGTGTCCTGTATAACGAGATATCAATATCGCTGTAAACTTGACCAAGGAATTTATTGCAACTAGAATGTTTTAGATGACATGCTTTATTTGCAAAACAATCGTTACTCTCACCCCATCGTGAAAGAGGTGTGATATTTTCGTATTAATCTTGAGCTATATTTACGCTGTTGGACCTCATCTTATATCAATTTCGACGTAATATGTATCATAGTTGGGCAATGTTGACACAATATCGTTATATTTGTAACAACGATAATTGCATGAATGAATTTGTCGGTACATTTGCAAACAAGATAACGACTGATATAACAGAGAACCAAACTAACTTACATTTTTCTCTATATGCGCAAAACATGTCAACTGACATAAACATTTTCCTGGAATGTTAGTCACCTCCGAATGAGCGTGTAAGTACAGTACTTTCCTTTCCTTTACATAACTGTCTTTGACATTGAGGTAGCCTATATATTATTACCCGACAGCAAGAAGGCAAAGAAAGTTTTTGATATTTCTAGGTGTACCTAGTAGATCTATACAAACGATCATAACATGTTTTGATAATGACTTGACCTTTCAGATTCCGTTTGTTACGTATATTTGATATAAATGATTTATATTTATTTTTATTGTTTGTTTGTTAGATTCAAATGTGGCATTTTAAATTAAGATTTATTCATTGGGAGGTGACCTGTACTTTACAGAATAAACACCAGGTGTTGACCTCGTTTCTGACCTGGTTTCAGAGTTGTAAACAAGCTTTTAAAATGATTGGTTGATTCCAAGGACATTATGGAGCTTTGTATAAACATCTTTCTATTTTAGTTGGGTCATATGGTGGGTAGGTGAGTTTTTGAACTTAAATTTTTTCTAAGAGATTCTAGAAGATCATGTGACCCCTTTCTTGTTTACGTGAAAACAGAGATAAATTATGTTTTGGAGCAAGCTATTCAGCAGAAGTTGGGCTTTTAGAATATTAAGTTGTGTCGTTTTGAGTTACCTTGTATTGGAAATTATTTTAATTCGTTTGGATTCAAGAGTATTTATTTTGTTATTTATCTGGAAAATAATTGTGCTCATAAAATTTTATTAAGAAGAACTGACTTCATCAAGTGACATCGTCTTCCATATTGGATACTTCGCTGGGATTCGAACTTAGAATTATTTGGATATTTTAGTACCAGGACATTTACAATTTCTCTAGTGGATAATATTTTGAATTATTTTTGTATTAATTTTGGAATTGATTCTTAAAAACGTAAGTTTATTTTTCTTTTCTGGAAAATATTTGTGCTCAATAAATTGTTTATTAAGTTTAAAAAGGTTGTTATTTTCATTTTTTCTATGTTACTGTTTATTCGAGCCTAAGCACGTAACACGTGATCATCAAATTTTATGAATTTAATGCTCATTTGATACAATTATTATCAATTTTGGACCAGCTATACAATATTCGACTTATAATACACTGTTTTCGTTTGTATAGAACTATATATAGGGGGTTTCACGGTTACAACGGAGTTACTGATCCTAGCTCTTAAAATTACCTCCCTTTGCTCAATGCGCATGCCCATAAAACAATTTCACTTCCGGATAGTTTAGAATTTCGCACCCTTTTACTCTTGGTTAGAGACACATAAAAAGTCAACACAATAGTGTCAACATGGGGAAAATATACTGTTGTGCGAAAGGCTGTTCAAATTATACCGGAAAGATTATAAGTGAGAGAACCGTATCGCTGCATAGGTTTCCTGCTGATGGTAAAATATCGCGTATTTGGAAAAAATGAGTTGGATGTTTTAGAAAGAATTTAAATCTGAAGTCGACATCACGACTATGCAGTGATCATTTTGTGGGATTAGCAGGACCATCAAAGACAGCACAGGTTCTGAACATATTTCCTCAGAAATCTTTCAAGATATGGACGGTAATTATATCTCTTGCATTCTAACGAATTGTTTTTAAACATTTTGCATTGGCACCGACAATTTAATCACGAGAGTGGTGAGGGGTACATGTAGGTTAAAAAAGTCAGCATATCAGCCTCACCAACCAACTTAAAAAATTAAAAGGTCAGTGCCTCAGTTCTATAAAATGTGGTAAAACTATTGTCAGGTGACATACCATTACAAACTAAGTGTTATCTCATTGCTTAAATTATGTAGCAAAGATATGTTTAGTAATTCAAGTTTTGTTGGGTATGTTTAAAAAAAAACAAATCAATACTATTATGAAGTACTCACTGGACTATGTATAAAATAAAATTAAATGTGTACAAAATTATCTACTGTAATCAATGAAACAAATACGTTATGTAGTATTAGTTTTATTTGACATAATCAGTTAAATATATGTAAATTATTTCTTACAATTGGTTTATTTATATTCCAGGTTGATGATATCTCTTTACTCCATACCACTTCATCAGACACAGATGTTGACAGAGATGACAGCTATGAAGAAAATGAATCATTAAAGCTTTCTCTTCAAGATTCATCATCACTAAATGTTTCTGTGCACATGCATGATTACACAGGACCTGTTTTAAGAATAAGTAGTTTAATAAATATGAACAAACTTGCACAGTGCATGTCAAAGACAGTTCAACTAAAACTGACTCACCAGTAACATGCAACAAAAAGCCAGAAACAGTGAATGTTGCGATACAGTTGCGATACAAACCTGATATTGCTGTGGAGGATATTAAAGATAACGACATGGAAATACAATTTTATACAGGGATTCCAATATTCATGACATTAATGTTACTTTTCAATACCATCAAAATAAAAGCACAGAACATGTCTTACTGGAAAGGCGAAAAGTCAGGAGGTGAGAAATAATATCTACCAAATGGAACAAATAAACCAGGACTGACAACAAAGTTGATGAATTTTTGTTGGTGTTCAGGAGACTTAGGCTGGGGTTATGTGAAGAGGATCTAGTACATTGATTTCACATTTCAATCGCTCTATGTAGTGGTATTTGGAGGACGTGGGTGAGGTTTATATCCAATCAGCTGGTACCATTACTTTTGCTATGGCCAAAGATAGAAGTAGTATTAGAAAATATGCCAGATTCTTTCAAGAGGCGTTATCAAAAAACATGTGTTATACTAGATTGTACTGAAATTTGGACGTAGCAATATATTCATTAAAAGCGAAATACTAATGTATTCTAACTACAAATCTCACATGACATGGAAGATTTTGGCTGGTGTGAATCCTTGTGGTGTAATTAGTTTTCTATCTGAATATTATGCAGGAAGTATTTCTGACAAAAAATTACAGAGCTGTCTGGTGTGTTGGATCTCTGTGAGCCAGGTGATTCAGTAATGGTCACGTCGTCAATACAATCATCCAGAGTGTCTGGCTTTGGTAACGTTTCGCCATGTGGTTGTGTATTTTCCAATCTCGCGTGTCTCTTGATCTCGTTGATCGGTGTTCTTTAAATTACTTTCTGATGGTATTTGAAGACACAACACTCCAAGGGCACGTTCTCTCAACACAAGTGCACGGACTGACACATTCTGTCTGTGTTCTTTAAGAAATCGTTTCAGTCTTTTTACAGTATACCTGTTTATATCCTCCACTGTCACTTTCTCTTTATTTACATCTGCCATCTTTATGTAGTGAACTATCCGAAAGTGAGCTGCACTGATACGCCCTCTGGTGAGCTAGTAACCGTGAAACCCCCTATAATTATACATCCGTGTTTTTGCTGTGACGTCATACTCATATCAGTCGTGGCTCAAGTAGCCAAGGTGCATACCGTAAACAACTGTGTAAGCTCAATCATAATGTAACGTTTTTAAAGCGACGAACTCTCAGCACAAAATTTGGTGACTCGTCCATTTGTGTGCTTACGGTTGACGTACTGGCTCAGATGCTTTCATGGAGTTATAGTTAGCTCAGTATGAGCATTTGAATGCAATGATTTCCTTTTTGGAGAATTCTGAGTTGAAACTACGCCTACATATTTATGATGACGAATTTGTAGATACCATATTGGCTAGTCATTAGTTGCAACAAAATTGACACAAAATCAACATACAAATGGATTACTGAACACACTATAAATAAGGATAAAAACAAAATAGAGCAAGACAACTTAAACATTAATTGGGATATGGCCTGGGGAAACTGGGTCAAATTAGGATCACTTAAAATAAAAAGTCTCCTGTTCAAATACATGTATGATGTGTGGTTGACAGGAGAGTTCGAAGTGAGACGGCATATGATCAGAGTATCGCCGAAATGTCCACTGTGCAAAAACTTTAATTTCACAAAACAAACATATAATGGTCCAATGTGAAAAAAAATGTGAAACAATAGACCAGAGAGAGTTGCCTTGATAATAAAAATCATCTCAACTCAACCATACAATGGTAGACAATTTTTATATCTAGACGGAAACTTTTGTTTTTACAAAGAAATTACTTTACGAAATAACAGATTTTATAGTTAGGAATACGAGAACATGCGGCTAAATTATCATATTTGGGAAACGCAATAGATAGGAAAATAAAAACTGGAGGGAATACAGGGATCTCAGGAGGAGAAGTACTGGTAAGGAAAACACGGGGCTATATCACATGGCGCCACGCGAAGTGGGCAGGCACTGTCTTGTTCTAAACAACGTACATATATTTGGATTTAGAATTTCAACTTTACGCTATGAGTGATTAGAATGTCAATCATTCCAAAGTCATTGGCGGGATGCTCTTAAAAACGTTTACTATGTATGGGAAATAGATAATAAAGACTGGTTTCTTTGTTGATAAATCCAAACAACAGGAATAACAGACATTTGTTGCATGACAAAGTCGTTATTTAACTTAAAATGTTCTTCCTGTTTTGGAAAGTTCAAATCCTTTCTGAAATTAAGTTTAAAGGCTTTAGCACAAAACGAAGGTAAAAAGAAGACAAGTGTGGACAGAAAAGAGAAATTTAATATATATATATATATATATATATATATATATATATATATATATATATATATATATATATATATATATATTCTGATTCAGTAACCACTATATTACTACAGTCTAGTTTAGAGCACTTTGTACTATTTATGGTGGTGATTAAATATTTAGATTAGACATTCTTAGTACTGATTTAAGGGTATTGTTTATGTGTTAGAATCTGAACATAATGATGTGGTTCTGTTTTGTATGTGTGTGACAGTACACAGAGAATAATAAGGCATACAATTGTGAAAATAATAGGAACCTAGTTAAAACATTATACTCTAGAATAAAAAGGTCCTAAATAAATATGTATATTCTCTATTAAGTTTTATTGATAATTGGAGTTCATTAGTATAGTTTAAATCCAGTCAATGATATTGTGTTAAACTAGTGTATTACCTCGTGCAGTTTATTGTTGTGAAACCAGTTGTACCCAAAACTCATATTAAAAACATGTCTTCGTTTTGTGCATTAAGCACATATCAAAATATTTAGGTACTGGTGTTGTGCAGCGTTTACAGGGCGATTTATCCATGAATCATATATAGACAGGAATACATTGTATTTCCTTGGGTAACATGTGTCGCTAAGTTGCATCATATTTTGGGAAAAAATATTTTTTTCTCTACCTTTACAACATTAAAAGTTAAAGATTCAAAATAAAAATTCGAAAGTCAAATTAAAACAGACTATTTTATATCGGAAAGAGATTAATTGGTTTCAGCTAGTGGGTTATGTTGAGTTATTGTAAAACATGTTACTAATCTTGTTTCATCTGTGGAGAAGACTGTCTGTACTCTACCACACGGTCATAGTTTTGTTCTTATTTATTTCATAGCTGCATGCAAGTTTTTTTCATCCGACTGAGATATGTTATGGGGTCATATTATTGATAAATTCTGAATGCATGTCTACATGTGTTTTAATTTACTCACCATTTTTAATTTTATCAATGCTCTTTCGGGAATGGTCAGTACTTTACTAGTTCTTATTACTAATTACGTATTTCCATAACCTGTGTGGCACCTGGTGGCCGAGTGGTCCATGACGGCCATCTTTACCGATCAATCAGATCTTGTATCTGTCCGCGTGGGTTTGAATTTTGGCTCATCAAACGTTGGTATGCAAGTAATCTTGGCAGTATATATTAATAGGTCGGTGGCTTGTTTCGGGGGGTATCCTCCACCAAATATAATAGCTAGCACAAAACCACAAATCTGCTTATTTTTATCTCAATTATTGCTTTCATCTGGACAAATTAATTGTGTAAGATACGTTTCGCCTTTTTGCTGTCATTATAATGTACTTTGATGTTATTAATTCAACTTTCTGCAGTGAGCTTACTTATGTTACCTTGTGTAGTTTAATCCTCTAGTTCATTTTGCATAATCAGATTGTAAACTGAAGAAGCGATGATAAATATTTAACATGCTTAATGTTAGAAATAGTTTCGCTTATTTCCATGCTGGATGTGCATATTTCACTCAGAGCTGTATACTTAACTGTACTATTCATAACGCAGAGAAAATAAAGATATCAGTCAATTTCTGAAATTTCTTGTGTCATAAGATAAGTGTAGCACCATAGTAATAATGAATAAAGAAGATTACATTGAAGAAGTACAAAAACAATTAAATGATGAAGAATATTATACAAAACTTTCCTATAATCCTTCTGAAGAATTTAAAGAAAACATAAGCAAATGTATTAATCAAAACGCTCTACACAATTGCTCAATACATGATGAACTAGATATCTTCCCGAATAAAATACGCACACTTCAATTTTATATTTTACCAAAAATACATAAAACGATTGATAAGTCACTACCTTTAGGATATGCAGGTAGACCTATTATTTCTACTTGTAACTCAGTTACGAATAATATATCCAAATATATTGATCATGCTTTACAACCACTAATGAAAGCACTACCTTCATATGTCAAAGATACTTTTGATTTCATTACCAAATTGAAATCTTTACCAAAACTAACTGAAAATTCATTACTAGTTACACTTGATGTGGTTTCACTCTACACGAATATACCACACAATGATGGTATCGAAGCATGTAAATATTATCTTGGAGAAAACGAATATACATGTAAACTATCAAAAGAACATGTTTGTAATTTGATAAAACTTGTGCTCGAAAATAACTTTTTCAATTTGGTAATACAAACTATCTCCAAAACATGGGAACAGCAATGGGTAGTCCTATGGCACCTTGTTATGCATCTTTTTTTATGGGAAAACTGGAAAATGATTTTCTAAATAAATGTTTCTTAAAACCAGATGTTTCGTTAAGGTTTTTAGACGATATCTTTATGATTTGGAGTTATCCATTAGTAGACCTTTATTATTTTATAGATAGTTTAAACAAATTACATCCAAAAATAAAGTTTACATTCAATGTGTCTAAAACTAAAAATATCATTTTTGGACGTAGACGTCATAAAAAATGAAAATAATGACATCACTACCATGGTTCATGTTAAAAACACAAATATTCATCAATATATTGAATATTCATCATGCCATCCTAAATCATGTAAAAGCGGGATACCATATAGGCAAGCTAAAAGATATAGAAGAATTATTTCGGATGACACTGCTTTTAAATCATCTTTGATAAAGTTAGGTCAGCATTTTCTAAATAGAAATTACCCTATTGATATCATTAATGCTGCTTTCCAAAAAGTATCTTCTCTTACACAACTTGAATCTTTACAATGTAAAATCAAAAATACAAATAAGGATATAATTCCCTTTATTATTGAATATAACCCAAGTTTACCTAATATAGGCAAGATTATCAATAAATATTGGGATTTGTTAAAATTATCCGGTAAAGAAAATGTTAAATTGCTGCACGAAAGCAAGCCCATGCTTGCTTATAAAAGGACAAAAAATCTTAAAGATTACCTAATTAATTCTAAATTAGAAAAAAACATCGTACAGAAAAGGATCAGCAACTAAATGTAATAGACCTAGATGTTCGCACTGTTCTCTTATTAATGAAAGTACTTCTTTCAGTAGTAGTAATACAAAAGAAACGTTTAATATGCATTGTGATACTAATTGTGCAACATCAAACGTTATTTATTTCATCACATGCAAAAAATGCGACGTCCAACGTATTGGACAAACTAGTCAACAAATATCTAAACGTGTGAACCAACATAGATCAGACATAAAAATTATATCGATAAATCTTTTTCATCTCATGTTGCCGTACACTTTAACAATAGTTCTCATACTTTGCAAGATTTTTCCTTTCAACCTATTGTTATAGCTGAATCTGAAATGGAACGTTTGCTAAAAGAAACCTACTGGATTCACCATCTTAATACAGTATATCCAAAAGGTCTTAATTCCAAAGCACTTTACGACCTTCATTAATGTAATATATATATATTATTATTTTTTTAAATATTTTTTTAAATATTTTTTTAAATATATATTTATATACATTAATTAATTTGCATCATACATATTAAAAGTAAACATAAAACTGTTTATCTCTATTTATTCATAAATTATATATATATATATATATAAATATATATATATATATATATATATATATATATATATATATATATATATATATATATATACATATATATATATATATATATATATATATATATATATATATATATATATAATGTGGCCATGTGTGATAACAATGTAATCGACACAGTTAATTAGTAAAATAAACAATATCCTTGGGTGGAATTACTAAAAAAAAAAAAAAATAGTATTATCTTGAATTCTTGAATTCCAAGAATTCCCTTTCTCACAAGAGACTCTTGCCTACAAATTCATTAGGTTAGGCTACAAAACAGGTTATTGCTAACATGTATATTTGCATCTACCAACGCTTGAAATACTTCATCTATAATTGCGTTAGATAAGGTATCGTATTTATCTGAGACTTCTTATAGTAAGAGATAACTGTACCTGAACATACATGCCTTTTTAGTTTATGATACTGTTCTTCGAACTGAAATTCATTGCCATCCTACCTGTCCTATCACTTTTCTGACGGTGGTTGTCAGATTCTCGAGGGTCATGAGTGTTATTCGTACAATACTGTATAAGACACACTTGTCAAAGGGTAGTGTTACGTCCCACTTTGTCAAGAGGTATTGCACAACAAATAATAATAATACTATAACCCACTCCCCTCTGATACTCGTTATATAAGAGATGACCGCCATCGGTATAATTGCCCGGTTCGAGTAAGAGAATGTATATGTTAAGCTGAGCGGGTATATTGAACAAAACAACTCCGTACCCCCGTAAAGAAAAATAAACAATTTAATGAAATACATACACAGTCATGAAATTATCTCCTTTCATTAGGAATACACACGGTTTGGAAATAAACTTTCACCGAATTACAAATAGATTTTAAACAGAATATAACAAATTAGCCGTTCTATTACGGACAGTTAAAAATCATCATAGAATCGAGTGGCACACTCGAAGTCAATGCTTTGTTCGATTTTCATAACATGTCATCCTCGAACCACGTTCTCTGCTCAAGACAATGCTGTTCTAGAAGTCCGTTCCTGTCTCTATATAATCTGCCATCGTGGATGTTCCTCTTTAACTCACACTTGTCCACTGTATCGTTTATACACCTCTCAATTCTTTTTTTTTTCCAACTTGTAAGTCTTTATTTCTGTACTTCACGTCTTCCCTAAAGTTATTTTCTTCATTCCAAAAGAAAATTAAAACAACCTAAGTCGCTCGTTACAACGATTATAGTTGAGACTGTCCGTTATTCCTGGTTCGAAAAATCAGATATTTCTGTCGGTGATAACAATTTTACGGCTAGTAATTAACTATACATGTCCTCAAAAAATGTGGTTTAACCATTTGTTAATTCGTTTTTCCTTGACCTAATACAATAATGTACTACATAGCAAGACGTTGAATTATACACTGTCGCTAAATTTTCTATGACATCAAAATTCGGTGAATTAACATGTATTCTTGTAAATCATTTACTAATGTAATACATTAATTCTTAGAGCACAATCATTATTCAAAAAATATAAGTTCAAGAATTAATGTAACACTTCCTATTTATACTCAACATAGTGTTTTTACGACACAAATTAGCACTACGTCATTCTTACCTATGCATTAAGGTAAGAATTCCAAATCATAATTCAAAAGCATATCACTAAACAAATGTATCAAATGAATTCATGCAAATACTTCTGATTCATAATACAAAACACATTATTTTACAAGTGTATCAAAACGAAATCATGTTGACCTGTAAACGAAGCAGACATTATATTAATTGCATCACACAAAACGTGGAATTGAGTCAATGCCCTGTGTTTTGGTGTGTCACTCAACCGATGTTTTTGGCGGTTTTTCCTCTGGTCGGTTATTTAACATACGAAAGTATTTCTCTTAAATAACATTCGGAGCCTTTACAAAATCATCCTGCCACTCCTTCCTCTCTTGCAGAGGAATTTTTAAAGACATAAGTCTAATTTAGCTAGTGCGATATTATTTTCTAAAGATTTTTCGTGTAAACCACACCCCTAATTTAACCGCGACCAATTAGAATCAAATGTAATCCCTCCCGCTTCCCTCCAAAAGTCGCTTACGTCATGGTCAATATGACATGCTTTGGTTTTAAGTAACAGAATCTCTGTTTCTCTCAATTCCGACATTTGCGTGATAAAATGAAACTTTACAAGGTCGCCGTCGGTCAGTACTGGCTCTGAACAAATACGACTAATTAGTAAAACGGCCACATCCTACTATACCTATACCTCTCTTGCACGATGTCTCGTAAATCTAACCAAAGACTATCTGGCCACAACTAATGGTTTATTAATAGATCGACTGAAAATTTGGCACTTCACAGTTGTGTAGTTGTAATGTTGCACATTTAGCTTGGTTTCTCTGACACCTATTGAATGTAGTTAGTGAATTCAATGCATGTACAATAGCCACATTTAAATAGACGAGACCATGTTCCCCAATTCACTTTTACGAGTCGAGTCTAGTAAAGGTGGCCAAAAGTCTTCATTGAAGGCGTGGTTAAAATAGTTTTCCCACGATCGCAGCCAATCAGTAACAGGAAAACTGCACACTAATTGCATGGGGTTCTTTGGACCAATCAGAATGACATAAAGCGATAAGTTCACATTTTATGATATGAAAAATAGAAAACTGCACACACTATAGGCAAAGTATACTAACTATGTTATGCATTTATATTATTATTTAAACCCTTTGGTTAATTTATGGCTACCCGCGCAAAAAGAATAAGAACTGGTTAAGCATTTTATCAGAAATTGTACAAGTACTGCATCGTTTCTCAGAACATATAAGTAATTCTGATTTAATAAGAATGAAAACAGTTGATACAAATTGTAAGACTTATCAAAATTTAGTGATAGGTCATGTTCTTTTACAAATATGATATAATCTTTACAACATTTCTAATGCTTTATAACAACACAACTATACTGTATCACTTACAACGTATGCACAGTGTAATATCCAATATTTGTAATGTTCTTTACTATATCATTAGTAGATTAACGAATCATTATTTCGATAAGACATTTCATTTTATAAGCGGGTTTATAAATATCTCACAATTTAACTTAAAAATTATTATTGTTTTAATCCCGTCTTTATCTTGTTCTACTTTACAGGAAAATGAGAAAGTTGTTTTCATTGCGATACTATGCTGTGTGCTTAATGTTAGAACATTTGTTTCTCCAAAGAATGACGTCATTTGCCTTAGGTAAGTAATACTAACATAGTCATATCAAATGTTGCACATTACGAGTATTTGAAATTAACAATATGTATAATTTAACAAAATGTAAAGCATTAATTAAAAATGTGTACCGCAACATAAAAGAGATAAATAAAAATCTACATACCCGAAACAAATTAGTAAAAACTATCATATAACTAAATTTGAGACTTTATAAATACTAAGCGGTCTGTTGAATGATTGCTATCGGAAGATAGGAAACATCTGACACAAACATGCTTTGCAATTTAAAGTTGGTTTAGAGTTAACTGAACAATGCACGTTTATTTACAATTGGTTCTCAATTATCGTGTTCGCTGACATCTATCATATAACCTAAGAATGTCGATATCTTGATAAAGACCTTGGAATGTTCACCTTTAACATGATTGCAAGGCAACACATATTGACCTTTAAAGTTGATCACTGCTGCAATAGATTTTTTGCCATGCCATTTGTTGTTTGACATTTATCTTTTTTAATGTTCTTACAAATATGTTTTCCTGCATTTTATAAAGGTTCATTTGAATCAGTCTCCGCAGCAAAGTGTGAATATGAGGATGCTAACCTGATATGGCGGAATATGCCGGCATATTCTCTGAATGATGTCAAGGCTATGGCATGGTACAAAGAGAAATATAGTCTTATAGCGAGCTGGCTTGAGTGGAAAGGGTTCAATGAATACCCTCCATATATCGGCCGATTGATGCAGATAGGAGAAACTGGCATAAAGATAAAAAAAGCAAACCGATCAGACAGTGGCTCTTACTGGTTATCTCTGACGCTTGCGTCCCAATATCACAAATTAGAAGCAGTAACTCGTCTTGAAGTCATAGGTACATGTAGTTTTTGTGCTTTAAAAAATGGGGAAATAACGAAATATTATGAGATTGTGAAACAAACATAAAGAAAAGCATAATAATAACATCATATGTTTATATTTTAATTATATTTATGTTTCAGAATACAAATCAAAGTGGTTGATTCAGTTTGTTAACGCGTTAAAATACCACGTTGAACAAAGGCGGCAATGACATCCACTGGGCATAGTTAGTATGAAAACATTTTTTCAATGCTTTTTTCTAGACATATAATGTATAATGAATTGAGTATTTTGTGAAAGACAATAACTGTTAGTATTATATTTTCGACAGTCGCGCCATCGAGTCAATGTAAGCCGAACATTACAGAGGAAGGGTCAATTCTGAAGGCGGAGGTACCTTCTGTGGGGTGCGGCACACCTCCTCTGTCACCCAAATGGAAAAATACTAACAAGACTTTGATCCAAGAGGTGATTTTTCTGTCTTTAATTTGCATATTTGAGTATATTTATATTTATATATATATATATATATATATATATATATATATATATATATATATATATATATATATATATATATATATATATATACTGTTAAGTGCTTAGGCTCGAATAAGTAGCAACACAGAAAGAGTGAAAACTAACAAGCTTGTAAAATTTAACAAACGATTTATTAAATACAATTATTTTCATAAAAGAAAATATTTAAACTTACAGTTTTAGAGAATCAAATCCAAAAATAATCCAATATAGAATTCACATAAATAATCCACTAATGGAATTGCAAGAGTCCTGATAAATAAATATTCTAATAGTTAAAGGTTCGAATATTGACGATGTAATCCATAATGGCTGACTATGTCACGTGATGCAGTTCTTGTTTTTATAATAATAATCCAACACTAAAAATCTATGAGCACATGTTCTTTTCCAGATAAATAAAACATTTCCTCCCTCTCCAACGAATTGACACAACTTCCAATATAACTCAAAACATAACTAATATTTTAAAGCCCAGAAATTCTACTGAATTGATTTCTCCCAAACAATAGTTTATATACCTGCTTTTACGTAAACAAGGAATCACGTGATTTTCCAGAAGGTCACAGAAAGAACGTACGATCATAAAAACATGTACGAATAGAATGTTCCAGATAAGAAAATCAGTCATTTCCTACCCCCAAGAACTACAAATAAAAAGATGCCCTTGAATTTTAGCCAATAGTTTCAGAAGCTTGTTGACACTGTCTGAAGCAGGGTCAGAAATTAGGTCAACAAGCCCTGGTCATAAACATGTTTACAGTTAAAGTATGGTCACAGAGATTTTTCTAGAATAATCTCCCAATTAATGAATTTTAAAACCCAAAATGACAATTTTGGATCTGAGAATTAAAAATCAATAATTTAAATCAAATATACGTAACACCTTCCCCCATGAAATAAAAAGAAAGGTTTATATGATAAAACTTTCTTTTAATCACAAACTAATTTATATCTGAGATTTAAAAGAACATATAAATTACGCAGAGTATATATTATTTTATACACGGGAAAGAACGTCTGCAATTATATTATCTAGAAATAGCCTCAACCTTTTAACTTGCCCGTGTCCCACAAAATGTCCTGAGAACGTCAAGTTAGCACGGCAGAACTCACTTTCAGATAAATTAATTGTCAAACATGCATCAGTGAGTATGTTGAAGAATTTTCGAATTGTTGCTAGATGTTCCATCCAGGTGTCATTGTAGATGATGACGTCACAATTTTCTAGACCAGAGATGATCATTTTTATGAGACGTTGAAATGGACTTTCTTTATATTGGTCTGGAGTCACAAATGCCGAGATTTCTTTTGCACTTTCCGTTAGTGGAATCTGCCAAAATCCTTTCTGAAGGTCAAATTTGGTGACATACTTGGCATTCCCAATTTTATCAATACAGTCTTCAATTCTTGGTACATGGGAATGAATCTGTTTTTGTCACACTGTTCACCTTCTTATAATCAGTGCACATACGGAAAGTTTTATCTGGTTTTGGAACAAGTATGCATGGTGAACTCCAATCACTTCTCCAGCAAATATTTGATTTCCTTTTTTTAAGTATTCCTGTTTGAGTGGATTCATCCTGTATGGATGTTGTTTAACAGGTTTGGAATTTTCAATTTGAACGTCATAAAAATGTTGTTTGTTCTTGTAAGAATATCTGGAAATAAGTGCTCATATTCAGCTAATTGTTTCAGTTCATTTCCCTCTTGCACTTGCAAATGTGAAAGTTTCTGGTCTAGATTTTTCATAATTTCTGAATTGCAAAAATGCGTCATTTCAATATCAGTCATCATTTCAACATCAGTAGAATCTGATGATATTCCTTCACTGAGTGAGACAGGTACAACTAAATTAATTACATGTTTAACATGGCTATCTCTTTCAATATACTGATACTCCTATAATTTATTTAGATCCCAGGAGCATTAATACTGTAATTTAACTAATTCGTTTTCTTCTTAACTTTGTAAGGGCCGTATCATCTAAAAGTAAGAACAATGAACAAGAGTAACACAACTCCATTATCAAACTCAAAGGTTCTCTCCCTTGTAGTTCTTTCAAACCATAGTTTCATTTTTAACTTGAATTGCTGAATGCCCAATTCATTCATAACTTGCTGGAAAATTCCAGACATGAAGTTTGAACCTTGATCAAACTGAATAGATTTGGGAAAGCCATACTGCGTAAAAAACTTTATCAAAGCTTTTACTATTGTTTTATATTTTATATTCCTCAACGGAATAGCCTCTGGAAATCTTGTTGACGCACACATAATGGTCAACGGGTATTGTTCACTTGACTTTGTCTTGGGTAAGGGATCTACACAATATACCATAATTCTACTAAATGGTTCGTCACACGCAGGAATAGGTTGCAAATGAGCCTTAGGTATCTTCTGATTGGGTTTTCCTACCATTTGACAAGTATGACAAGATCTACAATATTTGACAACATCACTTTTGATTTTTGGCCAATAGAAGTGAGTCAAGATATTGTGATACATTTTCTTAATCCCTAAATGACCTGCCAAAGGAGTTTCATGGGCCAGATTAAGTATTTCCCGTCTGTAAGCTTTTGGAACTACTATTTGATAGTTCACGGACCACTCATCACCAGCAGGTACCTCGGCAGGTCTCCATTTTCTCATAAGAATTCCATTTTTAATACAATAACAGACAGGAACTTCAGTGGCTTTAGTCTCATTTATGGCCCTTTGAAACAAAAAGGACATCGCAGGATCTTTTTCCTGTTCGACGACAAGTGACTGTCGTTTATCACCCTGATTAGAATAGAGATATTGAGTTGTTAAAAGAGGATCACTATAATCAATACCTTCTGATTGATCCAAACAAAGAGTAAAAGTAACCCCATCAAAAGAATAACCTATACACGCGTCAGCTGAAGGAATACTTCCTTCCTCAACATCATTCTCAAGATTATCACCCTGATTTGAATAAAGAGAATGAGTTGTTAAAAGAGGATCACTATGATCAATACTTTCTGATTGATTCAAACAAAGAGCAAAAGTGACCTCATCAAAATCCTGACCTACACACACGTCAGCTGAAGGAATACTTACTTCATCAACATTAGCCTAACCCACGCATATGTTAGCCAAAGGAATGCTGTCTTCATCAACATAAACCTGACCCATGTATGTATCAGCTAAGGGAATACTTTTGTAATCAACATAAACCTGACCCATACATGTGTCAGCTAAAGGAATACTGACTTTTTCAACTTCATTCTCAAGAACTTTCTTTGCCATAAGCTCTGGTAACTGTACAAGCTTGAAATATATCAGGGAATTCTTTTTCAATTGGATCAACATTCTGATCGAAATTAGGCTTGGCAGGTACACGTGGATTAACCACAACCTTGTTCCCAGCTAAGTCGTTGCCTAGCAATACATGGATGCCCTCAACGGGTAAAATCGAGACTGTTCCGATTGTCACAGGTCCTGACACTAAGTCGGATGACAAATTTACACAATGGAGAGGAACATTAACAAAGCCGCACTCTACTCCCTGAACAAGAACACTTTCATTAAAAGAGGACTTTTCAGAAAAAGGCAAAGTACCTGATAATAAAAGACTCTGAGAAGCTCCTGTGTCCCCTTAAATTTTAATAGGAGTGGGATTGGCTGAATCACACAAGAGTGATATAGAACCCTTCGATACAAATGGTTCATAATTCTCCATAATAAAATCAGACTGGGATTTGTTAGACCCAACAAATGTATTGCTTTCAATACATGATTGTGACCTTGACCTCTTAGAAATAAGAGCATTTGGAACAGGTCTGTCTTGATTCTGATGCCTATTTTTCAATTTGTAGCAATCAGAAAAAACGTGTCCTTCGTTCTTGAAATAGGTACACGTCGGAAGAGACAAGGATCTAGAATCAAACTTCTCTGAAGTCTGATTTTTGAAAGTTGTGTTAGTTTGAGTGTTAGAAGGGCTTGAATTAGGCGGAAATACTATTCTGCCAGAAAATTGGTGAGTAGAAGTCTTGTTAACAAAAGGAACTCTATGTTTCAAAGAATATTCGTCAGCTGCTCGAGCAGCACTCTCTAAAGTTTCAATCCTATGCTCATCAAGATAAGTTCTAACATCACTATGGACATAGTTTTTGAACTCTTCAATTAATACAATTTGCTTCAGATTTTGATAATATTGTTCGACTTTTGTGGCTAAACACCATCTATCAAACAACTGCTCTTTTTCTCTAGCAAATTCGACATGAGTTTGTCCAGCTTCTTTTCTGTAATTTCTTCAGGGACTAACTCATAAACTCTTAAAATGCATTCTTTAACTACATCATAATCACCACTTTGCTGAACGGACAGTGAACAGTAAATCTCACTAGCCCTATCAGTAAGTACACATTGTAATAACATGGTCCAATATTCTCTTGGCCACTTTAAATTTTCAGCAAATTTCTCAAAACGAATGAAGTATTTCTCTACTTCTTCTTCTCTGAAAGGGGGCACAAATATAATATTCCTTGTTAAATCAAAATTTAAATTTGGATTTGTAGTATAACGGAGGTTTTCACTTGCCAGCTCCATTTCTTTCATTTTACATTGATATTCCCTTTCTTCCTTCTCTCTCTCTCTTGTTCAGTTTGTTTTTCTAGTAACTGAATGCGCATCTGCTCTTTTTGTAATTCAAATTGCCTTTCTTTCTCCCTTTCCTGTCTCTCTCTCACTTCTTTTTCATATTGTAATTGTCTTTCTTTCTCCCTTTCTTATCTCTCTCTATCAATCCGAATCTGCTCTTTTTGTAATTCAATTTGCCTTCTTCTTTCTCCTTTCCCTCTCTATCCTTTTCTTATTTTAATTGTCTTTCTTGAAATTCCAGCTTCTTGAACTCTAATTCCATGTGGAATTTTAATTCTAATTCCTTTAGTTTAATGTCAGAGTCTGATGTAGACTTACTGACAGAAATCAAAGCACTTTGTTCCAGCATATCCTTTTCCACCAAATACTGGACCAAAATCTTTTTGATATCTTGTTTAGTTAAAAAAGCCTTGACTTCATAAAGATCAAATTTTCTGGAAAGCTGAATCAACTCATCTTTTTAGAAAAGATCTAATTGCTCCTGGGTAGGATTAGAAAGAAATATTTCTACTCTAGATGTCATTTTAATACAAGCCTGTCAGTTTCACTAAAGATTTAACAATTTTCAAAAACTAGGGGAATTCAAATTTAAAACAAAAAAAACGTATAGCCAAATTCCAATTTATCTCAAATCTCAATCCCGAAGGCTAGCAACCAATTTCTATGTTACGTGCTTAGGGTCGAATAAGCAGCAACACAGAAAGAGTGAAAACTAACAAGCTTGTAAAATTTAACAAACGATTTATTAAATACAATTATTTTCATTAAAGAAAATATTTAAACTTACAGTTTTAGAGAATCAAATCCAAAAATAATCCAATATAGAATTCACATAAATAATCCACTAATGGAATTGCAAGAGTCCTGATAAATAAATGTTTTAATAGTTCCAGGTTTGAATCTTGACAATGTAATCCATAATGGCTGACTATGTCACGTGATGCAGTTCTTGGTTTTTTAATAATAATCCAACACTAAAATCTATGAGCACATGTTCTTTTCCAGATAAATAAAACATTTCCTCCCTCTCCAACGAATCGACACAACTTCCAATATAACTCAAAACACAACTAGTACTTTAAAGCCCAGAAATTCTACTGTTTGCTTGCAAAATATGTTATATACAGATCACGTTGTGCATCAAAAAGCCCAAATTTTGCCTATTATAAAAATTGTGTTTTATCATATAAAACGCTGGAAAAATATGTCGCCAAAGTGAATAACAGCAGTGACGAGTTTAAAAGAAAGTGGACCCTATTATCAACTTTTGGTACATGAATTATTATTATTATTATTACTATTTTTACTTTTAAAATTTATATATTTATTATTTTCTTTTTAATGCAATTTCAAGCATCTTGGGGTTTGTATGCGAGTATGACTTTGTGTACAATAATTGTGATTGTAAGTAAGTGTCTGTGTGTGCATGTGTGCGTGTGTTATGTAGGGAACACATGTAGAGATCAGGACACAAAAGAATTTAAGATCATGCCCCATACGCCAGGTCAGGTGGTGATGTAGGGGAATATGTAAAATCCTGACACCTTGTGTTCAATAATAAAGACAAAAAAAAAAAAAAAAAAAAAAAAAAAAAAAAAAAAAAAAAAAAAAATTCTACTGAATTGTTTTCTCCCAAACAATAGTTTATATAACTGTTTTTACGTAAACAAGGAATCACGTGATTTTCGAGAAGGTCACAGAAAGAACGTACGATCATAAAAACATGTACGAATAGAATGTTCCAGATAAGAAAATCAATCATTTCCTACCCCCAAGAACTACAAATAAAAAGATGTCCTTGGATTTTAGCCAATAGTTTCAGAAGCTTGTTGACACTGTCTGAAGCAGGGTCAGAAATTAGGTCAACAAGCCCTGCTCATAAACATGTTTACAGATAAAGTATGGTCATAGGGATTTTATTAGAATAATCTCCCAATTAATGAATATAAAAATTTTCATATAATGTTGGTATTATTTAATTTACATTGCTTTTTTTCTTCGCAATTGTATTCATTGCATGCTTATTGTAATGTAACATTGTAAGTTTGGCTTGACCGTGTCCAAAACTTAGGTCATTTCTGGTTGTCCCAAACGGATTTATACTATTTTATTCTGTGCAAACAACTAATACATAGCTAAATTAGTTTCTTTATGCTAGATATTTTGGCACAATCAAGTTCTATTTTATGATGTGACCTTTAATTTTGGGCTGAATTTTATTTCTTCACATTATAAATTTCAAGTAATATTTGTCTCTGGAAATACCAAACTGCTCTGATAAAATTCTTGGACAGAGGCAGTATTTGGAATTTATAGAGAATTTAAACCTGGAATTATTTGACTGTGGTTTAACAAAAGACTGTTTATACTTCAACATTTTAATAACTACCACAGATACGACATCGACTTCAGTTTTTGGAGTTATTCTGGAGTCCTGTTGAAGTGTATTCAGGACTTAAATTACTATTTTGTTTTGTTGCCATTTTTACTTTGTGTTAAAGTAAAATCGATTATTTCTTATGTCTATCACGCATATATATATATTACTGATTTTAAGGTTATTGACTCGTAAAAAACATCATTTCGATAACAAATTGAGTGGTGTGATGTAGGCTAAATTTTCAAGTTAGTATATCCATATCTCGCTCTTGGATGATTATATACATTTGTCTGGATATACACTATTCTACTCTAAAACATTCTCCACACTATAGAATGTCTCTA
Source organism: Unio delphinus (assembly GCA_029339505.1). Taxonomy (NCBI): domain Eukaryota; kingdom Metazoa; phylum Mollusca; class Bivalvia; order Unionida; family Unionidae; genus Unio; species Unio delphinus. Next base: position 4,746,510 of record JAQISU010001239.1, read on the forward strand.
ATTCGTTAGATGATAAACTTTCATCCACAAAAAGCTATCGACAAATTTATTGCTAATGTGATGTAATGCCGAGTTTGATGCAGAGCCTTTAAAAGAAACAACCATTAACGTCCTTCAGTCCTCAACTAGAAGACAATTATCACATAATTTTCACTTCATATTACAATGAGTACACCTTTAAGTCCGCTATATCCACATTCACACCATAAATTGAAATGATCACACTGCTTAAAAAAACGCCATCTTTATCCTTTAGACTGATAAGGCATTTTTGACATAGACGTTAAATGCAATATTTCATTTATATTTGTGTTAAATATAGTTTTACATTAGTATCCTTATCTCACGTTATGCTCCTTCAAATGAAACTTATTTTATGTTTAAATTACAATGATTGTATTTATTCGTCTGTCACCATATTAAAGTCACTATAAATGAACGATTTGGACTTCAAATATGTTATCTGTGTATTTACCCAAAATGAATTTTGAGGCATTCTTCAGGTATTAAAAATTGTTGAAAATCAGCGAACAAAGAACGAAGCCAAATATTATAATCACAGAACCACACTCTCTTTATTTCCAGTGACGTCACTATGGCACATATTGCTGTGTAAAATGCTATGAGTATACTTTACCTTTTCTTTAGCTTACAATATAGCTTTAAAAGAACAAGACATAACGTTATTAGCATTTATCGCGAAATACATTATTATTGGGAGAACAAATTATGTAGAAAAGACAAAATCTTGTAAATTGTAGTTTTTATCAAAGAAATTTTGCATTGAGGACAAAATAGTAAATTGGCGCTCTAATTGAAATTGAAATAAGGGATACAATTATTATTTTTCCCTTTGTGATACCTATTAACTTTTGTTATTGCTATATTTACCAAATTGCGCATGTGCGTACTTCCGAAATCTTGTTACAAATTCTTATCTCATTTTGTCATTTTGACCTAACGTTACAAGGATAATGCCTTGCCTTATATGTTAAACTTAATTATATATATATATATATATATATATATATATATATATATATATATATATATATATATATATATATATATATATATAGATATATATATATATATAAATATATATATATATATATATATATATATATATATATATATATATATATATATATATATATAGTTAAAATGGAAAATCAATTACAAATTTTTAATTTGACGTTTTGGAATGAAAGATTACTTGACCAATATTTAGCAACAACTGTGCTACTAAAATTTGATCACGGCATTGAAAAAAACCTGTTTCTTGAGTTCATGTTTGATGCAGTACCCTTTCGTAGATATTGGTTATCGTTTATCAATGAATCTAAAAAATATGCGTTCCATGTAGTTGTAATAATGATTTCCTAGGTGTCGAAAGGAGGTCATAGTGATTCGATTGTTTTGAAATTGTTTTGAAATTTTCTCAAAATTAAGTTATGTTACAACAATTATCTATCATTTGTAACTTTCAGTTTCAAGCGTAAAGGTGTTTACGAAACAAATATTATTTAGTTATTTCCGATTGAATAAGGCACCTTAAATGGTTGCAAATTAAATGTTTGTGACTATTGTACCAACATGCCATCATATAAAATTTGTAATCACAAAATGTCCTATTTCCAGGCACAAAATCCAAGCCTCCTAGATCTGGGAGATTTCGAAGCAGGGAAATATATCGTATGTGCAGAAGGTTATTCGGCCATCTGCTACCATGGGAACATTTCTGATCTTTGTACGGTCATTACCAGTGAGTACCAATTTTGAGAAATAAAATGCGGTATAATATGAATAATACAATACTTTATGACATGAGTAATACAATACTATATGACATGAGTAATATAATACTATAGGCCTTTTCAGTAAAGGTTGTTGTCTTCCCCTAGTAGGAACTCTTCAGTGCATCTTTTGCGCATGCTTTAGCTGCCGCTTCAATTTCGGTGGGCTCCCCATTCATCAGCTGTCAAAGAATGCCTCAGGCAAATTCCCGCAAGTATTGTTGCATTTGTAGCAATTTCAGAGGGAAGGAAGTAGATGGGAAAACAATATCATTGCACAGATTTCCTGCAAGATGTAAACAACGTAGAGTTTGGCTTCAGCGGTCACGGCTAGTACGGAAAGATTTCATTTACACAGCTAACAGTCAAATGTGTTCCGATCATTTTGTAAATAGAAGTGGGCCGTCAAAAGAGCATCCAGTGCATTCACTTTTCCCAAACAAGGTGTTTCAAACGCCGGTAAGTGGCTACATTGAGTACTATTATGCTCCATCCATTTTAAAAGAGATCTTATTCTGTGATTTTTAATCAGTTGTAACCAATAGCATTGTGTATGCTTTTTTAACCAATAGTCATATTCCATATTTAACTTATTATGTGTACTCCTCTCTGTGATGTGTTACATACAGATGTTCAGAAATAACAAAAATTATCCATTTGTGTGTAGTCTGCTACTGCATTGTAGTTTAATTTGATGTTGTAATGATCTTTATCAACTGTTGTATTGTCTTTCAATCTGCTGTTGCCATTGGCACTGTAATATCTACAGGTGCACAGTTACACTATAAATATGGATTAACTGTCTACCCATGCACCAGCACCAACGTTTATTATGTCCATGCTTTATATGTATATGTAAATATTAATTAACTGTTATAAAAATTATGTATATATTTGTATAATTACTTAATTTCAGAATGTTTAGAGTGAAAACTTGGAACTTGCCAATAGTGACTTTCAAACAAATGAAGATATGGAACAAGGTGACATTGCTAAACAACAAAGTGATGACGAGGATGATTCAAATGATATTTCAGAACCATTTATTGCAAAAACTGAATCACCACTGGAATCTCTATACATTTACATAATTATTGTGGACCAGTACATTTAAATGATAATGCCGCCAGTCATATTAAAAACCAATCAACACAAACCAATACCCTACTGAGGATTGATGTTTCTACACGGTGTGATTTTAATGAAATGTCAACTGAACATGGCACACCTGTTAAAAGAGTGACAACTTTAGATTGCGGGATTGTTACGTGCTTAGGCTCGAATAAACATATATTGTATAGCTGGTCCAAAATTGATAACAATTGTATCAAATGAGCATTAAATTCATAAAATTTGTTGATCACGTGTTACGTGCTTAGGCTCGAATAAACAGTAACATAGAAAAAGTGAAAATAACAACCTTGTTAAACTTAATAAACAATTTATTGAGCACAAATATTTTCCAGAAAAGAATAAATAAACTTACGGTTTTAAGAATTAAGTTTAAAATTAAACCATAAATAATTCAAAATATTATCCACTAGAGAAATTACAAAAGTCCTGGTAATAAAATGTCCAAATAATTCTAAGTTCGAATCCCAGCGAAGTATCCAATATGGAAGACGATGTAACTTGATGAAGTCAGTTCTTGTTAATAAAATTCGATGAGCACAATACTTTTCCAGATAAATAACAAAATAAATCCTCTTGAATCCAAACGAATTGAAATAATTTCCAGTACAAGGTAATTTAAAATAACTCAAAAGGACACACAACTTAGTATTCTAAAAGCCCAATTTCTACTGAATAGCTCGCTCCAAAACTTAGTTTATATATCTGTTTTTACGTAAACATGAAATGGGTCACGTGATCTTCTAGAGCAAATTTACGTTAAACAAACTCACGTACACACCGTATGACCCAACTAAAAATAGAAAGATGTTTATATAAAGCTCTATAATGTCCTTGGAACCAACCAATCATTTTAAAAGCTTTGTTTACAACTCTGAAGCCAGGTAAGAAATGAGGTCAACACCTGGTGTTTATTTTGTAAAGTACAGGTCCCCCCCCCCCAATGAACGAATCTTAAACTTAAAATGCCAAATTTGAATCAAACAAACAAACAATATAAATAAATAGAAATGACTTACATCAAATATACGTAACAGGATACAGGTTAATTCCCTTGTAATAACATATGAGGATATTGAACATGATTACCAAAAATGTTTATTTTAGACTCAAGTTTCCAATTCAACTATTTTTAAGGCATTATTTGATGAAATTAAGAATGATGCTACAAGCCAGACAGCTCGTTATAGTGCTACAAGTGGAAAGGGACGTCCAAGACACTTGCGTCTGATAGATGAATTCTTTCTTGTCTTCATGCGATTGAGAGTAGGCTTGTTACTGGAAGACTTAGCAGATCGATTTAACATTGGAACGTCGACATGCGGAATGATTTTTAACACATTGATAATTTGTATATAGTTAGATTTTCTAATCCAATTGCCATCAAAATGTACTGTTGATGAACATATGCCACTTTGCTTTAAGGAAAAATATCCAAATTGTAGGGTAATAATTGACTGTACAGAGTTACGCACGGAAATGCATAGTTCCCTACAACACAAATATTTGATGTACAGTGATTACAAATCACATATGACATGGAAAGGACTAATTAGAATTAGTCCAGCAGGGGTTACAACATTTATATCAGATTTATGGGCAGGGAGTGCAAGTGACAAACAAATTATTAAAGACAGTGCCCTGGCTGACATGTGTGAACCTGGATATGCCATTATGGCAGACAAAATATTCCTTATTTCGGACATCACAACCCCAAAAGTTGTCCATCTTATCATCCCTCTATTTAAACAAAAGATAAAAACAGTTCTCCAAAAGAGAAGTGCAACAAACATATGAACAATTGCAAATATTCGTATCCATGTTTAGAGACAGATGAAAAGGATAAATTTTTTAATATTCTTAAAACTGTTATGTTTATAAATAAGTCACAACAAGTAACAAAGATATGGAAGATATGTACACGATTAACAAATTTACAGCCACCACCATGAAAAACATATTAGTAGTATATTATATTAATTTACATGTATTTCAGCAGTCTGTTATGATCATATGCATGACATTACTTTCAAAATGTTTGTGACAATAATTTGACATTAAAAACTCCTGCCTATATAACAACACATATTTTAAACTCATTTAGTAAACATGTCAACTGCAGTGATAATAAAGAAAACATTAAACTCTTCAGTCCATAAAGTTGTGTAACATCATTATAATCTCATTGAGTTGATACATGACTTGAAATGTCACCGTATGTCATTAATTTGACAATCACTTTATTTCTCTTTCTCGTCGTCACTGACCAAATAGTACAGAGGAAAACCTCTAAGCACACGTGTTGTGTACAAGGTCCAAGAACAGACCCCTGTGGAACACCACAACATATATCAACTGGCCTGGAGTAATAAGTAATACAATACTCTTATGACATGAGCAATGCAATACTGTATGACATGAGTAATAAAATACACTGCAGGGTTTGAAATAGTTACATGTATTATCGTTCTCTGAATGGGCTGTACAAATGTATTAGCCGGAAGAAAACAAACTTGATTTCATGTACAGTCTATCAACATAATCAGATTTTTTCTTAATTATTTAGTATATAGCTTAACCTGATAGTTCTGTGTAATTTTGCCGAGTTCCAGGCGAAAGAATTTTGAAAGTGGCATTATTTTGTTTCTGTTTGTCGAGAGCTGCTTGCGACAAATTTTAGTAAAGTAAATCTGTAATGTTTTTTTTTTATATAAGCGACTCGGGTAACATATTATCTCTTTTCGCTTTATGTAGCAGTTAGTGGATTATGTCACATGATGATGTATAAGACGTTATTCGAACATGATTGAAGCTAGCTGCAGTCAGTTATAAGAAGCAAGTTAATGTGATTAGTAGCAATTAAAAAATTACCGGGAGGATATACAATATTGTTGAGCATATTGTGAAAAGGATTCGGTGTCATTTTTACGTTTGGTAATTTACGTTTATTGCAAACTGATAGTGAGATGTACTTGGGACGGCTTAATGTTTCAGGGACTATTTACTTAGACAACTCATTTTTGTGGCCTGAACTTAACTGAGTAACACAGGCTGCCGCTGCAAGGATGCCAGTCATAGACTGTAAATGACCCGAGTTGCTTATATCAATGAGAAATTTATAATTTCTAACCAAATCTGTATAAAACACTAAGAATGTGGCAAAAATAGCTCTGACTAGACAATGATTTATATCCAACTGCATCTAAGGTAGCTATCATAGTACTTATTGCCCATGTTTTTACTGACGACTGGGAGAGGGGATTCAGTTGCCAGAATCTGATCACAACAAGCTTAATAAACCAAAACAAGCTTAATAAATTCTCTGGGTATATTTACTCTGAACACATTAATGAGAATATCTATTGATTGGCCCAGTGTTGAGAAATTTGATTTCAGGAAGGCATTTAAGAAATGGTATGGGAACAAAAATGAGTCGGATATTGACATTTGGTCATAAAGACAAGTCAGTATTCTGTATTATCAGTCATAAAGAAACATTCTTCTTCATTCTTACTTTAAGTATGATATACAATGAACGTCACATGTATATAATGGTATCGTTATATTTATTAGTAATTATTCTTGTGCTTTGAAATGTTAGAGGATGTAAATCTGTTTTCTTGTCATGTTTAAACAGATTAAGCACAGGGCCAATATAAAATTACATATATATTTAAGTATCTGTATCATATCATAAGATGACTCTTGTGGCTGAAAAGTGGCTTCGAAGTTTTAAATTTGGCGAATTTCATGGCGCAAAGAAACGTAGTTTCAATGTAGGCCATGTGTAGACCACTGTATTATGGATATACTTTATATGATTTATAGACATCACAACTGTATCCGTCACTGCAGCCTGTAAAATGATGATTATGAACGTATATGCTTGAAATTATTTGTCTTTATCTTAAAACTTCTCATTGGTTTGGAATAAAATTACGGCATATATTTATATTCATTATGGCATATTTGTTAAAGAACATCTTGTATTGAAAACGTAAATTCGTTTCCTATTGCTATCAACAGATTTCCTTATATTATCCTCCGTTTAGTGCAAGACAAACTTTTTAACTATATGATCAAATCGAACACACACACACACACACACACACACACACACAGATATATATATATATATATATATATATATATATATATATATATATATATATATATATAGCGAAAATTGCTATCCCTGGATTATATAGGAGATTACTTGATAATAATTAATTTTAATACAATAATACTATCATCCAGGACAGAGAATTTTTAATTTGTACTGTACATAGATTCGAACCAATGTCCAATGGTACACGCACCCATCGGATTGTGGATCATCTATATTTCTCGTTTACATTTTTCCTCACACGTATATCTCTTTAATATACACGGTATATTAGTACACAGGTATATGCAATCAAAGAAAACATTTATCGTATATATCGGATATGGTTCATTTGCTTTGCTTTTAATGAATTAATCTGCCGTGTCTAGAAGATAATACGAAGATGGTATTTGTGCACATGTTGGCTCACGAACTCGTCAAATATTCTGGTATCCTTTCTATGCGATAGCCGTTAACGGCAAGTGAATGTATGCCCAGTTTTGGTACAACGTGGCATTGCTTCATTGTCTATTTGATTTTTGGGGGGATCTGGTCTTCATTATGTAGAACGCTTATAACGGATCCCTTATCGGCAGAATTGATTATGATGTTTATATTCTGTTTGTCAATGCATGTAGGGCATAATTGTATTATCTGCTCAAATTTGAATTTCTACAAGCATGGACTATGTTCTTTGAATTGTTATTTTAAATGAGGTGATGAATATATATGCCATTAAGTTTTATAGTGGAGTCGATTTAATCCATATAAAGTGCTAAAAAGGTTATTAAATGTGTGCTAAAATGAAAGACAGTCGTACTGAATCACTGTCTTAATGTAACAACTGTGAAAGATGATAACACAAATGTAAAAGCATTCACATATCTTAGTTCACAATTTTTATATTTTTATCGTTAGAATCACACTATGGACGACGTGACGATGAATGGACACCAAACCTTGTATCTACTATTCCTCCAGTTGTACTTGCAGCCCTATATGGCGTTGTAGTATCAATTTTGGCGGTGATTTGGTGGAAACGACAATTGTTTTGTGAGTAATACATATAATCCTCTGATTATGAGAATGAAAAACGGAGTGAATGTGTGATATTTTCATGATCAACAATAGCGGAGAGAGAGAGAGAGAGAGAGAGAGAGAGAGAGAGAGAGAGAGAGAGAGAGAGAGAGAGAGAGAGAGATTTCTTCAAGCAGTTTTGTTTGTATGTTCATTTCATTTAAAGAAATCCACTCCTTGCCTTTCTATACACTATAAATTCATCTTCAAGACTGATTTTATATTCTTATCTATATACATGTATACTGTCCAATACTCGGGATCATATATACTAAATAAGAAATATAATCATACTGTAAGATCGTGTAAGTACCTTGTGTACCTTATAACTTGTTAGTTCACATCCACCCAGTTTCTGATGAGGTTCGTTCTAAGCATTTTCATTATGTATTATGTAGTAAGAAGAAAAACATTTACATTATCATCACTTGTTGCGTCAATGAAGAACTAACCTGCAGTGTTATTAAAGAAAACACAAAAACACCAATACTAATGTACAGGTTTGTTCCATTGCAGAATGGTGAACTATTTTAATATCGAAGTAGTTTAAATTAAGCACTTGACTATCTATGGCTATATTCATACACAAAAATACATTACTAATTTGGTCGATAACAAATTAAGGATATGTTCAGTGTCTTATAATTGAAGGATACAGACAAAACAAGTATTATATATTTTTTGTATTCAGGTAGAAACAGAGAAAGTGAGCAGATGGAAGACAAACCTACAGATATTGGTATGACATTGTAGTACAGATATGAATTGTTTACTTTTATGTGCGACCAAGCAGGAAAAAATTACATCCAGGCAACAATAAATACATCATTTTAGCTTAAAAAGGACTAGCATGTGTAACAAAATATCTATTAGAGAGAAGGTAAAGATTAATTCTAAACCTATCCTTGGAGAAATAAAACGAAGAAACATAATGTTAAATTATTCGTCTCTAGACACCGTTTAAATAATAAAAACTTTGTGGCCTTTCGATTGGTCTTCATGTCACTGTATCACAGTCATTTTCACTGAGGCATTTGAAGCTCAGATTTGATGAATGCGTTTTATATAGCAGAAGTGGTTCCTTGCGTATTTTTGTCGGCTCTCGTTGTTGATGATGATGGAGGATTTAAAGTTGGTTGGTTGAATGATAATGAAAATCATAATTTAAATGTCATTAGCTATTATTCCACATAAGATGTTATTTCAAGAAATTCATTGTTCTGATTCATGAAAATAAATCAGTTTCTCTTAAATATAGAGCAAATATGTAGCAACAGAAAGCTAGATTGAATTAAGATCTATAACACAATGTTGAATGGAAAGACTTTTTATACAATTTGATGTTATATTCAAGGAAATAACAACAATTGCAGTTTTCGCTTTAAATCTAATTATTTTATTATCATAGGGTCCTTGCTGATGTTTAAAAAAAATATTTCAATTAAAATCATCCTGGAATACATATTTCAGAATAGCATCTACATGTGACTATTATGACTTTGAGCAGCAAAGGGGGCGAATCCGACAACTTTTTAGAAGCGTCTATTTGGCAAACCAAGTCTTCCTCCAAATTGCTAGCAATTCATTTAAACAAAAGCGTCCATTTGGCAAACGAGAATTAAAAAAATGACGCCAAAGTCGTTTTCCCACCCCCTCTGCTGCTATGGGGTTAACAATCCTTGAAATTGTTAGCAATTTAAGACTTTACAAGCAGACTAATTTTTAAAACCTCACCTCGTAAATCAATTAGATTATTGGACTGGTCAGTGAGTCTGAAATTAATTCTCGTTAAGAAATTATTATGACATCGCATATAGACTGGATTAGTTGGATCCTTAATTATTAGAAACCCTGGAGGAGCTGTTATTGCAAATGAATATAAAATATATCCTTGTTGGGCTTGACTCGATCGTTCGAGACTGATTTGATGACTGCCTTCGATAACATCACATACTAAATTCAATGCTATCCCCGAGGATATATTCACATTTTGAGGAGCGATATGTCTACCACCGCCGTCTGGGTCATTATTATATTTTAGGAATGTTGTTTGTTGTTTCCATTCTGTGAGTATCAGAGAAAAGTTTTTTTTAAATAACATCATTAACAGATTTTTTATTTCATTTGCGTTATACCCAGGAAACTTGAAATCGGGTAAATTAGTTTCTGTTATATATTAACCAGTTAGGGATTTTTGTTTATTTCCTTTCTTATCATTCATTATTACTTGAATTATTCGTTTGTTTATATATGCCATGTCAGATGCAAGCTGATTTAATATCCTAACACATTTTATGATCTCATCACGTGGTTTTATTATATCAGAGAGATGCTTTTGGAAGCTCCGTCGTAGTCGTTCTAGTTGTGTTCTATGTAATTGATGGATCTTTTTAAAATAATCAATTATGTTATTTAAAATGAATACAACGGTAATGGATAAATCAGGAGTTTTATCAATAACAAAATCCCATTGCATGTTATTGTTATCGATAAATATAAATCTATCGGTTAATCTTGTAATTTTTATATCAGATAAATCATTTCGATATGATGGAGTAATTTCTTGGTATAATTTTTCGTCTGTGACATAATTGGATGTTTTGGGTTCTGGTATTTGATAAGATGCCTGAGGTGGATTTTCAGGCCATCCTAATATTGTTCTTATAGAACTCTGATAAATATCTACTACATACCCGGGTGAGTTTATTTCAATCGCGGATGATAACGTCGGCTCATGAACTGTTATAGCGATTTTCGAATCTTTTCCCGTAATGGATTTTATTCTACGCTGAAATTCATCATTGATCTGTTCAATTTGGCAGGACCCAGATGGTAATGAAACAACGTTCCAGTCTGGAGTACCATCAGGTTTATTCTTACTCGCAAATACCAGGGAATTATTCGGTTGTTGACCACCGAAAGGTGCTGATCTAATATTAAGCCAACTGTGGTATACTCGTAAATTTGCTAACGCTATCTTCTTCACCGGAATCGCAGTAGGGAAATTCACACTGAATTCAGGATTCGGTGAGGTTATTGAGATCATACTGGTTTTCACTGGAGTGGTATTTTCCACTAATCGTTGAAGTAGTTCTTGCGGTGTTGCCATTGTTTTTATACTCGTGTTGATTTTCTAATTTTGATATCGTGGAATCATAAATACGTACCATTGCTGAAAACTCATTATTTGATATTAATGTATCATCGAGTGATGACGATATCATCGAGGATAATTGCGAGTATGGAGTGGACACAACATGGAACTTAATTACGTAATATTTTAGTTTGCGCTGGCTACACGATGATATTTTTCTTGTTATTATCGAGATTATTTCCGCGATTGTTGTTGCCGTTGATATACAAATTGGAACAGCTATCGGAGCAACCATTGTCACCGAGGAGAGTATAATACTGGCTCCGGTGATTACATCTGATACCGAATATATGGTAACATCAACTGCGGTAGTTCGCCTGCGGTATTTTTTTTATTTTTACTTGATACTGCTCACTGAGTGTTTTGCGTTTAGTTTAAAATTCTCTGACCTGATTATAGCGATACTGTGATGATGAAATCATTAGTGATGACATTTTATTTATATATTTCAATTTAGTTGTTTACTTAAATCAGCTACGAATTCCACATACCATGTTACTGAAACCCTAGCCAAATTATTATCAGTCGTTGTTATCGTGAATCGTTCAGTTGTTCCTTTGTCGATAATTGTTGATATCATATTGTTGACCCCAGATGAACTCGTTGATGAAATATTAAATTGAGTCGGTGTTACTAGTGTTAATCGATAAATACCTTTGGCGGCCACGGTGATATCTAATTTGTTGTTTGTAGGTGTCCACATAAATGATCGGTTTTCGATTGTGTACACGTTATTTATAATATGTGTTTGTTCGTGAGGGATTTTTATTTCTTCAAGTTTTTCTATCATCCTCGGTAGATCATCCTTGATGACATCGTTGGTCGTTTTAATATCTTCGCGAACAACTTCTATTCGCTGATTAATCGCTGTTATTTCATCGAGTTTTGTGATAAAACCTGTTAGATCTGTTTTGATTTCTTCGGGGTTAGCATTTTTATCGAAAGCATCATCAGTCTTTTTAAAATTTTTACGTGACGTACCAAATTGATCGATATGAATGTTATCAATGACGGTTTCTATCTCTTTGAGTTTCGGTGTGGTCACCGGTGGATTTCCAAAAAAACTGAATAGGGGTTTGTCAATATTGTCAATTATATTTCTTTGTAATTCAGAAAACTGATCGAATTAAGTTATATGGTCGATGTATTTATCGCGTAGTTTTTTAATGGTTCTAAATTGTTAATGCTATCCACAATAGTTGAAACAAGTACACCTGATTTGAGTTTACCCTGATCGGAAAAAATAACGCGATAGTATCTTCAACTGCGTCGCATTGTTTAACTAAAATATCATGAAGGGAAATATTACTAGTTTTCAATTTACCCTGTCGATCTTGAAATACAACTATTTCATTGGGATCAACACTTGCTAAGTTCAACATCTCAGCTATTTCATCTTCTATTATTTTTTTTACATCACCGGTTGCAGATATTTCCGCAGTGCCATCGGCACCGGTTTTTTTCAGGCTTGATAAAGATCTCTCCAAAATATCAATCATGTTATATTATGTTGTTCTCTTTAAGTAATTCATTATCGTGTATTCGTAGACGACTTTATAAGGCAATTCAGATGACGCTGAAACCGCCATTAACATTTCAAGTTTTTCTGCCCCACATGAGTTTTCAAATAAGTCCAGTATGGGCAACTCTGAATACCAAACAGGGGCCGAAGAATTCAACTTGGATATATACTCAATAAATCCTCCTCTTCCTTTCCATGGAGGGAATCCATGCGGGTTAAAATAAACGATACATTGTGGATGTATCACATAACCTATCCAATATGTTCCATGATTTTTTTCATCACTTCGATCAATTATACCGGTTTCAAAGATATTTGGTTGTACCGGCAACTGATTTCCCTTGAATATACCTCTGAAATGTTTTATGGGGAGTTTATTTACTATGTCAGCGAGACTAAAATCTGACATTTCAATTATGGGTTTCAGTGACATGTCAGCGAGATTAATATTGGACTTTTCAACTATGGGTTTCGGTGATATATCAGCGAGATTAAAATTGGATTTTTCATCTATGGGTTTCAATGATACATTTTTCAAAGTATCATCAAACATGTTTATTTTATATTACTTTCCCTCTCTAAAAAGCGACTACTAGTATATTCATTTACGACTTGATGAGGTGGTTTTCTCGATGATGAAATAGCGTTGAGGACATTTAATACTTCTATGCCGCATATTGGTGGGTCATTCATTTTCAGTGTTGGTAGCGTAGAATACCAGATAGGAGTTTTTAAGCGGTTTATATAGCGCATAAATTCATCCGGTGGAGCTAGTCCACATGAATCGATATAAACAATCACACGCGGATCAATCGCGTATGCAACCCAGTGGGTTCCGGGTCCGGTAATGTTATCGAGATTAATGATACCGGTTTCAGCGTTGTTTGGTTGTTGTGGTAATTGATCTCTCATAAAGACACCTCTTAAGTTTTTTATCGCTAGTTTTTTTTAGCAGCATCGAGTAAATCAAAATTTGACATCGTTGTTAGTAAACCGTTCCTGGGATTCTTGGACCGCTTCCTTTGTACCATGAATACAGGGTTCCTGGTAGTCTTAGACTCTTTCCTGAACCGTTCCTGGGATTCTCAGACCGCTTCCTTTGTACCATGAATACAGGGTTCCTGGTAGTCTTAGACCCTTTCCTGATCGTTTCTTTTTTGTACCCTTTTCCAATTATTTCTTTAGTGCCAACCCTGCCGCGGTACCAAAGGCTCCTAACGCTGCCGCTTTTGATACCGCTGGGGCCGATGCCGCAATTAATGCTGAAATCATAGCTAACAGCGGAAATATAGTACCTGATTTTTATATGTCTTTGATCGCGGTCGCAGATAGAGTGATCTGAACACCCTTTTTTAATCTTTGAAAGCATCATTAAAGTGTTGTATCTGACATGTTGCAGCGATAATTTATTCTGACCACCAGACCTCTGATTGTGTTTCAACGATATCGTGGTTCCACATTTTTTAGCCGATTCTGATTGCAATTTTTTCATTTGACCAGGAGTCAACCTAACACTAATATGACTATATGACATCTTATTAGAACTGCTAGTAATTTAAATGACAGATTGATGTAATTGCTACATATTACATATTTTTGAAAATATTACATATTTTCCACTGGTGCATCGACTACGTTTATTCGTCCACCAACACCTTCGAGTAGCATTGATTTGTCGCTGAGAATGACAGCAATTGCTCTGTAATTAGCAACAACACCACGAAGCACATTAGCTCTAAAATGTATATCAACGACGGACTGTCTTGTTAAATCAAGATGTTCCAATGAAAAGTAATAAATTGGATAGAGGTTCTTAAAATAATATTGTGATATTTGGAGACCGGTATCAACATTTTGATCGCGTCTCATATATGTCAACAGACGATGATACACGCGTGGAATATGGTTTTGACCGTAATGAAGTTGTATATCCTCGGATGGTTCCTGCTGGCCGTTTATTCTCAGTGAAACGTCAGTTACGCCCAATTGATCAAATATCATATGGCTGTGTAATTGTGAACCAACTTTCGCCATATCCTGGAACGCAATAAATATATGGCGTGGAGCTGAAACACCTTGTTTTGATGCCAGGTTCAATGTAAATATGCCGTTAACAGCTGATTGCTTAACATCTGTTGTTGTTGTTAGTCAACTTAGCAATGATTTTCCTCCTGCATCCTTAAATGATTGTAATCGTTCTTCTGCGGCGAGTGCTGGAGTAATTACTGGCATCCACAATGATAGTTTTGTTAAAATTACTTTACCGGCTTCAACATCTGGATTTGCAAGATCCGCTGAAATCCTCCAAATTGCGTCATTATCAATACTTTTTTGCATAAATACTACTGTATGCTTTGCTCCATAGATACCTTTTCGGACATTTCTGCAAAATCCAATTATATGATGCGCTGGAATTGCGCATGAAAATGATTTACGCTGCCCTTCCAACACTGACATGCGTGTTGCAGCTCGTAGGTTGAAATTAGGATCATTGTTTATAATCATATTCTCAACATTAGCATCAGCATCATTAGCGTGATTCCTTGGTCGTCTTACAATAAATTGAGTCGGTCTAGTAGCATTTTTAGTATCCTTTGCAAACATCATAGAAAGGCCTGTCGATCTTGTATAATCATTGGAATATCTTGCAAAACCAATTATTGTTATGACCACATCAACATCACGTTCTATCGACTCGATCTCTCTTCCATCAATCATATATCTTGCGCTCTCACATTGCGCCATGATAACATTATTGACAAAACCGACTTGGGTACCATCTGGATATGGTGCTGGTACAGCAGGAGTATCAGTTGATTGTACAATTTCTCCTTCTACTTCGATAAACGCTTCACACGGTAGAAAATATTTGCTGGTATCATGGACTTGAAGTTCAATTCTTGATCGAATATCTGGTTGTACTGCGTAATAGGAATTGAATTGATAATTGCGTACAGAATCATCCTTGCGCACTGGGGCGTCCATATCAAACGTTGGATTAAGTGTCCGTTTGAACTTTTTATTATATATTCCTTGATCTAAATCGTGATCTCGGTCGGGATCTTAAGCCACTTCCCACTATCATGTTTGCGATATTGTTGTGGTCGCTGGCCGCCAACGATGCTAATTTTTGATCCACTGCCTTGTTTATTATTTTGCTAACACTTGCAGGCATCACTTCCGTAGATGGTAACGCCAGTGATGAAATCACCGGTGGTTTCACTTTTCGTCGAACTAACGACATTAGTTTTTCCTTCGCGGAAGAAAATGCTTTCCCGGCAACATTTCCAACAGCACTAATACCCTTATCACTAATAACATCAATGGATTTCAATGATAATTGTTTTGCTAATGGCGCTACTTTTGGAGCCATTCTTGAAAATAACCATGCAATGGAATTGAAGAGACCATCACCATAGTACGCTCTATAAACAGGCAATCGTGAATTTGCTACGAAGACGCTGGTTGGTTTATCGTGGTTGTAGTGTATGATCATCTTATTTAAATGATATTTATCTAATCGAATGACGAAGTCATCAAATTAGTCATTATGATAACCGTTGACGGTGAAACCGTCCGCTAACTCATCAACAAACTCTCGATATACATTAATATCCTTGATGCCGCCTTGACATAACCGCCCGCAGATATCAGCTGCTTCATTAATTATTTCCGGTGAGTTATTTCCAGCTCGTTTTCCTCCTATAAGAACCTCTAATCGTGCTATATCGCTGAGAATATTGCCAGGACAACTAACTAGACCACTACCTGAAAAAGCCCATTGATATCCACCTCCATCCTTTTCAGTTGTACCAGTTGCACCTTGCTCGCGAGATAATTCATCCAGTGATCTGTCCATTCTTTCTAAATTATCGTAATCAAGTGATGTATCCCATTGAGGTTCTTCTTGTTTTTTTTTTGTCTTCGTGTTTGTCTCCGTGCTGGTGTTGGGCGCTTTCTTTCTTGTTGTCGTTCTTCTATTTCTATTTGTCGTTCTTCTATTTGTTGTTTATCATAATTACTAATTCCTTTTTTTAAATTCTTTATACCCCATCTCCCTCTTATCTAAACGATCAATCCCCTTGTTTATTTTATACAACCAATCACACCAGTCATCACGTTTTATTCCACTATCTTTATACTCGTCCTTTAAAAACTCTTTTTTTGAATGATAGCTGTTAGCATCAAAATCACCAAAAGCGTGATAATCCTTTTGTTTTAATAATTGATATTGTTTTATTAGTGTTCTAGCCCCTTCAGTAAACTTATCCACTAAAGAAACACTCCCTTTTTTTAGTAACATCACCTTGTAGTTTATCTCCAGCTATCTGTTTTAACAACGGGAGAATACCCTTTTTTCTATCTTCTTCCTCAATGGTCTCTCCCAATATAACTCTTTCAGTTGCTGTGGTTATTGGTTTAAATAATTCCTCTGTTCCCATTGTAAAACAGTCTGTAAACTCTGTCTAGCTTGCAATTTCTCTCGAAGAGAATCACGGATTGGGATAAATTTCTTAATTGCAACTAATCGTTCGCGTGCTAATCTAGTCGTTAGCGATTCATTTACCATTATTAATTAATGTATGATTTAAGTTGTAAGTGAAACATTCACATATAACTACGTGTTTCATTTTTTTCATGTGAAAATCCTTCGGATTTTTAATTGAGGATGAAAACCCCAGGAATTCATTAAGAGAAAAGCCAAAACTGTACAAAATCAATGAAAAAAGCATCGAAGATTCGAGGATCATGATATAAAACACCACAAAATTTGCCTCACAAGGATAGAAATCTCATGAAAATCGATTTTCACTAAATGATTGCCTGGGGTTTTCATCCTCAATCTTGTCGACGGATTAGCCAAAAGCACCACAAAAATTACCAAACACACCACAAAAATGACCAAAAATCAATAAAAAAATAAATTCCTGAAAATATTTCAGCAATTAACAAATAAAGATAAAATCCGTGAATTCTCACCCACCCGAAATTCTTTTGAATTTCACTACAGTGTTTTATTACTTCCGTGTAGTCCATTGATAAAGCCACTATTGATTAAATTACCGTATAGAATTTTGTTCTAGTTGAGTAAGCGCACATACCTGTTAGGTGAGTAAGTGCTACCTGCCTATAGAATTGTATTATTCATGTATGTACGAGGTGTTTAATGTATTGAGGCTTCCAAAGGGGACTTTTCGGTTTGTTTGATAATCATTTTTATATTCTTGATCTTTGAATTAACTGCGCGTTTGATTTCATATTCATTTCCTAATTCTTTCCTGATTTTTTCTACAACAGAAAATAACGGGACAAACCTATTTACGTCATTTTCATATACGAACGAATCATAAATCGCGTGTTGGATAATTTTTATATTTTTTTAGATGCCCCCCCCCCCCCTTGCGCTTCAAATGCAGCTGATTGATCTTCAGTGCAATTCTGAACTCAAGGCTAAGTTCAGGTAGGTGAATGGAAAAACAGACAAGCTTGGACAATTTATGAGAAAATTGCCCTCCACCTTCCCTGAGATTTCCAGGTTGTTCAAGCGGATCATGTGCCTTTTTGGTACTCCCATTATACCATTATAATGAACGTCCAAACCTATACAAACATAATACAAATCAGAATTAGACTAGTCGGTGAGATTCGAATGAAACCGTCGCGGATGGTCACATTATAGATATGAGAATGGGGGAAACGCGCGGGCCGCATTAACATTAAACTTTGCTGTCAGGTAGCGGGCCGCAAAATATCGTCTCGCGGGCCTCAAATGGCCCGCGGGCCGCGAGTTTGAGACCCCTGACTTAGGCAATGTATATCTATTCCCTCGAATATTATCTTCAATATCTTGAAATTCGGAAAGGATCCTATCACAATTTAATTTATCTGACAATTGAATTCCTTGATTTTTCAAATTTGAAATCTCGGTTATGATCTCATTGATTTTTTCAGAATTCATATATATATATATATATATATATATATATATATATATATATATATATATATATATATATATATATATATATATATATATATATATATATTTGATATGTGATATTGGCATATTTTTCAAAAAAATTGGGGGTCAATTTTGACCCGTTTTTTGTATGAACTCTGTTCGCGTTTTGGTGTTTATTCATCTTAGCGGGCCTAGAGATATATATGAAGGTTATATATGATGATGAACTCCTTTCGGGTTAAGGTGTATTTATACATCTTACCACGCCTATAGATATGTATGATGATGAACTCCATTTGGAACCTCTCAGATGTTATTCACATCAGAGAGACCCAGAAGTTACATATATAAGACAACACATCCCCGTAGGAACCCCTCAGGTGTTATTCATATCTGACCGGGCCCAGAGGTATCACGTCACATGATATATACATATATACAATTATATACATAGGACAATACAGCCTTTTTTCAACTCCCAATTCGAGTGTAATAGCGAGTTTGAGGACGGCACAAGAAAATACAACATATAAAAATCCATTATAGGATGGTATAAGGATCAAATTAAAACAGGCACACTTCTACACTCAAACTGAAACCACCATACCCCCCACAAAATCACCCAGGGTTGAATGAAAAACACATTCACACCGTGTAAATGGTGTGTTTGGTATGGTGGTTTCACGGTTTGAATTTCGAATTGCTTTACCTCCCAATTATATAGAAAAAACCTCCAAATCAGTACCGTCGACAATAATGCCTATCACGAGAATCAAACGATGGGCTCCAGGACGACATCCCAAAGCGTTATGGAATACGCTAGATTCGATATCTACAGGTATGTGCTTTTGAATACGATATCTCAAAACCATTGAGATCTATAACTCTTTCATCAGCCTTACACATACCCGCACGAGTTATCTCCCTTTGGTGCTAAACACATGTAATTCAGACATATGCGAATTGAACTTTATTTTTAAAACGCTTTGTAAAAGCTGATAGATATATCCCTTCTGCAACAAATCTTACTGAGGGTTCGCAAATATCGAAATATTTTCCGGCTTCAGTCATTGATTGAAATACTATTTGCTCGTTATTTTCTGTGTTAAATGATTTTATAGGTTTCGAAATTTTTGAATGTTTTCCAGTTCTTCCTCGTTTTAAATTCTCACTCTGTGAAATATCTTGTACATTCGATAAAGAATTATTCCTAGAATTGGAATCAATATGGTCAATAACAAAACCATCCTTGATCAATCCATGGAAACACTCGTATGCGATTATATGATTAAGATAATTTTTATTTCCAACGGTAAACATAAGATATCCAAGATTACTCACAACACCAAATGGTTTCTTCAGTCTTCGGTGTCTGATAACACCGTCACGAGACGCTTCATAATTGGAAATCACGGGGTGTGGTTGAAATTCTTGGTTCTTTTGTATACTATAATATTATTTGTCTAATTTGTTTTTTGGTTTAATCATTACTTGGGAAATTATCATTATAGTCTTGAGGTGTTCTTATGACAGAGTCAGAGTCATTGATGGAGTTCTTGATGGAGTCTTTGACTCGTTTATAGACTATAGATCTATAGACTGGCGGTCTACCCGTAGATCGTGTTATGGTAGATATTTTATTCGTAGTGACATTCCAAATAGGATCAGTAGCTCTTTTTTTGCCACCTTCGAGCTTTCTTTGTTCATATAAATATTTAACAGTGACATTGCCGAATATTGGTTGTTTTGAAAAATCATTTTGCGGTTGTACGGGTATATACTTTCTTGTAATAGCGTTGTTAGGTTTCAGGTTGATTGTTCGAGTAATCTCATTATTTAGCGCGGTAATCACGTCTGATAATCTCTTGACCAATTAACGTGATCGTTTATCCTGAATAAACTCCTTCGCGTATTGATATCCCAAAAACCGCTCATCAAGTGTCCAATTAAATCGTTCAACAATTGCCTGATCGCGATGTAGTGCAGTATGTCCTCGTCTGATGGTGACATTATGATGCTTCATTGTTGATAACACTGCACCCTGAAATTTCTTGCGAGGATCAACTTGTAATAAATTTGGCAAATGCAGAGGACCCCTTCGATAAATCCTTTCAAACGCAGAAGCCACTTCAGTTCATGATTTTGTCTTTAGAGGTTCTGCTTGTTTGTATCGACTCTCAACTATGGTTAGCGCATACTTGGAAAAACCATCATACGGCAGAAATAATATAACGGCCTAATGAACTTCATTAAGTGCGCTGACATCAAAATGCGAGTAGTTAACTTGTTTAGGTGGTGGTAGATAAATTTGCCATATCGCCTGTTTGGATAACCAATCAGCTGCAGTGGTATTTTTCACCTTTGCAGCACTAGCGAGTTTACTGATCGCTGCTTTACCCCTCCAGTATCCTCTTGGAGAAAATAAATAGATTCCATGTTGTCATTAATTACCAGCACCCTAAATCAATTTACTTTTCATAGCCGATTTTACTAACCATTAAGCCAACTTATCTTTGAATTATCAGTGATTGAATTCAACGCATGAATTAATTTCACATCTGCGATATGTCTGTGTTGCAGATTACTGCTTTTATAAGCAACATCATGAGCATGACATGCCTTATCAATGGCGTTTATTGGGTTTTCATCTGGTCGGAGATGGTTTTGATCATCGAGTCTGATATCGAGTCTGGTCCCGGGTCCACAATAACTATATCCTGGAAGGTGTTTTTCTCCTGGATATTTTGCCCATGGTGTTCCTGGTAATTTTACTAACTTCGCTGCAATATTACCTCCTCGTTTTTATTTTAAAAATCATCTGCAGATTTCATAGAAACAAATCAAATTTTTTTTTGTACCACATTCTACACACTTACAAGCAGGTGCTGATCTGTTATTTTTAGTTGTAATCGTCGTCAAATCGTTTGTGCTAGTACGCTTCTTACATTTCACACAATATAGATCCATAATTTATTTATAATAACATGAATGTAATTGATTATTCAGTTACCCGACGACGGGAACCTATTAAACACAATGCGATGTTGCCGAATTCAATTAGAATGATTATAATCGAACCATCTGGAAGTGGCAAGACACAACTGCTACTTAATTTGATAACGAGATGGATGAAATGGGACAAGTTGTATTTAGTAGCCCCGAGTGTAGACGATCAGCAATGTTACGAGGTGATAAAGGATCTTAACGAGAAAGAAAAATCGGAAATCGATGAAGATATTATTGAGTTTATAAGCGATATCGAGGAAGCACCGAACATTGATGATGTTAATGAAGATATTAACAACTTAGTCGTATATGATGATATCATGTTAGACAATCAAAAGAATCCCGCTAGGACAACTGATTTGATACACATACGCTACGAAATATTTGGCAAACTTGGTGCGGCGGTGACATGGATTATAATCTCTTAAAAAATGTCTTTAGTCATGTCCAGTCAATCCCACATGGATTTGTAACGATAAATTTGCATGATCCTAGATCAAGACATCGTATCGGACTTGATCAAAAATTCAGTTAGAAAAGAGTTTTACACCCATTGCAGCGACAACGACTTTGGCGTCTTTTTTATTCTGGTTTGCCAAATGGACGCTTTTTTTCGATGAATTGCTAGCGATTTTGAGAAAGCCTTGGTTTGCCAAATAAACCCTTCTGAAAAGTTGTCGGATTCGCCCCCTTTCCTGCTATTATGACTTTGACATTTTCGTATAGTAATTAAAGTATACGTATGGTCTCAATATAACGAAGACATGCAGATTTTCAGATACTTTATGGAAATAACTATATCAAGTTGGTATTTGATAATAATAATAACTGGAGGTTTTGTTGGAATGATATTGATGTAATGTCAGTGACGTATTTGTAAGTTCAAGTTAAAATGAATACCCAGATGAATGTTACCATGTTGGAATGATCGTGGAGGCTTACCGAAACGCTTACTAAGGCCATTACTGTAACGGAATTTGTAGTGAAAATCGTATCCTTTTCAGCATGAAGTATTGAACTTTACTGTGAGGCTTTCTTTGTGTGCGATGACGCCTTTAACTTTTCAATGACATTTTGTAAAATTTACGACGAGGTGTTTTATGTTGTAATGACGTCTTTACAATCACGTTAGAAATATGATGCGATATCTTTGTTTGTATTCACAATGTGAGTTGTTTGTCATTTTAATTTTCGAAAAGATCTTTTACTTCTACTTAAAGGGTTTGAATAGTTTAAATGTTGCTTTGAGAACGTTTTGCATAATGATATCTTCAAACTTTCATTTTCCATTTTTCTCGCTCCACTTTCCATATCACTCAGAATGAATTTTGTGTCTAGAAGAAACTCTTTTTCCTTTACACAACAAAGTCACCGGCCTAGCTATTTGAAAGTTAATTTAAATTTACGTGAAATATTTTAAATACATCGACATCAGCTGCCAAGTAAAACACATATTTGGTGTAAACGTATAGGAGTATAATTTTGTAATATCCATAGCTGTTTTGGCGCTTCGATAGCATGCATTAATAAATGTGGAAAATTCGTTTCGATAAACTGTTAGTACTTTAGTTAAATATCATGAACGTTGCTCCATATTTAAATTTAGGTAGTAATATTAGTATAAATGACAGTACGTGTAACGACCAATACAGGCATTATCATTCTTCGAAGCGATATATGTGTGAAAAATGAAAAAACACAGAGAGAGAGAGAGAGAGAGAGAGAGAGAGAGAGAGAGAGAGAGAGAGAGAGAGAGAGAGAGAACACCATAGAAAAACTCACTGAGGTCATGTCAAGATTTACGGAATGGTTATGAATGCCCCTAACGTTCCATGTAAACATTACTCCTGTTTAGTTAGACAATTTATATGGTGCCTACATGGTGAACTGGATAGGCGTAACACTTAAAACATCAAAATAACCAAATCATTAGTGACACTGTGCGTGCGTGTGTGTGCCTGTATGATTTAAATTTTCAACGTAACTCAAACAAGTTTTCATTTAATCGCTACGATATCAGCAGTGTGACAGTCTATAACGATGTATAGCATTGGGGCATCATGACTTAGGCATGTAGCATGATGTCCATCCCAGTCGCACTATCCTGGTGTATACCAGGCTTACCAGTACAAACATTACCCTCTTAATGCTGAGCCCCAAGCAAAGCAGCTGTTAGTACCATTTTTATATGTGTATTTTTCATAACTCAACAGCGGATTTAACCCACGACCTCCCACATCTGAGGTGGACGCTCTAACCACTAGGCCACTGGAGAGACCTTCAATCCCAGAAAACACTGTATATATCTTTAATGCAATTGTTTGAGGATTCAAAGAAAAATCCTCAAAAAAAACAGTAAAAGGCAGAGACTTGTAAATGTCTCTTGAAATAGAGACAGGAAGCCAGTGTAAGTTAATTGAATGTGTTGATTTCAGGTCTCTGAAAGTGTGTGTGTGTTTGTGTACGTGTGTGTAATTTGGATTTGTAATGTATATTTAACAATTGGTTAGTCATATGTCTACAATGTCAGCAGTATGCCAGCTTATTTTAAAATCTAGCACAGACATCAGGCCGACCAGTCCCAATAATAACCTCTTAATGCTGAACGCCAAGTGAGGCAGCTGCTAGTTCTATTGTATACGTGTTTGGTATGACTCTGCCGGGGATCGAACTCGAGACCTCCTGAATCGCAGAAGGAGGCTCTAACCATCAAGCCAACGGAGCGGTCCATTAAGTTACACTAATTCGAACTACGTTATTTTATCTGTTAATTGCTGACTACTGGGACAAACAAATTTTAAGAAAATGCTCGAAGAAATCGAAGCGCACAATCTTGCACCTATTCGAAAATGCAAGACTGCCCAAAGAAATATTTTAGCTCCAGAGTTGTAAAAATATAGTCTGCGTAATTAATTTTCTTAATATTTTTTTTAATAGTGCGTTAAAGTGGAGGAATGTTCAATTTGTCTAAATTATATTCAATGCAACATTAATTACATGTAATAAATTGAAACATATAATTCGCGATAATATTGCAAGTTAATGAGTTATGTATATAAAACAAAATGCAATGTCTTCCTTATTCTATGCCATTTGATCTGAAATATTATTGAAAGTAGAGTTTGTATTCAATTCAGTCATTCAGCTACGGGTCCAAAACGTCTATCCTTTTTCAAGAGTTAGGACAAATCCACATTTGACATTCATTCATATGCCATACACACGTTTGCAAACATTCAAAGCTAAAGATTAACTCACCATATCAGTAATGCAGATGACTGATGACATAACTGCACATTATATACGTATCCCCAGGTTTCCCATATCACACAACTAACCTTCAGAGGGATATATACTATATTTGATAATACGTCAAATTCTTGTACATTGTGCATCCAAGACATTGAACAGAATGTGAACTAAAAGAGAATATGTAATAAATGCAAAATCACCTAGGTGATTTATTCAGTATCTAAGAATTGTAAATATTGAACACGTGTTAGAATATCATATTTTAGCAAACTTGGACACCATGGATCGCAGAACTTAAGATCTCCTGCACGAAAATGCACATGCGAATTAAATCAAAGAGAGTAAAGGTAAGAACCATGTTTGTTTTTCAGCTGAGGGATCTCGAAAGAATGAGGAAATTCCACTAATCGAGAAAGGTGAAACTTCAAGGGAAGGTACTGTACATTTAAGCAAAGATAGATATCATTTGTGCCAAATAGCGTGAAAGATAATAAGAATCAGTTTAAAGGATATAAGCTCTTGAAGTTTGATTACTTTATCTCCAAACAAGTATGAGTTGGTTTTGAAAATTATGTTTTCTATGTTGTTAGCCACAAACACTATGAACTTCCTTATGTTGTTTTAGCTCTGATTTCACCAATATCTCAGAAAGTTTAGAAATTTATATGTGCAGTAATTTTGATTTCCAATTAACACATGAATCGGATTATATGGGATTAACAAATGCAGATTTTACTCTTACAAGGTAAATACAATCACGACATTGCATGATCGTTTCAAGTTGTTTCTTTTAAAACTTATACGTAGATTTCTTACCAGATCGTCCTGAAATCCAGAGCTATCTGCGCGGCTTGTACAAAGATATGACGAAGGTATCTCTGTCGCCCACCGGCAAAGAAAACTTGTTTGACGTATCAGAAGTGTACATTGACTTGGACTTCCAACAAATGGAAACCAGAGATTTAAAATATACAGAGACTGATCTATCGTGGACAACATCATATAAGGTCTCGGTTTCTAACGACGATATTCGCATTGTAAAAGCACATAACCAACATGTTTCCCCAATTATAATTATGGGATGTAGCGGCAGTGGTAAATCTACATGGTGCAAGCATCTTGTACACTGCTGGTCAGAAATCTCTAAAAAGGATGATGCAAATGTACAGGATATAAATTTACCAAATCTTGCAGAATATCAAATTCTATTATACCTGCCACTAAAATCTTCCGACAGAGGACGTTCGTTCCAGGAATTATTACAGCACTATTTGTTTCAAGAACAACCCGAATATTTAAATATCGTTACAAAGCACATACGTGATAAAAGTCATGCCCAATCTATACTTATTCTTATAGATGGTTTCGATAAAATTGGTGAAAACGTAACACCTATGTCAGAATTATTGGATCATAATCTACTCGTTTCAAATACTGTTATTTTTACATGTCGACCAAGCTGTTTAAAACGGATCTTTAATGCACATGTTGATATTTCAACACAGTTGGAGTTATTTAAAGTCTGTCAAATACCCCCTGAAAGGTCTGAGGCATATGCTAGTAAGGTTTTGAGAAGATTAAATCAACATAATAAGGATTGTAGCATTAATACCTTTTTGACATTTACAAGGAATCTGCACGTACAAAGTCTGCTACAGTTACCATATCTCTGTCTGATGCTTTTGTTTGTATGGATGGAAAACAGAAACCCCTACATTGAAATTACGGATATTCTTCTTCGCATAGTGGAAAATATACTTGAGACTGAGGAAACAGTTACGCGGTGCAATGAAAGGATCCTGACATTATTGCAAAGAAACTCCGCTAAGTTCAACACAGACGTTAAAAAATTAGACAAGCGATTCGTGAATATTAGGGCTCTTATGTATGAACTCAGTATGACAACGGAAGAAATCTTCCTATCTAAATCAAAAATATTGACAAACGAAGAAAGGCATAAAACCTCAGCAAGAGAAACAGATAAGCTTCCTCTTGAAGTCTTGCATGACTTAGGTCTCATAACTGAATCTGTTCCTTTAAAATCAGTTGAGAGCCTATCAACCGTAACCTTCACTAATATGCTCATGTACCAATTATTTGTTTCCATGGCAATTGCATTCAAAAAGGGAGATGTTTTCGAGTATATCGTTTCAGATCTGGAAGTTGCCCTGAAACACAGCATGATTATTCACATGCTCTGGCAATTCTCACCTACAGTAGGAAAGGAAATATTTGTCAAACTAAACAAGCATGGCTTGAGTGACAAGACTAAGAACAAATTCAGATACTCCATCCCAAAGCTATCCAAGAAAGACAAAGATCATCAACTGTGGTGGCTACAGTATCTTATGTACAAGGGTGATCTAGATGATGAAAGACTTTTGTTTCTGACAAATGCTTTGAAGTCAATGGATTCAGTTACTTCTCTCGTGTTAGAAAACAATGAAAATGATAACGATGTCGTATTTTGGCTACCATGTTCACAAACGTTGCAAATATTAGAACTCAGCATCAAGAATTGTACTTTGATGTTGTGTCCGGAATGGAATAATCAGATACCATGTAAGTTAAAAAAAGTCGTAATCAAGTCCGTTATTATCAGTAGTCGTGATCACGAAGTACTTTATAAGGCTTTTAGCTCTTGCTATTACATTGAGAAGCTGGTCATTTCCCCGGCAGTAGTTAGTACTGGTGATTTTCGTAGAGGTCAACACGAATTAGCGAGATAACCAGTTGTCGTATAAGGGATTGGATAGTCTTGACCCTCTATTCTTAACGAATTAAAATGGAGCCCGTAAGTGGAAATATCCATATCGCATTATGAGAATGTATGGAGCCAAAGATGATGATGATGCAGATGATAATGATGATGATAATGATTATTATGTAAAGAAACTAATGATAAAAATTTAGTCAATTTATTTTAAGCTAGAGACACTTAAGTTAAAACATGGTCAGATGCACCCTCTCTTTCAGGTGCAAAATAAAAGAATAAAGATTTGTCACAACTCATCGGACGTTTCTTCGTCCTTTAGCAATATAAACACTTGGACAAGATGGAAATAAAATACGTGAGCATTTCAAAGTCATGTACACCTTACATCATCGCAACACAGGAGGTCCTGAGTAGAACATTTTTGGAGTGTAATTTCTATCTTTATTATGTGTCATTTGTCATTATAATAGTCTTTGTAACCTCATATAGTTAATCACATTTTGAATGTAAATAACATATAAATGGTTTTTGCGCTTTTAAGATGAGTCAAACATATACCGAGAAATGTTTCATTCATAAAGTTCCAAAGATATGATGTACTTTTGTTCTGGTAAACATCACGTTGTCCATCAATAACATGAGTACTGGTAATAGGTCAGTCTGACCTAATTCGCTGATTAGCCAGAATTATAACAGTTGATTGTTTACAGAAAGAGTATTTGGAAATGCCGTGGACACAACAACATCATCATCTAAATCATACTATTGTATTCCTATCAAATGAGTCTTGGTCTTGTACATAAAAAGATTATTACTCAGACTTAGGCATTAGTAGTGGTACTATTAGTCTTGAAAGCGTTAGCCATTGAGAGAATCAATTCGTTTATTTCATTTATTCATATTTTGGAATAACATTTCTCTGCATTAATGTAATGACTATTTGTATATATGATGGATCTACTGGATAAATATGAATTCATTCAGAAACATTTGGATTTATAACTGTGTTAGAATTACTGTAACGTTATTTACATACATATATAACGTATTGATTTCTTCTGTACAGTTGACATATTATTACAGTAGTGATGTCATTCAGAATACTTTTGAAACTGATTTTGATTACTCGAAACTTTTGACATTGGTATAATCTTAGGAATATAGAATTTAATTTACTATCCTGTAATTTTTTAAAAATTCCTTCACTTTGTATTTTAGTTAGAACAAATATATTTTTCCATTCTACAAAATAAACTTGATGGATTTTCTCTTTCTTTTTACTTATTTGAAGCCCATAAAGTCGTAACAGGAGATAGGGTAGAAAATATTTAACTCCGCTTCAAAACTTAAAAGAGGAAATTGACAGGTTGCGAAGAACTGAAAATCTTTTAATGTCCGCGGAATATTAAATGTTATTTGCTTACTAGTGTCTACGTACAATGTACAGATGTATCCACGGTATTTTTGCAAAACACAATCGATGTATTTATTCATTTTTATTTGTCATTAACGAGTATATACCTATCCATACATGAACATATTTGCTTTGGACCTATCAATTCATTTTATGAAAGTACAAATAGTATATAGTTCTGCCATCCTGTCCTTTACTCCCACGACAGACTGACCTCTGTTGCTCATGCTATTTTGTATGCTTTAATGTGTGCAAAACAAGATAAATAGAGGGTTGTGCTGAAATGGCCAATATTTTAATACTTTCTTGTTAAAGCCAGTGAGTTTTATACTAATGGCAATATATTTTTACATTTCTTCTGTCTGAAACACTAAACATTCACCTGATATCGCAAACCATGTGGCCGTACGACACCTTTAAAAATACCAAGTAAAAGTGCAGTCGACGAGAGTTCATGGTGTTTTAACCCCAAAACGATTGTGCTTTAAATTCATACAATTTGCTCGATTTGGTTGGATTGTTTTGCACTTAACACTATTATATAAAAGTCTATTTCGCAGTATCTTGAGATGTGTATTAAAAACAAATGACGTATAAAACCGAATGAAATAGAGATCGGCGGATCAAAATATACAATACTAGACATAGTGAGGGAGGGTGACAATCGAACTGTAAGTAAAGAACTAGGTAATCTGGCGTTATGTATTTCACGTACATTTGTGAATGTACTTAGCCCTGAACAGTACAGACCACTCCATATGTCAAAAGTCTGATAGACCTTACGTTACAGACATGCCTGCAATATGACTTTCAGTCATAAAATCGTATTAACCGGAAGATCAATATGACAGCCTCAAATACGCAATAGAGGAAAGTAAATCAAAATACTATAAGTAATGACAAAATAGTAGACGATGTAATACTGATCGTTACCATATCAATCGTTTCGCAAAGCCAATACTAGAAATAGAGCAGTTTCAAGTAAACAAAAACAATTGCTGTGCCATTCGCAAGGCATTTTCAACAATCCTGCACTTCGACACATTGACATATTGCCAACGGGTCAGTTACTATTTATCATGTACTAGTAAATAGCCAAACTAAGCTGAGTCATGATTCGCAAAGTTGAGAGGAAATATGTATGATTTTATATGTCAACTACGTTAATGAATTTACATAAAACCTTCAAGCTCATTTTTAAAACCTCCAAGCTTAGCCTAAGATTTGAAAAATCTATAGAGAATTTATGGGATATCAATTTGATTTTCAGTCATTGTTAGGCAGGTTTTACAAGATGCCACCATTTAGCGACTTGATTAGATGCTGACAAATGTGCACACAATACTTGTTTATTTATTCCCCAATATAAGATATTTGCATCCTTAAAGATTACAAAAGCACCCTCAGCAATGGAATTTACTATTAAATTAACTAAACCTTTCATACGTTTTCCATTTAAATGCGAAAGGAAAGAAATAAGTAGAAAGATTTAAACTCAGTGGTCATTTCTTTATTTAAAAACCTCAATAGTATGCTGTTACGCATATAACACATGTAAAGCCAAGGATATCATTATTGTGATGACATCATCTTTTTAACTGACCCTACCTCAATACAGGTGTGATCGCTTCAAACACAAAAAACTTATATACACTTGTTACTTTTATATTAATAAGGTTGTAGCGAGGGATCACACTTTTAACTTTAAGCTGAGACAAGTTTTTAACAATTAACGAGGAAAAGCGATTCTAAGATAATCCTGCTTTCACATTTGGGCTGAGAAAAATGTGCTATAAAATTACTATGTACACTTACTTTAATTTACTAAAATAACCAACGATTCATCCGGAAACTGGTATGGGAACAATCGATTAACTATAATTATTATTGCCGAACATCTTTGTCAGATTTCACACAAACCATATCAGATTTAAATCGTCTGATTGCATCCATTGGACCCGATTACGTTCTATGGATGCTCGCAATTTAGAACTTGTCAATTCCTAGTATGGGGATGACTTTTTGCAAGATATTAATACTTTAATGTCAGCACAGTGATCGAACAAAATAATGATATATTTCACTGTTTGGAAAGATTATTCTTGTTAAAGTTTCTGATTATAATTTACAATACCTTGTAAATTAGGGTAATCTCTGAAAACATAAAACTACTGTCAACTCATGGCTACACATTTTATTTAGAAAATATCCCTAGAATATTTCAACTTTAAACTGGGATTTTAAAAAAAAAACTTTGTAAAGGTTTTCACTCTCCGACTGAATTTCATTGATAGAGGTTTCATAATTAAATGATTAGATTTGGAATAAAGCTACAAGCATTATAAGCTATTTTAAGCCACTTGCAAAAATGTTCATGGTATATGATATATGCACCAGATTAGGCGTAAAAGCCTTTGCGTATAAATTATATCTAGGTTGATTGGATTAGTTTGAAAGTGAAATATTATGTGCACTATTGCCATCTTTCTATATCACGTTTGATGTGTGTCGTTGTCTAGATTTAATCGCAATACTAAAGGAGATAATAATGATGACATCTTAAAATGGACAACAAAAATCAAATGTTCACATGCTTTAACTGTAAGTCTATTCGAGTTTCCTTTATTTCCAAAACATTGTCCACGTTCGTTCACCTCACTGTATTGTTCACAGCAGAAATACGTTGACGCATAGCTACTCTTGTTCTCATACTTAGGTCATCGCGACGTACACTCGTATATCAAGCTACACTATGCTTAGCTGTTATGTGTATATATATTCTGTTTGTAAATAATTATGTATATAAAGTGTAAGGGTCATTTTTTAAGGATGATATCTCAAAAACTTTCAGAATGTCAACTATATTGAATTGGATCAAGCTATTAAGAATACAAAATTTTCAAAAGTATCACGATGGGAAAGGGCATGTATTCCCACTGCGTTCATCACGTATTTTAAAAACTAGCCTTTAGATGCGAACAATGCATGCATACCTTTGGGGTGGGGTGAATCACCTTTTTATTCTATGAATTCCCACTGACTTGTCAGGTCAAGGGAATGATATTGTTATGTTAGGCTTTATTATACCTATCACTGATGTATTATATTTTTAATTAAATGTTATCTTGGGCAGTTGTATGAAACATTAAATTTGGGAATAAAATGCGTCTCTTACACTCTAGATTATTTCTAGCTAATGTGTTGCACTTTAGAGAGGTAGTAGCTATGTGGAAAAGGATGAGAGAAAAATGTGTACATTTTAGTGATTTGGTCTCTATGCCCATGAAAAATGCAAATGTTGTAAAGGTCTGACATCTCTCTCTCTCTCTCTCTCTCTCTCTCTCTCTCTCTCTCTCTCTCTCTCTCTCTCTCTTGCTTTAATATATATATATATATATATATATATATATATATATATATATATATATATATATAATGGCATCATGGTACTACTAAAGAAGCATCTTATAAACTTAGGTATCTGTTTTCTGTAATGTCCTTTGTATCCTCGACGGAGGTTTAATATGTCTTTCGAGAGTTTTATTTCACTATATATCTGGTCAAATCAGCTTTTCTCTGACGAGCCCAATAGGACTTTGGCTCTGCGACCATATGTTAGGCAAATTGTCAGTTGAATTGGACAGGGCAGCTCATATAAATGTGATATAGAATACTCTAATTCATAGAAACTTAAATCACTTCTGTATCTTAGTATGCCACGTATTTGTTTTCATTTTGATTGATTTGAGGCAAGGTAACCAATGAATATGATTCATTCTATTACCAAAGGTATAATCATCCATGCTAGTAAAGTGATGTTGAAGATCATCTTGAATAGACTGAACCCACAAACAGAATAAATAATCACTGAAGAACAGGCCGGGTTTCCTAGTGGAAGAAGCCCAAATGAACAAATATTCAATCTTAGGGTTCCGTGTGAAAAGCACTCGCAACAACAACAAGACATCTATCATGTGTTCATAGATTTCAAACATGCTTTTGACGGAGTGTGGCATGAGTCATTGTGGGTCACAGTAAAGAAATACAACATGGGTAAAAGGTTGACCAATACCATCAATTAGCTTTACGCCAAGGCTACCAGTGCAGTAATTGTGCAAGGTTCTTTGGGTGACTGGTTCAAAACAACAGTTAGAGTACGTCAAGGTTGTATCCTGTCACCCACGCTTACATATACTTAGAGCACATCATGTGCGAATCCCTGGAAACCACTGTGGGACAGTCAGCATTGCAGGGCGTAACATTACCAACCTCCGCTTTGCAGACGACATTGATGATCTGACATGCAGTGAAGATAAGCGCCGAGAAGACAAAGCTGATGACATTTAGTTGCAAACAAATCTCAACTAAGATTAAAGTCCGAGGACAAGAACTGGAAACAGTGGGCCAGTTTAAATATCTTGGCTCCATAATCACCGAAGCGGGATCGCGAGCAGATATTTTGTCAAGAGCAGCAAAGACAACGGCAGCTAGGTCAAAGCTAAGACCCATCTAGAGAGACAAGAATATATGTCTGAAAACTAAAACCAGACTATTGAGAGCACTAGTCATCTCAATCTTTTTGTATTCACGTGAGTTGGACCCTGACAGCAGAATTACAACGAAGAATCCAGACACTTGAAATGAGATGCTACAGAACTATCCTTGGCATCTCTGACATGGACCACATCACAAATGAAGTGCGTAACACCACCAGGCACAAAGTAGGCCATTATGAAGACCTCCTCACCACTGTTAAAAGAAATAGCAGGGATGATATGGTCATGTCACTAGAGACAACAGTCTATCCACAACAGTACTGCAGGGCAGTGTCCAAGGTGGCAGAAGGAGAGGTAGACAGAGACAAAAGTGGACTGACAACATCACATGATAGACCAGGAAAAGTTTTGCGGAGACAAAGGCATTGGCAACTGATAGAGACAAGTGAAAGGAACTGGTCAGATGTTCAGCAGCACAGTGCCTCAACGACCACACTAAGTCAAGAGACTGAAAAAGAAGAAATTACCAAAAGTATATGATGATTGCTTAAGCAATTACAAATCTACACCGATATTTATTCATCTTCTTTTTTTTCTGTGCTAAAATGTTGGTGGTTTTACGAGCAGATGTTTTAGTTAAATTTTCTGTGTGAAATGCGGGTGCGCAAAAGGGTACAAGTTCGTAGAAAATCTTAGTCAGAGTATGTATTGTGGCAATGCAATAGATTCTTAAAGTCAGCACAAACAAAGGATAATTATGGTTTTCCGTGTGAGAGGAACAATAACGGTTGACACTTTATTCATCTATGAAGGTTTGGAGTAAGAGGTTGCTAATATATTTCCGTTTTATGGCTTGGCTTTTACAACTGGATTTTTCAACTCTTGCTCAACAGGTATTGATTGCACAAGTTTAAAATGCATTATTTGCAATAGTTGCACACGTTTTCAAACAGAAAAGAGCGGAAGCCAAAAAAGGTTTGTAAAATTCAAGAAATAATTTATTTCCATAGAATAAAAAATAAAACGTGTAAATTTTAAAAAAGAAGAGACAGTTTTGTGAATTATATCCCACTGTATCATAAAGGTTCTGTCACAAGACAAAATCCATAAAATTCCAGTTAAAGTTCTTGTCGTGTTTCAGTGATATTCATGTTGCCTGGAACATGTGCTAATGTAAGAATGACATGAAATGTGGAGATGTTTAAAGAGCCAATTGATTTATCTCAATAATATAATACAAAATGTCCTTGACGGAATTCAGTATTATTCCAGATGTATAATTTTGTCCAAAAATACCATTGAGCACTTTCTGATTCATATATATAAATATACATATATGTACAACGTCTACCTGAAACGTTATGCAAAAATGGCAATATGTAGTCAAAAAATATTTAAGATATAGATTATATAGAAATAATTAATCAAACTGTGGGATATGATGATTATCTGGATATAGACAAAATTTAGAAAGTTCCTTTGAAAAAATATATGTCTGCTTACACTTCATATGTTGATCCAGGAAGACGACAATGTATAACATACAAAGACCTGAATAATTTGCATTACCCTGAACCTCGAGTATCGCTATATATTAGAATGCCATTGCTATTTTCCGCAAAGAAATAAGTATTTAAACTATTTATTTTTGGACAGGTCCCGGTTTGTTGAAGTTTATTATATTGCTAGATTGCAGACATCAGACGAAGTTAGAAATATGGAAAATTATATCAAAGAAACACTACATGAAATAATAATATATCGAATGCTACTTACATTAAAAAATCACATGCTTATTATTATTATTATTATTATTGGCTGGTACTTTATCGCTTCTCCATTGGGTTGTTTAATATATGCCTTTAAATTCATATTTCGTATATAATATTCTTATGAACCAGTGAAAGTAAATTCCATTGTGCTTCTTTTTTGTGGAAACACTTGCTGTGTATTCTCCTGAAAGAGTTTTTATTATAGGAAATGGATGGAAATCATTGTCGAACTTAAATTATATGCTAAAACTGTCGCCTGTTTCGATCCATTTTGATCCTGTGTCGCTAAGGAATGTGCACTAGCTGAGTGCTCAATGGGGCACCTGAATAAAAATCCTTTGCTCCAGTTTTTCCATTTAAATATTGATTTACGAAGGTGCCGTTTTAGTACACATGGCATTTCAAATGATTTGTAGAGGTAATAGCTGTCGAATACGAAATTGTTATACTTAAGAACGTGAGTTAAATGACTGTAGTCAAGGAAAGAAGGATCAGGTCATCATCTAATGCTTTCTACCAGGCTATGGTGCCTTCCTCACGTATAATGTTGGTCTATAAGGGACATACATTAATATATATTGGCTGTATGAAGACAGTTTTCCCACGAAAGGATGAAGATGATAATTAACGATTTTAGAAAGTTTCTCAGTATGATGGTTGTTTCCGAAAATGATTGTCTCTCCTGTGTTCCCTTCATTGTGTACTTTAGGGAGTTAATGAAATCATCATGGCTTAGGGTATACAAGTATGAGGTAAATTAGTGTTTTGTCATCAATGTGTAGTGAGTTGCACATGTGTAGTGATTTGCATATGTGTAGTGAATTGTACATGTGTAGTGAGTTGTACATGTGTTTAATGTCTAACACACAACTTGAGCGTGGTCAGGTGAAATTTGCCTGTTCGCTTCATCGATGCTGTCAGACGTATTTATGATAACAACGCATTATCTCTTGTCTGCTGGGTTTATGATAATGTCATCCCTCTCGCACATTTTATTTTCAATGACTGTCTTTCTCATCTGGTTATAATTGCGATTAATTTTAATTATGTATGTAACAAATCTAGATGTAAATACATTGGAACATGGACGTTTTGTCGTTAAATAGTTGTTGTAGAGAGTGGATAATAATAATAATAATAATAATAATAATAATAATAATAATAATGAGGAATCTGCGATGCGCCTAATCTTTAGACGCTTTAAGCCCTTTACAACATTAGACAACACCTATAACATAAAAATCATATATAATGATAGGATTACAAAAAACAAACTCCACGAAATTAGAAAATATAAAACATGCTGAAAATAGTTACGGTAGGAAACGTCATTAGGTCTTTAAGTTCGTTCTTGCAGTCAAACAGGCATTTCCCAATGCGAATCAAATTTCTTCCGGCTGGTGAATTACTCCCCCAATTTTTTTTTGTTGATAGCAGGAATTTGGACATGCTCATTATTTTACCTCAAACAGTTCTATTGAATCCCTCAACCAAAAGACTCAAAGATCCGTGAGGGAATGACAAGATATACTGGACGCAATGGCGTCACTAGGGGCTGTAGGGGTGGGGTGCGGACCGCACCGGGTGACACTATCAGAGGGGATGTCATGGAAGTGACTTTCTATAACATTTTTGATTTTTTGTGCAGGATGGAGGTCCATTGGGACCCCACAATGAGTTACCACACATGACTGTCTCTACATGTCTCGAATGTTTGTGAAGGAAAGAGGTCCATGGGGGTGACACCATGAATCACCACACTTTGTGACACCAACCCTAGTGATGCAACTGACTGGACGAACGAGAGACTACGTACAGTCAGCACTGGATACTGTTGATAGGTTTGCAATCCGGACTTCGGTAGTAAATGTTTCCAGGAGTCCCGTTTTGACTTCCATATATTCTTAAAAGATCTCAACTGTATACTTACACATGTAAATCTAGAGCCTTGATAGTTGGTTGTGAAAGTTTTTTGAACAGTGTTCTTTTAAAATACTGTTTTTCACATATTAGGTAACTCAGAAACGGAATTCACTGCATAATATAAGCATGTACAGGCGTACAATCAGAACTGCATTTTTGACGTTAGAAATATAAGCATACCTGACATTTTGTTTTCCATTCAGAATTCAATAAGCAGTAAATTATTATTTAGTGCTTTGCAAGATTTATCCAAACCTTGTATGAATGTGTGGATGAGTTATCACTATATCTGGAAGATGTTCTTATAGCTCATTTGGAGATAATATTATTGATTTTAATTCCATACAGACATATTTAAATTACATCTTAGAAAAGTAAAGAAAAAGCAACCAAACAAACATCAAAAGGACAACAAATAAGCTAACATAAACAAATAAACGCAGACCAACAAATATGATATCTCGCTTTTCATTTCCCACCAATAAATGGAAATAAACGGTTAAAGTTAACGTCTTCCTTTAAAAATAGTATAAAGAAAGAAGATAACATAAATTGCCAGGATGTTTCTGTTTTTGTAGAGATAATAGAAATATAGAAAAACTGCAAGACCCATAGATAAGTGCTGTTTGAATCCAAACAAAATGAATCAATACGTTTCTCCGCTTTGTCTCATATGCTCACTGGAGGGAAGAAGACCCATAAATTTGTTGAATATGAGAGCTGTCAGGGGCTCATCTAACCGATACTTGATATCCGGGAAATAGAAAAATCCCAATGACGTATGGTACTATGAGGACGTTATTTCATGCCCAAGTAAAAGGAATCATAAAGCACCTTCCACATTTTTGCGTGCTTTTCTTCTCATCGAAAGTAAAACAAGAAAGCTTGCTGCGTAAGAGAAACGTCACATACCTGTCTAACTAAAATTGAATCCTCAGATAGCACCACGTTTTCGAAGCTAACCAGAAAATAGAAAAATCTCAAGTGTATCCGCTGACTAGGAAAAGACTTCTAAGCCTGTTACCCTGGTTACTCCTCTTTGCGGGATGAATCATAGCTTTCTCAATGGGTTAGGTATTTATTTCAAATGTTTGCAGCACCCCCTCACAAACTCCTATAGCAAATGTTTCTAAAAGGTCTACCTACCTTCTATCATTTCTATCATGAATAATTAAGAACGCAAACATCTTATTTAATCAGTTGGATAAATCGTTTAGAATAATGTGAAGAGAAATAAAAAGCAATTAATTTGAAATAATTATTTTAAACAGTTTGCTTTCTAATCCTAATATGCTAGGCGACAAAAACTTTACAAACAATTTGGGAAAAAATGGCAAATAAGGAAATACTTTATCACCAACTGATGGAATAATCTGCAATCCTTCTGGGCAAAATGGACCCATGACTAAATTTAGAACATCAAAGATTCATGTATTCTACATCGATTGACAATTTAAACTAGACATCACAGCTGATGCAAATCTGTCTCAAGAAAACGGTGTTAATCGTTTGCTATTGATTAATTTGCATGCACATGTCAATCAGACCCTTCAATGAAAAAATTATTCAACTTAGTAAAACACTTTATAAAAAATCCTTAAGGATACAAAATTCAAGAAACTGCGGTCAGGCAATGGCTCTGAATTGGTAGAAAATGGGTAATAAGGTATCTGAAAGACAATGACGTATATCTTTGCCACCAAGCAAACTCCGACGAAAGGTGATATCGTAGTACGTTGTCAAAGCTCAATAAAGAATGATCTTTACTTAATCAAAGTTATAGATACTCTGATATCTACCTTATCGATATTTTTCTACAGTCATCACTATGAGCGGAATCTATAAAGGAAAGCAGCAATGTTATCCTCACCCTTAACGTGTTAACCCG
Source organism: Unio delphinus (assembly GCA_029339505.1). Taxonomy (NCBI): domain Eukaryota; kingdom Metazoa; phylum Mollusca; class Bivalvia; order Unionida; family Unionidae; genus Unio; species Unio delphinus. The sequence goes on from JAQISU010001239.1 coordinate 4,785,724, forward strand.
ACTTTAGCGTGAGACATAGCCACGTGAGAGCATCTTTCAACGTTGATATCTTAACTGATGCTACAGATTTTTAGTTCGTTTTACTGACTACAAAATAGATTGCTTGTGTTAGTTGAGTGTAAGAAAGATACTTACTAGCTATTTGCACGTTATTTTGTCACTACATTAAAGCGTTGCTCTTCATTATTTTAGTTTCCCTTCCCACACCGCAAACCTTAAAGAAAAACGAATTACTCGTACACTCTTGAATAAGTAACCTTTACAGTTAGATGTCAGGTCACATCGGTATTAAGGGTTAAGAAGGGCAGGCAAAGCAGCCAAAGCTACCTTGGAGTCACTCATTTCTGAATGGAAGATTCCAGATATTGGCTTAAACTGTTTTATGCCCGGCATGTTTATATACTTGGTTAAATATATGTAATGAAAACGCCAAAAAGAAAGCTTTGGAAGATTCAACCCTTCATTGAAGATTGTGTGTGTGTTTGTGTGTGTGATTTTGATTTTTAACGCAGCTTTAACAATTGTGCAGTCATATCGCCAATACGTATGCAGTGTGGTAGTTTGTAGTGATGTCTAGGTTTGGGACATCATGCCGCAGACATGTAGCATCATGTCCCACTCAGTCACAATATCCTGACACCTGGCCGAACAGTCCTACCACAAAAATCTTAATGATGAGCGCCTAGCGAGGCAGCTCCTACTACCATTTTAAAAGTCTTTGGAATGACTCGGCCTGAGTTCGATACCCGCGACTTCCTGCATCTGAGTCGTACGCTCTATCCGTTTCGGCCACTGGAGCAGTGTTATTGAAGAATGGGATCCCTCTCTTAAAACAAATTGGAATAAATGGTTGCTAGTCTGCCGTTTGTGTATAGAGTACACATAATTGACTAATGACTAGGTCTACAAAGGTGAACCTCGACAAGAGTTCCACTGACAACATAAACATTCTTTCCGAGTGTATCGAATTCACCCTGTCAGACAGAAGCTTTTTAATGATGAACTACCCACGTGACGTGAGGATCTAGGGAAAACACAAGGACGTGCATGTTCATATATAATACACGAGAATGTTGACGTTTATGGAATGGAGATTGTTTTAAAAAAATTGTTGTCTGTATATTTACGGATTTTATAGTTTTTATTTTGTATTTTTTAATATATTTCATCTTTTGTCTTTATGTTTATATATTTATATATTGAAAAAGCTTCATCTACCTTAGGACATTCATGTTTTGCTGATTGAGACTCTTCATTTGTTGAATATCATTTTTAATTATCATTATCATGCCATTAAACGATCCATGTAAGGCTGATTTTCAGTACTCGACCGAGACAACCTCTGATGGTCACGCAAAACTGATCCATTTAAGGTTGATTCTTTCTCATCGTTCGACCATGCAAATTTCCGATGATCACACATGTCAAGATGAGAATAATCAGCAGGTATTGTAAGATGATTGAGGCAGGTGGGATATGATCTAAGGAAAACACATGCGCATGAATGAATTGTTAATTTATAATGCTTAAGAATATATTAGTGAATCGAATGCCCTGCTCGGGCGTATACACCCCTATAGTGGACATTACAAAAAGATGCACACACACACACACACACACACACACACACACACACAACGGAAATAAAAAAAATGACATTACTCCTAGACTGAACTGAACAAAACATGACTTTTCATCAAATAAACACAAAAAATGAAAGGATATCGTCAACACATAGAGCTATCACCAAATATGATTAAAATATGAAATTATAAACAAGTGGGTTGACATATGGATATTTCTTAAAAACCACTTAACTAAATTACATGTATTATTATAAAATTAGTATTATTTTAAGCACATTTGTATATGAATCTTTCTCCGGAAAGAAAACTCACTCTGAATTATAACACAATCTATAGCCACTTTTAGTTTATATATATTGCAATGGTATTTGCGTACACACATTTTCGTGACAGGTAACTTGTAATTATTGCTTTTGGGCCAGTATGACTGCAGTGCCGGTCTATTTCTTATATTATCTTTAAATCTCCCTATGGTGGTGATACTTGATTTAGATTTAGCATTCTTGTATTGATTTAAAGAAACTTATTTATTCTTAGAATAGGATCATTATGGCGTGATTATTTCTGTAAATTCTGGCGACTGCACAGCAGGTAACCATTCATTGACGTGGAGGCGAATGTGACACCTGTTTTATCATTCTTTTTTTCGGAAATTGTATTATGTTGAAAAACACACACGTTCTCTCCCCGTTTTTCACTGTATTCTAACATTTGCACTTGCACTCCCTGTTTGTCAGCAGTCATGGTTTTCTAATAGAATTTTCCTAATTTCATCAAATGAGACCCATGTCTTTTGCATGTTACAGTCTGCTACTAACAAATAATATTCCAACAATCCGTCAGTAGAAGAATCAAGTCTCCTAAAACCCATCCGCCTGTCCATGTTACGTTCCAAATCGCTTGCTCTCACAAAGCCAACATACAGTACTTCTAACTGAACAAAATCTTACAAATCCTATGGCAACATTATTCAATCAAATATGTAACCATTCACTGGACTTCTCAATGTAATAATACCAATAAAATGTGTGGCTAAAACTACATAGAATGACGATGAATTTCACACGTGCTCTGCCCCGCAAAATCTGACTTAAGCTAACAATATAAATACACTACACAACACTACACTATATTACACTAACTACAATACACCACACTACACTACAATACAATACAATATAATGCACTACACTAAAATATTACACCATACTACATTACCCACTATTAATTTACACTACACTACACAGCACTACATTACACTTCGCAACACTACACAACATTAAACTACACTACACTATACTACACTAATTACATTACACTACCCTACATTGCACTTCATAACACTACACTACACAACATTACACTATACTATATTACACCAAACCACACTACACGTCATTAAACTGCACAACACTATACTACACTACATTACATTTCACTACACTATAATACACTACATTACATTAATTCCATTATACTCCATTACACTACACTTCACTTCACTACACTTTACCTAGGTTGTACGGATAGATGGAACAATGATCGATGCTGAACAATAATTCATGATTTATGTTAAACTCGTAAGATGCTAAACTACTCAGTAAAAGAAGTAGACGTTTATGAAAAATGACATACATCTCCAAAGATATATCCCTTTTGACTTGTCTTCACTGCCTAGCTATTCGATACATCACGTAGCTGTGGAAATTAAACGTTATAGATGTACACCATCTTAGAATGAATCATGCCGTGAATCACAAATACTGGGAGATACATAAAATTATTAATGCGAAACATCCTTTCACTTTAGTTGGGCGTCAAACACGGAGTATTACAACGGGTAGCACACCATTTCACTTGGAAAATGTGTTTGACGTCCATAAACCCAGTGGAGTAGTTAGTTGATACGTCAGACATAAGGTAGATTATGAAAATTATAAATCAAATCCTTTTACAATGTACCTAACCCCTGAATGATTTAATCGGACAGATATAAAGTAAAAAACAAATGTCAATAAGCAAATGAACGCTGTGTTGAATATTTTCACTGAATTCATGAATGATTCACATCCAAAATTGTATGTATGTATGTATGTATGTATGTATGTATGTATGTATGTATGTATGTATGTATGTATATGTGTGTGTGTGTGTGTGTGTGTGTGTGTGTGTGTGTGTGGATAGATGGATGCACACACTGTGCTGACTATACAGTGTACCTTTAGTACGCCTCATCAGACACACAGGACAAAGAAGAATAAATGTCAGTCACATTAACGTTAACAAAATCTACACTACTTTGCATGACCTAGGGACATCATCAAAAGACGGTCCCAGGGTACAAGATTACATCTATTAGTCACCTCTGGAGACTCACGGGAGAGTAGATCTGCATTATTCTTCATTTCAGAGAGAGAGAGAGAGAGAGAGAGAGAGAGAGAGAGAGAGAGAGAGAGTCATTCATATAATATGCATGTGTTTCTTTCATTTCCTTTTTCATCTGCGTTAAAAATTTCCCATTTTAAGCCACCCTATTTTGTATATTATAAAGACAAGCAATTACGTATGACCATATCGTTAAAGAATACCTCAACCCCATTGACGAGGAACTAGAGCTACACAACATGTCTGTTATTCGGATGGTCGTTTAAACCTACATTATTAAAATCTAACTCGGTGAGGCTACTGCAATGATAAAAAATATAAATAAAAATAATAAATCCTTTATTTCCAATCTCTATGAAGGATCTAATCAAGACAAGCATATAGAAAACATAGTATGAGCTCGTGTTTTATTTATGTGAAATAAATGAGAACTTTAAATATGAAGAATCTTTGAAATCATCGTAACCGAAATATTGCAAAAAAGTCAATAACTGCAATGTGTTAGGGAACGAGGAGCTTTAAGCACAAATACACTTACTTGCTCCATCACGTACGTATGTACGTATGTATATACGTACGTATAGGCTTCAACGACACGTCATCACAGTGCTTACTAAATAGTGTCTAGTAAGTTTCGGTATAATAATGAATATTAATATCGGTAAACATCGGTATGAATAACTTTATGTATCCTAAAATAGTGTAATACATGTAAATTCCGATAAGATAGTGTTTCCCGTTACCCTCATGTGCGCATCAGAGACCCCACAAATGTTTAATTCGAGTCCCAGTTTGTCTTTTACTCAGTCAGTTTGATGCCAAGAAGATTTGTGACTGTCTGCACGTCTAGGGGATACATGGGCTAAGAACTATTTTGGTAAAGTCGGCAAAGAGTAAGTTCTAGACTTATACGTTAAAATTCCGCAATGAGTAAGTTAGGTATCCTAAAATAGATTAATACGGGTAACGTCTGCAAATAATAAGTTAGGTAACCTAAATCGGACTAATACGGTTAAAATCTGCAAAAAGTAAATTTGGTTTCCTTAATTAGACTATTACGGGTAAAGTCCGCAAAGAGTGTGTTAGGTATCTTAAAATAGACTAAAACGGTAAAGTCCGCAAAGAGTAGGTTATGTTTCCTAAATTAGACTAACACGCGTTAAGTCCTCAAAGAGTAAGTTAGGTCTCCTAAATTAGACTAATACGGATAAAGTCCGCAAAGAGTAAGTTAGGTATAGTAAATCAGTCTAATACGGATAAAGTTCGCAAAGAGTAAATTAGTTATGCTAAATTAGACTTATACGGATAACGTTTACTAAGAGTATGTTAGGTATACTAAATTGGACTATTACGGGTAAAATCCTTACCCGGTAAGCTAGGTTTCCTAAATTAAACTAATTGGGTAAAGTCCGTAAAGAGTATAGTATGTATCCTAAAAAGACTAATACGGCTAAACTCCGTAAATAATAAGTTATGTATCCTAAATTAGACTAATTCTGAATTTGTCCTCCAAGTTCAAATCGATCTGATTTATAAGGTAGATTATGAAAATTATAAATCAAATCCTTTTACAATGTACCTAACCCCTGAATGATTAAATTGGACAGGTATAAAGTAAAAAATAAATGTCAATAAGCAATTAAACGCTGTGTTGAACATTTTCACTGAATGTATGAATTATTCACATCCAAAATTGTATGTATGTATGTATGTATGTATGTATGTATGTATGTATGTATGTATGTATGTATGTATGAATGTATGTATGTATGTATGTATGTATGTATGTATGTATGTATGTATGTATGTGTGTGTGTGTGTGTGTGTGTGTGTGTGTGGATAGATGGATGCACACACTGTGCTGACTATACAGTGTACCTTTAGTACGCCTCATCAGTCACACAGGACAAAGAAAGAATAAATGTCAGTCACATTAACGTTAACAAAATCTACACTACTTTGCAAGACCTAGGGACATCATCACAAGACGGTCCCAGGGTACAAGGTTACATCTATTAGTCACCTCTGGAGACTCACGGGAGAGTAGATCTGCATTATTCTTCATTTCAGAGAGAGAGAGAGAGAGAGAGAGAGAGAGAGAGTCATTCATATAATATGCATGTGTTTCTTTCATTTCGTTTTTCATCTACGTTTAAAATTTGCCATTTATTCCACCCTATTTTGTATATTATAAAGACAAGCAATTACTTATGACCATATCGATAAAGAATACCTCAACCCCATTGACGAGGAACTAGAGCTAAACAACATGTCTGCTATTCGGATGGTCGTTTAAACCTACATTTTTCAAAGTCCGCAAAGAGTGTGTTAGGTATCTTAAAATAGACTAAAGTGGCTAAAGTCCTCAAAGAGTAAGTTATGTTTCCTAAATTAGACTTATTCGGAATTTGTCCTCCAAGTTCAAATCGATCTGATGCTGTATAATCCACACTCTTCTAAGACGTCCAGGACATTTTCAGCAACAGCACCACCGGAAGTATCTAGGTAAAAAATGTCTGCATCCATTAAGTGTCTCTTATGAGATGCACTAAGTAACAGTTTGTTAAGTCTAATCACCTGAATAAATAGCATAGATCAAGACCTAATGGTGTATTATGCGATGGTGGACAAGGATCTGTGTTTTGTTTTCTGCAGTTGGACCAGACTTATAAGCGAGTAAAGACGGTACAGGGTATATCTGCAAAATTCAATCTTTGCCAATTAATAGAAATTGAAAGTTACAGTTTTTCCAAGAATGACATCAATACATTACAGTAGTTTGTTTTACTTTTACTTCCTTCTTTGGGGCACGTGGTGGATATCTGGTCGTTCTTTGTCCATATATCCTTCGTGGAATGACTTCGTCATTGTCAGTTACAATTAATGAATTATTACTGCAGACGATAACCAATGAAAATGAGATAAAGCAGTTCAAAGCTGAATACAAGTAAAATTCGTGTTTTATGTGTTCGAGTGTTGGCAGTTGAGAAAATGTCCATGGATATACAAGCATATCAGTTATTAATTGAACAAGATCCATTCAATAAAGTCCATAACATAACTTATTTCTTTTAAAGAAATATTAGGTAAGGCCACAGTCATTACACACATTTATGGTTGACTAAGTAAACCAACACACAAGCAGACTGGAATTTCTTATCTTGACATGGGAATGCACGCTCTGATCCCTATGTGTTACTATCGGCGTCATGTTTTGTTTTAATCAATGCCCCTTTTCAACTTCTTAGATTAGATGCCACAAATTGCGAACAGCAAATCTGTACATTTATTCACCATAAAATTAACTTTTATCTGAGAGTGAATTCTGAATTTGTATTAACTGTTTTGTTTTAAATATAAAGAGAAAATACACAGGTATAAACATATACATGCAATGAACATTCTCCAATACAACATAAAAGTATTGTTCGTTCATTCGTAGATCACGTTGATCTCAATTACGGGATAAAGGTAGTCTGATACTGTACGTACCTTAGTACTTTGCGACCAAGCTTCAAACACATATCATTGTTATGTTCACCAGAAGCGTATTATTTTACAATATAAGTGTGATATATTAAATTTTGATAGAATAAAAATCACAGATTGGCTTATAACAATTACTTATATAAATTAACTCAAAAAGCCTACATTTGGGAAAACTAGTAGACTTGATGAAGAAAAAAAAAATCAAGTATTGTTGTCGCCGCACCTGTACTACCGGGTGTAAAAGGAAAAGATTTTACCTGACCTGATTTTTATAGTGGGCGTCTACAATGGCTTTTTCTCATAAACGAAACCTACACCATACAAGCTGTATCGTTTTTAAAGTTTGGTCATAGAGACAATACGTACAGAATTAAATGTGTTATACCAGACTTACACAGACATATAATGAGTTTTAAAAATATGACCACTATGGTATTTCAGAATTTAATTATATTCATTATTGTTGATCTTCCGAAAAGCGTCGTAACGAGGGGATATTGGAATTTAATTAGTTGTATGTGCTTTGAAATTGCTCCACTAGAAGTGTTATATCGAGGGACTATGGGAATTTAATTAGTTGTGAGTACCTTGTAATGTATTTCTTGAACAGCATTATAGTAAGGGACAACGGGAATTTGATTAGTTGTATGTACCTTGTACTTGCTCCCTTGAAGACAATGGGAATTTAATTAGTTGTAAATGCCTTGTTATGGCTCCCTGATTAACTTTATAATGAGAGACTACTACATCACTAGTGCTATACACTTTTTAAGCTCCAGTTAGTTTTAATAATCAATGACAAAGTATAAAATATGAAAATCCGTTTTGAAATTTTAGATTCAGAGACAGTCATTAATTTGGATGTGGAATGGGAACATTCAGGTAACTGAAATTGGCGTCACCATACCTCTGTGTCAGTTTGCAGGTAGCATATTCATCAAGTAAACTTTAGCGTCGAATGATTGCTTTGTTAGACGCCTTTATTCAACAAATTGGTCAGAATTTGCAGTAATTTCAAGCCTTAGGTTGACTTAAATCAAGAATAAGACACTGGGATTAACACCCCACCCCAATCCCGCTGGGATGCAAATGACGAATTTTTTTATATTTTAATATAATACATAAAAAACAATTACCGAATCTCTGTTTAATGTTTTTGCAAAATGACCGTTGGCCATCTGTACCTGAAAGCACTAAATTACTGTTGACCAAGCTTAGGAAACTATTTAAATCTCAAGTCAGATTTTTATTTCTCTTCCCATAGAAATGACAACGCAGACACATATAGGGAAGGGTGGCAGGTTGGTTTGACGGACCGCAACCCACCCAAATCATCTTTTTCAGTCAAAATAGAATACGTTTATCTGAAAATCAATAAGAAAATGTTATTTCCAGATACAATAAGCATATTATGGTTTGATGAAGCATCAACATTAACAACAACAGCAACAAAAACGATAACTACTACTACTACTACTACTATTATACTACTACTACTACTACATAGAGAGCAATTCAAGTATGCTGTTAGGCCGAGTGTTGCGAATTTATACATGACAATTGCTATTATTTCAATCAACAATGAATATAGTGGTTGTCGATGACTAGAGTAAATATTTAGAAATGAAATTAAATGGAGATCTTAGATATAGACTAGAAAAACGCAAGTCCCTCCATTACAGGATATAAAAATGAATTAGATAAACAAAATAAAATTCAAAAGACTTATTGATCGTAGGATGCACATGTACCAGAAAAATAAATGAACTCAAAGTCTAATAGTTCCGTTTACATAAATATGCAAATTCCATCACGAAGTCGAGTGTGGGTTTGGAACTTAAGTTCTTCAGTATTTCTTAATAACATGATAACCGGTTGTATGGTCACGCTCCAAAATAAACCTAGCTTGTTGGTTAAGGTCGACTTGCACTGGAGGGCTCTTGTTACCTCTGGAATACTCGTGCGTCACCGCCTTTAGAGAACCTCTTTCGGTCGTAAAGTCTGTTATACGCATCGTTCACTCTGTTACAAGAACAACCCTCACACATCCACTGGTTACATTTAATGTTCACGCTTAGTAAAGTTAAAAAACTTTAAATTTCACCGTGTAGGTGTAAGTTATCGTATTTAATTTTCTCGAAGTCGCCGTCTGAGTCATTTGGATGCTAAAATACTTTTTTAGGTCTACTGAATCCTTTTTCTTCTTGGAAGAAGCACTTTGTTGTGACGGTATGGTTTTGAAAGAGGTCAATGATGTTTGTTCTTTCTCTTTTTCATCTGTGTAGAACGACCCATCTTTCACGGCGCTTGTCTTCGCAATGAGTTGTTATTGGAAGTCGACCCTTTATATACTGGGTGATATCATCGTGTGCATAAGGTAAAGTCTTGTAGTCTGGAAGTTTCACTGGTTGAACAGTTTTCCATGGCGTTAGTAAATAAATAACTAAGATGTGGTACTGCATTGATTGTGAGGCACAGCATAACACTCGAGTTTCTTGATGGACTTGATTCTTACTTGCTGTTTGAAAGGATTTGTCTGTCTTGCTTGGCAGTGGTAGTTACAATACACTTTCGTAATGACATTTCCAAATTCGTCAGTCTCTACAAAGTTCAGTTCCTTTTTCTAATTGACTAAGATCAAGTTCTCACGAAGAACGTCCACGCGTTTTATGTAGTTGCTTTTGTCGTGAATTATCTGGAAATAGCAGGAATGTTCGTCAAATACTCCGTCTTGGGTAAACGCGGTATTTGTGCCATTTTAACCCACAAGTAATTTAGCATCATTTTGACAAACGATCACATTCCCTCGTTTTTCTCCACATGGTCTAAAGTGATGCCTTCCTGCTCCCAGTATTTGAATTTCATTTGGTCTTCGGGAGTGTAGCACCAGGAAGGATAGCCACTGGCTTCTTGGTTTAGTTTTCAAAAAGGCATCCAGGAAATCTGTGAAAATGCTTTTCTGAGTCTAATCGCCTTTGTGGTACTTTCTGTCTTGGGAAAGTGGTAAATTTCGTACTCTTCTAACAGCTGGTTTCCCAGACCCAGAGCTTTAAACAATTCCACGCCGACTAACATTCCTGTAAAGGCGCAGTCTTCCTGGGTGAGTTTACAAGGTCGGTTGTATTTTTCAACACATGTACGGCACTCAATCCTTCGTATTGTTGAATTTTGCCCAGGTCGATGTGTTCGGTTAGCAATTGCATGTGCCCTGTGGAAAAGTGATAATATTCGCACACGATAGGATACAGCGAAGACACGTCAAAGTATTTAATTTCTTCTCCTTTCTTCTTGTCGGCTTGCTAGATCAAACAGATAGTATTCGTCCCTCCCCCGTACAAACTATCCCTTTAGTTCAGTTGGTCAACCAGCTTGTAACTTTCCACGATGCGTTTAAACTAGGGATCGGTTTTCAAAAGGTGATCGTAATCGTATTACCACATTTCCATGACTTGGTATCCTTGTTGTACTAACTTCGATTGCCGTTGACATGTGGTATGGTAAAAGTTTTTCATGGTCCGTTGTAAACACCGATATTTAGTGTCACGTTGAGGGTAATTGATAGGACACCCGTGAAATAAGCATTCGTTAAACTCGTACACGATCTGATGGTTTTCTAAGTCCCAGTCATCCACCGAATACGTTCCGATGTCTTTTCGCCTCCTTCGATGAGGGCGTGTTGGATCCATTAGCTTTTCTTGTCACGCAAGTAATGTAACTAGCCTAGGGCTTTGTCTAAATATTGACGTTTGCAAAAGTTAGTCGTCTGAAGGCTAATGACAGCCAAGATGTTTCCGGATATGAATCATTGGCGGTACACTAATGAACACTCTTTGGCGATGGTACAGGCTTCATGCAAAGGACCAATCCCTATGTGCTCCATGAAGAATTCTTTACAGCAACGCCGTAAAATGTCCACGTCAGAACTACAATACTTTAAGATTTCTTCCTGAATGTCGAAGGGGCAGGGGATGTGAGTGTGGTACCAAGCGCTTAAAGCTTCTCATTGTTCGGTACGCATTTTCCCGGGGTCGTATTAATGAGCCTCATGCAAATGGTATAGAGTGGCATCTTGATTGGCCTCGGTATTTTAAAAGAGCGGAAAATAACCTTTGGTCATTTACTTAAACGTTTTAGGCACACGGCTCAAAGGCATGGCAAAGTAACTCATCGAATATTTCCTACTTGCGTGGAAACGATTTTGGCTCCGTTCAAAGTCACTTTAGGACATTCGGTACTTTGTTCAGTATAGTATCTGAGAAGACATATCCCATCTTATCCCGGGAATGTGTGATCCACCACCGTTTCATGGCGATGACAATCTCCGTAACGCTCGATGTCCTCTTGGCCTCACGTCTCGTCTATGGGTTCTAATATCCATTGCGCAACCCCCCCCCCCGAAAAAAACCCAGCGTGTTCGGTCCCCGAAAGATTTTTCACGTCCTCCAGGAATCTTGCTGATGTGAGGGAAATGACTAAAGATAGGCTCTTGGATATACTTCTCGCACGCTTGGTGAGCCACACATAAATTAGGAATGTGAATACCCGTCTCTTGTATGCATTCTAAATCGAAGATGAAATTGCCTTTCGTCTGGTAATCTTCCTTTTGATATTTGGAATGGTATTTGTGAATGAAGCATTCGTGTTCCACGTCCACGATTTGGCCATAAAGTGATATCGTTTTTTTTCCCTGGATATACGTGAGCCTTGGCATTATTGGCAAGTATGCCTTGTCCACAAGTAGGATTACAATCTCAGGAGCTGAGAATCACTCGTCAGCTGTGAAGATTAATGGTAACAGGTTAGACTGACAAATGTGCTCTGATAAGCTGCGCAATGCATTCATTGTTGTCCTTTGTCCAGACAGGGTTTAGGGGTTAAACATCCCTGTGTTGCTTTCGATTGCTATAACCATATTCACATTTCTCACTGTAATATATGTCTCTCAGTAATCCTACGATTCTGGTAATGGTGTCAATAGAATCAAGTGATACTCATAATGGTATCAAAATGTCATCGTGCTGATAGACGTGAACATCTTTTCTGTGTTTGAACCGTTTTCTCGAAACAACCGCGGTAAACTCACTTATTGAGGTGTGTATTTTCAAGGTGTAGTGTGGAGCTAAGACCTCTTGCAATGTTTGCATTTCATGAATGTCCCAGGGTGTGCCTTTGGATAGCCCCGGTTGATGTAACATGAGTTCTGCTTCTCTTCGCTGTTTGGGTCGATGCCGTGTTGTTCTTGTCGTCATACGTTCGTCCCCTAGGGCCCCGAGAGGCCGAGTGGTCTAAAGCGCTCTTCGTTACGGATCACTGCCATCTAACCTCTGTCTGCGTCGGTTCGAGTCTCAGATTCGGCCAATGTGGGTATCTGATAAAGCTTACCAGTAGCTTCTTGTGGGTCGGTGATTCTATCCGGGGTTTTTCCCGGCTTCTTTCTCCATCATTAATACTGACCGCCATGTATAGCCTATCGTGCGCTTAAAAAGGGCATTAAATCCTACTAACACAACTACGTTCGTTCCATGACGATGGCACGGGCTAAACACATCTGGGCTTGTTACTTTGGACGACGACGAGTTAATTATTTGAGTCTATGGAGTATAAATATCTGAATATTCAGCATCATATTTAATTACCATTGAATAGTTCATCGAATACACATAGCTTATGATCGTATTGATGCGAGATTGCATATCAACAGCAGTACAGGCAGTTTTACGGATATAGTCTTAAGTCACAATACCGTACCTCAGACAATTGATTGCTTACAAGTAAAGATAGTATGTATGGTTAATGTAGGAAAATGGAGGGATGAGAAAAATGTGATAGAAAATACCAATTCGTTGAGATAGGTTATAGTCCGAGGCATACTTTAGACGGGATAATTTCAGTACGGAGTTCAGATCAGGTCATCTGGGGTATATATGGCCACTAAATCAGTCGCGTCCGAGTGGATCTGTGAGGCTATATGATTTACGTTGGTTCGTCCAGGATCGACGTTACCTGTAATCAGACGTGTGTCATGATATGTAACCTTGATATTCGTTAGAAGGGTGTGTCAAGCAGACGATAACGCCACATGCTATTGACGGTATGGGTAACCACACCATGCAAGACTACCGATGATAAGGTGACACGTTGTCAAATATCATGGAATATGAACCTCTCCCATACAAAATACACAAAACAAAGCAGAACAAACACCCCCTTACTAACAACACAACACCCTCAACATTTCACATCACCCACCCTCTCTATTATGTTTGTTAGCTTTTATAGTTGGTCGTGATAAATGAAACACATAAGTGAACGGCTCTTTGAGTTTAAAGTTACAACTTTCTTACAACGTCGTCATTATACAATGTTTTACATTATCAAGATGAAGTGCCGAACACACACACACACACACACACACACACCCACACACACACACATACATACATATATATATATATATATATATATATATATATATATATATATATATATATATATATATATATATATATATATATATATATATATATATGGGGCAGTTAAGATTAATCAACATATACGCATATACACAGATACACTAAGATTTAGTAATTATTGTTCTCGTCAAGTGGTTCTACATTGAGCAATACATTATAAATAACTTTATCAAAGGTCATCTACAGATGTTGCTTTGTTAATATCGGTGATAAATTCAACAACATCATTGCCGCTCTCATCCAACAATTTTGCGTTTTCCTTAAACTCTTTAAGCACTTAGTAGCATCCCACTTGAGTCATTTCAGTAACAAATTAAGCAGTAATTGTGTCTTAGCTGACTCAGAATGACCTATAATAATAGCTCTGATATAATTTGATAGCGCTGGATGATGTTTTACTGGTTCTTGCTTTCGTGTCGCTGAGAAATCAACGACATCCATGTTGTAGATATTTAATATAATATGGATCTATATTGTGTACAATGTAGAGCATCCACCCCCACAAGTGGATTAACAACGATTAAAAAAAAAACAAGAAAAAAACAATGTGCGGTTACAGGAAATGTGCACAATGTAGCACAAAAGAATAGAAATTTATATCCGCGACAGTCAGGACACAAATTATCTGGTGATGATATCGATGCTTCATTAGGAAAATTACTAGGAACTCCATAAGCTCCATTCAGGAGCAAAACATCTTCCATGATATAGTTTTTGTAGTCCTGGGATCGGGCTCGATATCCGACTCGATAAACAAGATCAACCAAGACCTGAAGAATATCCGATAAATGAAATTGATAAAGCGTGTCATATTCATGATGTACCTTATAAAAGTAAAGATTGACAACAAAGACATATTGAAGATGTAAAATTAACTCGTGCATTTAATTCTACAAAAAAGTACATCTTTATGAGAATCATTCGCTAATGCGTTGGTAAGATCTGCGATAAAAGGTAAATTATTATTCAAAGATGTTAATGAATCAATTGATTATTAAATAATGGAATCGAAGAAGATATTGGAAAGGTAGAGCAGCGATTAGTAAACTCACTGATGCAGCAACTGTCACTCGTGTTGTTGCTGAAGATTGGATAGCACGACAGGCAATATAGCAAATGTATATACTGCCGCCTAAACGAATCACGCACGAATATTATTCATGTAAGCACTCCTAATGAAGTTCATAAAACATATATTTTGTTTTTTTCCACATGATACTATCACAACTGGTAGACGTCAATCAAAATACAAATGCGCGTTGACTGTCCTGGACGTTGCAAAGTAGATATAAAGAAGCAGAGCCGCGATCAACAAAGACAGAAAATGATGTTGTATCTGCTTTGGAACGAATTGATCAACGGGGACACTTGCGATGACCACATCTATTACAGGTTGATCCTGGCAAGGAATGTCTTGGTACATTATTGTCGTTGATGTAAAAACATTATGCTTACATTAGACGAGGACATACCGCAATTGATCAGGCAATTGTTGAGCGATTTAATCGAACACTAGCTGAGCGGTTATTTGGATATCAATACGCGAACGAAATAATTCGGAAAGATATCAGATCTCAGATAGGGTTGCAAGATTACCAATTGTGCAAGCTTCATTAAATAAAGAAATTACTCGTGCAATTTCAATGAAACCCGTTAATGCAATCACAAAAAGCATAAACTGATACAACGACATGATTTTTTTTTCTTCAAAACAACCAGTTTAAGGTAATGTGACTATAAGATATTTATATGAATCCGGTGAGTTTGAAGGTGGTAAAATATATGCGACTGATCCTATTTTGAGTGTAACTACACATACAGTTTAAAGCGTAGTAAGATCTACGGGTAGACCTGTAATAAATAGATCAGATTCAACTTCAACTGCTCCTCAACGTGGATTTGTACGTGAACATTTTTTCAAGTAATTCCTAAAGATACACAATTACCACCGCGTTCAATTTTGCAAACTAGCACCTCGACGTCGATTACACTCAAGGCAGGGCAGCATCACATTTTCACGAATGTGATAAAGACTACTTTTAATTATATCCAAGCTAAATTTTCTTGGATTACTATTTGAATACTACCTCAGCTCGCACAATGATTATTTTGTTGTTATTTTAATGTCCTGATACAATCAGTGTCAAGATCAAAGTCGATTTTTATCACATTGCTTATAACTAATTGTTTTCTTACCATATCAGCGTCATTGTCAACATAATTTTGATTATTTTTTTTGTCTGTGAAGTTTATGATAATTCACCACAGCTGAGATAATCTTCTGATTCGAGACACTGCGAGATAAACCATGTTTGGTCATTCGATACGATCATCAACGATCCAAAAAATGTATCAGAGATGGTTAATACTTGTGATGAAATGAATCGTCATTGCGTATCTTAGCGTCCACTGAGTTTTATCCATAGATAACTCACTCGTAACAACACTGATATCAACTAAAACAATATCATTTAGCAAAATATTTTGTATCGTTGACAATCTTGGTATAACAACGGCGGTATTCTGTCGTTGCGTATCTGCTGGTCGATAACACAAGGGTACAGGCAATTTTGAAAATGATTCTTTATGTAACTGAAATTTTTGCTGAACTGTATCACGAACTATCTTTCTACTTGCAACTATCAAATAAAAGGGTCTCCATAAATTCCAAAAATTATTTATAGGAGTTTCTGAAATTATATTACGCATTATTTCACACTGAAGTTTATTTGGTTGTAGTTTCTTTAACTCTCTTAATTCTTAAACATGCCCTCTATGATCATCTGTTACCTCCTCATAATAATATTCAAGCATTGTTTTAGACATTCGTGCGAAGAAAATCCAAATACAAGGCGGTGGTTGACCATGATCTCCACACATGACCAAATCTGTATTATTCAACAATAACCAGTCAAGAAATATTTTTAATGTTTCTAGCGACATTGTGCATATCTAATCCCAAATAATCCTTGGAATATATTTATAACCCATTTGATCAGGAGTCCATGCGTCCATGATTTTATTCCACGTTCGTTTATTTCTCTTGCGAGTCTGTCTGTAGGTGTTAAAACAACCATATCAATTGAACTCTGCCGAAATAATTCAATAACACGAGTTGTATTACTAAACATTTTGGTCCGTTTAGATAATCAAACTTATCTCTATTCATGGGATCACATACAGATGGTGCTGATTTCAATTTTGATTTTTGATTATTTTTGTAAGAAATATCTTTGATTTCAACGCCGGCGAATTCAGAATAATCGAGTAATTTTTCTTATTTTATTCTCCATTCGCCACAGGATGCATAGGTTCCGATATGTAGTTGTATTTTATTTATTGATATAATATAAATCTGTTGCGACTCTAACAGCAAGTCTAGCAAATCTGTTCAACATAGATACTAAATTTATCGAAACGTAAGCGAGCATTGAAGATCTTAAATTGTTAAACTGCGGTTACTCACCATCAATATAACTCACAATATTATCTAATTTATTTTCGTCTGATAATTTATTATAACTTAGACTTACAATCGTATATCGTTTCGTTGTGTCAGGAATTAAAAATATAGTTCAGCATGATCTAAAGTTAGTCTTGTACAATGTCATTTATGATCATATGGTCCTCCTTAGGTAAATTTACAAATTTTTCTGCCAAGATCTTTTGCGATTTTATTTTAAAAATCTGTTTTATCCGGATTTTCATCTGAATACTTCTATTAGTTTGGTAACTAAACGTCGCTCTGCAGACGATATGATATAATTGCCTCGGTTTCAACCATCGATGATACTATTTTTGAATCGAGCATATATCGTAATACTACTAATACTTTTAATTTTAGCGTTTTTTAATTAATCGACAACATTAGTTGTAGAATACATGAATTTTATTAATCATAGTTGTATTGAACCAGAGCGCTCGTCGACAAGTCAGGGGATATTCTGTCAAGATCGAATCTGGCTTTCAGTTAACTCACCCATACTATAATTAAAACAAATATATTTAAATTGTATACATAGTGATTCAAACAAAGAACAAAAGTAGGTAACTAATCTTAGAATCTACAACATCTTAAAACAAAGCCTGTATAAACAAAGTCTGCGGATAACATTCAAAAATTGTACGAAGAGGTAGTTATGGACCAAAACTATGTTTTAGGCGTGAAGTTGGTGGTGTTAGAGGAGCAACACAGTTGTGTGTGCAATGTGGTGGTAAAAAATACAGCTGCAGCTATATTATGATACAAAATAATAACGATGATAAAGTTTCAAAGTAATGCTTTAGACAAATAATATTAATTAAAAAATGGAGCAAAATAAATTTGTTAAACATCGTAAAATGGAAAATTACGAAACATCTCGTGATGATATCACTAGACACTTTCGACTAAAATAAAGCACAATCACAGTTATCTCAAATGTAATGCAGGGGGAATAATATGCATCATTTTCACAGATTTATATTCGAAAGTTTCCACTGACCAATCAAAATGGGTCGTTTGGTCAATCATATGAATGGCCATTAGCTTAATAATGATTTGTGTATTTTACGAGTTATCACTGAGGGTAAGAATTCTCAATGAGGTAGAGCTGGGAAAGAGAAAATTCTAAGGTCGTTAAATTAGTAAATAAAGAGACAGGTGAAGAAATATAATTCACTAGATAAATACAGGCAGACATCTTGATATTAACCCGCGTACAATATGTCTTCAAAAACATTACTAAATCGTCGTTTTCGTAGAAGTAAAACAAAAAGTATAATGTCATTATTGCATAAAGCCAAATAAATTGTGAAGGAAGATAACTCTGGCCAGGATACGTAACGCGGTTAGAGTTACCTCGCCAGCAATGTATTATATATAAATTAATATTTTTGTTTATATTCTCTCCCTCGGCACATCAAGGTTGTATGACCTCGTCGATGACAAGTGGTCTGGTATAATCTTTAACAACGTCCGATTATCACCACGTGTTGTTTCTTTTTTCACTCTGCCGGGGTTAATTTGATGTGTGTGGAGGGGGGGGGGGGGGGGCGGGGCGGAAGATGAGAGTGTGTGGGGTGGGGTGGGGGGGTGGGGTGTGCAGACAAGTTGAACATAAAGAAGGACTTGTAAAAATGCTGTGCAATCAATATAATTAAGTTGGATAAACTTGCATGCTGTGCAGTCTATATAAAAAGGCTGGAGAAAAGTATGTTGTGCTGTCCATAGATTTAAGTTAGATAAAATTGTATGTTGTGCTGTCCTTAGATCTAAGAATAAATATGTGTCCCATTAATTTCCTATAATGTCATTTGGCAAACTAGGAGTTCAAATGAGGGCTGTATTGTGTCAAATAAATTCCAATTTAAATGCATATTTTTTATATAATAAATTACGAAAATAATAATGTCAGTATTTCTGCAATTAAAAAATTAAAACAAGAAGGCATACAAATATCTGAAGAACTAAATCCTGATAAAGTTTTTCTGACTTTGAATTATGGCAGGAACGTAAGTTCGAAGATAGAGATACATTACCATCTGAGTACAAGTTTATTAAACATATTCAATAGTCTATGTTTCTTTCTTTGGTCATAATAAAAGAAAAAAAAAACAGAAGAGGATAAATTCATATCTCTCTCACGTGAACAAACTATATCATAATTATGTCACGAATACGAAAGAAAACAATTCATGAACACGCGTGTGAGACAATTAAGAAAGATTATGTCAGATTGTGAAAATAAAAGCGATTATGAAAGTGAATGTGCTGCTAGTGAAATCATGGCAACTGGAGTCCCATTCATTAGTGATTATGAAAATGAAAATCGAATTCAATAATAACACGTGTAATATTTAATCTGACCTATTTATTCAGACCATTATATTTTATTTAGATTTAGTTTTATTCTGATTTATTTATTATGCAGATTGAGCTATTTACTGAAATAAGTTTGATCTTCTTAGAAAACTCCTATATTGTTGTGACATTTAGTGATAAATCATAGTTGCTTTTATTGATTTGAGTCGATTTGAAAAAGAAAATAATAAAATCTGACTATCATTATTTATAGTACAATTTAACCAACAAATTAACGAAAAATCAGCAGAAACATATATTATATATACTATTAAACAAGGTCATGCTGTGTTTGGTCACTTAATTAAATCTGACGATAATATCTTGTAATATAAGATTACTCGTTTTTAATCTTGCTTTCTTATCTTGAAATACGACCGATTCGCTTGGATCTACATTTGCAAGATTTTTTATAATTCGGATATGATTTTATTTTCATTTTCTAATGATATTCTGTCTGTTGTGTGTTTTTGTTTAGAGGACGACCTTTCGTAAATATCTACAATTATACTTTTACAATCTTTTTAAGACGATAGCGGTTACTTGTATAATCACGTACGACTGTTTGAGGTAGTTTGGTTGAGTTTCTAACATGTTAGCGGATTAGTTTTTGTTGGTAATGTTGAATACCATATCAGAATGGATTTTATGTATAACATAAATCCTTAAGCGGATGAAGACCGATCGAATAAAAAAAAACAGATCCACGAGGATCAATTGCGTAAGCAACCCTATCCGTTCCAGGGTCTGAAATATTATCGAGATTAATGATACCGATTTCAACTTCGTTGCGGTTGTTAGGTAATTGATCGCGCATGAAAGCACCTCTAAAGTTTCTTATCTTTTTTTTTTTCAGCAGCATTACTTAAATTGAAATTAGACATTGGAAGAAGACCTTTTTTTTGCCTCTAATGATGTGTCCCTGGAAGTATAAGCCCGTTTCTACATCGATGAGTTCCTGGTAATCTTAGTCCTTTTCCTCTTTTTAAAAATTCATTTCCTGTTGCTTTCTTTAAAGCAGCTATTTTGACACCACCTAATGCAGCGATGTTTGCTACAGCTGGTGCATCATCAGCTATTATTGCTGGTATACTTCCAAGAAGTTTAAATATATCACCTGTTTTTATTGAATATGTAACGGAACTTGGAGAAAGATGGAGGTGAACTTTGTATTCGCTTTTAAAGCTTTGTTAAAATGTTGAGGCTGAGTGTAGCATATGAGTGATTTAATGTCCTCTACTGGAGCGTGAATGACTCTCATTCGTCCTCAGGCTCCTTCAAGTAACATCGTTTTATCACTGAGTATAACAGCAATTGCTCTATAACTATTAGCTGGTACGTCGATGACGCTAGCCCGAAAATGCATATCAACTACAGTTTGTTGTGTTAAATCAAGATGCTCATGCGAAAAGTAAAATATTGGTTATAATTTTGTAAAATGTAATTGTGACCTTTGTAAACTAGTATCTATATTTTGATCACGTCATATAAATGTCATCAATCATGCAACATGTTTGTAGTATTACCTAACAATATAACCTCAGCTGGTTCTTGTTCCTTCATGTAACACTATGAATTATGATATATCCATCAAAGGCTCCAATGTGCGTTCCTGAGACGTGTGTGGGTGTGGTTGTGTGCGTGTGTGATTTGGAATTTTAACGCAGCTTTAACAGTTCTTCAGTCATATTGCTACGATGTCTGCCGTGTGGCCGTTTATAGTGATGTCTAGCACATGGGCATCATGCCGAAGGCACGTAGCATCATGTCCCACACAGTCAAATTATACTGAAACCAGGCTGATCATTCATAACACTAGCTTCTTAATGCTGAGCGACAAGCGTGGCAGCTGTTAGTAGCATTTTTATAAGTCTTTAGCATGAAACGGCCAGGGTTCGATCGCACGACCTCACATATGCGACTCGTACGCTCTAGCACTTAGGCCACCGTAGCGATCTTGTTCATAAGACATAATATCAAATGGTTTCTGATATGTGATAAAT
The DNA here is from genome assembly GCA_029339505.1 of Unio delphinus. Taxonomy (NCBI): domain Eukaryota; kingdom Metazoa; phylum Mollusca; class Bivalvia; order Unionida; family Unionidae; genus Unio; species Unio delphinus. The sequence goes on from JAQISU010001239.1 coordinate 4,807,502, forward strand.
ATATGCGCCGTCAAGACTATGATGTTGTAGTTCAAAGAATATTTTGATACAGTAAGTGTAAATGCATTTCAGATGTCCTCAATGATATTTCATATAACAGTGTATGGATGATGGCAGTGAAAGTAAATATCAAAGGAAGAATAGTCAAAATGTTGCAAAATGTAAGCGATGAAACTAATCCATAGAACACTTGCGTATCTGCGAAACAATAAACATGGAAAGAAACACAAGCACAACAAACATTTGCTCTTAAAAACTCATAAGGGCTCTGTGTAGCCGAGTTGTCTAAAGTCCTCTCTCTTACTAATCGATGCCATCTCACCTTGACATCAGGCTCGGTCTGTGTGGGTATGTGAGAAAGATTGATAGTAGGTCCCTGTGGATCAGTGGCTCTTACCGGTGGTTTCTAGGGTTCTTTGTCCATCATTTATACTGGTCGCCATATATAATTTATTATGTGCTCCGAAATTGCGTTAAGCCATAATAATTGTTGAAACGTGAGATGGAACACAGCACGTTTCTAATTTTCTAAATGCATGACGTACTAGAAGACGCAAATGTACATTAATAAAGGTCTATTTTTATTCTCTGTCTCATGGCTGAACATTTTTTGACTAACGTTTTAGCACAGAAAAAAAGACTTTAAATATGTTTGTATAGCAATCAAGAACACGTAAATTCGTCAGTCTTGGCGTTCAGCTTCCAGTCGCGTTTGCCAGTTTCCATAATGTCATTTTCAACAAATGTTAACATATGTACTCTTAAGGTACCCGTATCTACTGCATGTTAATGCAAAAGTCACAGTCTTTGAAAGTTTAACAAATTGTTTCTCTGTTACATACAATACAGTAAACGTTTCCATCCTAATTTGGTTATGTTATTGGCTTAACAGAATTCTGTCAGCTGACAATCGCTACACTAGAGAAAAGGGCTTACATAAATATTTAAGCAGAATTCACTGAGTAATGGGATGAAATGATATTTTCCGAGTCTCTTCCTGCTTAAATTATGTTAGCAAACATAACCATGAAAACAAAAATAATATCACTCAAGCACTCCATAACAGAAATCTGATATAAGGCAAACAAGATGAAGAGTGGTGTTACAGTTACTTATTAACATAATTATGTTGACAGCCAGATCTACACTATAAATTAATATAGAACCATTCAATAACACCACTGTAATACCGGACAGACCCATTGAAACATTATCTTACAGTTCCTCCCTAAGAGAATTATGTTATCAGACAGACTCATTAAGGAGTTATCATAAAGTCCCATACTAACAAAAATTTTGGATACAGCCAACAATATACATTTTTTCAGCGATTCATCACATCGCTTTGAAAAACCAAAGTCTTGGGTAATATCAATGGAAGTCGCACTGTAGCGCCCTGAGATTATTTTCATAAGTAGAGTGCAAGGGAATTTAGCTTGAAGGAGATTTAGACACCATAACACACTTTTTTTAACTTCCACTATCAGTTTCAGAAGTAAAATCTTTAAATTAAATGCATTTAAAAGTATTTTACTTATTAGTTTCCTGAAGGGTTATCTCAATGGCTAAGCGTTCTCGTCAATAAAATGTACAAAAGGACAAAAGTGATCAAGAAAGAAGAATGAAAGAAAAAGTAAGGGCAAATTTGTTCAATAATCAAATCATACAAAAACAGTTCTGTTGTTTTGTTAATGGCAGCATTTTTAAAAACAACAAACCCTGCTGAATCAATCATGGGCAGAGCAAAGAAAATGAAGGTGGAAGAATAGGTAAGCACATATCCTATATATACAATCTAATTTCAAAGTGGGGCATACAAATGCAAACAAATTAAATATTTATTTGACAACATTGGGTAATAAGACTTGACTTCCAATGACCTAGACCAGTGTAATTTTGCCATGACACTGCGCTAAAGCGAACAGATATTCATTCATATCACTAAACCACGTGTCTATTTGTGGATAATTGCTAGAGAAATAAAGTCCACAAAATGTTCTTGTGGGAATTCATAACATCGCTGATGAAGAAAATACACACACTATTGTTTGCACATCATCGAATCTCATGTAATCTAATTAAGAGAATAAAGCATTTATTATCATAAAGTCAACATCACATCGTCTTTCGCAGGAGGTAATAACTAAGAATCAACATATTCCACATTGTGAAATTAGATTACCCACCAACGGGTTTCAGGTCAATGAGTGTCATTTCAGGTGATAACATGAACGTCTTTTGATTTCTATTGAGGAAACACAATTTTAGCACAAACCAGTGGATTCCAGTTTGCCGTTGGTCAGATGTTTATAAAGTTCAAAGGTACTTATTCTGTTCACAAATAATGCTAAGCAGTGATTTTACACTCGAGGTTTTCTTTAAAAAAAGTGAGTAGTAAGTGAACGAACCTAGTTTCGGTACTCTGGTACAAGAAAGATTCATTGTTTTTTTATCTCCAATGGGCGATAGAGTTTTCTCTTCGGGGATAATTATCAACGAGTCTTCTAGATAATCTTATTCCTTTTTTCCTTCATCCATCATTGAGCATTTATTGTGTTGCACTTGACTAGGATGGTCGGTTTGACAATCACAACAATTTACTCTTGTCAGTAGCGTGATTCTTTCAGCGAGATGGCGAGCAAAACAGGAAACCAAATATTTTTCTTGTTCTGGCCATCGTGAAAGAGTGTTTTTTAATTCTTTTCCACCATTGCCATCGCTATGGTTGTGTCTGTAACTGCCATAGTTCATATGTGTGATCATTATTATAATCATATATGTCCATGGTTTTGTGTTCCGTATCTTTTAATAGTCTTGGATCAATTTTCTCAAACTGTTGACTTCAAGGGTATTGTCGAATTCTCTATCCAGATATTAAGTTTACTGTGTCTTCGAGGGCTGTCACGAAGTTACACACAAGGTCTCATGGTTTCAAAGGGTGGAAATGTTCCTCGCCCGTGCTTTGATCTGGGATAAATTAAATCCCCGCAAACAAGTTCCTCCTGCATAATTGCAGGAACCGTTGGTCCCTAATTGTTATGTGGCTTTAGAGAGAGTCAAGTAAGATCTGAGATAAGTCTTTTTGCAAATATAGTTGCATAATGTCTGGTATACAACCCCTGGACCTCTCGGAGGACTTCTGTCTTGGAAACAGTGACATCTTAGAACTGGAACGAATTCTTACCAACTGTTATATTGAGATCAGAATTACTCACGATGCCATTTCATGCATAGGGTATTTCGATGCACTTCTTCTCAGAGTCTAAGTGGGGTCCTTTACAACGTTACGAAGATTTCCATGAGTCATCAAATGAAACACTTTGCCATTTCGATTTAGCCTCGGACATACATTCACGACATTAAAATAAATTGATTGTTGAAGACAACTTTTCTACAGCACTCTGGCCGATGGTACGTTTGTTCATGTGGCTCCTATTGTAATGTTCTGGGATGACGGTGACACTGGATTTCAGAGCATATTCACACAATCTTCTCTGCCTTCAAACCAAGATTCGAAACATGGTGCACAAGCGTTCCAACGAAACTGCTCTTCTCTAATGCCACATTTTCCGACTTGGCATCTTCTTTGGTCAAGAAAACTTACGATATCGTAGAATTTGTTCATTGTTTTGCTTGCATGTTGTAACTGAAGCGAATAAAATGTTCGTTGTAAATATTTTCCATTCATATTTTGCAATTTAGAGATATCAGTGAAGATGTGGATTGGCACATCCAGCAGCAGAAAGGGTGAACCCTACAACGTTTTTAGACAAAATTTTGATTGAATCCTTAAAACGAGCCTTCCTACGATCTCATTTTAACCAAAAAAAATGTCTCAGGGGCAAACCCTACAACGTTTTCAGACAAAAAATTGATTGAAATTTTAACGAGCCTTCCCTACGAAATCTCATTTTAACTAAAAAAATGAAAACGGAGACTTTTACGATTTTTTAATTAATTTTGGTCGCAACTTGTTGTCATCCACCCTCTCTGCTGCTACAGGTTAAAAAAAAATAATAAATGATTTTAACCGAATATTTGATCCAGTCCGATACGATATCGTGTCCGAGGATCATGCAAATTTATTGTTGCGAATCCGTACGGGGTTGACTGAGCATGACTAAAGAAGTTTTTAAATTGATTGAAGTCCATATCAGAACACCATGTCTGCCATATATTTCTAAGAGTATGAGTATCAACTCCGTTGAATACAGCAAGAATATTGCAGTTATCTCTGATAACTTTTGGAACCTGAGTGTAGCGTTGAGTGACATATATCACGTCAGTGTTTTTATGCCTGCCTCTGGAAAAGATCCTAGCAGGATTTATTTGTTTATCTAACATTATATCGTCGTATACGACTAAATTGTTAATATCTCCATCAATATCATCAATGCTCGGTGCTTCATCGATATCGGTTATAAACTCAATAATACCCTCTCCGGATTTTTCTACCGCGCTGTCGTTAAAATCTTTTAGCACTTCATAACATCGTTGATCATCTACGCTAGGGGCAATTAAATACAACTTATCCCACTTCATCCATCTCATTATTAAATTGAGTAACAATTGCGTTTTACCGGATCCAGATGGCCCGATTATAATCATCCGGATAGAGTTTGGTAGCGCTGCATGATGCTTAACTGGTTCTCTTCTTTTAGTCGCTGAAAAATCAATTATATCCATATCTCTATACATAAATTATGGATCTATATTGTGTGAAGTGTAAAACGCGTACTGGCACAGATGACGTGACAACGATTACAACCAGAAATAACCGATCAGCGCTTTCTGGTAAATGCGTGCAATGTGGTACAAAGAAATTTAGATTTGTGTCTATGAGATCTGATTTTAAAAAAAACGAGGAGGTGATATCGCAGCCAAATTGGCAAAGCTCCCTGGAACCCCATGGGCAAAGTACCCCGGAGAAAAGCACCTTCCAGGATATAGCTACTGTGGACCGGGAACCAGACTTGATATCAGACTCAATAATCAAAATCAACCCAACCCCGGTGAAGAACCAATAAACGCCATTGATAAGGCCTGTCACCTTCATGATGTTGCTTATAAAAGCAGCAATCTGCAACACAGGCATCTCGCAGATGTGAAATTAATTCATGCGTTAAATGCTATTCCTGATAAATCCTTCAAAGAAAAATTGGCTTCCTTTTTAATAAAATCGGCTATGAAAAGTAAATTGATGTTAGGTGCCGGTAATTAATAATATGGAATCAATTTATTATTCCCCAAGAGGATACTGGAGGGGTAAATCAGCAGTCCATAAACTCGCTAGCGCTGCAAAAGTGAAAAAAACCACTGCGGCTAATTGGTTATCCAAACAGGCACTATGGCAAATGTATCTACCACCGCCTAAACAAATTCAATTCTCGCATTTTGATGTGACCGCTCCTAATGAAGTTCATCAGGCTGATATATTATTTCTGCCACATGATCGTGGTTACAAATACGCTTTAACCGTAGTTGATATTGCAAGTCGATACAAAGAAGCAGAACCGTTAAAAACAAAATCAGCCACTGAAGTCGCTTCTGCATTTGAGAGGATTTATCGACGAGGTCCTCTGCACTGGCCAAATCTATTGCAGGTTGATCCTGGCAAGGAATTTCAGGGTGCAGTGTTATCTACAATGAAACATCATAATGTCACCATACGACGAGGGCATACTGCGCTACATCGCGATCAGGCTATTGTAGAACGATTTAATCGGACGATTGCTGAGCGGTTATTTGGATATCAATACGCAAAAGAATTCATCCAAGAAAAAAAGATCCCGTGAATGGGTTAAAAGATTACCATCTGTGATTACTGCACTGAATAACGAGATTACTAGAACAATCAACATGAAACCTATCAACGCGATTAAAAAGAAGTCAATACCCGTACAACCACAAAAAGATTTCAAAAAACCAATTATTGGTAGTAATGTCATTGTGAGGTACTTATACGAACCAGGAGAGCTTGAAGGGGGTAGAAAAAGGGCTACTGATCCTATTTGGAGTGTTACTGCACACAAGATATCTAGTATAACACGATCTACGGGTAGACCTCCAGTCTATAAACTGGATTCAACTGCCCCTCAACGAGGATTTACTCGACAACAACTACAGGTAATTCCCGAGGATACTCAATTGCCACCGCATGGTCTTAACTAGCGCCGTTGCGTCTATTGCACTCAAGACAAGTCAACATCACATTGTTTCTGACATGACCGAGACTGTTATTTTTTCTGTCTACGGTAAATTGGCGAGGATCTTTATCCAAATACTGCCAACGCATTATACAATTGCAACTCGCGCAGTGATTATTCTGTTGTTGTTTCAGCGTAATTATTAATTTAGCATCAATATCAAATTCTCGTTGTTTTTTTTTTGTCCTGTTGTTTGTAACCGGAGAGTTTTTTTATTAATGATGCTAACATCAATATCACTTATTGTTGTGTCATTATCATCGAAAACAACTCTTCGAAGTTGATTTATTTTTCGTACTCTGGATACTGCGAGATAGACTAAATTCGACCATTCGATGCGATTATCTACGATCCAAACAATTGTATCCGATATAGTCAATCCCTGTGAAGAGTGTATTGTTGCTGCGTATCTTAGCGTCCACGGGGATTTATTAGCACGCAATGCATTTTCGACGACGCTGATATCAACCAGCACAATATCATTTAATACGAGAATTTGTTTTTCACTCTGTCCTGGAATATCAACTTCAATGTTCTGTTTTCGTGTATCCGATGGCCTATAACAAAGGGGTACTGGAAGCGTTGCAAATTTTTCTTTATGCAATTCAAATAACTTCATCTGAAGTGTGTCCCTGAGTATTTTTCTACTTGCAATTATCAAATCATTTGGTCTCCATGTTTCCCAGAAATCATTCATTGGAGTTTCTGAAATCACTTCACGCGCTATTTCGCATTGGATTCTATCCGGTTGTAATCTAATTAGCGCTTTGAATTCTTGTAATCGTTCATCAATTGATCTATAATCAGTGGTAATTTCTTCATAATAGTCTACAAAACCCCTTAGCCATTCATGTGGAGATGCACCGACAAATGGTGGTGGTTGGCCGTGATCACCGCACATGACGACTTTTGTGTTTTTGTTTAACAACCACTCGAGAAGCAGCAGAGAGGGTGAATCCTACAACGTTTTCAGACAAAATTTTGATTGAATCATTAAAACGAGCCTTCCTACGATCTCATTTTAACCAAAAAAAATGTCTCAGGGGCAAACCCTACAACGTTTTCAGACAAAAAATTTATTGAAATCTCCCTACGAAATCATTTTAACTAAAAAAATGAAAACGATTTTTTAATTAATTTTGGTCGCAACTTGTTGTCATCTACCCTCTCTGCTGCTAAAGTTTTCAGTTCTGGGTTAACAATAAATAATAAATAATTTGATCGAGTCTTTAGGATGAAAATCATTTATGATTTCACAAACAGACTAATCGCTAACACCTCTTCTTGTAAATCAATCAGATTATTTGACTGGTCGGTGAGTTTGAAATTAATTCTGGTTAATGAATTATTATGGCATCGCATATAGACAGGATTAATTGGGTTTTCAATAATTAGGAATCCTGGAGGAGCTGTTGGTGCAAATGAATAAAGAATATATCCCTGCTGAGCTTGATTTGATTGCTCTAGATTAATCTGATAGCTTCCTTCGATAACATCACACACTAAATTGAGCGCAATCACCGATGAAATATTCACATTGAACGGAGCGATATGCCTACCGCCACCATCTGGGTCATTATTATGTTTGAGGATTTTTATTTCCGGTGATGCTGTTTTTTTCCACGTATCATGAATTATTTTGAAACCAACATCGATGGCATCATTGAGAAGTTTTTTTAGTTCTGGTACGTTATATCCTGGTAGTTTGAATGTTGGAATATCTTCAACGCGGATATTATAGTTTGATGCAAATCTTGTTCTCGATATGGGGTTTTTATCATCGAGTATAAATCGAATAATTTGTGAATTAAATTTTTCCATATCGTCGATAATTTTGTTACATGTTTCTACGACGCTGATAAATTCATCTCGGGTGAGAGAGCCGGATTTAAGGGGTATTAACAACAGTGATAAATCGTTGTTTATTGCATAAATCATACCAGTGATTTTAGGTTTGTTAACAAAATAATCCCCCTCTATTTTCTCCCCTGGCTTCTCTCTTCCAGTTGGTTGGTATATTAAATCAAAAAAATCTGTAATGAATTGGTAATCTCTATAACTACTCCCTATTGGATCATGATTTTTTATCACGTCGGTGACATAATCATTTTTTTGTGGTTCTGGTAAATCAACGGTTTTTCCCCCTGGTGGTTTTTCAGGCCATCCTAGTACGGTTCTTATTGAGCTTTGATAGATATCTACGACGTATCCTTCTGTGCTTATCTCAATTGCGGATGATAGCGTCGGTTCATGAACTGTTATAGCGATTTTTGACTCTACTCCAGTAATCGATTTTATTCTACGCGCGAATTCATCATTGATTTGTTCTATTTGGTATGACCCTGTTGGTATCGAAACAACTTTCCAGTCTGGGGTTCCGTCGGGTTTATTCTTATTCGCAAACACTAAAGAATTATTGGGTTGTTGACCACCAAATGATTTTGATCTGATATTAGGCCAACTGTGATACATTCGTAGTTTTGCAAGCGCTATCTCCTTCACTGGAATCGGAGAGGGGAAATTCACACTAAACTCGGGTTTCGTAGATGTTATTGATATCATGCTTGTTTGTACTGGGTTCGTGTTCTCCACTACTCGTTGAAGTAATTCCATCTGTGTCGTCAATGACAGTGTCATTGTTATTATACTCATGTTGTATTTCTAATTTTGGTATCGAGGAATCATAAATACTGACCATCACTGAGAACTCACAATCTGGTAATGTTGATATTATTGAGATCATTTTGTTTTTTGGGTTCGTGTTTTCTGATTCCATCGGTGTTGTCATTGTTATTATACTCATGTTGTCGCTCTAATTTCGATATCGCGGAATCAAAAATACTGACCATCGCTGAGAATTCACTATCTGATATAATCGTATTGTCGAGTGACGACGATATCATCAATGATAATTGCGAATATGCGGTTGATGCAATATGAAATTGAAGTAAGTAATTCTGCAGTTTACTCTGGCTGCATGATGATATCTTTTTTGCTATCCCGGTTAATATACCCCCGATTGTAGCCACCGCAGAAATGCAAATTGGGACTACGACCGGGGCAATCATTGTAACCGATGCAAGTATTATTCCGGCGCCAGTGAGAACGCTTGACACCGAGTACATAATAACATCAATTGCGGTGATTCTTCGTCGGTATTTTTTTATTTTTATTTGATACTCCTCAGTGAGGGTTTTGAGTCTATTCTGAAATTCTCTGACCTGATCATAGCGACATTGCGTCGATGACAAAGTCATTGTTGTTTATTTTAAAAATACTAGCGTTTTCAATTGTGAAATCCTTTCAATTTAGTTATTTACTTAAATCCGCTACGAATTCCAGATACCATGTTACTGATGCCTTAGCCAAACTTTTATCATCGGCTTTTATCGTTAACCGTTCAGTTTTATCCTTGTCGATGATCGTTGAAATCGTATTGTTGACCCCGGATGAACTCGACGATGATATATTAAATTGAATTGGTGCTACCAGCGTTAATCGATAAATACCCTTGATAGTAGCTGTGATATCTAATTTGTTGTTTGCAGGTGTCCACTCAAATGATCCGTGTTGGATTGTATATACTACGTTATTGGTTTTCTCATGAGGAATTTTTGTTTTTTCAATGATTGTTATCATCCTCGAAAAATCACCTTTGACGGCTTCGATGAAAGTTTTCGTCTCATCGATGGATTTTTTAATATCAGGGAGTTTTATTTCAATTTTATCCAACTGGGTTCCAATAAATTTATCAATGATATTTCTACGAAATGATATAAACTGTTTTACGTTATCTTCAATTTTAGATTCAAGTATTTTTAGTACAGCCAGAGAATTGTTTAACTCATCGTTGAGAGTTTTTAATCGATCTGTAATCGTCGAAACGAGTACACCCGGTTTGAGTTTACCCTGATCGGAAAATAACGCGATAGTATCCTCGATTGCGTTTTGTTGTTTAACTAAAATATCATCCAGAGAAATAATACTGGTTTTCAATTTACCCTGATCCGAAAACAACGCAACGGTGTTCTCGATTGCGTTTTGTTGTTTAACTAAAATATCATCCAGAGAAATATTACTGGTTTTCAATTTACCCTGATCGGAAAATAACGCAACGGTGTTTTCGATTGCGTTTCGTTGTTTAACTAAAATATCATCCAACGACACATCACTGGATTTCAATTTACCCTGTTTGTCCTGAAATACAACTATTTCATTAGGATCAACATTTGTTAAGTTCAACGTCTCAGCGATTTCATCTTTAATTTTTTTTGTTATATCCTTGACAGAATCAGGTGGTGCAGTGCCATCGGGTTTGGGTTTCAGAGGTCTTCCCCAAATATCAATCATGTTATTGTAAAACTCTTTCTCTCTCTAAAATCGTTTCGATTTCCAGCGATTGCTGGTGTAGTCATTTACGACAATATGAGGTGGTTTTCCCCTTGGGTTACCCAAGGAGTTAGAAATAGCGTCAAGGACATTTAATACTTCACTGCCACATATTGGTGGGTCAATCATCGTTTGTGTTGGTAGCGTAGAATACCAAGTCTTCATTGGAAGGGTTTTTATATACCGCATAAACTCTTTTGGTGGGGCTAATCCATATGAATCGAAATAAACAATCCCACGTGGATCACTAGCGTATGCAACCCAGTGAGTTCCAGGTCCGGTGCTGTTATCGAGATTAATGATTCCGGTTTCAGTTTTGTTTGGTTGATGTGGTAATTGATTTTTCATAAAAACACCTCTGAAATTTTTAATCACTAGTTTTTTAGCCGCATCCATTAAATCAAAATTGGACATAGGAATCTTCGATTCCTTTAATTAATAAATCGTTCCTGGTAGTCTCAGGCCTGATCCGTGAACGGATCTCCCGCTGTACCACGAATACGGGGTTCCTGGTAGTCTTAGACCCAATCCGTGAACGGATCGTCTCTTTTTTTTATATCCTTTCCCAGTTGCTTTCTTTAGTGCCATTCCTGCAGCAGTACCAACGGCTCCTAACGCTGCCGCTTTAGCCACCGCTGGGGCTGCTGCTGCAATCAATGCTGGAATCGCAGCTAACAACGGAAATATACCGCCTGTTTTAATCATATTTTTGATAGCAGCCGCAGAAAGAGTAATCTGAACACCTTTTTTGTCTGCAAGTGCATCATTGAAATGTTTCACCTGACGAGTTGTCAGCGATAATTTATTTGCACCACCAGTCATTTGATTAGGTTTCAACGTGATTGTGGTTCCACATTTTTTAGCTGATTCCGATTGCAATTTTTTTAATTGACCGGGAGTTAACGTAACACTAATAACACTATATGACATTATACATAATAGATTGATTCTAAATCGTTTACAATTTCAATTACATGTTTTCTACTGGTGCATCTACCACTCTCATTCTTCCACCAACACCTTCGAGTAGCATTGATTTATCACTGAGAATGACAGCAACCGCTCTATAATTAGCAATAGCATCAGGACGAGTCACATTAGCTCTAAAGTGTATATCAACGACGGACTGTCTTGTTAAATCGAGATGTTCCAGTGAGAAGTAATAGATTGGATACAGATTTTTAAAATCATATTGTGATATTTGCAAACCAGTATCGACATTTTGATCACGTGCCATAAATGACAACAGACGATGATACACGCGTGCAATATGATTTTCTGTGTAATTAAGTTGTATATCCTCGGATGGTTCCTGTTGGCCGTTTATTCTCAGTGAGACGTCTTTCACACCTAACTGATCAAATATCATATGGCTGGAGAGTTGATTGCCAACTCGTGTGTTATCCTGTAACGCAATAAATATATGACGTGGCGCAGCAACACCTTGTTTTGATGCTAGGTTCCAAGTGAATAACCCGTTGATGTTTGATTGCTTCACATCTGTACTCACGGTTAGCCAACTCAACAACGACTTTCCTCCTTGGTCCATAAATGATAGTAATCGTTCTTCTGCGGTGATTGCTGGAGTCAACACTGGCATCCACAATGATATTTTTGTTAAATTGACTTTACCGGCATCAGCATTGGGATTTGCAGCATCTGCTGGAATCCTCCAGATTGCATCATTATCATCACTCTTTCGTACAAGCGATACTGTATGCTTCGCCCCGTAGATAACTTTTCTGACGTTTCTACAGAATCCAAAAATATGATGCAGTGGAATCGCACATGAAAATGATTTACGCCCTACTCCCAACATTGAGTTTCGTGTTGCAGCTCCTAGATTGAAATTAACGTCGTTGTTTATAATCATATTCTCGACATCAGCATCACTATTATCACGTTTTTTTGGTCGTCTTACAACAAATGGATTTCCTCCAGCGGTATTCTTACCATCTTTTGCAAACATCATAGAGGGTCCTGCTGATCTTGTATAATCATCAGAATATCTCGCTAACCCGATTATTGTTGTAGCCATATCAACATCGCGATCTATGGACTCAATTTCTTTACCATCAATGAGATATCTAGCACTCTCAAATAACGCCATAATACCATTATTGACAAAACCGACTTGAGTACCATCTGGATACGGTGCTGGTACAGCAGGAGTATCATCAGCTGTTACAAGTTCTCCTTCTACTTCAATAAACGCTTCAGCGGGTAGAAAGTATTTACTGGTATCATGGACTTGAAGTTCAATTCGCGATCGACTATTTGCGTCTATCGCATGATAAGCGTAATATTGATAATCGCGTACAGAATCATCCTTGCCAACTGGGGCGTCTATATCAAACGCCGGATCATGTGATTTTTTGAACATTTTATTCTATTTATCAGAGTCTAAATCGTAAAAATCCGTAGGATTTTCATCGTAAACGATTTTCATCGACGTAGTTTTTTAAAGCCGCTTCCTGCTATCATATTTGCAATATTGCTTTGGTCCCCTTGATTTATCAAGGGAGTTAAAGCCATCGACGCTAATTTTTCGTCTACTGCGTTATTTATAATTCTACTAACACTTGCAGGCATTTCCGCTGTAGACGGTAACGGTTTCTTTGAAAATCCTTTGGATTTTTCTCGTAAATCACTTCGTGATTTCACTAATGATGTTATTTTATTCTTCGCAGTTGAAAACGCTTTTCCAGCAAGATCTCCAACAGCACCAATACCCTTATCACGAATAACTTCAATTGCTTTCATTCCTAGTTGTTTAGCCAACGGCATCACTTTTGGAGCCATTCTCGCAAATAACCCTGCAATGGTATTGCCTAAACCATCTCCGTAGTATGCTCTATAAACTGGAAACCGTGAATTAACTACGTAGACGGGGGTTGGTTTATCATGATTGTAGTGTATGATCATTATTTGAAATCAGAAACCATTTTTCAATTGGAAACGCTAGCGTTTTTATTCAGTCTCGGTGATTAATCACTGTGATACCCACTTTCCACTAACTCGTCAATGAAATCTCGATATGTTTTGATATCCATGATACCGCCTTGAAATAAACGTCTACAGATATCAGCTGCTTCATTAATTATTTCCGGTGAGTTGTTTCCAGCTCGTTTCCCTCCGATGAGAACCTCTAATCGTGATATATCATTGATAACACTACCAGGACATGTCGTGGTAGAGTCAAAGACATCCTTTGGATTTCCAATCGAATATCCTTTTCCGCTTGTTTCCTCAGTTGTACCAGTTGCGCCCTCACTATCATCAAGTAATTGCCTTTGTCGGCCTCGACTTTTTTTTTCTCGTTCTTGTTGTTTTTGTATACCATAACTATCAACTCCTACTTTAAAAGATCTATACTCAATTGTATCCTTTTTCAAATTACCAGTAATCCCCTTATTCGTTTTATACAACCAATTAACCCATTCATCTCGGCTTATTTTACTGTTTTTATACTCGTCTTTTAAAAAATCCTTTCTAGAATCAAAGCTTTTGGCGGCGAAATCACCAAAAGTCGTATAATCCTGGTGTTTCTCCAATTGAGGTCGTTTGATTTGTGTTATAGCTTCTTCGGTGAGTTTGTCTATAAAGGGGATACCTTTTGGGGTGACGACATCAACAAGTTGTGGTTCAGGTGTGGAAACTCTTTGAGTTTCAGGCGCAGAATCATCAATATCAGCTAATCGTTCATACTCGCGCTGAGTTTTTATATCACTGGATAACTGTTGTATCCCTGCGCGTGTTTGTCCGGTCTCTGCTGCTATCTTTTCAAGCGTATCAAACAGCGGCGCCTTCTTTACTCGTTCTCGCTCAGGAATATCTCCGTATATCGCTGCTTCAGTTAACTTTTTCACATCTTTGGTCGCACTTGTTATCGGAGTAAACAGTTGTTCACTTGACACAGAAAAGTCAGTCTGCGCTTGTTGTCGTTGTTGTAGTTTATTCCGTACAGAGTCACGAATTGGTACAAATCTCCTGATTGCATCCAGTCGTTCACGAGCCAATCGGGTTGTTAATGCTTCATTGACCATTATTTAAAATCAGAAACAATTTTTCAATTGTAAAACAATTTTTCAATCCGACCTAACACGATCATGGAAGTGATCAATCCGAACCAGCCATCAATTTTTTATTCACTGATTTCAACAGTTTTGATCAAAAAATGCTAAAAAAAAAATTAAAATCTCTATGAGGGACGGTCACAATCAAATAATGATAAATGGTTGGTCAATCAAAATTGTTCATTTTCTTGAATTAACGCCCGTAGGTTTCTAACTTTAGAATTAACCTCCTTTTTCAATTCGTATTCGTACCCCAATTCTTTTCGTATTCGTTCTACGATGGTATACAACGGAGCGAACACACTTACGTCACTGGAAAATGCGAGAGAGTCCTTAATAGAATTCTGAATTCTTTTGATGAGCGCATACTTCTTTGGTAGCATGTATTTATTGTTGTTAACTCCGTATTCTATATCCTGAAAATCAGACATGATTTGATCAGGATTTAACCCATCTGATAGTTCAATATCCCAACCTTTCAATTTTGAAATCTCGGATAAAATGCTATTCATGTTTTCAGAATTCATTATTCTATAATAATGATATATTTCTAAATGAAAAATATGACGCATTAGACATAACTAAATCGAATTTTCTGTCCGGTCCCTTTTGAAATAGCCGATCGACAAACCCCCTCTGCAACATATCGTACTGAGGGTCTACAAATATTGAAATACTTGCCGGCTTCATATATTGATTTAAATACTTTTTCTTCGTTAGTTATCGTATTCAAAGATTTCACAGGTCTCGCTTTTTTCGAGTATTTCCCAGTCCCCCCTCGTTTGGTATTCTCACTATGTGTGATTGCTTGAAGATTTGATAAGGAATTGTTCTTCGGATTAGAATCAATATGATCAATAACAAAACCATCTTTGATCAATCCATGGAAACATTCATACACGAAACGATGATTGTAATATTTCTTCTTTCCAACAGTAAAGAACAAATACCCCATACCATTATCCCACCCAACTGGGTTCTTCAGTCTACGGTTTCTTACAACACCATCACTGGATGCTTCATAATTTGTACTCACAGGGTGCTGTCTGAATTCTTGGGTCATTCGTATACTATACTATTTGTCTAATTCAATGACTGATTCATTTGCAGGGATTCATTATACATAAATCTTTCATTTAGAGACTTGTTTTTAGTATAGCATGAAAGAGTTCAAGAGATTGACTTCGAAAAATGCTGAATTCAATGCTGATAAGGAGTTTAAGAGATTATTGAAAATCAGTCCTAGATTTAATCTCGATAGACCCAAAAAACGTAACAAACGTCCAAGAGACGGAAACATGAAAGAGTTTAAGAGATTATTAAAAATCAGTCCTAGATTTAATCTCGATAGACCCAAAAAACGTAACAAACGTCCAAGAGACGGAAACATGAAAGAGTTTAAGAGATTATTGAAAATCAGTCCTAGATTTAATCTCGATAGACCCAAAAAACGTAACAAACGTCCAAGAGACGGAAACATGAAAGAGTTTAAGAGATTATTAAAAATCAGTCCTAGATTTAATCTCGATAGACCCAAAAAACGTAACAAAATCAATCCTAGATTTAATCGCGATAATCCAAAAAAAACGTCCAAGAGAGATTACCCCTGGAAAGATGCTCAATTCAATCTCGATATAGTTTCTAATACACCAAAGAATACAATTCTTGATAAAGCCATGATTAGTAAAATCAGAGATTGTTTTAATGAATTCAAGCGTGATGGAGCATCTTATTGTTGGTCAACATTTCGAATTGATGGTGTTGTTGACGCTACCATGAATGATGAAAAAGCAGCAGTGATAATTTCACGTGTTGGGGAAAAACGGCATTTTTTCCGAATCAAATTCATTATCGAAGTCGATGGCAAATGGATTATTAAGGATAAATTTGAACCAATCCTCAAGAATAAAAAAGCTGTCATTGTGAGTAGAGATTCCAAACCAGGGATTCTAACCGGCATTGATAAACCATACTACGAAAGATCTTATCCCGTAACAGCAATGGTTTATGGGATATATCCGTTAAATGATAAACCCGATATCGCAAAACTAGCTCCTATGAA
This sequence comes from Unio delphinus, assembly GCA_029339505.1. Classification (NCBI taxonomy): domain Eukaryota; kingdom Metazoa; phylum Mollusca; class Bivalvia; order Unionida; family Unionidae; genus Unio; species Unio delphinus. The sequence goes on from JAQISU010001239.1 coordinate 4,824,235, forward strand.
ATATTCGTCAGGGCTTAATTATGTAGCAGAACGAATAATAGAACACTTCACAAATGCATCCCGAGGAAATAAACTAACTGATCTGCGACGTAGGAAAATAACCGAGTGGGAACTGACAGTGAAACAGCACGGTGCAAAGATTTCTGATATAGCTAAATTAGAAACATCATTACGATTCCCAATAACCGTTATGACGATAACGGGAGAGGTTTTATACGAACCGAAATATAACAAAAATGGAGCACCAATACAGATTATTGATCATAACAAACACGCGTGGACACCTGCGGTAACAATATTTCCACGAGAACGAACCGTGAAATATATCCCTAAGGAATTCGTCGGGGATGTTTTCTATGAAGAGAAATTATTCGATGCTATTCATGCGTTGTGTAAGGATGATCCTGTGTCAGTGTGGTTACTTAGAAGTGATGAAGAATTCGATCAATTTGTAAAACCAAATGGTGAATTATATCGCATTGAAGAATTAGATAACAGAATGAGAAAAATCGCTAGTGATTTTTCACCGCAGAATTCCCATGAAAAACTACTCACGGATAGTTTTACTATTCCATCAGTGGTAGCTCACTTCGCAAGAGAAAAAAACTCATGGCGTCCAACACGAAGTGATTTTCTCGAGGATGTTAAATTGAGTTGCGTCGATTTGGTCATGGAGGACTGTGGAATACAAAATACCATCGTGACGGTATGATTTCAATTGATATATCCGCGTGTTATCCCGGAAGTTTTCTCGGGTATGGGGAATGCGCTGAGTACTTCAAACGATTTGGACACCCCACGCATGAAATGACTCGTGTTGCGATTAATGGACCATTGCCTGATTTTGACTTAACCGGATTCGCTCGTGTGATATCATTTGAATTAGCTACAGGGTTACATCCGTGTAGTTATGTTTGGCTCGGTAGACACCTATCTGAAAAACACTGGATGCCAATAGTGCTATTGAGATATATGATTGATTGTGGTATGCTAATATCGTTGATTGTTTCCGTGGCTATTATATGCTATCGAGCTCAGAAAGAAGTTTGGCTACCACAACCCAATCTATATAGAATAATCAACGAACTACGAAAACAGTTTCCAGATTTCAGTGAAGAAGAAATCATAAATTGGTCTAAGAAGTTATTTGAAATTAAAAAAGAACAAACAAAAGATCTCGGAAGAAGAATAATCGGTAAATTTACCCAGGGTGGACGATACGATAACGCGAAATACTCTTCGCGGTTGATCATAGATGTCGCTGAATACGATTTTATTGTAGCGGATTTAATGAAACAGGGAAAACTTGTATCCCGTAAGGATGCTTTTCTATCCAATGGTGAGAAATTAGGTACGGTTGTTACCTACTGTGATGGATATAATTCCCAGTACACACATTTGAGAAGTTCAATGCTAGCCTATGCTTCTATTAATCTATTTTCGATGATAAATAGATTTCCTAATACCGCGGTTAGAGTGGCCACTGATTCGATGTATATACACAATAAGTACAAATCAGCTGTAGCGGCATTCACAGATCCCGAAGAAAATTGGGGGCGTTGGCGATTTAAAAAGGAGATGCTACATGAGTATTGTGAATCCGCAGACGTTGCCATGGATGATAAATATCTTTGTTGTAACCGTATTGAAATTCAATCAGAATTTTCTAATGCACCACCGGTATCTGATCCAGTATGTAGATATAAGACAGTTTATTTAAACGGTTGTGGTGGGTCAGGAAAGACAACTCGTGCAATTGAATTATTTCGTCGTGGTGGAAATACTTGTATTTCTACTAACATGATTGTGCTAACACCGACTCACAGACTCGCCAGAGAGATGATACAACGAGGGGTAAATGCTTGCACTTATCACAGCTTCTTTCGATGGAAGGGTGACAAATGGACTCCTGATCGAATGGGTGATAAATTCATTCCTGAAATCATAATCTGGGATGAAATATGCACAGTGTCATTAGATGTATTAAAAACATTTCTTGAGTGGTTGTTAACCAAAAACACAAAAGTCGTCATGTGCGGGGATCAAGGCCAACCACCACCATTTGTCGGTGCATCTCCACATGAATGGCTAAAGGGTTTTGTAGACTACTATGAAGAAATCACCACTGATTATAGATCACTTGATGAACGATTACGCGAGTTCAAAGCGCTAATTAGATTACAACCGGATAGAATCCAATGCGAAATAGCGCGTGAAGTGATTTCAGAAACCCCAATGAATGATTTCTGGGAAGCGTGGAGACCAAACGATTTGATCATTGCAAGTAGAAAAATAGTCAGGGATACACTTCAGATGAAGTTATTTGAATTGCATAAAGAAAAATTTGCAACGCTTCCAGTACCCCTTTGTTATAGGCCATCGGATACACGAAAACAAAATATTGAAGTTGATATTCCAGGACAGAATGAAAAACAAATTCTGGTATTAAATGATATTGTGCTGGTTGATATCAATGTCGTTGAAGATGCATTGCGTGCTAATAAATCCCCGTGGACGCTAGGATACGCAGCAACAATACACTCTTCACAGGGATTGACTATATCGGATACAATTGTTTGGATGGTAGATAATCGCATCGAATGGTCGAATTTAGTCTATCTCGCAGTATCCAGAGTACGAAACATAAATCAACTTCGAAGAATTGTTTTCGATGATAATGACACCACAATAAATGATATTGATGTTAGCATCATTAATAAAAAACTCTCCGGTTACAAACAACAGGACAAAAAAAAACAACGAGAATTTGATATTGATGCTGAACTAATAATCACTTTGAAGAAACAACAGAATAATCACTGCGCGAGTTGCAATTGTATAATGCGTTGGCAGTATTCGGATAAGGGTCCTCGCCAATTCACCGTAGACAGAAAAAATAACAATCTCGGTCATGTCAGAAATAATGTGATGTTGACTTGTCTTGAGTGCAATAGACGCAACGGTGCTAGTTAAGACCATGCGGTGGCAATTGAGTATCCTCGGGAATTACCTGTAGTTGTTGTCGAGTAAATCCACGTTGAGGGGCAGTTGAATCCAGTTTATAGACTGGAGGTCTACCAGTTGATCGTGTTATACTAGATATCTTGTGTGCAGTAACACTCCAAATAGGATCAGTAGCCCTTTTTCTACCCCCTTCAAGCTCTCCTGGTTCGTATAAGTACCTCACAATGACATTACTACCAAGAATTGGTTGGGAAACGCTAGCGTTTCTAGGGAAATCTTTTTGTGGTTGTACGGGTATTGACTTCTTTTTAATCGCGTTGATAGGTTTCATGTTGATTGTTCTAGTAATCTCGTTATTCAGTGCAGTAATCACAGATGGTAATCTTTTAACCCATTCACTGGATCGCTTTTCTTGAATGAATTCTTTTGCGTATTGATATCCAAATAACCGCTCAGCAATCGTCCGATTAAATCGTTCTACAATGGCCTGATCGCGATGTAGCGCAGTATGCCCTCGTCGTATGGTGACATTATGATGTTTCATTGTAGATAACACTGCACCCTGAAATTCCTTGCCAGGATCAACCTGCAATAGATTTGGCCAGTGCAGAGGACCTCGTCGATAAATCCTTTCAAATGCAGAAGCGACTTCAGTGGCTGATTTTGTTTTTAACGGTTCTGCTTCTTTGTATCGACTTGCAATATCAACTACGGTTAAAGCGTATTTGTAACCACGATCATGTGGCAAAAATAATATATCAGCCTGATGAACTTCATTAGGAGCGGTCACATCAAAATGCGAGAATTGAATTTGTTTAGGCGGTGGTAGATAAATTTGCCATATAGCCTGTTTGGATAACCAATGAGCCGCAGTGGTTTTTTTCACTTTTGCAGCTCTAGCGAGTTTATTGATTGCAGCGTTACCCCTCCAGTATCCCCTCGGAGAATAATAAATTGATTCCATATTATTAATTACCGGCACCTAACATCAATTTACTTTTCATAGCCGATTTTATCAAAAATGAAGCCAATTTTTCTTTGAAGGATTTATCAGGAATAGCATTTAACGCATGAATTAATTTCACATCTGCTAGATGCCTGTGTTGCAGATTGCTGCTTTTATAAGCAACATCATGAAGGTGACAGGCCTTATCAATGGCGTTTATTGGTTCTTCACCGGGGTTGGGTTGATTTTGATTATTGAGTCTGATATCAAGTCTGGTTCCCGGTCCACAGTAGCTATATCCTGGGAGGTGCTTTTCTCCGGGGTACTTTGCCCATGGGGTTCCAGGGAGTTTTGCTAATTTGGCTGCGATATCACCTCCTCGTTTTTTTTTAAATCAGATTTCATAGACACAAATCTAAATTTCTTTGTACCACATTGCACGCATTTACCAGAAAGCGCTGATCGGTTATTTTTAGTTGTAACCGTCGTCACATCATCTGTGCCAGTACGCGTTTTACACTTCACACAATATAGATCCATAATTTATGTATAGAAATATGGATATAATTGATTTTTCAGCGACGAAAACAAGAGAACCAATTAAGCATCATGCAGCGCTACCAAACTCTATCCGGATGATTATAATCGGGCCATCTGGATCCGGTAAAACGCAATTGTTGCTCAATTTAATAATGAGATGGATGAAGTGGGATAAGTTGTATTTAATTGCCCCTAGCGTAGATGATCAACGATGTTATGAAGTGCTAAAAGATTTTAACGACAGCGCGGTAGAAAAATCCGGAGAGGGTATTATTGAGTTTATAACCGATATCGATGAAGCACCGAGCATTGATGATATTGATGGAGATATTAACAATTTAGTCGTATACGACGATATAATGTTAGATAAACAAAAAAATCCTGCTAGGATCTTTTCCAGAGGCAGGCATAAAAACACTGACGTGATATATGTCACTCAACGCTACACTCAGGTTCCAAAAGTCATCAGAGATAACTGTAATTTATTGTCTGTATTCAACGGAGTTGATACTCATACGCTACGAAATATTTGGCAGACATGGTGTTCTGATATGGACTTCAATCAATTTCGAGATTTCTTTAGTTATGCTCAGTCGACTCCGCACGGATTCGCAACAATAAATCTACATGATCCTCGGACACGATATCGTATCGGACTGGATCAAATATTCGGTTAAAATCGTAAAAGAATTATTAACCCAGAACTGAAATCACTAAGCAGCAGAGAGGGTGGATGACAACAAGTTGCGACCAAAATTAATTAAAAAATCGTTTTCATTTTTTTAGTTAAAATGATTTCGTAGGGAGATTTCAATAAATTTTTTGTCTGAAAACGTTGTAGGGTTTGCCCCTGAGACATTTTTTTTGGTTAAAATGAGATCGTAGGAAGGCTCGTTTTAATGATTCAATCAAAATTTTGTCTGAAAACGTTGTAGGATTCACCCTCTCTGCTGCTCGAGAAATGTTTGTAATACATCTAATGACACTGTGCATATTTCATCCCAAATTATGATTTCAGGAATGAATTTATCACCCATACGCTCAGGAGTCCATTTGTCACCCTTCCATCGAAAGAAACTATGGTAAGTACAGGCATTTACCCCTCGCTGTATCATCTCTCTGGCGAGTCTGTGAGTCGGTGTTAGCACAATCATGGTTGACCGACGAAAGAATTCAATTGCACGAGTTGTCTTTCCTGACCCACCACAACCGTTTAAATAAACTGTCTTGTATCTACATACTGGATCAGATACCGGTGGTGCATTAGAAAATTCTGATTGAATTTCAATACGGTTACAACAAAGATATTTATCATCCATGGCAACGTCTGCGGATTCACAATACTCATGTAGCATCTCCTTTTTAAATCGCCAACGCCCCCAATTTTCTTCGGGATCTGTGAATTTAGCTACAGCTGATTTGTACTTATTGTGTATATACATCGAATCAGTGGCCACTCTAACCGCGGTATAAGGAAATCTATTTATCATCGAAAATAGATTAATATAAGCATAGGCTAGCATAGATGATCTTAAATGTGTATACTGGGAATTATATCCATCACAGTAGGTAACAACCGTACCTAATTTCTCACCATTGGATAGAAAAGCATCCTTACGGGATACAAGTTTTCCCTGTTTCATTAAATCCGTTACAATAAAATCGTATTCAGCGACGTCTATGATCAACCGCGAAGAATATTTTGCGTTGTCGTATCTTCCACCCTGGGTAAATTTACCGATTATTCTTCGTCCAAAATCTTTTGCTTGTTCTTTTTTAATTTCAAATAACTTCTTAGACCGATTCATGATTTGTTCTTCATTGAAATCAGGGAATTGTTTTCGCTGTTCGCTGATTATTCTATCTAGATCGGGTTGTGGTAGCCAAACTTCTTTCTGAGCTCGATAGCATATAATAGCCTCGGAAACAATCAACGATATTAGCATACCACAATCAATCATATATCTCAATAGCACTATTGGCATCCAGGCCTTTTCAGATAGGTGTCTACCGAGCCAAACATAACTACACGGATGTAATCCTGACGCTAATTCAAATGATATCACACGAGCGAATCCGGTTAAATCAAAATCAGGCAATGGTCCATTAATCGCAACACGAGTCATTTCATGCGTGGGGTGTCCAAATCGTTTGAAGTACTCAGCACATTCCCCATACCCGAGAAAACTTCCGGGATAACACGCGGATATATCAATTGAAATCATACCATCACGTGAATATTTCGTATTCCACAGTCCTCCATGACCAAATTCGATGCAACTCAATTTAACATCCTCGAGAAAATCACTTCGTGTTGGACGCCATGAGTTTTTTTCTCTTGCGAAGTGAGCTACCACTGATGGAATAGTAAAACTATCCGTGAGTAGTTTTTCATGGAAACTCTCCGGTGAAAAATCACTAGCGATTTTTCTCATTCTGTTATCTAATTCTTCAACGCGATATAATTCACCATTTGGTCTTACAAATTGATCGAATCCTATTTCGGGATCTTCATCACTTCTAAGTAACCACACTGACACAGGATCATCTTTACACAACGCATGAATAGCATCGAATAATTTCTCTTCATAGAAAACATCCCCGAGGAACTCCTTAGGGATATATCTCACGGTTCGTTCTCGTGGAAATACTGTTACCGCAGGTGTCCACGCGTGTTTGTTATGATCAATAATCTGTATTGGCGCTCCATTTTTGTTTTATTTCGGTTCGTATAAAACCTCTCCGGTTATCGTCATAACGGTTATTGGAAATCTTAATGATGTTTCTAATTTAGCTATATCAGAAATCATTGCACCATGCTGTTTCACTGTCAGTTCCCATTCGGTTATTTTCCTACGTCGCAGATCAGTTAGTTTATTTCCTCGGGATGCATTTGTGAAGTGTTCCATTACCCGTGTTGCCACGCAATTCAGTGAACTAGAATATTTCATAGGAGCTAGTTTTGCGATATCGGGTTTATCATTTAACGGATATATCCCATAAACCATTGCTGTTACGGGATAAGATCTTTCGTAGTATGGTTTGTCAATGCCGGTTAGAATTCCTGGTTTGGAATCTCTACTTACAATGACAGCTTTTTTATTCTTGAGAATTGGTTCAAATTTATCCCTAATAATCCATTTGCCATCGACTTCAATAATGAATTTGATTCGGAAAAAATACTTTTTTTCCCCAACACGTGAAATTATCACTGCTGCTTTTTCATCAGTCATGGTAGCATCAACAACACCATCAATTCGAAATGTTGACCAACAATAAGATGCTCCATCACGCTTGAATTCATTAAAACAGTCTCTGATTTTACTAATCATGGCTTTATCAAGAATTGTATTCTTTGGTGTATTAGAAACTATATCGAGATTGAATTGAGCATCTTTCCAGGGTAATCTCTTGGACGTTTTTTTTGGGTTTATCGAGATTAAATTTAGGATTAATTTTTAATAATCTCTTAAACTCTTTCATGTTTCCGTCTATTAAACGTTTTTTTGGTTTATCGAGATTAAATTTAGGATTAATTTTGTTACGTTTTTTGGGTTTATCGAGATTAAATTTAGGATTAATTTTTAATAATCTCTTAAACTCTTTCATGTTTCCGTCTCTTGGACGTTTTTTGGGTTTATCGAGATGAAATTTAGGATTAATTTTTAATAATCTCTTAAACTCTTTCATGTTTCCGTCTCTTGGACGTTTTTTGGGTTTATCGAGATTAAATTTAGGATTAATTTTTAATTATCTCTTAAACTCTTTCATGTTTCCGTCTCTTGGACGTTTTTTGGGTTTATCGAGATTAAATTTAGGATTAATTTTTAATAATCTCTTAAACTCTTTCATGTTTCCGTCTCTTGGACGTTTGAGATTAATTTTGTTACGTTTTTTGGGTTTATCGAGATTAAATTTAGGATTAATTTTTAATAATCTCTTAAACTCTTTCATGTTTCCGTCTCTTGGACGTTTTTTTGGTTTATCGAGATTAAATTTAGGATTAATTTTCAATAATCTTTTAAACTCCTTATCAGCATTGAATTCAGCATTTTTCGAAGGCGTTCTCCTTAATTCCCTCATGCTATAATTAAAACAAGCATTTAAATGAAGGATTTATGTATAATGAATCACTGTAAGTGGCTTATGATTGGATCAATAACCCCGTGTAACAAATCATGCAGAAATGAGTTTTGTGGGTATCATATGCAAAGCTTTCGACGTGGAAGCCTTGGTCCGTTACCCTGTATTCGATGTGGGGTTGGGGTCAGGGGAAAATCTCAGTTGTGTTTGAATTGCGGTGGTAAGCGATACAGGGAGTTGAAGCGTTATTATGATAAAAGAATCAAAAATGGACAATCAATCAGAAATTATGACCCTGATAAAGTCTCTGACCCTGACACTGTCAGCGACAACGTCCCTGACAAAATCATAAGAACTCCTCAAGACTACATCGAAAGATTCTCCAGTGATGTAATCATTAAACCAAACAATGAATTAGACAAATAGTATTTAGTATACGAATGAACCAAGAATTCAGACAACACCCTGTGATCACAAATTATGAAGCATCCAGTGATGGTGTTGTAAGAAACCGCAGACTGAAGAAACCAGTTGGTTCTGATAATGGTATGGGGTATTTGAAGTTTGGCGCTGGAAAGAAATGTTATCTCAATCATCGTTTCGTATTTGAATGCTTTTATGGATTGATCGAGGATGATTTTGCTATTGATCATATCGATTCTAATCCAAAGAACAATTCTTTATCAAATCTGCAGGCTATCACACAAAGTGAGAATACCAAACGAGGAGAGACTGGAAAATGCAAAACGGTTGGGAAGAGACCTGTGAAATCTTTGAATACGATAACTAACGAAGAAAAAATATTTCAATCAATGAATGAAGCCGGTAGGCACTTCGATATTTGTAGAGCCTCAGTACGATATGTTGCAGAGGGGATTTATCGATCGGCTATTTCAAAAAGGACGGGACAAAAAGTTCAATTTAGTTATGTCTAATGCGTCATATTTTTCATTTAGAAATATATCATTATTATAGAATAATGAATTCTGAAAACATGAATAGCATTTTATCCGAGATTTCAAAATTGAAAAGTTGGGATATTGAACTATCAGATGGGTTAAATCCTGATCAAATCATGTCTGATTTTCAGGATATTGAGTACGGAGTTAACAACAATAAATATATGCTACCAAAGAAGTATGCGCTCATCAAGAGAATTCAGAATTCTATTCGGGACTCTCTCGCATTTTCCAGTGACGTAAGTGTGTTCGCTCCGTTGTATACCATCGTAGAACGAATACGAAAAGAATTGGGGTACGAATACGAATTGAAAAAGGAGGTTAATTCTAAAATTAGAAACCTACGGGCGTTAATTCAAGAAAATGAACAATTTTGATTGACCATTTATCATTATTTGATTGTGACCGTCCCTCATAGAGATTTTAATTTTTTTTTAGCATTTTTTGATTGATAATGTCAAAAACAGTGAAAATATTTCACACTGAATAAAAATTGATGGACGGTTCAGATTGATCAATAAAAACAACAATGTGGAAAGTGTGGTATTAATTATTTTTATAAGGATTTCCACACTTTCCACATACCTGATAGAAGGTGTCTCACGATGACATAACACTTCCACGGTGGTATTAAAACTCATCCGACATGTCATAAAATGTTGAAAGTGTGATATTAATTATTTTTATAGCAATTATGACACTTTCAACATCAATGATAACGCCCTTAACACTTCCACGATGGTGTTAGGTCGGATTGAAAAATTGTTTTGCAATTGAAACATTGTTTCTGATTTCAAATAATGGTCAATGAAGCATTAACAACCCGATTGGCTCGTGAACGACTGGATGCAATTAAGAGATTTGTACCAATTCGTGACTCTGTACGGAATAAACTACAACAACGACAGAGTCTTCAGACTGATTTTGCTGCGGGATCTAAAGAATTGTTTAAACCAGTAACCACAGCAACGAAGGAGATAGAGCGTGCTATACTGGGAAATGATCCCGAGACGGGGAAATATGTTATCGGTGAACTCGAAAAAATAGCAGCGAAAACTGAACAAACAAAAAAGGCTGTACAAAAAATAGAATCAAAAAGAACAGTAGATGATTTACGCGTGAGATTTAACGAGGAAGGGTTAGCAACAATTGATAAGACTGATCCAACAGAAATTCCTGCGCTTGTTGCTAAGACTTATGAAAACAGAAAAAAAATGTTGAAACCAGAACATCATAAGTATGTTAGAAGTATAACTCACTGGGCTGATATATTCTATAAAATCAAAACTAAAACAAGTCAAATTGATACCGATAATGCATCATACATTGTATATATCAAGATGGTGGGTAACGTGTATAAAAAATATGAAGAACTAAACAACAAAAACCACCAAAATTGCAAGGGCGGCGACAGCAACCTGCAAAGAAAATATCTTTTTCACCTAAAAAACAACAACAACTACCACTTGATGATGATGATATTCTTGATTATTTACAAAAAGCCGATTTAGACGAAATGGAAAAAATGGATGTAGCAATGGGTTATAGCGGAAGTGGATTAAGAGATTCCAGTGTTTCATGTCCTGGTAGTGTTCTCAGTGATATATCACGATTAGAGATTCTTGTAGGAGGGTTCCGAGCTGGAAATAACTCTCCAGAAATAATTAATGAAGCAGCTGATATCTGTAGACGATTATTTCAGGGTGGTATCATGGATATCAGCACATATCGAGATTTCATTGGCGAGTTAGTGGAAAGTGGGTATCATAGTGACTGAATTGAAAAATCTGATGACGAAGTCATTCGATTAGATAAATAAGAATTGAAAAATTGTTTCTGATTTAAAATAATGATCATACACTACAATCATGATAAACCAACCCTCGTCTATGTAGTTAATTCACGGTTTCCAGTTTATAGAGCATACTATGGAGATGGTTTAGGTAATACCATTGCAGGGTTATTTGCGAGAATGGCTCCAAAAGTGATGCCGTTAGCTAAACAATTATCAATGAAAGCCATTGATGTTATTCGTGATAAGGGTATTGGTGCTGTTGGAGATCTTGCTGGAAAAGCGTTTTCAGCCGCGAAGAATAAAATAACATCATTAGTGAGACGAAAAAAGAAACCGGTACCATTGCCATCTACAGCAGAAATGCCTGCAAGTGTTAGTAAAATAATAAATAACGCAGTAGATGAAAAACTAGCATCATTGGTGACTCCCTTGATAAATCAAGGGGACCAAAATAACATGATAGCAAACATGATAGCGGGAAGTGGCTTTAAAAAACCACGACGATGAAATGGAAAATCGCGATTTAGACTCTGATAAATAGAATAAAATGTTCAAAAGGTCACCTGATCCAGCATTTGATATGGATGCCCCAGTTGGCAAGAATGATTCTGTACGCGATTTTCAATTTTATTCTTATCATGCAGTACAACCAGATCTCCGATCGCGAATTGAACTTCAGGTTCATGATACCAGTAAATATTTTCTACCGTGTGAGGCATTTATTGAAGTAGAAGGAGAACTTGTAACAAATGTTGCAGCTGATACCCCATATGCAGATAACGCAAATGTCCGAGTTGGTTTTGTTAATAACGGAATAATGGCGTTATTTGAAAGCGCTAGATATCTCATTGATGGAAAAGAAATTGAATCCATTGACCGTGAAGTTGATGTTGCAACAACAATAATCGGGTTAGCGAGATATTATGATGATTATACAAGGTCGGCTGGTCCATCTATGATGTTTGCAAAGGATACCTCTGATAACGCTGATCACCTTCCATACATTAAAGTGTTAACAGCAAGAGATAATGCAGAAGCCGATCAACAGGAAGCAGCTAATCCAGAACGTCGAACTAGACCCGGAGCTGCGTTTGATATTCTCGGAGGCGTTAATGGTAATCTCAATTTAGGATTTGCAACACGTGTAGCAACGTTGCATGGGCAGCATCGACGATTTTCATGTGCGATTCCACTGCATCATATATTTGGATTCTGTAGAAACGTCCGAAAAGTTATTTATGGAGCGAAGCATATAGTAGCACTTGTACGAAAGGGTACTGATGATGATGCAATCTGGCGTAATGCTGGGGTTGCTGCCGGTAAAGTTATTTTAACAAAACTATGATTATGGATGCCAGTGTTAACTCCATCAATCACAGAAGAACAGCGACTACTATCATTTATGGATCAAGGAGGAAAGTCGTTGTTGAGTTGGTTATCAGTGACCACGGATATTAAACAAGACAGTGTTGATGGTACATTCACATGGCACCTGGCATCAAAACAAGGGGTTTCAGCACCACGTCATATATTTGTAGCGTTACAGAATGATGCGCGAGTTGGTAATCAAGAACGAAGTCATATGATATTTGAGCAGTTAGGTGTTAATGAAGTCTCGCTGAGAATAAACGGACAGCAGGAACCATCCGAGGATATACAACTTGATTACGGTCAAAATCATATTGCACGTGTCTATCATAACCTGTTGTCATTTATGGCACGTGATCTAAATGTGGATACTGGTTTGCAAATATCACAATTGGATTTTAAAAGCCTCTATCCGATTTATTACTTTTCACTGGAACATCTCGATTTGATGAGACAATCTGTCGTTGATATACACTTTAGAGCCCGTGTAGAGCGTCCGAGAGGTCCCCCAATTGGTGGGGTACCTCCTATCCTTATCCCGAATTATAGAGCGGTTGCTGTCATTCTCAGTGATAAATCAATGCTACTTGAAGGTGTTGGAGGAAGAATAAGAGTGGTAGATGCACCAGTGGAAAATATGTAAACGTTTCATTGAAATTGTAAACGATTTAGAATCAATCAATTATGTATAATGTCATATAGTAATATTAGTGTTGCGTTAACTCCCGGTCAATTAAAAAAATTGCAATCGGAATCAGCTAAAAAATGTGGAACCACAATCACGTTGAAACCCAACCAAATGACTGGTGGTGCAAATAAACTATCGCTGACAACTCGTCAGGTGAAACATTTCAATGATGCACTAGTAGCAAAAAAGGGTGTTCAGATTACTCTTTCTGCGGCTGCTATAAAAAATATGATTAAAACAGGCGGTATATTCCCGTTGTTAGCTGCGATACCAGCATTGATTGCAGCAGCAGCCCCAGCGGTGGCTAAAGCGGCAGCGTTAGGAGCCGTTGGTACTGCAGCAGGAATGGCACTAAAGAAGGCAACTGGGAAAGGATATAAAAAAAAGGGAAAGGGTCTAAGACTACCAGGAACCCCGTATTCGTGGTACAGCGGAAAGGGTCTAAGATTAGGACCGGTTTATTAACTCAAAAATCTTCGATGGTTCCCATGTCCAATTTTGATTTAATGGATGCTGCTAAAAAACTAGCGATTAAAAACTTCAGAGGTGTCTTTATGAAGGATCAATTACCACATCAACCAAACAGCGTTGAAACCGGAATCATTAATTTAGATAACAGCACCGGACCTGGTACTCACTGGGTTGCATACGCTATTGATCCACGTGGGATTGTCTATTTTGATTCATATGGATTAGCCCCGCCAAAAGAATTTATGCGTTATAGAAAAAATTTTCAATGAAGACTTGGTATTCTACGCTACCAACACAACAAATCAATGACCCACCAATATGCGGCAGCGAAGTATTAAATGTCCTTGATGCTATTTCAGCATCTAGAAAACCACCACATGTTGTCGTGAATGAATACACTAGTAATCGCTTTTTAGAGAGAAGTGTATAAAATAATATGATCGATATTTGGGGGAGATCTTTGAAACCCAAACCCGATGACACTGCAACCGGTGATGTAAAAAAACTAATCAAAGATGAAATAGCTGAGACGTTAAATTTAACAAGTGTTGACCCGAATGAAATAGTTGTGTTTCAAGACAAACAGGGTAAATTGAAAACCAGTGATGTGTCGTTGGATGACATTTTGATACGGCAGCGCGACGCCGCTGAAAACTCTATTGCGCTATATTCCAACAGTGGACAACTTAAACCAGGCGCACTTGTGTCTACAATCACCGACGCGATTGCCGCCCACAAACGTGAGCTGGATGATTATATACGAAATTATAGTACTTTTCGCAAAAATATCGTACATAAATTCTTTGGAACCCCGCTTGTGGTTGGTATGACTCTCGCTGAAATCAGTGAGTTTATCATCAAGCACACTCACAATGCCTACATCGCTAATAGTTTCTTTGGTGTCCCGGCTACATCTACAATGACTCTCAAGGATATTAAAAAATCCATCGATGAGACGAAAACCTTCATCGAAGCCATCAAAGGTGATTTTTCGAGGATGATAACAATCATTGAAAAAACAAAAATTCCTCATGAGAAAACCAACAACGTAGTATACACAATCCAACACGGATCATTTGCGTGGACACCTACAAACAACAAATTAGATATCACTGCAACCGTTAAAGGTATTTATCGATTAACACTGGTGACAACGGCTCAATTTAATATTTCATCGTCGAGTTCATCCGGGGTCAACAATACGATTTCAACGATCATCGACAAGGATACAACTGAAAAGTTAACGATAACATCTACTGATAAAAATTTGGTTACAACTTCGGTATCATGGTATGTGGAATTCGTAGCGGATTTAAGTAAATAACTAAATTGAAAGGAAAATCCTTCGGATTTCACAATTGAAAACGCTAGCGTTTTTAAAATAAAAATGATTTCATCAACGCAATGTCGCTATTATCAGGTCAGAGAATTTCAGACTAGACTCAAAACCCTCACTGAGGAGTATCAAATAAAAATAAAAAAATACCGACGAAGAATCACCGCAATTGATATTACTATGTACTCGGTGTCAAGCGTTCTCGCTGGCGCCGGAATAATACTTGCATCGGTTACAATGATTGCCCCGGTCGTAGTTCCAATTTGCATTTCTGCGGTGGCTACAATCGGGGGTATATCAACCGGGATAGCAAAAAAGATATCATCATGCAGCCAGAGTAAACTGCAGAATTACTTACTTCAATTTCATATTGCATCAACCGCATATTCGCAGTTATCCCTGATGATATCGTCGTCACTCGATAATACGATTATATCAGATAGTGAATTCTCAGCGATGGTCAGTATTTTTGATTCCGCGATATCGAAATTAGAGCGACAACATGAATATAATAACAATGACAACACCGATGGAATTAGAAAACACGAACCCAAAAACCAGAATGATCTCAATAACCTCAACCATACCAAATTGTGAGTTCTCAGTGATGGTCAGTATTTATGATTCCGCGGTGTCAAAATTAGAGCGACAACAACAGTATAGCAACGATGACAACACCGATGGAATTACTTCAACAAATAGTGGAGAACACGAACCCAGTACAAACAAGTATGATATCAATAACATCAACGGAACCCGATTTTAGTGTGAATTTCCCTAGCCCAGTCCCCCTGAAGGAGATAGCGCTAGCAAAATTACGAGTATACCACAGTTGGCCTAATATCAGATCAAAATCATTTGGTGGTCAACAACCGAATAATTCACTGGTGTTCTCGTATAAGAATAAAGACGACGGTACCCCAGACTGGAACGTCGTTTCGATACCAACAGGGTCATACCAAATCGAACAAATCAATAATGAATTCGCGCGTAGAATAAAATCGATTACTGGAACAGAATCGAAAATCGCTATAACAGTTCATGAGCCGACGCTATCATCCGCAATTGAGATAAGCACAGAAGGATACGTCGTAGATATCTATCAAAGTTCTATTAGAACAGTACTAGGATGGCCTGAATTACCACCAGGGGGGAAAACTGTTGATTTACCAGAACCACAAAAAACTGATTATATCACCGACAGAATAAAACCTGATAATCCAATAAAGAGTTATAAAGATCACCAATTCACTATAGATTTTTTTGGTTTCGGATACCGATCAACTGGAAGAGAGAAGCCAGAGGATAGAATAGAGGGATATCATTTTGCTAACGAACCTGAAATCATTAAAAATTTCACAGCAATGAATAATGATTTATCGCTGTTGTTAATATCTCTTAAATCCGGCTCTCTCACCCGAGATGAATTTATCAGCGTCGTAGAAACATGCAATAAAATTATCGACGATATGGAAACATTTAACCTAAAAATTATTCAGGATATATTAGATGACGATAATCCCCTATCGAGAACAGAATTTGCAAAACAATATAATTTTCCCGTTAAAGATATTCCAACATTTAAACTACCGGGATATAACGTACCGGAACTAAAAAAACTTCTCAGTGACACCATCGATGTTGGTTTTAAAATAATTCATGATACATGGAAAAAAACAGCATCACAGGAAATAAAAATCCTCAAACATAATAATGATCCAGATGGTGGCGGTAGGCATATCGCTCCGTTCAACGTGAATATATCCTCAGTGATTGCGCTCAATTTAGTATGTGATGTTATCGAAGGAAGCTATCAAATTAATCTCGAACGATCAAATCAAGCTCAGCAAGGATATATTCTTTATTCGTTTGCACCAACAGCTCCTCCAGGACTTTTAATAATTGAGTCTCCGGTTAATCCTGTCTACATGCGATGCCATAATAATTCGTTAACGAGAATTAATTTCAAACTCACAGATCAGTCCAATAATCTAATTGATCTACAAGAAGAGGTGTTAGCAATTAGTCTGTTTGTGAGATCCTAAAGACTTGATCAAATCATTTATTATTTTTTGTTAACCTGTAGCAGCAGAGAGGGTGGATGACAACAAGTTGCGACCAAAATTAATTAAAAAATCGTAAAAGTCTCCGTTTTCATTTTTTTAGTTAAAATGAGATTTCGTAGGGAAGGCTCGTTAAAATTTCAATCAATTGTTTGTCTGAAAACGTTGTAGGGTTTGCCCCTGAGACATTTTTTTTGGTTAAAATGAGATCGTAGGAAGGCTCGTTTTAAGGATTCAATCAAAATTTTGTCTAAAAACGTTGTAGGGTTCACCCTTTCTGCTGCTCATCCACTAATCCGTTCATTCAAAAGAAACATTTATTTGTCAGTGGTATATTGTGTTTGTCCGATGCGAATCTAAACTCTCCTATAAGATACCGGCGTTCCAATAGCATACCATTGAAGAGAGCGAGATGAATTTGAACACATTTAGAAACGATCATGTTGTCAACTCTTTCGGTAACAAACAAGCCGTTTGCACGATCTGACCTTTCAACAATCACTTTGAGAACAGAGGAATCAGAGGTGATTTAAAAATGGTGTAATTATGACAATAGAGATAGTAATGCCACAAACAATTTCACACAAAAAATAAATAGTTATTGTTGTACTAAACAATACATCACTGAAAGCCATGATTTATAAACTTCAAAAAGTTTATTCTACTTGTATTTCTTTTCGCCACAGAAGGCTGTCCCAGGGCCATGTCAGGGTAACGTGTAAACTTTCCCACAGTACCTCATGCTGATGGTCTTAAACTTTTCGTATCCAAGCTTCGAGTCCAAGCCATTGCCATTCGCTGAAATCATTCCAGTTTAAAAGTTGTTGGTGTGAATATAGAATGAACACAAATTCTAGGTAAGTGTGACATGTAGACCAGGTGTAATTGGCATTCATCATATATCGCACGAATTGCATACCAGTTATATTCACCTCGCTCGCCATGGGGTTGACCAATATTCAGGAAGATTGTAAACATTGTGTTTTGTTTGCCAATGCCTCATTTGATTATTTGATGACATGGCGGATTTTTCTTCTGATTATACACATATAAATAACACAAAAAAAACTAAATATGTTCATAATGTAATTCTCTTAAATAGTTAAATGGGGCCCCGAGTGGCCGAGTGGTCTAAAGCGCTTTCCGTTACGGATCACTGCCGTCTCACCTCTGTCTGCGTTGGTTCGAGTCAAAGATTCGGCTAATTTAGTTATGTGAGAAAGCTTGCCAGTAGCTTCTCGTGGGTCGGTGGTTATTTCCGGGGGTTTTACTTGGGTTCTTCCTCCACCAATAATACTGGCCGCCATGTATAGCCTATCGTGTGCTAAAAAATGGCGTTAAACACTAAAAAAAAATAAAAATAATAAAAAATAAATAAAAAAGTTACATTTTGTGTTTACTTAAATGTCCTTTCCACATAACTGCCCACATCCACTTTTAATAGGTATGATTTGACTTGTGAATTCCTTTACAACTTGAAAAGGGTTTAGAACCCAACACTCCTTTACAGTAATATAATTCGTACTTGCCGTCACCCCTCCGGATTTCACCTCTAAACGTGTTTTGGCCTACACTCGTAAAACATAATAGCTGATCATTATATATTTGCACCCCCCCTCACCCCACCCCAAAAAAAAAAAAATGCAGGCGCCACTGGCCAACATACCATTAAAATGTGTTCATTTCCTATAACATCACACAAGCTCATCCAATGTTAAATCCTTATAATCGCCATACATGTCCATTTACCGCACAACGTTGACCCATAACTACCCATTCGCGGGGCCCCGAGTGGTCTAAAGCGATCTCCGTTACGGATCACTGCCATCTCACCTCTGTCTGCGTGGGTTCGAGTCTAAAATTTGGCTAATGTAGTTATGTGAGAAAGCTTGCCAGTAGCTTCTCGCGGGTCGGTGGTTCTTTCTGGGGATTTTCCCGGGTTCATCCTCCACCAATAATACTGGCCGCCACGTAGAGCCTATCGTGTGCTGAAAAATGGCGTTAAACCCTACAACAACCCATTCGCTATAACACTTTGTGCTTACATGAATGTAATGTTTCATCTATTAATCAATCTTCGTAAGACATGTAGTGTTGTCGATTACAGTCTAAACTTCTAATAGCGCGTGCCAGGCAACATTGAACTTCAGACTAAACATCCCATGTGTTAAATTGCAAAACCGGCATTCCACCATGTAATGTTAATTAAGATAACCGCTCTGTATGTCTACAATGATAGTTTATGATAATCGCCATACCAGCCAAACTAGTGGCCCCCATAACTACGCATTCACAATGCCACATTGAATTACGTTTCTACGAATCGGCCTCTGTAACATGGGTAGTCTTGCCGAGCTCAAAAAATAAACAGCTAATGATGTTGATCCAGATTTAGCATCACATGACGCTCTCAGAGTACAAGGTATAGGCGTTTTCTTTTACTTGCCATTGAATGATAACAGAGTAGAATCTGATTTGACAGTGCATCCTTTCACCACAGACATGGGGCTACAGTGATTGAAGATGTGCATTATCCAATATTTATTTATACAGTTATAATGTGCATGTACATATAACTCTCAGTCTAGCGGTTTCCTTATGTTATACATTTAAAGGAAACATCTGCATGCACTTTGAACCTGCTAGACCGACAGTTACATGTCAAACGTAATTGGCAAGTATATACAATATTTAAGTACACGATACATGTGCTCCGGTGCAAGATTTAACAGACTTGTCTGTATTTTCCGACGGAAATTCCATTATTAGTCGTTCTCATAATTTTGCCTTAAATGAAACTGAAAAGAGAAATAAATGAGAAGAATGTGACAGTGATAGGAGGTACGTACTCTCTTTGGCAGTAGCGTTAGTAATAGTAGTAATACTATTAGTAGTGATTATAGTTGTAGTATCAGGAGTGTCGGGAATATTTCGGGTAAATCAGGAGTTCAGCAGTGAAAAGAATTCCAACTATTTATCATAATTTACAAGTATAGACATCATTGGGGGAAGGTGTGGTGGTACTTAAGCCAGATAGTTTTACGTGTACAGACATGCAATTTGAGACTGCACTTCGACCAGATATAATTGTATAAATAACTAATGAGTGTACACGATATCAATGAGGAATTTATTTCGTGTGACAGTTTTACAAAAGGGTTGCTGTGTACATTTAAAAACCCGTTCAGTGTGTAGAGAAAAAGAGACGTAGTGAATACCTCTAGTAATATGTAATGTTACCTCTTCAACAGAGAAAGGTGCCAGTAAATAACAATAAATGGAATTTCAAACAATGAAGAGGTTAAGAGAGATTCACATGCATCCATATAAATTTAAAGTGTTGAATATGAAACATATCTGGCACAGGTTTCCAATAATTGATTTCAAAACCTATGTTTCAAATTTTGGTTTTGTGGAGAGTTTGGTAGATAATATAAATCTGTTCTTTATTGTAGGATATATATATATATATATATATATATATATATATATATATATATATATATATATATATATATATATATATATATATAAAGAAACATTCTGGAGGCATAACTGTAAATGTGCACGAGTCACGTTTTATAAATTCAAACATCATTGAAAGTACAAAACACATTTTAATATATATATTAACCGTATATGTATTTTTAACTGGATACGTATATATTTCACCAGACTAACCATACATTCACTCTGAGGAAAACACATGTAAAATGATAGAAAATGATAAAGCCAAATTACAATTGAAATAAAGAAATCTTCCATTTATACTTAAATGGGTGCTTAACGCATAGAGTAAATATCCTGATTGTACTATTACAATAGCTATATTTACTCAAATACTTCCTCAATTATTGAACACATGATTTAATAGTTTTCGATTGTAGTGCATAAAATATGTAACAGAAATTAATGAAATCGACAATTTAAGTAAAATCAAGTTCTTTCTTTCATTACAATACAGAGTGATAATTCAAGATACAAAATAATATCATATCACAAATCCAGACAGAGAGAGAGAGAGAGAGAGAGAGAGAGAGAGAGAGAGAGAGAGAGAGAGAGAGAGAGAGAGAGAGAGAGAGAGAGATTCATATATAAACAATGTTCAAAAACCTCTGATTATGTTATACAAACATAATTATTTGTTTCCTATATAATACAATTGGTTTTATGCGAATTTTTTTTCCTTGTTATGTTTTTGTATTTCTTGTTTCGGTTTTAATGCTTTGTGCTTATGTTTAGTGAAATCATCCAAGTCATGTATGCTTAACAAGAAACGCGGCTTTAGATATGACAAAGAAAGGTGCACAGGTGCATATGCATGTGATGAACATATGTTTTGTTGTCGGTATTGATCGGAATGTTTTCGCCTGAAAAGATGATTCTAACCCCAGGCATTTATGTTTCATTTTGTTTTGAATTGTATAGAACCATGAGCAGTCAAGTATAGTTCTTCAACAAAGACTTCTTAAAATGTAAAACCTGTTTGAAGATTAAATCAATGACTAGGCTTTGTCACTGAAGTCTCTTGTTTGCATTCTATCTAATTATTGTTTCATCTGCTTTGCTGAAACTTGTTAAGAGAAGAATTGTGTTTGTTTATTTGCTATGCTTTTATTGGAGCAAATTTTGTGGGTTATATCCACTGATAAAAAAAGAAAAATACTCTCACATCAATAGAGATAGAGCGTTTTGCTATCGAGGAAAAATAAACCCACACAAAACAACCAACAAATACCTTATATCCAAGTCAGGCCGAAAGAGGATTTAAAAGAAAAGTTTTATTTATGACTTGCGGCGTACCTAAATTATATGGCACCCGGGGCGGAACCTTCCTTTGACACCCCTATAAATAATTTTAAGAACTAAACATGCAGAAAATATATTATGTTTGCAAGTAGAATTTTAAACAGCAAAGTGCTGTCACGTGCAAATCGGAAATAACTTTGGTGGCGAATGTTTCATTTGGTTTGATAACTTGTACTGGTGTTGCAGCTCTCCCGATCCCCCCTTTCTGGATGTCACCCGTGGCAGACCACTCCGTTGCACGTCCCATATCGGTAGGCCACTGATCATGACGTGTTATGCCATTTTTTGTTTGTTAAATAACAAAATGTATCCATTGAGTGTGAGTGCTATTCTAGTACATTATCAACTTGTTACTCCATATTTGAAACAAAACCCAAAATGAAATAACGTATCTATGGCAACAAAAGCTCACTTCTAATTTCCTGGGTACTTTAAATATAGTATTAGCCAGTTAGTTGAAAAATGGTTGGAAATCAGATTCTTTGGCAGAATTACAGAAAACGCGCCATTTTTGTGTGTTTGCTATCCCGGTTTTGACAATAGTCGCCGTGTTCTTGTATTTTGACGTCAAGATATTTTAGACATCTTTAATTGAACCAATAAGCTTTTATGGTGCCATCTAAAGTGTTGATTTTTATTTTATATCTTACTCATGAGCAATATTTTTATATGAACTACTCATGAATCACTTGAAAAAGGACGCATTGCTCCAGGTTGCCAGAAAATATGAGTTCCCTGAGCTTAAGTTTTATTTAACGAAGCCAGAAGAAGAGAAGAAAAAAAGTGAAAAGTGAAAGGGAGAGATACGATAGGCAAATGAAAGTGCAAATGTAAAATGACAAAGAAGACAAGAAAATACAGATGCAGATTGAAAGAGAAAAGAAAAACGTGGAGTTCAGTTTATGTTAAGAAAAATAGAGCTAGCGAATAGAAAGCACACCCACCACCTTACACACAAGTTCAGGTTTTTATGTTACTGGAAGTATTATGTTAGTAAAAAACCGATACGGTGGCCTAAGAGCTAGAGCGTCATCCTTAGATGCGAGATGTCGCGGGTTCGAACTCTGGCCGAGATACCAAAGATATATATCTTAATCAACATTGAATAGTCTAAGAAGATGACAATCAATTATGACACATTTGGTTTGGCATGATGCATTTCAGATTATGTGGTGGAAAAGCTTGAGATATTGAGGTATTTAGGTAGCCTAAACTTTGTAATCAGTTTGAAATTAGATCTGGTAGAAAGTATATTAGAGGAAGTGAAGACATTCAGAAGATTTATTACACCAAAATATGTGAGAGTAGGAAGGTTGACGGAGACTCTTGACAATGTCATCAAAGTCAGGTGCTTTCTAGAAGACACATTGTATTGAACTGAGTGATCATTTGTGAAGTAGTGAGATAAAGAAAGCGGAAAAAATGATGAAAAAGGCATTGGAAGTAGAGGTGATAAAGATTATAGATACCTGAGCAAAGGAGAGAAAGAAACAAGACAACAGAAAGCAACACGACAAAATAAAGAAAAAAGAAGGAGTTAGAAAGACTGAATAACAACTAGATGACGGTATAGGAGAAATTTAGAACCATGGGAGATCCTGACTAGATGTAGAGACGGAAAATAAAAAAAGGAATCATTGAGAAAGTCAGGAAATTGTGGAAGAACTGAATAAAATAAGAAGAGGTCAAATGATGAAAAAGGTGTTGCAAGTATAGTTGTTTTTAATCGTTTGTATAATTGTTTGTGAAGTGTTTGTAATTGTATGTTGTATGTGTTATATAAGTCTATGTCTACATCCCAATATTTGGTCTCGATTGAGCTCAGCCCGGTGCACACCTGTTCCAACAATTCTTGCAACATTGTTACTAATCTTCAGTACCATGACGTCACCACACCTGTTCCATTTTTTTTGTTTGATTAGGATATTTTTACGTAGCTTTAACAATTTTTAGTCATATCGCTACGATGTCTGCAGTGATGCAGTTTATAGTGATGTCTACCACTGGGGCATATTGCTGCAGATATGCAGCATGATGTCCCACCCAGTCACATTATCCTGACACCAGGCCGACGAGACCTAACACTAACCTCTTAATCCTGAGTGCCAAGCAAGGCAGCTGTTAGTACCATTTCTGTAATTCTTTGGTATGACTCGGCCGGGGATCACACCCACGACCTACCGCTTCCGCGGCGGACGCTCTAACCACTAGGCCACCGGAGTGGTGATGTTCCATTCAATTTTTTGTTATACAACAACCCCACTTTCTCTTGTCTGAATACAAGCCCAATATTCCCTATGTTAACTCCCCATTGTCCGTATAAGTGCCCAGAGTGATCTGAAAAGTCTTGTCCGTATATATGCCCAAGGGAGGTATGTAATGTATCTTCACCTCGTCGGTACAGTGCCCCATACTAATACGGCTGTAAAATATATAGAAATCAGTGGTGTTATAAGTGGTAACATAAATGTGAAATCGCAATCATTAGCTTACAATCTCCATCAAACAATGGGCTCGGATTTCACATTTACATTAACACTGATAACATCATTTCCACACTTTTATGCAATATGGACCTTCGAATATTTAGTTTAATGACACGTCTGAAATAATTTAATACTACTAGTTTTTATTACTCAAATACTTCCTTAATTATTGAATACATTATTTCATAATTTTCGATTGTAGTGCTTAAAATATGTAACAGAAATTAATGAAATCGACTAGTTAAGTAAAAGTTCTTTCTTTCTTTACAATATAGAGTGATAAGTCAAGATACACAATATCATATCTCAAGTAGAGAGAGAGAGAGAGAGAGAGAGAGAGAGAGAGAGAGAGAGAGAGAGAGAGAGAGTCTTTATTTGTCTGTTGTATATTTTACATCACTCTATTACAAGATACTGCCTCCTCACACATTACATGTTTTATACTACATACAGTAGCTTTGTTACCTATATTTGAATTGTATATGCAAAACAGTACATATGTATACTACATAGGTTGGGCATATTTCCAATTTTATATTGTACATATAGTATGCGCCGTTCTTATGGTATAAGTATTTATCCTAAAATTAAAATGATTTTGAAAAGATGTATTTGTTGATCATTTGACAAACTTATTTCTTTATATGAAAAAAAGACATACTTTTAAATATAAAATTGTTATGAGATAAATGGACTTGAAAGATTGTATATATTTTCATAATTTACTGCATAACTCCTACAAATAAACTCTACTCAAGAGGAGATACAATTTTGCACGAATATTACACTGATTTCATTATTTCCAGCATTCATCACTTACTTCCATTTTAAAAAACTATGAAACGTTTCTTACTTATTGAACAAAAATGATGTAAATGTGTTTTTTTATATATCGGTTTACGTAGAAATCTTCCTTTAAAGTATGTGGAGACAATGTCTGAATTACATCAACGCTATCAGTATATTCCAAATACGCTAAGCCATTTTCATTAAAAATGTAATCTTTGTTCTTATGAAATTATATGTAAATGCACTGATGCATTGTAGTTAGAAAGACTCATGTACATTGTTCTTTGAAAGCAGTACGTAGAGGAGATTGTATCATTCTTGTATCATTCTTTTAATGATAATTTGCAATTGCAGCATCCAAAGAGAGGGCATTAATGGATCCAGGAGACAAAAGAGCATTACGTAGAAGCCGCGTGGCTTTAGTTGAGGACTTAGAACCCCAAAACGTTCTGGGCTACCTGGTAGAAGATGGAATTCTGACTGAAAATGATGTCGAATTGATATCTAATGGCAAAACGAGAACGGAAAGGTGTCATCTTCTTTTATCAATTCTTCCGAAGAGAGGTCCGTCTGCACACGGATCTTTCCAACGGGCTATGAGAGCGAAAAATATGTACCCTCATCTGGACACATTACTCAGATTCAACAGACAACTCTACACAAAGACGTAGCTTTTGTTAGAGCCCTTCTCGACGCTGCCCTGACATCCCTAAGGTGGCCGCTTTTGCGACAGCAGGGACCACGACTGCATTTAATGCTGATGTTGCGAGGAGTGGAAATATACCACCTGATTTAGTTATGTCGGCAATAGCGTGTGCGGATAGATTAATTATTTTCGCTGTCCTGTCATGTCTAGCATCATTGAACTTTTACTCTGGTGTACTGTCAGCGACAGCTTATTCTGACAACCCGTAACGTGGTTGTCTTTTTTTTTTAGCGTTATTGAGGTTGCGGATTTTGTCACTGACATGGTTTCTAGTTTTGCAATTTGCCCTGGAGTCAGAGTAATATTTATATCATGATATGACATTTATAATATGTACAGTCATCTAGTTGCGCATTAATGATTCTCATTCGTCTACTAACACCTTCAAGTAACATTGATTTATCGTTGAGTTCAACAGCAGTTGCTCTGTAATTAATAACAGCGGATTAACACGAGCTCAGAAGTGTATATCAACGACAGTCTGTCTGGTTAAATAAAGATATTGCAGTGAAATATAATAGCTGGATATATATATATATATATATATATATATATATATATATATATATATATATATATATATATATATATATATATATTCTTTTTTCTCTATATATTTTGTTACGTGCTTAGGCTCGAATAATCAGCAACATAGAAAGAAGTGAAAATAACAAGCTTGTAAAATTTAATAAATAATTTATTGAGTACAAATATTTTCATAAAAGAAAATATTTAAACCGGTTTTAGAGAATCAACTCCAAAAAGTAATCCAAAAAGAATTCACATTACTATTGCAAGAGTCCTGATAATAAAATGTCCTAATAGTTCCCGGTTCGAATCTTGACGATGTAATCCAATATGGACGACGATATCACGTGATGAAGTCAGTTTCAGTTATATAATAATCCAAATGAGCACAAATAATTTCCAGATAAATAATACAATAAATTCCTCTTGATCCCAAACAAATTGTAATGATTTACACTCAAACAATAAAACACATATCTTTGTATTACAAAGCCCAAACTAACTACTGAACTGTTCTCTCCCAAATAATAATTTAAATACTTGTTTTTACGTAAACAGGAAAGGGGTCACGACCTTCCAGAATCTCTCAGAACAATCTCACGTTCGCAATGTCACGTATACATTATGATCTAGAAAGATGTCCTTGGAAGCAACCAATCATTTTAAAAAAAGCTCTAATGTCCTTGGAATCAAGCAATAATTTTAGAAGCTTGTTTACCCTCTGAAGGAAGGTCAGAAAATGAGGTTAACATCTGGTGTTTACTTGTAAAGTATATAGGTCATCCATTTCTAGAAAATCTCTCCCAACTAACGAAGTTTTAATCCAAAATGTAGAATTTAAATCTAACAGACAGACAATCAAAATAAATATAAATGACTTATTTTAAATATGCGTAACAATAAATATTCTGGTCACGTCCGATAAATGTTATCAAACGATGATGTTTAAGTGCTACATGATTATTTTCAAAATTATTAAAAATATGCTCAGATGGTTCTTATTGATAATTTATCCTAAACAAAACTTCAAAAACAAAGAGTTGGTCAAATATCATATGACTCCGCTCTGTAGAATCTAAACGATTAGTAATTTGAAAGCAATAACAATATGTTGCAGTGCAGAATAACCTTGCTGTGATGCTATATGCCATGTAAATAAACCATAATTTCTGGTATGAACACTTTATGTGGTTGTTTTCAACCATGATTAACATCGATTTACTACCTTGATCTATAAAAGTGAGGACGTTTTATTCCTTAAGCAATCGATGAAGTCATTACCTGCATCCACAATGGAAATTTTGATTATATTACTTTACCAGCGTCATAAGAATAATGCTGATAATCATGTATCGATTTATTTTTAATAACCAGTGCATCCATATCTAATGCTGGGTGGGATACACGTCTGACCATTTTTTATAATTTCCATGATCTAAATCATGGTCGTTTTGACGTTGTCAAGAGAACACGAAAGCCACTTCCTGCTATTAGACTTGTATTTATATTTCTTTTCTGCTTCTGAACGCAGTGCGTCTACAGGCAAGGCTGCTAGTTTCGGATTTGCGGCTTGATTTATTACCTTACTAACATTTGCAGGCATCACTTCAGTGCTTGGTAATTGTACTGGCTGTGGTTTTCGTCGTATTAATCGTCCTACTCTATCTTTGATAGCCGTAAACGCTTTACCCGGCAATATTACTAAGTAGTCACTATGATAACCATCAACAGTTTCATCGATAAGAGATTGATAAACGCTAATGTCCGTTATGACACCTGTAAATAATCGTTGACACATATGAGCGGCTTTATTAATTATATCTGGAGAATTATTATCAGCTTGTTTTCCTACAATCAGAATTTCTTATCGTTGTACGTCATCGACAATATTGTTAGGACAGGCAATAAGACCACTTCCACAGTGCACGGACTACCACTTCCAGTAGGGCCAGGAAGATCATAATATTATTCGTTTGTTTCGTCTTTTGCTTTAAGTTCATCTACTTTTGCAGAAAACTTTAAAACTTCTGGATCATGCTTACAAATACTAACCGTTTTTTGACTAATTGTAAACATCATCTTGCTATAATTATCTCTGTACAGTCTTTGCTGTTCTGATAACACATTAGAATAATAATTAATATAATCGGCAGTATATTTAGCTCATTGACCATTATCCAAATCTTTAATTTTATCATGGAAAATTCCATTGTCTTGTGTTTTCTCACATCGATAAATCCTAAATAAAAATAAATTTGTTGTGTCGATTCGACTTGTTACTTTTAATTTTTATTAAAAAAAAATCAGCCGCCCAGTGTTGTATAGTGGAAATATATTTTCCATATATTGGTTCGACATTTTTTTCCCTATTTTTAGTCGTAACAACAAGATCTGGAAACTCATTTGGATCAGTTTTAGAGATTGCTTGAAAAGCATCTTCAGTAAATTTATTACGTAATTCTTTTGATTATTTCTTCATCAATTTGTTCTCTTAGTCGCAGGTTTTGCAGGTTGAGGCATTAGCCCAGGAAGATCTTGTAAAAGACTTGATGTTTCCTCAGTTGTTTCCAGCTATATTTTTCAAGTTGAAATAGAAGAGGTTTTGTTATTTCAGTAACAGGTTTGAATACTTGTTGAAAAGTTTCTGTCAAATCCACCGGAGATTCCTGATGTTCTTGTAATTTTCGCCTGACAGAATCACGGACTGGCATGAATTTAAGTGCTTCTAGTCTAGCTTCTAGATATTTATGATCTAATTTACAGCAGCAGAGAGATCATTACCTCGACAAGACGTCAACGGGTAAACACTCATGTACATATGTCTTAGAAAAATACCAAGACAACAGCACAGTATCAAAATTAATTAACCCCTGAAGAGACTGTTTTAGAGAGACTTTCGAGGAGACTCTCGATTAATTAGATTCTTTAGTTTGGTGTTATTGACGTTATCTTTTCGTTTATGTACGAAGCCTTAGTTTAACAATGGGACCTTATAAAAAGTTGGTCTGTTCGTCCCTCTGCTGCTAGGTGCGAATTTATATCACGAGGAAGAAGTTGAAAAAGCTTTAAGGAAAATGGATGATGCTATGACGACAGCTGAGACATATTCTGTGGTTGCACTGGCCGAACTGCATGGCGGTTTACTCGACCGAGTCCCGCAGCATCATGATCCAGACAGATTGTCTCCTCGCTGTCACCTAATCGCTGTCACTGCCTTCCCTTTGTCGGTCTAGGTTATTATATCCATGTATACTTTAGAAGAGATGATTCGTTGTTTACCTTCGGAGCTGCGAGAACACATTTTAAGAAACTTTGTGCAGATTCAAATGCCATACAAGCCCAATCACGTCCTCATTTATTCATTTATTTATTACTATAAAAAAATTCTAAATTGTTTTTTTGAACCCACAAGCTGGATTTTCTTGTGCAGTGCGGGAGTTGCACACGGCGAGTAGTAAGTATAGGAAAGTAGAATATTCTTATAAACTGTGTGTATGTTTGTGTTTCTTGTTTGTGTATTGAGTTGGCCTTAATGGGGCTTTTTTCCAACTCTTCAAACATTATTAATACTAAAAATGAAAGAAACATTAATACAAATTAACAGTTTATAAACAATTCTGTTTCATTAGCTGCGAAGTAAGCAAGCGCATGCGCCGGATTCGCAGCTTCTGATGGGTCTGAAAGTCCGCAAACCGAGGGGGATCTAAATTGAATTTTAATATTCTTCAGCCACTGTGTTAACGCCATGATAGTCTGAAAGTACCGATGGTGCAACTTGATGGATAGTAGTTTAAGTAAGAGATTATTCATATGCACTTTGGTTACTGATTGGTCTGGTTTTGATGGGTACGTCGGCTTTCTTTGATGTTGAACACTCAAACGAAAACGTGGCGAAACTTATTAATCGTTTTAGATAGAGGTGTTGTTTTAGTGTTGTTTGCTGCGTCGGTTTTGTCTGATGGTATTCACTTGGTCAAAAGTACTGTGTAAATATCGAACTTGCCAGGCCTGATTTGTACTCGTACAGGTGTTGTTTTAAACATTAATGTGAGCGCCTTTTGCGTCGGCATAGTTTTATTCTGTTGTGGTCTTTATTTTGGGAATTTCGAGGTTAGACCATGCAATTAAACATTTGCTAATGTCTAAACTCTGAGAACATTCGAGTCCAACGAAATAAATGATAATACATTAGTTGCAGAGTAATGCACTATATGTCATCAGTTAAGATAAAGTACAAGTGTTTTGGCATGTGTTATAAGTCAGTTGCAAAAAAGAGCTACGGCGTTTTCCTTTGACATTACGCACATGCCATCTGTTATATTAGGAACGTTGTTTTTTAAAAGTATAGAATTGACCCTAATACCATAGTCAAAACTACGAAGCAAAGTTCAAAATAAAAAAGAGCGAAAGAAAGATGAAAGTGGCAATGAGTTTTCATCAATATAATTTTCTTCTATGTACATGTATGAATTTTACAACGACCATTTCATCATCATAGAAAGAGACACTGCAAGCTCTAACGCGCGCGTACTCATACGTGTGGTCATACCAGCTAAATCTGATTTGAGCCAAGTGTTTCTGCATCTTTTGGAAAAACGGTAACTCGTCTCTACGGAGACTTTTACTTCATTGTTCTCACCATCTTCTGCCCCTGCTTGTACTGCGGACTAAAAGATCACACTCCACGTTAAAAGTGCAAGATAAAGCATGAATGCTTCAAAGTTGCCTGGGTGTGCCCAATATAAAAGAACTAATACTATTTAGTTCTCTGACAGAATTTCGTCGTCTTTTAGGACAGAATGATTCCTCTAGATCTGCATTCTTTCGTTTTTGCATATTTCACCAATGGATGTTTTTCCTCACGTCCGCTCTTTTAGTATAGTCGAGTCGACAAAGAATAAAATGCGTTAAATAACAAAGTGATGATTTCCTGAAGGTAATATTAATGCAGACGAAGTGAAGTATTTTCTGAATTTAAATTTGGTAACCATAAGTAAGATTTACTACGAAATGGCGAAAAAGCTATTAAAATATGATGAACGAATAAACAATAACAACGAACTGAAGGAAAGAGAGTGA
Source organism: Unio delphinus (assembly GCA_029339505.1). Taxonomy (NCBI): domain Eukaryota; kingdom Metazoa; phylum Mollusca; class Bivalvia; order Unionida; family Unionidae; genus Unio; species Unio delphinus. The sequence continues at coordinate 4,855,845 of JAQISU010001239.1, forward strand.
GAGAAAAGAATAAACAAACCTGTCAACATCGGGTGTTTTTCAATGACAACATCACTTGCATAAAAAACATCAACCGAAAAGCTACAACAACATTCACAGGCACATCCTTTCATTTCATAAGTGGAAATTTGGGAACGCAAGGCTAACCAGCATCACCTTTTCCTCTTTATGTTCATCGTCGTTGGCGTGGAGACATATTGGGTAGTAGATATATCGTCCAGAGATTCCGATCAGGAAAGTGCTCTAACTAAGAGAGAGTGGCTAATAACCAAAAGTGCTTTTGAAGCCTACCCTGATGTCGTAAAAATATACTACTCTATTATTGCCACTTATTGGGCATTTCAATATTTGGTATTTGTATTTTGTTGATGGTTCAATCTTCCTATAAACCAACTTACACCCTTTATTCAGAGGAAAATATAATCCATCTTTTGCGAAGGGTTGAGGGTAACGATTGCTGCCAATATTGCGCACTTCACGTCAACTAAAATATTCTGGTTGCAATACATTATTGGATCCATTTTATATTAGTATTGATATCTCGTTGCTTATGACACCTCAGACTGCCAAAACTTAGCATCGAAATGGCAACCCTATTTCACAAGAGGGTGATTGTGACGATATTGTACATTTCGACTGCATTATGTACACAGTATCAATTACAATCAATTCCTTGATACTTTTTAACGTCAATGTAAGACGATAGATGACAGCCTTCAGTTGCCAATGATTTAAGACCAATATATCATCTTTGTATATAAAAGGGTCGCGGGTGGTGACAATATTGTGTCAAAATAAGTGTCTCTGGGACTACATCATCGGAAAGTTCGATTTGTAATCGATTCCATGATCAAGTGTACATTGTTATTGATGTATATTGTTCATGACAACCCATATGTTGAGAAACATTAAGACCAAAACGTCATCTTCTATGAGAGGGATGCTGATGCTTTGGCTAATATTGTCATTTTTCTGACTATCAACTAAACAAGTCCATTTGCAATTGATTCCTTAAAGAGAGTGGCTTAGCCACCGGCCAAGCAACTATCACAACTTGGGGTTGGAGCTCAAACTACCAGCAAACAAACATTTTGAGGGGGAGGGTTCTCCAGACTTAAATTTGGGTGGAGTATTGATATAATTTCTTGCGATGAAACTCCTTGAACAGTTTTAAATTGATATTGATATATTGTTTTACTTGCATTATTATTCATTGTATGACATTAGGCAAGTCACAGTATGTGCCTCAGCCTGATAAATATTTGAATGTGCTTCTGTGTTTGCTTTAGATTCCCAAAAACAAAACCGACATGATATAGTTGAGAAACTTCCTCACAGTATATACATATCTATACTAGACACCTACTGTTCTGACAGCATTAATTTAATCTTCACAGATCTCATGCCCTTATCAGGGCAAAATAAACATAATGATTAGTCAGATCTAACATTGGTGTCAAAAGGAAGCGGGGGGGGGGGAAGAAATTTATTTTGAAGAAGTGGTAAAGACAATCCAGTATGAAGTAGTTTATTTCTGTGAAAAGAATTCAGGCTTCATTGACATGCTTCTATTGTTTACATCCGTTCAAGGGTCATTTTTGTATCCCCATAACTGAAAGACAATGGTAATATTTTTCATATTAAGTGCAGAACATCAATTGTTAACGCTTTCATCACTGATTTAGATTATTTTCATATGTGCAATAATTGGTTAATAAAAATTCAAAACTTTAACATTAAACCAATATGTTTGTCAGTCTCAGTAAAATATGGAGAGATTAATAATTAAGAAAGTTGACAAGTTGTGAAAAATATTTCTTTCCATCATTACTAAAGCATCACATGGAATGAAACATTATGTTGATTTCTGTCACTGTCATCATAGTCATTCATTCAGAAACATGTCCTAAGCGTTTTCTTACTTTAACACAATTTGTCTTTACGTTTAAATATCATCTGAGAGTCCAGTCAGAATGGTCCTGATAGTCCAAGTTTCCTTCTTGGTTTCCGTTCTTTGTATCTTAGTGCAATAGTTTCAGTCGGTTTTGTCAGGTACTCGAGTACCTTAAGCCCTACTTATCCAACAAGGTTGGACGGCACCTTATTGTATGGTTGCTGTCGACCTTGAGGTGGGGATAGCTGTCTAGTTTAACCTGTCTCTCCCACCGTCGGAACCGTCCCCTGGTGTCTGACTCTACGCCAATTGAGCGATGACGTATAACCGGTTATAACCGTGTTGTTTCGACGCTGTGAAACGAAGCTTGAGTGTCCTCCCAGGGTGCAAGCCTGGGCAGGGTGATATGGAGAATTATATGTTGCCCGTGCAGCTGATTCCGCCTCTCCACGCAGCTGATGGATTTAAGGGAATTGCCAAGCCGATACTTCTTGGCACCAGTTGCGTCGCTGATGTTGCCGATATGATACTGAAAACAATGCCAAGTCGCCTTAGGGACTCTGACTCAGGATTTTATGTTAGGTTACTCTCTTAGACGTTTACATGAGAGAGTATTGTCGCAAGGCAACGAAGATTTGAAGTCAGAGTTTACCTTCTCTAGATCATCTAAGGTTAATGAGCCCCATCTGCATGAAAGCGTCTAGTTTTGAGGCGCTAGAAACTCGTTTGTCATCCCTACTACAGTCCATTTAAACAGGTCCCGCCACGCTTAGTTAAGCCTCTCGTAAAGGCCTGGAGCTGGATTTGGTTGTCAGATGAAATCCATTGGTTTTTTCCAAGGGAAGTGGGTGCTTATCTTCCGCATCCACCTCGGCGATTACAACCCTTGGAACCCATGCCATACTATTCTGAATAACAGAGTTCGTGAAATGTTTCTCATCTTTTATACTTAATAAAATCTGAAGTTATTACATGAAATATGTATTTGGTAACATTCATATCAAGAAGTACATGTAAATATCATTTTATTTATTCATGAAGAAATTAATTACACAATATGGTAGAGTAAAATATTATTAAAGCTATTTTTGTCTTGTCTCCATGTAAGAACACCTTACCGTAATTATGATTTCATTTAGAAATCTGAAAAATAATGATACAAGGACAAGAGATTATATACCAATGAAACAGTAACAAAAATATGCAGAACTTGAAATATACATTGGACACCGAAGACAAGTTGAAGAAAATAATGGCAGGGCATGTCATTGACTGTATATGTGCATGCATTTTATTTCTCGACATTTGTCACTGATAATAATATTGCTTTTAAGATTGCACAACGAGTTTTGTAAGTGAGTGTTATAAAGAATAGGCTTATGTTCATATGTGTATCACAGTTTTCAAGAATTGGGTGTTACGAACACGTCAGTCTGAAATCAGGCAGAGTTAGTGCCTTCAGACTAAAACTATGGGGACAAAATCCTAACACAAACCACTCATACATTTGATAATGGTATTTAAATATTGGTGCAATATAATGATAATTATGTCTGATGTTAAATAAAGCCTCTATAATACACAATGATCGTTTCGTCAGGCATGTTAATTTCGTTCCTGGGCATGTAACATTTAGTTATTACGTGTCTGGTAGAAGGGATAGAAAAATGGAATTGTTTTTGACCTATTTTGGTACAGGTAAAGCACCAAACAACTTGGAAAAATACTTAGTTAAATCTTATGAAACTATATAACAATCACAGCTGTTAAATTGAGATAATATTACATGCAGAATAACAAGATGTAAGGATAAACATTTGAGTAAGAGGGCGGAAATATACTAAATAATTACAAGTGAATAAATGCATCAAACAATAATTATGTTACCCATATTTCATAATGTGTGAAAAAAGTGTTATTATAAGATAACTTTACTTACTTATGGCAATAACGGTCACAGTTACGGACTTCTTCATAATGAGAAAATTGAAACTGATGAAAATTCAGTCTTTAGTTAGCATGTCGTAAGCTAAGGCTACCGTATTACATAATTTTAAGGAAAGATGAACCGAAATGTAATGCCACATGCAAGTGGCTGTAAAAACGTCTGAAAATCAATCTATAAAACCCGAAGATGTATCATTTGACTTAATAATATGCCGAGTGTTGTCTTCATGTTAAAATCTTCAAGCACCAAGAAAGCGGTGGGGGGGATGGGAATAATGGTTAAGACCAAACAAATTCCGAAAATATGTCATTCACTGTAAAAAAATGTAATGTATAAAGATCAAATATTACAAAGAACATGTTTGTTTTAATAATATTAAGCGAAATGACTGCGTGCGTATGTAGTTACAATAAATACGGGTAAGTGTGCGGTGTGAAGTTCATCTAGACAGTTACTTTTGGTTACTAGCAAGAATGAATTAAGGTCTTCTTTTGTGTCAGTGGATACTATGCAACTGAGGTATAGTAGTTTATAATGTCGTCCTTCTTAACGGATTGTATGCAGCAATTCATGGAAGATATTATCTGTTGAAATAATAATAATAATAATAATAATAATAATAATAATAATAATGAGGACTTTATATAGCGCCTAATTTTTATAAGCTCTAAGCGCTTTACACCATCAGTTATGAAATGACTACACTACAGAAAATCAAATGACAAAAACAATGAAATTGGAAAACATTAAAACATGGTGAAAACATATAAGATACAAAACATGATTAGGTCACTAAGTTTGTCCCTGCAGTCAAAAAAGGTGAGTTTTAAGAGCACTCTTGAAAGGGACCGCTGTGTCTTTGTGTCTAATTTCAATGGGCAATTCGTTCCACTTTGCCGGGCCATGGTATGCAAAAGAACGTTGTCAATATGACTTCGTTCTCACAATGGGAACAATGAGTATACGATTGTCAGAATAAGAGCGTAAGTATCTTGCTGGTGTATACACATGGGTGAGGCTGGATAGGTATGTTGCACTGGAGTCTGGCAGTGAAACATATCACAGAGAACAAATTTTATGTTTGATTCTGCAGCGAATTGAAAGCCAGTGTAGGGTACAGAGCAGTGGTGAGGTGTGCTCTGATCGAGGTAAAGTAAAGATGATCCGTGCAGCTGTGTTTTGAACTTTTTGAAATTTCTGGAGGAAATATTGTGACGAACAAAACAGAGCTGAGTTACAATAGTGCAGTCTTGAAAGTACTAATGAACACACAAGTGTTTTCGTGGCATCAGCTGAAAGATATTTACGAATGGAACTGATGCGTCTCAGTTCAAGATATGCAGCCTTGCATATGTTCATGACATGTTAGTGCAATGTGAGAGTACTGTCTAGAGCAGGGGTGGCCAACCTTTTATTGCAGGCGGGCCATTATATTTTCTGATCAACATGCGGCGGGCCGCATGATTTTTTTGCCTGTTTGCAGCGTCAAAATGAAATACAAATATTTATATAAAAAGCTTAAAGCTTCATTGTTAAATTACTGACAGCATATGTAACTTCGAATAATATTGTTCTCTAACAATCTTAGATTCCCATTCACATTAGATCAGTACAAGCACAGAAAATTTATACTGTAAAGTTGTAAAGTGTGTTGTAAACAGTGTAAACTTTATAAAGTAAAAACTTATGCAAAACTTCTGTCCTCATAGTAGTCACTGTAGTGTAGTAGTAACAGTAGTAACTGGTAACATGTGGGTATGGTTAACTTTAAAAAGCAGTGCAAAAGTAATTTACTATTTTTCCGAATAAAGCACATGAACTAAGACTACTAATGTTTTACCATACGTCTGACTTAATGTGAACCCTGTGCTTGTTTGTCCGCTGACATCTCATCTACGTTAGTTCAAATGCATACACCGAAATGCGTAGGATGTCGTGCAGATGGTTGTCAGTAAGTCTTGCCCTGTGCACATATTTATTGAATTTCATGCGAGAAAATGTCTGCTCACATATGTATGTGCTGCCAAACAAACTCATCATCCTCAGCGCATTTGTTCTCAGTGCTGGATACGTGGCTGAATTCAACAGAGAGTAGAACCTGATAAAGTCTCCTTCCCAAAATGTTTGCTTCATAAAACTATCTGACTGCAACTCCACAAGCTCCATCTGAAAGTGCGCTGGCACGTCATCAGCATTTACAAGGTAAGGACTTCCAAAGAGACGAAAGGCAATGTCATAAGAACGAAAGTCTTTAAATCGTACATTGAACTCCTGCATCAGACTTGCAACCAACTCCTTATAGCGATTAAACTGAAATGAGCTGTTTCCCTCTCGAGTTACGTCTTCAAAATTTGTAAAATGATCCAGTTTGTGTTCCTGCAGATGTGCAGCAAAAATACTAAGCTTGATCTCAAAAGCCTTCACTGATTCATACAAAGTGTGTACAAGTTGTTTTGAACCTTGAAGTTTGTTATTTAGCTAATTCAGGTGCGCCATCATGTCCGACAAAAACGCCAAGTCTTGTAGCCTGCTCTCATCTTCTAACTGAGGAACTGGCGAGTCTTTCGTTTTCATAAAGCTACAAATCTCGTTGCGCAAGGCATATAACTTTTGAAGCACAATGCTACGACTTAGCCATCGCACGTCGGTGTGATATGGTAGTTCAAGAAACTCGGCATCTGTTTCTTCTATAAAAGCCTTGAACTTTCGATGATTAAGTGAGCGGGCTCTGATAAAATTAACCGTCTTAACCACCATTGACATAACATGCTGCATCTTCAGACTTTTACTGCAGAGGACTTCCTGGTGATTTATGCAATGGTAGATCCAAGGCTGATGACTGAAATCAGAACATTGTGTCTTAACAAGCCCTGCGAGTCCATTCTTCTCTCCACACATTGCTGGAGCACCATCAGTGGTAATCGCAGATAGCTTTTCCCATGGCAGCTTAAAACTCTCCAAAACCCTCTTTAGTTCATCAAACACGTCTCTGCCTTTAGTGGTGTCGTGCATGCTGCAGAATCCGGCAATGGCTTCTGTAATTTTAAAGTTTTCATCCTTCCCTCTGATAAATATCAACAACTGTGCTGTGTCTGATACGTCAGTGCTCTCATCAAGCAACAGAGTACCATATAAACTTTTCTGAAGCTCTCTCAAGCTGCTGATGGAGATTACTTGCTATGTCTTCAACACGACACGTAACTGTCTGTTTCGACAAACTAATTGTGCCAAACTGCTCCTTCTTCTCCGGGCAGATGTGTTCAACAACCTCCATCATACAACTTTTTACGAACACACCATCTGTAAATGGTTTGCCTTGCTTTGCAATAACAACTGCTACTTCATAGCTTGCTCTCATAGCTGCATCCGTCTGCCGTGAAACTTTTTTAAAGATGTTTTGTTGGGCTGCAAGGTTCTTTTTGAGAGATGCCAGTTTGTCTTCCCTCATTCCTAATTCAAATTTACCAAAGTCATCGTTATGACGAGTTTCGTAATGACGCCTCAAGTTATAATCCTTCATGATGGCAACTGATTCATTACATATGAGATAGACAGGAGCGCCACGATGCTCAACAAAGAAGTAGTTCAATTCCCACCTTTCTTGAAATATTCTATCCTCAGCATCGTCAGTTCGAGTTCGCTTCTTGTTGTTGTTCAACATTTTATAATTTCTGCTATTTAACAATTAAAATATTTAATTTCATAACTGCTTAAAAATAATGAAATAACCGAAAACAAGTGCAATGTAAACTATCAGGTAACTGCTAACAGGATGTCAAAAGTATATTTCGTACAACGTGACGTAAGCATCGAATATCAGTACGTAAGTATGTATTATATTACACCTAGTTAGTGATACACTTGAAATTTGGACATCGCGATCAGTTTTATACGCATAAGTAACAAAATCAATAAAATTTATTTAATTTTAGAAAGAGGTCCGCGGACAGCCAATTAGCAGCGCGCGGGCCACATTCGGCTCGCGAGCCGCGGGTTGGCCACCCCTATTCTAGAGTAACACCTAGGTTTCGCACTGACTGTGAGAATTTATTGTTGGTGGTGCTGATATTTTTTTGTCTGAGGTAACGGATGTGAATGAGAAAATCTTTGTGTTGTGATCAGAATAGCCTCAGTTTTATCATCATTCATATGCAGCTTGTTACATGTCATCCATGATTTCACATCAGAAATGCACCTCTCTACTCCATGGATGGTAGAATCAACTTCAGTTGTTTGGCTAGACTTGTATATTTGGGTGTTATCAGCGTACAATTGGTGAGACACTGGGTGATAATATATGACACTTGAGAGCGGCTGAGTGTATATAATGAAGAGAACAGGTCCAATAACAGACCTGTGGAACACCACAACATACATCAACTGGGCTGGAATGTATTCCATTTGCAGATATAATTTTTGTCATGTTGACTAAGTAGGACTTGAACCACTGTAAGGCAATATTCTGAATGCCAAATACATGCTGGAGACGGTGAAGTATTATATCTTGGTCTATTGTGTCAAATGCTGCAGATAAATCCCGGAGGGTGAGTACTGTAATATGTCCACTATCCAAATCAGAGAGAATGTCATTAAATACTTTCAGAAGAGTAGTTTCCGTACTGTGGCAAGGGCGATATGCAGACTGTCCATTGCTAACAAGACTGTTCGAATTAAAATGAGATACACGTTGGGTTAGAACAACCTTTTCCAAGATTTTTGTTATATGAATGGGAGATTAGAAACTGGGCGGTAGTTATTTAAATCGTTATGGTCAAGTGTTGGTTTCTTCAGAGGAGGCTTTACGATGGCAGTTTTGAAAAAATGATGGGAATTCCCCCATGAGAGAGAGAGAGAGAGAGAGAGAGAGAGAGAGAGAGAGAGAGAGAGAGAGAGAGAGAGAGATTAATGACCTCAGTTAGTGAAGGCAATATTGGGTCTAAGCACTCAAGCAGCTTTGATGTCTGAATTGGATCAAGTTCACAAGACTTTGGTGCACTCTTCATCACGATTGTCTGTACTAAATCAATATAGAGAGGTTCAAATGCTCCTAATGGTTGTCACTGAAATTCTGTATCATAACTGTATGGCGACGAGTCAGTTGAAATTGTGCTGTCAAGCGAATCTCAAATGGTTTGAACTTTGTCACGGAAGAAATTTGCAAATTGGTCAATTAGGTCTACTGGAGAGAAGGTAGTTGGACATGGTGCACATTTATTCCTTGACATTAGTTTGTTAGTTATCTCGAAGAGCTCTTTGCAGCTGGAACTATCCGTGATCTTAGTACTGTAGTGGGATAATTTTGCTAGATGGACTATGTTTGTGACGTTCTTCTTAGCGGCTTCATAGATTTGTTTATGAATGGTGAGTCTTGTGGATAGCCAAAGCCTCTCTGCTTTTCGGCGATGTATTTTAGCAGTGCGAAGCTGGTCCCTAACACTGCTATATCATGGAGTACACCTTTTTTATTGATACTCTGCATTTGGTGGCTGGGGCATGTTTTTCAAGCAATGAACGCAGGCAGTTATCAAGTTTTTCCGCTGTTGGATGTAAGAAAGTTGTTAGGTTTTCTTGGATGTCATGCATAAATTTGGTTCTATTTATTATACGGAAGTTTCTCTTAGTAAAAATAGAGGTGGAGGGTCAGGGACTGATACTTCGAGATGGCATATAATGCAGAGGTGATCTGATGCAAGTTCGTGGGATACAAGGGTGGATTGCAGAATATTATCATCAGGTCTATAACAAAACAGTCTATAATGTGACCAAGTTTATGGGTGGGTTGGTTAACTGACTGGTTAAGATTGAAAACATGAATGGAATCTAGGAGTTTTGACATGTATGGGTTTCCAGGACAGTCAAAGTGAAAGTTGAAATCTCCAAGAATAATTAGGTTACCACCTATCGAATTTCCATACTCCAGAAGATTTGGAAACTGCTCCAAGAAGAAAGGTTTAGTCAGCTCGTTTCTTCTGCTAGGAGGAGGGCGGTAGAGACAGAAAAAATGGACTGACCTTTGTTCCAGTGTGAGTGTTGTTTTGACTAGTTCAAACGATGTGTGGCAGAAATTGAAGGCTGTGTTGTACTTAAGGCATTTTATCATGGAAATATTTGTAATGACAGCAATTCCACCTCCGCGAGAGTTGCGGGGGATCGACTTGATGGAGTAATTGCTGGGTGTTAAATCCGCAAATCAATAGAAAAAAATAGGTAAAGAAAAACCGTTTCTAATTTGGCATACAGGTTATATACATAGACGGCTATTAAGTGTAAAAAGTTTCAGTTTGTATCAAAATTTGTCAGTAATTAATAATAAATATCTACATTTAATTTCATACTAAAATGCTAGCTGAAAAACATGCCTTCGTTACTGTCTCTATCTCCAAAGATGTGTTAAGCAAGTAATGTATATATAATACAATTTATACCTTACATACGAAACTGGTAAGTCTGGGTCAGTTGATGCAGATGCCGTGCAAGTAAAAACAGGATTATACTGATTCAATACTTCATTTTTGGTTCTGCTGATACATCGTTAATATTTGGCAAAGTATAAGGGTTTTATGTGCAACAAGTTATCAGTATCAATATAAAAATGGATCCAATAATTTATCGCAACCAGAATATTGTAGATAACGTGGAGTGAATGAAGTGTGCAATATATGCAACACAATCGTTACCCTCACACCCTTATATAAGAGGGGGTGATATTTTCCTATTAATCTTTGGCTGCATTTAGGTTGTCAAACATCACATCATATAATTTTCGACGTAACATTTATCAAGTAATCAATTAAAGAAGGAATCTTTCCAAGGATACTAGGCAAAATGTGCTCTATTAACAAAATATCGTTTGTCTACCCTTTTCCTTCATCTTCGGCTACTAAAATATATTTGACTAATTAATCATATGACAGATATTATGATGAAACCTGCTATAGTTCAAATAGAAAGTATTACTAAATTTCACATGTTGTCACTAACAAACAATAATAAAGGAATAAATGTTTCGCGGTTATATTAACTCCATTTCTCCACATGAGGTCATTTGTTTTGATCACGTGACAATGTGGCGTCGGTGTTCACCTGACTTCGTATGGCGGAGTGCAACACACTGAGCATACGAAGCAGGGAACCATATTAAGAATAAGATTTTACATTGGATCAAGGTCGTCATGGGACCGTTCTGGTGACCTAATGGTAAGAGCGTCTGTCTCAGATGCGGGAGCTTGCGGGTTCGAACCCAGGCCGAGTCATACCATAAAGATTTTGCAGCTGCCTCGCTAGGCGCACAGCATGAAAAGGTAAGTGTTATGACTAGTTGGCCTGGTGCCAGGATGGTGTGATTGGGTTATACATCATGGTATATGCCTGATGCATGATCACCCATTGCGATATGACTGAAAATAGTTATATTTAAATTCCAAATCACACACATACAAACACATACATGCACACCCAAGGTCGTTATGGGTTGTATATCTCTTAGTTTGGCATAGTCTACCAAGGTATATCTCCTAGTGTGGCATAGTCTACCAAGGCATATCTCACATTGTAGCATACTGTAGCAAGATATATTTCATACTGTGGCAAAGTGCAATAAAGTATATCCCATACTGGGATACATTGTACTAAGATATATCTCAAAGTGTGGTACAATGTACGCAGGTATAGCTGATAGTGTGATATAGTATACTTTACCGAGGTATATCTCATATTGTTGTACAGCGTACCAATGTATATCTCATAGTGTGATACATTGTACTAATATCTTATAGGTTGGTACAGTCTGCCAATATATACTTAAAACAAATAAAGAAAATGTTGAACCTTCGTTTTGTCTGACACAGAAGAAACATTTCACACACACACACACACACACACACACACACACACACACACACAATCGCAAATATACTACATTCTTATCAATGACATTATTGTCATCAAATATACTACAGTTGCATTCTGTGGATAAACAATTAGTCAAATATCTACCAATAATACAATTGTATCTTGATAAATCACTATACAATCTGTTAGTTTTATGTCCATACAAATTATTCAGGTCAGATATATATACTACACCCAAAGTTAAGTCCTTATGTTGAAACCTTTTGAAAGTATACGTACACAGCAATACCGAAGTTTTGCTATATATTATTTATCACCTAGACTTATGAAACACGTAAAACTATGTATGTCAATTTTAGAATAAGCCCAAACCTCGACCAAAGCAACAAATCAAAACAGGACCAATGAATTATACATTGAAAAAATAAATTCGAAACATGAATCAAATATTTAATTGAATTACGAGGATTGAAATGACGATCGAAACTCGTATGTGTTCCATTTATAAGCGAACATTATGCTCGTTTACAATTGATACCTCAAAATAAACTGTCATGTTACAAAATAAATATATCGTTTCTGCAACATTTTAATTACGTTGTTCCATTTATTACTTTACCTTTTAGCTCAATTATGTCATTTCATCTTTTTGTGTCAGGTTATTTCATAATTCTGCACATCGAGGAGCACATATCTGGGCTCATACTGTGCAATCTAGATATATGTGCATACTTATCACGAGGCTCTAACATGCAGCAGCAGACGGTGAATCCGACAACTTTATAGAAGCGTCTATTTAGCAAACCAAGGCTTCCTCCAAAATCGTAAAAAGATTTTTACTCAATAGTAGAGAAGGCGAATCGGACAACTTTATAGAAGCGTCTATTTGGTAAACCAAGGCTTTCTCCAAAATCGAAAAAAAAGTTTCTGTTGGAGACGCAAGTCGTTGTCGCGCCCTCTCTGCTGCTATGGGGTTAAAATCGTTTTAGGATTTCAACCGAATATTTTATCAAGTCCGACACGATATTTTGATCTCGGGTCATGCAAATGTATCGTTACAAATCTAAAGAGATTATAATCCATGTCACCGCCGCACCATGTTTGCCAAATATGTCGTAGCGTATGTGTGTCAACTCCGTTGAATACAGCAAGAATATTGCAGTTATCTCTGATCACTTTTGGTATTTGAGTGTATCGTTGACATATGTCACATCGGTATTTTTATGCCTACCTCTGGAAAATATCCTAGCGGGATTCTTTTGATTGTCTAACATGACATCATCATATACCACTAAATTGTTAATACTTCCATCAATATCATCAATGCTCGGTGCTTCCTCGATATTGGTTATAAACTCAATAATATCCTCATCGATTTCTGATTTTGCTTTCTCGTTAAAATCCTTTAACACCTCGTAACATCGCTGATCGTCTACACTTGGGGCTATTAAATACAATTTGTCCCATTTCATCCATCTCGTTATTAAATTAAGTAGCAGTTGTGTCATGCCACTTCCAGATGGTCCGATTATAATCATGCGAATAGAATTCGGTAGCGCTGCATGATGCTTAACTGGTTCTCGTGTTTTTGTCGCTGAAAAATCATTTACGTTCATGTTATTATAAATAAATTATGGATCTATATTGTGTGAAATGTAAGAAGCGTACTAGCACAAATGACGTTACGACGATTATAACTAACAATAACAGATCAGCACTTGCTGGTTAGTGTGTAGAATGTGGTACCAAAAATTTAGATTTGTTTCCTTTGATAAAATCAAGGATTTAAAAAAAAACGAGGAGGTGATATTGCAGCCAAGTTAGTAAAACTCCCAGGAACACCATGGGCAAAATATCCGGGAGAAAAACACTTTCCAGGATATAGTTATTGTGGACCCGGGACTAGACTCGATATCAGACTCGATGATCAAAACCAACCCCGACCCGGTGAGTATCCAATAAACGCTATTGATAAGGCGTGTCATGCTCATGATGTTGCTTATAAAAGCAGTAATCTGCAACATAGACATATCGCAGATGTAAAATTAATTCATGCGTTAAATTCTATCACTGATAAATTCTTAAAAGAAAAATTGGCTTCATGGTGGATAAAATCGGCGATGAAAAGTAAATTGATGTTGGATGCTGGTAATTAATAACATCATGGAATCTATTTACTATTCTCCAAGAGGATACTGGAGGGGTAAATAAGCAATCAATAAACTCGATAGCGCCGCAAAGGTGAAAAATACCACTAAAGCGGATTGGTTATCCAAACAGGCGATATGGCAAATTTATCTACCCCCGCCTAAACAGATTAATTTCTCGCATTTTCATGTCAGCGTCGTTAATGAGGTTCATCAGGCCGATACATTATTTCTGCCGCATGATGCTGTTTACAAGTATGCGCTAACCGTAGTTGATGTTGCGAGTCGATACAAACAAGCAGAACCTCTAAAGACAAAATCATCAACTGAAGTGGCTCCTGCGTTTGAAACGATTTATCGAAGGGGTCCTCTGCATTGGCCAAATCTATTACAAGTTGATCCTGGCAGGGAATTTCAGGGTGCAGTGTTATCAACAATGAAGCATCATAATGGCACCATGAGTAGAGGACATACTGCACTACATCGCGATCAGGCAATTGTTGAACGATTTAATCGGATACTTGCTGAGCTGTTATTTGTATATCAATACTCGAATGAGTTTATTCAGGATAAACGATCTCGTGAATGGGTCAAGAGATTACCAGGCGTGATTACCGCGCTGAATAATGAGAATACTCGAACAATCAACATGAAACCTAACAACGCGATTACAAAAAAGTATATACCTGTAAAACCGCAAAGTGATTTTTCAAAACAACCAATACTTGGCAATGTCACTGTTAGATATTTATATAAACCAGGAGAGCTTGAAGGTGGCAAAAAATAGCTACTGATCCTATTTGGAGTGACACTGCAAATAAAATATCTAGCATAAAGAGATCTACGGGTAGACCGCCAGTCTATAGGTTGGATTCAACTGCTCCTCAGCGCGGATTTGCTCGTGAAAGATTACAAGTGATACCCGAGGATACTTAATTACTGCTGCGTGGTCTTAACTAGCACCTGTGCGCCTGTTGCACTCAAGACAAGTCAGCATCACTTTATCTCTGGTATGACCTACACTGCTATTTTTTCTGTCTACGGTAAATTGGCAAGGGTCTTTATCCGACCAACACCAACGCATTATACAATTACAACTCGCGCAGTGATAAATTCTGTTGTTGTTTCAGAGTGATTATAAACTCGGCATCAATATCAAATTTTCTGTTATTATTTTTTTGTCTTGTTGTTTATAACCAGAGTTTGTTTCTGATTATGTCATCGCTGATAATATCATTGATTGTTGTGTCATTATAGTCTAAAGCAACTCTTCGAAGTTGATTTATTCTTCGTACTCTGGACACCCCAAGATAAACTAAATTCGACCACTTGATGCGATTATCTATGATCTAAACACTTTTATCGGATATAGTCAACCCCTGTATCGTCGCTGCGTATCCTAGCTTCCATGGGGATTTATCAGCACGCAATGCATCTTCGACAACACTGAAATCAACTAACACAATATCATTTAACACGAGAATCTGTTTTTTCACTTTGTCCAGGAATATCAACTTCGATATTTTGTCTTCGTGTATCCGTAAGAGCAGCAGAGAGGGTGAACAGACCACGTTTTCAAGCAAAATTAAGGCTTCCTACGAAATCTCATTTTAACCAAAAAGAATAAGTCTCCATTTTAGCGAACGGAGACTTTACAATTTTTAATCAATTTTGGTCGCAACGATGTGGTCATCACCCTCTCTGCTGCTGCAAGTTAACAAAAATAATAAATGATTTCAACCAAATATTTGATCGAGACCGATACGATATCGTGTCCGAGGATCATGTAAATTTATTGTTATAAATCCGTGCGGAGTCGACTGAGCGTTACTAAAGAAATTTTTAAATTGATTGAAATCCATATCAGAGCACC
This sequence comes from Unio delphinus, assembly GCA_029339505.1. Taxonomy (NCBI): domain Eukaryota; kingdom Metazoa; phylum Mollusca; class Bivalvia; order Unionida; family Unionidae; genus Unio; species Unio delphinus. Next base: position 4,871,558 of record JAQISU010001239.1, read on the forward strand.
ATGTCTGCCAAATATTTCGTAGCGTATGTGTATCAACGCCGTTAAACACAGCAAGAATATTACAGTTCTCTCTGATCACTTTTGGAATCTGAGTGTAGCGTTGAGTGACATATATCACGTCAGTGTTTATATGCCTGCCTCTGGAAAAGATCCTAGCTGGGTTTTTTTGATTGTCTAACATCACATCGTCGTATACGACTAAATTGTTAATGCTTCCATCAAGGTCATCCACGGATGGTGCCTCGTCAATATCTGTGATAAATTCAATGGCGTTCTCACCCTTAATTTCTGAAGCGTTTTCATTAAAATCCTTTAACACTTCATAACATCGTTGATCATCTACGCTAGGAGCAACTAAATACAACTTATCCAACTTCATCCATCTCACTATTAAATTGAGCAACAATTGCGTCTTGCCGGATCCAGATGGCCCGATTATAATTGCGCGGATAGAGTTTGGTAGCGCTGCATGATGCTTAACTGGTTCTCTTGTTTTAGTCGCTGAAAAATCAATTATATTCATATCTCTATACATAAATTATGGATCTATATTGTGTGAAGTGTAAAACGCGTACTAGCACAAATGATGTGGCGACGATTACAACTAAAAATAACAGATCAGCACTAACTGGTAGATGTGCAACATGTGGTATAAAGAAAATTAGATTTGTTTCTACAAAATCAAAGATTTTACAATTCGGAGATGTTTTAAAAAAAACGAGGAGGTGATATCACAGCCAAATTTGCAAAACTCCCTGGAACCCCATGGGAAAAGTACCCCGGATAAAAGCACCTTCCAGGATATAGCTATTGCGGCCCCGGAACACGATTAGATATCAGACTTGATGATCAAAATCTACCCCGACCCGGCGAGTATCCGATAAACGCTATTGATAAGGCGTGTCATGCTCATGATGTTGCATATAAAATCAGCAATCTGCAAAACAGGCATCTCGCAGATGTGAAATTAATTCATGAGTTAAATGCTATTCCTGATAAATCTTTGAAAGAAAAATTGGCTTCGAGGTTGGTAAAATCGGCTATGAAAGGCAAATTGATGATGATCGCTGGTAATTAATAATATGGAATCTATTTATTATTCTCCGAGAGGATACTGGAAGGGTAAAGCAGCAATCAGTAAACTCGCCAGCGCCGCAAAAGTGAAAAAGGCTACTGCGGCTAATTGGTTATCCAAACAGGCTATATGGCAAATTTATCTACCGCGTCCTAAACAAATCAATTTCTCACATTTTGATGTTACTGTACCCAATGAAGTTCATCAAGCAGATTTATTGTTTTTACCACATGACAACGGTTACTAATACGCGTTAAATGTAGTTGACGTTGCGAGTCGATGCAAACAAGCAGAACCGCTAAAAACAAAATCATCACCTGAAGTTGCTTCTGCATTTGAAAAGATTTATCGACGAGGCCCACTACGCTGGCCAAATCTATTACAAGTCGATCCTGGCAAGGAATTTCAAGGCGATGTTTTATCAGCGATGAAAGATCACAATGTCACCATCAGATGGGTGCATACTGCACTACATCGCGATCAGGAAATTGTTGAACGATTTAATCGGACGATTGCTGAGCGGTTATTTGGATATCAATACGCAAAAGAATTCATCCAAGAAAAGCGATCCCGTGAATTGGTCAAAAGGTTACCATCTGTGATTACCGCACTGAATAATGAGATTACTTGAACTATCAACATGAAACCTATCAACGCGATTAAAAAGAAGTCTATACCTAAAATGGAAATTCGAAGAATTTCAGAAAAAGATTATAGTGTTTCTCAGCCAATTCTTGGTAGTAATGTCAATGTTAGGTATTTATACGAACCAGGAGAGCTTGAAGGTGGCAGAAAAAGGGCTACTGATCCTATTTGGAGTGTTACTGCACACAACATATCTACTATAACACGATCAACTGGTAGACCTCCAATCTATAAATTGGATTTAACTGCCCCTCAGTGGGGTTTTACACGCGAACAATTACAAGTGATTCCTGACGATACTCAATTACCACCGCGGGGTCTTAACTAGCATCAAGGGTGCTGGCACCCCGGCGTCTGTTGCACTCAAGACAAGTCAACATTACATTGTTTCTGACATGACCGAGACTGTTATTTTTTCTGTCTACGGTAAATTGGCGAGGATCTTTATCCGAATACTGCCAACGCATTATACAATTGCAACTCGCGCAGTGATTATTTTGTTGTTGCTTCAGCGTAATTATTAATTCAGCATCAATATCAAATTCTCGTTGTTTTTTTTTTTGTCTTGTTGTTTGTAACCGGAGAGTTTTTTATCGATAATTTTAACATCAACGATGCTAGCATCATCCATTGTGGTGTCATCATCGCTTGACTCTGTCAGGACAATTCTTCGAAGTTGATTTTTTTTTCGTACTCTGGATACTGCAAGATAGACTAAATTCGACCATTCGATGTGATTATCCACCATCCAAACAATTGTATCCGATATAGTCAATCCCTGTGAAGAATGTATCGTCGCTGCGTATCCTAGCGTCCATGGGGATTTATTAGCACGCAATTCATCTTTAACGACGCTGATCTCAACCAGCACAATATCATTTAATACGAGAATTTGTTTTTCACTTTGTCCTGGAATATCATCTTCTATATTCTGTTTTCGTGTATACGAAGGCCTATAACACAACGGTACTGGAAGTGTTGCAAATTTTTCTTTATGCAATTCAAATAACTTCATCTGAAGTGTGTCTCTGACTATTTTTCTACTTGCAATTATCAAATCGTTTGGTTTCCACTCTTCATAGAAATCATTCATTGGAGTTTCTGAAATTATTTCACGCGCTATTTCACATTGGATTTTATCCGGCTGTAATCTAATTAGCGCTTTGAACTCGCGTAATTGTTCATCAAGTGATCTATAATCAGTGGTAATTTCTTCATAATAGTCTACAAAACCCTTTAGCCATTCATGTGGGGATGCACCGACAAATGGTGGTGGTTGGCCGTGATCACCGCACATGTCGACTTTTGTATTTTTCAATAACAACCACTCGAGAAATGTTTGTAATATTTTCAACGATACTGTGCATATTTCATCCCAAATTATGATTTCAGGAATGAATTTATCACCCATTCGATCAGGAGTCCATTCATCGCCTTTCCATCGAAAGAAACTATGATAAGTACAGGCATTTACCCCTCGTTGTTTCATCTCTCTGGTGAGTCTGTGAGTTGGTGTTAGGACAATCATGTTTGATTTTGAAAAGCGGAATAATTCAAATGCACGAGTTGTCTTTCCTGACCCACCACAACCGTTTAAAAAAACTGTCTTGTATCTACATATTGGATCAGATATCGGTGGTGCATTAGAAAATTCGGATTGAATCTCATCACACCTTAAGTACTTTTCATCCATGGTAACATCTGTCGATTCACAATACTCATGTAGCGTCTCCTTTTGAAATCTCCAACATCCCCAACTTGCCTCCGGATCTGTGAATTTAGCTACATTTGATTTGTATTTCTCGTGGATATACATATAATCAGTGGCTACTCTAACTGCGGTATTAGGAAATCTATTTATCATCGAAAATAAATTGATAGAAGCATAAGCTAGCATATAACTTCTCAAATGCGTATATTGTTTAATATATCCATCACAATAGGTAACAATTGTACCTAATCGTCTTCCATCGGATAGGAAAGCGTCTTTACGATTTACAAGTTTTCCCTGTTTTGTTAAATCCGTTACAATAAAATCGTATTCAGCGATGTCTATGATCAACCACGAGGAATATTTTGCATTGTCGTATCTTCCACCCTGGGTAAATTTACCGATTATACTTCGTCCAAAATCTTTTGCTTGTTCTTTTTTAATTTCAAATAACTTCTTAGACCAATTCATGATTTGTTCTTCACTGAAATTCGAATATCCATCTAGAAACTGTTTTCGCTGTTCGCTAATTATACGATCTAGATCGGGTTGTGGTAGCCAAACTTCTATCTGAGCTCGATAGCATATAATAGCTTCGGAAACAATCAACGATATTAGCATACCACAATCAATCATATATCGTAGTAACACTATTGGCATCCAGGCCTTTTCAGATATATGTCTACCAAGCCAAACATAACTACACGGATGTAACCCTGTAGCGAGTTCAAATGATATCACAAGAGCGAATCCGGTCAAATCAAAATCAGGTAATGGCCCATTAATCGCAACACGAGTCATTTCATGTGTGGGGTGTCCAAATCGTTTAAAATAGTTACTACATTCTCCATACCCGAGGAAACTTCCAGGATAACACGCGGATATATCAATTGGAATCATACCGCCACGATGGTATTTTGTATTCCACAGTCCTCCATGACTAAATTCGACGCAACTCAATTTAACGTCTTCGAGAAAATCACTTTGTGTTGGACGCCATGAGTTTTTTTCTCTTGCGAAGTGAGCTACCACTGATGGAATAGTAAAACTATCCGTTAATAGTTTTTCATGGGAACTCTCCGGTGAAAAATCACTAGCGATTTTTCTCATTCTGTTATCTAATTCTTCAACGCGATATAATTCACCATTTGGTCTTACAAATTGATCAAATCCTATTTCGGGATCTTCAACACTTCTAAGTAACCACACTGACACAGGATCATCCTTACACAGCGTGTGAATAGCATCGAATAATTTCTCATTATAAAAAACATCCTCGACGAATTCCTTAGGGATATATCTCACGGTTCTATCTCGTGGAAATATTGTTACTGCAGCCATCCACGCGTGTTTGTTATGATCAATAATTTTAATTGGAGCTCCTCGCGATTGATATTTCGGTTCGTATAATACTTCTCCGGTTATTGCCGTTACTGATATTGGGAATTTTAATGATGCTTCTAATTTAGCTATATCAGAAATCTTTGCACCGTGCTGTTTCACTGTCAGTTCCCATTCGGTTATTTTCCTACGTCGCAGATCAGTTAGTTTATTTCCTCGGGATGCATTTGTGAAGTGTTCCATTACCCGTGTTGCTACACAATTCAGTGAACTAGAATATTTCATAGGAGCTAGTTTTGCAATATCGGGTTTATCATTTAACGGATATATCCCATAAACAATTGCTGTTACGGGATAAGATCTTTCGTAGTATGGTTTGTCAATTCCAGTTAGAATTCCCGGTTTGGAATCTCTACTTACAATGACAGTTTTTTTATCCTTAAGGATTGGTTCAAATTTATCCCTGATAATCCATTTGCCTTCGACTTCGATAATGAATTTTATTCTGAAAAAATACTTCTGTTGGGAATTGCTTTGTTGAAAATCTTTGACTTTCCATGAAAATCCTTTGGATTTTACACTATTGAATTTCCAGCCCCTTGGCGGGCCAAGGTGTGAAATTATCTCAGCTGCTCTTTCATCGTTCATAGTAGCATCGATGTTGGGTACATTGACATCTTCATCAATAATTCGAAATGTCGACCAACAGTATGCTGCACCGTCTCGGTAGAATTCATTAAAACACTCCCTGATTTTACCCAGTATAGTTCTATCACCGATTAGACGTTTTGGTGTATCAGAGACTCTATCGAGATTGAATTTAGTATTTTTCCAGGGCTTAATTTTCGATAATCTGTTGAACTCCTTATCGAGATTGAATTTAGTATTTTTCCAGGGCTTAATTTTCGATAATCTGTTGAACTCCTTATCGAGATTGAATTTAGCATTTTTCCAGGGCTTAATTTTCGATAATCTTTGGAATTCTTTCATGGTATAATCAATGAATTTAGTATTTTTCCAGGGCTTAATTTTCGATAATCTCTTGAACTCCTCCATGTTATAATTAAAACAAGTATTTAAATAGAAAAATATAGTATAATGAATCACTGCAAGTGGCTAATTATTGGATCTACAACCCCGTGTAACAAATCATGCAGAAGCGAATTCTTTGGGTATCATTTACAAAGCGTTCGCAACGGTTCTTTCGGACCTCTCTCATGCCTCCAATGTGGGGCTGGGGTAAGGGGAAAATCGCAGTTGTGTCTTGCTTGTGGGGGTAAACGATACAGGGAACTAAAACGCTATTATGACAAACGAAAAAAAAATGCAGTCATTGACCCCAACGATGACAAAATCATCAAAACCCCTCAAGATTATATCAAGAGGTTTAAAATTAAAGCAGATATAAATTAGACAAATAGTATTATTATACAAATGAGCCAAGATTTCAGACCTCATCCAGTGCTTGTTAATTACGAAGCCTCCAGTGATGGTGTTGTCAGGCACCGCAGACTAAAAGAACCGGTTGGATATCTGAATAATATGGGGTATTTGATGTTTTCAGCTGGGAGGAAGAAGTATCTCTGTCACAGAGCCATCTATGAAGCATTTTACGGATTAATTAAAGATGGCGTTGTGATTGATCACATAAATGGCGTGAAGACTGATAATTGTCTTGTGAATCTTCAAGCCGTCTCACAAAGTCGGAATGCAAAATTAGGTGGAACTGGCAAACATGCTAAACGCCCTAGGGGGGTCAAATCGTTTGATTTGGAAAATAATGAAGAGAGAAGCTTTCAATCAATAAATGAAGCCAGTACATATTTTGATATTTGTAGGCGTTCAATACGATTTGTTGTAGAAAATATAATTAAAACTGCTCTGTCTAAAAGAAATGGTCATAAAGTAAAATTCGTATACATCTGAAACGATTCAAGGGAGATAAATCCTTTATTGATAAATCCGTCACAACTCATAACACTTACCTACTAAGTTCCCTTGTATTATGACGTCAAAGGAATTTGTCGTCTGCTATTACCTGTAGAGAGGTATAATTGACATGTGCGCGCCCACGTGACTGTAATGTAGTATAATACATGTGTTTCGTAAAAGTTGTATTTTTATCAACTTTAAATAATTCTAAAATGTTTTATTGTTGCTTGGGCTAAAACTGCATTATTTAAACAATTGTATTTATTTAGACCATCTAAATACACTTTCAGTACAGACGTTCTTTATAATCCAGCGTATTACCTATGTTCGCTCAGCCGGAACGCGAGTGTTTTCCCATTCATTGAAGTAGGTGGGCGTGGTTCAAATTCCTTGTATACAGCTCTTTGTGATTTAATCGATAATGTATTTTGTCTAGAGAATTAGAACAGGGAAAATATACGCTGTTATTTAACAACTGTATTATTTTGTTTAATGTTTCATTTAGCTATTTGTCTCATTTAAATGTTGTGAAACAGCATTAATAAGTAATTCGAGGAAATAAAATAACATATTCGTGTATCAACGCTGCTGTATTAGTCACCTTATATAGCACATGAAAGGTAGAAAGCTGGGGCTTTCGAAGGCCAATGTGACCGATCAAAACCAGCCAACGCCATTAACCCGGGCGTGTGGTTGTCTTTTGTTCACAATCATGCAACCGGGTTAATTTAATTGGGTTGCTTTTGATTGGTTGGTTGGCCGTAGAAAATACGCCCCGTAGTTTCATGTTTGTGCTGTCTTGTGCCGTCCCCACATCATTATATCACAAATTCCATCATCGTTTCATTGAATATATCCATTCTTAATTAAGTTAATTAAGTACATGTTGTGATGTTCCCCCAAGCATATCTTCTGGGCGGTCTAAGATGGCGTTTGCCACGTTAGGCCTCCCGCCGGAGATGTATGTTTCGGGTTACTTTGGGCTTACTTGGATGTGAAGGCAACCAAGGAGTTCCAAAGATGCGTCTTGTGCTGTCCTTAATTAAGTTAATAAAGTAACACTCTCGGTCTCTCTGACGTCATAGGGCGCCAGCGAGATTGCCAAATGAGTGTTATTTTTTTTAAATTAAAGATAAAATATATTATATTATATTTTTATAAAAATATGGATATCAAAGATGTAAATGTTATAATTGCTGAAATCTCAGATTTAAAAAATAGAGGGGTAGTAGTATCTTAAGATCTCGACTGCGATAGAATTGCCTCGGAATATGAAGATATAGATAGAGTATCAGTTTAGTAAGGGTCGTTATGTTTTACCCAAGATGTACAGGCTCGTGAAAGGAATTCAAAAGTCCATCAATGCTTGCTTGTACGGTAACGATATTAACGTATTTATAACGCTATTTAGCACCGTTGAAGCAATACGTCAAAAGCTCGGCCAAGAGTATCAAAAACGAGCTGAAATTAGTTCTAAGGTTCGTGATCTTAGAAAAATATTAAACGAGGAAAAACCAGTATCTTAACCACGTGAGCGATAGTCCTTCAGTAATTTTCAGTAAAAAATAATTATTTTTTTTAGCGTTTTTTGTAACACTCACATAGGATTTTCTCGTGAAAGAATACTCATCAGTTTGGGCTTGCTCATGCAGTTATGTGCATAATGTATGATCTGGTCGTAGTAGCAAGTAATCATCGCGACGCCTCCATTTTCACGTAGTTGTTGTTGTTGCCGCGTCGTTAATACAAATCGTTCATCGCCGTTCTCAGATATTACAATTCTGAAACCCCCAGCGATGTTATTTCTGAAACACTCGCGGATAGCGTCGTACAGTTTAACCCTGTCGAAGATGGATACGTTAGCTTGATGGTACATTATTTAATAACTCATCTTTTAATTGTGATAGTTTCACAATTGAAATATTAGTTCACAAACAATATATGGTAGGTGAATCACTTACAACTAAATTAGCCCGAGAGCGGCTAGCAGCAATTAAAAAGTTTATACCGGTTCGAGACAGACTTCGCGAGAAACTTCAACAACGACAACAAGCGCAGACTGACTTTTCTGTGTCAAGTGAACAACTGTTTACTCCGAGAACAAGTGCGACCAAAGATGTGAAAAAGTTAACTGAAGCAGCGATATACGGAGATATTCCTGAGCGAGAACGAGCAAAGAAGGCGCCGCTGCTTGATACACTTGAAAACATATCAGCAGAGACCGAACAAACGCGCGCAGGGATACAACAGCTATCCAGTGATATAAAAACTCAACGAGAATATGAACGATTAGCTGATATTGATGATTCTGCGCCTGAACCACAACCTGTTGATGTCGTCACCCCAAGAGGTGTTTCCTTTATAGACAAACTCACCGAAGAAGCTATAACAGAAATCAAACGACCTCAATTAATAAAACTCAAAGATTATACGACTTTTGGTGATTTTGCCGCCAAAAGGTTTCATTCTAGAAAGGACTTTTTAAAAGACGAGTATCAAAACAGTAGAATAAGCCGAGATGAATGGGTTAATTGGCTGTATAAAACGAATAAGGAGATTACTGGTAATTTGAAAAAGGATACAATTAAGTACAGATCTTTTAAAGTAGGAGTTGGTAGTTATGGTATACAAAAACAACAAGAACGAGAAAAACAAAGTCGAGGCCGACAAAAGCAATTACTTGATGATAGTCAGGGCGCAACTGGTACAACTGAGGAAACAAGTGGAAAAGGATATTCGATTAAAAATCCTTTGGATTTCAACGCAACCGTGACATGCCCTGGTAATATTCTCAGTGATATATCACGGTTAGAAGTTCTCATCGGAGGGGAACGAGCCTGAAATAACTCACCGGAAGTAATTAATGAAGCAGCTGATATCTGCAGACGATTATTTGCCGGCGATATTATGGACATTAATGTATATCGAGAACTCATTGCTGAATTAGTTGAAAATCACAGAGACGCCCATGGTTATGATGAAAATCCTATGGATCTTAGCGATTGATCACTAATTGAAAAACTACTAGTTTTATAACAAGATGATCATACACTACAACCATGATAAACCCGTAAGCGTCTACGTGGTGAACTCACGATTGCCTGTTTATAGAGCATATTACGGAGATGGTTTCGGCAATACCATTGCGGGGTTATTTGCAAGAATGGCTCCCAAGGTGGCGCCGTTAGCTAGACAATTATCAATGAAGGCCATTGATATTATTCGTGATAAGGGAACCAGCAAAATCGGAGATTTCGTTGGAAATCTTGCCGGAAAGGCGTTTTCTGCCGCGAAAGATAAAATAGCATCATTGGTGCTATCAACTACAGTGATGCCTGCAAAAAACCAGCAAAGCAATAAATAGCGCAGTGGAAGAAAAACTAGCGTCGTTGGCTGCTTCGGTGACTCCGTCACAATTGACGGCTTCACCGGTAACAGATAGCGCTATCATGAACGCGATAGCAGGAAGTGGCTTGAAACGAAAACAAAAACGACGATGATTACAAAGAGTTTCACAATTGAAAACACTAGTATTTTAATAAAATGTTTAAACGAACAGCTGATCCGGCCTTCGATATATAAGCCCCAGTACCCAAGGACAATTCCGTCCGCGATTATCAATTTTATTCCTATCATACAATACAACCCGACCTACGATCGCGAATTGAACTTCAAGTTCAAGATACCAGTAAATACTTTTCGCCATGTGAAGCATTTATTTAAATCGAGGGAAAACTCGTAACAAACGATGCTGCTCATAATGATCCACCATATGCAGATGATTCAAATATCCGAGTTGGTTTTGTTAATAATGGCATAATGGCGTTATTTGAAAGTGCAAGATATCTCATTGATGGAAAAGAAATTGAATCAATAGACCGTGAAGTTGATGTTGCAACAACAATAATCGGGCCAGCAAGATACTCCGATGATTATACAAGATCGGCTGGTCCATCTATGATGTTTGCAAAGGATACCTCTGATAACGCTGACCACCTTCAATACATTAAAGTGTTAACACCGCAAGACACTTCAGTTGATAATCAACGAGAAGCAACTAATCCAGAACGTCGAGCTAGACCAGGAGCTGCGTTTGATATTCTCGAAGGCGTTAATGGTAATTTCAATTTAGGATTTGCAACACGAAAATTAGCATTGCACGGACAGCAGCGATATTTTTCATGTGCGATTCCACTCCATCACATATTTGGATTCTGCAGAAATGTCAGAAAAGTCATCTATGGAGCCAAACACACAATCGCGTTAGTGCGAAAAAGCAATGACAATGATGCAATTTGGCGTACTGGTGCCGCTGATGGTAAAGTTGTTTTGAGTAAAATAGTATTGTGGATGCCAGTAATGACCCCATCAATTACCACGGAAGAGCGGCTGCTCTCATTTATGGAAACAGGCGGCAAATCATTGCTAAGTTGGCTAACAACAACGACTGACGTCAAACTGGATAATGTTGCTGATACATTTACATGGCACTTGGCATCAAAACAAGGCGTTTCAGCTCCACTTCATATATTTATAGCGCTGCAGAATCAGAATCGATTAGGCTCCCAAGAACGCAGTCATATGATATTTGATAAATTAGGAGTCAAGGAGGTTTCGCTGAGAATAAACAGACATCAAGAACCAACCGAGGATATACAGCTTGATTACGACACTAACCACATAGCAGGTGTGTATCATTGGATGCTGTCATATATGGGTCGTGATCAAAATGTTGATACTGGTTTACAAATATCGCAACTTGATTTTAAAAACCTATACCCGATTTATTACTTTTCGCTGGAACATCTTGATTTAATGAGACAATCCGTCGTTGACATACATTTTAGGGCTCGTAAAGATCCTGGTGGTGTTAATTATAGAGCGGTTGCTGTCATTCTCAGCGACAAATCAATGATACTTGAAGGTGTTGGTGGACGAATGAGAATCATTGACGCACCAGTGGAAAATAAGTAAATGAAACTTGAAGAGTTTCCAATTAGATCAATTGAAAGCATAAATGTGTTTTACAATAAAATGACATATAGTGTTGTTAGTGTCAAGCTGACTGATGGTCAGGTCAAGAAATTACGATCAAAATCCGCTAAAGAATGTGGAACAACAATAACGTTAAAACCAGCGCAGATGTCCGGCGGTACACATAAAATATCATTAACGGATCGTCAAATAAAACATTTCAATGATGCAATGAAAAATAAGCGAGGAGTTCAAATAGAATTTTCGAAAGCTGCAATCGCCAACATGATAAAATCAGGTGGCATATTTCCATTGTTAGCTGCAATACCAGCATTGATTGCAGCGACTGCCCCAGTAGTGACGAAAGCGGCTGCGTTGGGAGCCGTTGGGACCGCGGCAGGGATGGCGTTAAAAAGGCAACTGGGAAAGGATATAAAAAAGGGAAAGGGGTTGTACCTACCAGGAACCCCGTATTCATGGTACAGCGGAAATGGTCTAAGAAGAATACCAGGAACGGTTTATTAGTTGAAAGCCCAATTCTCCCTATGTCCAATTTCGATTTAATCGATGCTGCTAAAAAACTAGCGATAAAAAACTTTAGAGGGGTTTTTATGAGAGATCAATTACCGAGAAAACCAAACAGCGTTGAAACCGGTATCATCAATCTTGATAACAGTAACGGATCTCGGGAAACTCACTGGGTTGCATACACGATTGATCCACGTGGAATTGTCTATTTTGATTCATAATGGGTTAGCTCCACCAAGTGAGTTTATGCGGTATATAAATTCTTCGATGAAACTCAAAGAGTTTCCGATTTTTTATTCAACGCTGCCAACACAACAATTAAATGATCCACCGATATGCGGCCGTGAAGTATTAAATGTCCTCACGGAGATTTCATCGTCACAGAAACCACCTCATCTGGTTGTAAATAAATACACGAGTGGGAAATTACAAAGTAATTTTAAAGAATCAATAAATTAAAAATACTAGAGTCTTTATAATAATGATTGATATTTGGGGACAATCTCTGTCAATGTCGGAACCCACCGCAGAAACATCTGCGGGTTCTATCGAAGATGTAAAAAAAATAATTGAAGATGAAATCGCTGAGACGTTAAATTTAGCAAGTGTTGACCCGAACGAAATAGTTGTATTTCAAGATAGCCAGGGAAAATTGAAAAGCAGTAATATATCCGTGAATGACATTTTGATACGGCAGCGCAGCACCGCTGAAAACTCTATTGCGTTGTATTCCAGAGACGGACAACTTAAACCAGGCGAACTTGTGTCTACAATCACCGACGCGATTGACGCCCACGACAGCATGATTGCCACCCGCAGCTGTGAGCTGGATGATCTTATACGAGGTTATAACAATTTTCGCAAAAATGTCGTACATAAATTCTTTGGAACCCCGCTTGTGGTTGGCATGACTCTCGCTGAAATTAAAAACTTTCTATCTTTATTCTTTTTTAACAAGGACGCGGGAAGGATGATGAATGAAGATGAAATCAAGGCAAATTATCTCGATATTTACACGGATATTTCTAAACTAATAGAAAATCTTGAAAAGGTACAAAAACCCACTAACGACGTCATTGTTAAGTTTTTTGGAATCCCGCTTGTGGCAGGCATGACTCTCGCTGAAATTAGCGAGTTTATTGGCAAGCATACTCACAATGCCTACATTGCTAATAGTTTCTTTGGTGTCCCAGCTACATCTACAATGACTCTCAAAGATATTAATATGTTTATGGTGAGACAAACAACACTTAATACCATCGTGGATAAATTTTTAGGGAGAACACCTATGTCTGAAACCACATCGTTGACAGGCCCGACCCTCGCTGAAATTAAAAGCGCGTTTGACGAACAAAAATCCACCAGTAAAATGGTTAAAAATTTCTTTAGAGGACCTGAAGGTTACGATACCACTACGACATATTTTGACCTCGCTAGTGATTATAAACTCCGAGTAGAAATGGAATTTAGCTCCTTTTTTAATTCATTTTTTAAACGCCGCAATAAAACGTTGATGAAATATCCTGAAATCGATAAAACCTATTCCGACGTCATTGACGATATTCTTAAACTAAGGGGAGAATTTGAGCGGGACCAAAAACTAGTCAATGATATTATTATTAAGTTTCTTGGAATTCCACACAACGTGGGTATGACTCTCGTTGAAATTATCGCGGCTATCAATAAGGTAAAAATTCCACATAGTGTAAGCGCCGTTAATAACATCGTGTACATGGTTGATAGTGGAACTTTTGATTGGAACCGAGGAAAAGAAAATTATCTTCGTGCTGGCCACATACATACTGGTGTACCAGGTTGCTACCGACTTACTATAATACATCACCGTAAATTTGATTTGGAATTCAGCAACACAGGTATCAGAGGTGTTAACACATTGATGTATATACTAGAGAAAGTACCACCACCTCCACCCTCTATACCAATCCCGCTTACGATTACTATAAACAATTCCGACGAGTCTGTGATTAGGGAGTCACTACCATGGATAATAGAATTTGTATCCGGTGTCCCCTCATCCGATCCTAAAACCCTTTCAATAATAGGATAATTGAAAACACTATCAGGTTTAAAATAACAATGTCAATGATTCCATCATCAATGACAGCGTCAATGACGCCGTCATCGCAATATCGATTCGACACCGTGAAAGAGTTTTCCGCAAATTTGAAATCACTTTCTGAGCATTATCGTGAAAAAATAAAGAAATACTGCAGAAGAATTACCGTCATCGATGTCTCTGTGTATTCGGTGTCCGGTGTGATGGCCAGCGCCGGGGTTATTTTGTCGACGGTGACCATGATGGCTCCGATTGCAGTTCCAATTGCTATCTCCGCGGCAACAACAATTGCTGCAGTCGCCACTGCGATAACTAAAAAATTATCATCGTGTTCTCAGAAAAAACTCAGTGATTATACAGCTCGGAACAGGGTGGTATTTGACTCGTATTCGAAATTATCCGAGTCGATCTTGCTGTCGATAGATAATTCGTTCATATCCGATGTTGAATTTTCCACGATGACCCAGTTGTATAACTCCGCGATGTTGAAATTGGAAATTGAAGACAGCGTTAACAATAATGTCACTCGAACTGCTTCAACGAATCGCGGAGAATACCACTCCGATACGAACAAGCATGATATCAATAACATCAACAAACCCTGAATTTAGTGTGAACTTCCCTTCTCCGATTCCAGTGCGTGAGATCGCGCTGGCAAAATTACGAGTATATCATAGCTGGCCTAATATCAGATCGGTTGCATTTGGCGGTCAGCAACCCAATAACGCACTGGTGTTCTCGTATAAGAATAAACCCGATGGTACTCCAGAGTGGGAAACTGTTACGTTACCAACTGGGTCGTACCAAATTAAGCAAATCAATGCTGAAATTCAGCGTAGAATAAAATCAATCACTGGAAAAGAATCAAAAATAGCTATTAATCTTCATCAACCGACGCACTCGTCGTCAATCGAAATAAGCACAGAGGGATACATTGCAGATATCTATAACAGCTCGTTAAGAACAGTGTTAGGATGGCCTGAAAAACCACCCGAAAAATCCACCGCCGACTTAACCACGGACGTACAATCATATCATGAAATCAATCCCAGTTATCGAGATAATTTATCTGATATAAGAAAAGGAAAAATCGCCGATAGATTTATATTTACCAACAAAGACACATTGCAATGGGATTTTATCATTAAAAGAACAGCCGACTCATCTGTTACTATTTCATTTACGCTAACTGAGGTCCGTGGTTATTTTAATGAAATTAAACAATTATATGAAACACAACTAGAACAACTACGGAAAACAAAATCGCGAAAACACGTTGAAATAATAAATCAACTTATATCTGAAATGGAATATGTATATGAACTAATTATTCAAACAATAATTAATGACAACAGCGACAGTAAACAACGATTCCTAACCGATTACAATATCACAGAAGACAATCTGCGTAATTTCAAGTTTCCCAAATACAACGCTGATGAACTAGCAAGAATTGTTAGAACCGATCAAGGCGCTACAAAAACCAGATTCAACTGTCCTCCTCAGGTATAATAATGATCCAGATGGTGGCGGTAGGCATATTGCCCCGCATAATGTAAATATTTCAACGGTGATTGCGCTCAATTTAGTATATGATGCAATTTAAGGAAGCTATCAAATTAATCTAGAGCAATCAAATCAAGCACAGCAGGGATATATTCTTTATTCGTTTGCACCAACAGCTCCTCCAGGATTCCTAATTATTGAAAACCCAATTAATCCTGTCTACATGCGATGCCATAATAATTCGTTAACGAGAATTAATTTCCGACTCACCGACCAGTCAAATAATTTAATTTATCTACAAGATGAGGTGTTAGCGATTAGTTTGTTTGTAAAGTCCTAAAGACTCGATAAAAAATTTGGTTGAAATCATTTATTATTTTTGTTAACTTGCAGCAGCAGAGAGGGTGATGACCACATCGTTGCGACCAAATTGATTAAAAATCGTAAAGTCTCCGTTTGCTAAAATGGAGACTTATTTTTTTTGGTTAAAATGAGATTTTGTAGGAAGCCTTATTTTTGCTTGAAAACGTGGTCTGTTCACCCTCTCTGTTGCTGTAGGCATATAACACAGCGGCACTGGAAGTGTTGCAAATTTTTCTTTGTGTGTATTAAATAACTTCATCTGATGTGTGTCTCTGACTATCTTTCTACTTGCCACTATCAAATCGTTTGGTCTCCACGCTTCCCAAAAATCATTTAATGGGGTTTCCGAAATTATTTCACGTGCTATTTCACACTGGATTCTATCCGGTTATAATCTGATTAGTTTCTTGAACTCGCGTAATTGTTTATCAAGTGCTCTATGATCAGTACTAATTTCTTTATAATAGTCTACAAAATTCTTTAGCCAATTATGTGGAGACAAACCGACAAATGGTGGTGGTTGACCATAATCGCCACACATTATCACTTTTGTATGCGCTAGCAATAACCAATCGAGAAACCTATGTAATACATCCAACGACACTTTATATATCTCATCCCAAATAATGATTTCATGAATATATTTCTCACCCATTCGATCAGGAGTTCATTTGTCACCTTTCCATCGATAAAAAAAACTGATAAGTGCAAGCATTAACTCATGGCTGTTTCATCTCTCTTGCTAGTTTATGTGCTGGTGTTAGCACAATCATGTTTGATTTCCCTTGAAATAATTCGATCGCACGAGTCGTCTTCCCTGACCCACCACAGCCGTTTAAGTAACTGGTTTTATATCTACATATTGGATCGGAACACGACGGTGAATTAGATAGTTCTGATATCTGATTATTTTTAAAGTAATTGTTTTCAATCGTAACATCTGCTGATTTGGAATAATCACGCAGTATTTCCTTTTTAATTCTCCATGATCCCCAACTCTCGTCGGAATTAGTGAATTCAGCCACTGATTCTTTATGTTTACGTCTATATAAAATGAATCAGTGGCGACTCTAACTGCGGATTCAGGAAATCTGTTTATCATCGAAAGCAAATTAATAGAAGCATAAGCCAGCATAGACGACCTTAAGTACGTATATTGAGGATTTTCTCCATCTGTGTAAGTAACAATTGTACCTAATTTGGTTCCATCGGATAAGAAAGCGTCTTTACAATCGACGTATATACCCCTAGATGTTACATCTGTGATTATAAAATCGTATTCAGCATCATCTATAATCAACCGCGAGGAATATCGTTTGTGGTCGTATTTTCCACCTTGTGTGAACTTACCAATTATTCTTCTACCGAAATCTTTTGCGTGTTTATTTATAACTTCAAAGATTTCTTTGGACCATTTCATGATATATTCTTCGTCGAGATCGGGGAATTGTTTTTTGTTTTAGGTGATTATACTATGTAGACTATCGGGTTGTGGTAGCCAGACTTCAGTTTGTTTTCGATATGATATAATTGCTTAACTGACAATCAGCAATATCAGCATTTTAGAATCAATCATATACCATAATAACACTATTGGCATTCAATGTTTTTCAGAGATGTGTCTACCAAACCAAAAATAACAGCAGCGATGAAGTTTTTTAGCCAATTCAAATGATATCACACGAGCGAATCCGGTGAGATCAAAATCGGGCAGTAGTCCATTAATTGCAACACGGGTCATTTCGCGTGTGAGATGTCCAAATCTTTTGAAGTACTCGGAACACTCTCCATACACAAGAAAACTCCCTGGATAACACGCAATCATATCAACCGAAATAATATACTTAGGATCGTATTTTGTATTCCATACTCCACTATGGCCGTATTCTACGCAGCTTGATTCGATATCTGAGAGAAATTCTGCGCGTGTTAGTTTCCACAGATTTCTCTTTCTCGTTAAATGAGCTGCAACTGACGGAATTGTAAAACAGTTTGTTAATAATTGTTCGTCGTAATCCGTTGAAAAATCACCAGCTAGTTTTTTCATCTCGTTGTGGAGGGCTTCAGTACGGTATAATTCGCCATTGGGTCTTACAAATTGATCGAATTTACCCTCTTCGTCTTCAAAACTGTGAAGTAACCACACTGACACAGGATAGTTTTTACTTAAGTCGTAAAAAAAAATCAAATAAATTTCCTGTGTAATATTTTATGGTTCTATTCCGCAGAAATATTGTTACCGCAGGTGTCCAAGCGTGTTTATTATGGTCAATAATTTTGATTGGAGCTCCATTTGATTTATATTTGATTAGTGTAATACCTCTCCTGTTATCGTCAGAACGGTTATTGGGAATCTTAATGATGTTTCTAATTTGGCTTTATCTTGAATTGTTGCTCCGCTCTTCTTCACTGTTAATCCTATTCACTTATTTTTTGTGTGTCTTAGATCCGTCAATTTGTTTCCACGCCACGCATTTGTAAAATGTTTTATTATTCGTTCTGCTACACAATTTATCCTCCCTGACAATTTCATGGGTTTTAATTTTTCAATACTCGGTCTATCATTTATCGGATAGATTCCATAAACAACTGCTGTTAGAGGATAGGACCTCTCGTAATATGATTTGTCAATCCCAGTCAGAATTCCTGGTTTGGAATCCTGACTCACAGTGACGGTTATTTTATTTTTCAGGATGGGTTCAAATTTGTCGCGTATAATCCAATTCCCCGTTTCTGAACGGATAATGAATTTCACTCTATTTCAAGATCGTCAGGGTAAATTGAAAACTAGTAATGTTTCCCTTGATGATATTTTAGTTAAACGACGCGACGCAGTAGAAGATACAATCGCGTTGTTTTCCAAGGAGGGTAAACTGAAACCAGGTGTACTTGTTTCGACGCTCACAGATAAATTAGCAGCACTCGGTGATAATTATTCAACAACGATAGAATTATTTAAAAAAAACTACGTGATGATTATAACATTCACGTAAATGCGTAAGTACAAAAAGCTATTAACACTTTTCAGGTCCCCTTAAACGATTTATATGGAGATCCACCGGTTACCACACCACAACTCACGGAGATAAAATCAGCCTTTGATAATTTGATAAAATTGCGATCAGATTATGATACTCATGTATCTCAGTTTACTACGTTACGTAAAATCTTTAACAGGACCGATGACGTCATTGATAAATTTTTTTGGTAAAAAAAAATCGAAACCCGATAATGTTAAAATAGATCTCGCTGATATTATCACAAAACTCGATGAAATAACAGCGATTAGGAGTTATTCGCGAAGATATTAAAACGACCAACGATGTCATCAGGGATGATCTACCGAGGATGATAGAAAAACTTGATAAAAAAAATCTCTCACGAACAAAAAAATATCATAAATAACTTGTACGCGATCCAACACGGATCATTTACGTGGACACCACAAAATAACATTAAATAATAACGCGACCGTCAAAGGTATTTATCGACTAACACTAGTGTCACCGACTCAGTTTAATATTTCATCAACGAGTTCATCTGGGGTCAACGATATGATATCAACGATCATCGACAAGGGAACAATTCACAATAGCATCCACTTATAATAATTTGGCTAGGGTTTCAATAACATGGCATGTGGAATTCGTAGCGGATTTAAGTAAACAACTGAATTGAATTCGCTAGCGAATTTAACACTAGCGAATTTAACGCCAGCAAATCTATTATAATAAATAAAATGTCATCATTTGCAACGTCACAACTATATCGCTATGATCAGGTCAGAGAATTTCAAACTAAACTCAAACCACTCACTGAAGAGTACCAAACAAAGATAAAAAAATACCAACAAAGAATTACCGCAGTTGATGCTACCGTGTACTCGATATCAGGTGTAATCACCTTAGCTGGTATTATACTCTCATCAGTGACAATGATTGCCCCGATAGCTGTTCCAATTTGTATATCAGCGGTGACAACAATCGCTGGAATAATTTCGATTATAACAAAAAAAAAATATCATCATGCAGCCAGCGCAAACTACAAGACTACGTAATTAAATTCCATGTTGTATCAACCTCATACTCCCAATTATCCTCGATGATATAGTCGTCACTCGATGACACATTAATATCCGATAGTGAGTTTTCAGCGATGGTACGTATTTATGATTCCGCGATGTCAAAATTAGAAAAACAACAGGAGTATAATAACAATGGCAAGATCGCAAGAACTACTTCAATGAATAGCGGAAAACACAACTACGGTGAAAACCAGCATGATCTCAATAACTTCAAAGAATCCTGAATTCAATGTGAATTTCCCTACTGCAATTCCAGTTAAAGAGATAGCACTAGCAAACTTACGAGTGTATCACAGTTAGCCAAATATTAGATCAAAATCATTCGGTGGTCAACAACCGAATAATTCACTGGTGTTTGCGAGCAAGAATAAACAAGACGGGACTCCTCACTGGAACGTTGTTTCACTACCATCTGGGTCCTACCAAATCGAACAAATCAATAACGAATTACAACGTAGAATAAAATTCATTACTGGAAAAGAATCGAAAATCGCTATAACGGTTCACGAGCCGACGTTATCATCTGCCATTGTGATAAACTCGCCCGGGTATGTCGTAGACATCTATCAGAGTTGTATAAGAACCGTGTTAGGATGGCTTGAAAATCCACCTCGACAAGAAACCATTAATATACCCGAACCACAAAAATCTGATTATATTTCAACTGAGGAGGAATATCACGATTATAGAACAGTGGGACCTATAAGAGAAATAAATGAAATAAAATATTTGTTACTACTAGATGATATTTTTTCAGTATATTTTAAAACGAAAAATTACGATGGTATGGAATATCATACGATATATTAACCAAATGTTACCAGAAAATTCGCATGGATGACTGACAGGTTGAAAATTATTAGAAATCTACTTGTGGGTGAAATTAGTAAAATCCAACCGAGATGATGTCATCAAATACACTGAAGTGTGTAATAAAATTATCGCCGACATGGATGAATTCAGTTTGAAACTTCTTCAATATATTAATAATATTGCTAATGAACCAGAAAGGAGTTTGCAGCAAGGCATACTATACGCGTAGAAGATATCCTCGATTTTAAATTACCAGGATATAATGCACCAGAGTTGAAAGCATTTCTTAATGATACCATCGGTGATGGTTTCAAAACTATTCACGACGCATGGAAAAAAATATTACAACAAACAACAATCCTCAAAAATAATAATGACCCAGACGGTGGTGGGCGACGTATCGCTAATCAAAACGTCAATATATCCTCGGTGATTGCATTGAATTTAGTATGTGATGTTATCGAAGGAAGTTACCAAATAAATCTCGAATGATCAAATCAAGCTCAGCAGGGATATATTTTATATTCAATTGCACGAACAGCTCCACCCGGATTTTTAATAATTGAGGATCCAACTAGTCCAGTGTATATGCGATGTCATAATGATTCATTAGGGAAAATTAAATTTAAACTCAATGACCAGTCCAATAATCTGATTGATTTACGAGGTGAGGTTTTACAAATTAGTCTGTTTGTGAAATCGTAAAAAAAAGACTTTAATCCCATAGCAGCAGAGAGGGCTCGACAACGACTTGCGTCTCCAAAAGAAACTTTTTTTTTCGATTTTGGAGGAAGCCTTGTTTTACCAAATAGACGCTTCTATAAAGTTGTCCGATTCGCCTTCTCTACTATGGAGTAAAATCTTTTTACGATTTTTGGAGGAAGCCTTGGTTTGCTAAATAGACACGTATTTTATAATTAAAATGAAATTACTTTACACTGTCATACTTGACTTAAATGTAAATTACTCTCCATTGTCATAATTGACTGAAATGTAATTACTCTACACTGTCATAATTGACTAAAATGTAATTACTCTACTCTGTCATATTTAACTTAAATGTAATACTCTACTCTGTCATACTTAACTAAAATGTAGTTACCCTACACTGTCATACTTAACTAAAATGTAGTTACTTTACACTGTCATAATTGACTAAAATGTAATTACTCTACTCTCTCATATTTCACTTAAATGTAATACTCTACTCTGTCATACTTAACTAAAATGTAGTTACCCTACACTGTCATACTTAACTAAAATGTAATTACTCTACTCTGTCATACTTGACTAAAATTTAATTACTTAACACTCATAACTAATTAAAATATAATACTCTATACTGTTACAATTGACCAAAATATATTTATTCTTTACTGTCATAATTGATTAAGATCTAATTCTCCACACTGTGCACGACGTGCAACTCCATTAACATATTTGTTAAAACACAAAGCATATCACAATAAAATATATTTGTAGGAATTCGAAACAATAGTCTCATAAATACTTACGTTAATTCTTCGCCCATAAACGTAAGCACTTAATGAATAATATTAGAAAACATGAGTGGACAAGTGTCGACACAGTATTATCAGTTCACACTTATCGTACTGACCGTTCCGGGGGTCTAGTCGTTAGAGCGCTGCTTTGGATGCAGGATGTCGTGGGTTCGATGCCCAGCCGAATCATATCAAAGGCTTATAAAAAATGTTACTAACAGCTGCCTCGTGTGTCGCACAGCATTAAGAGGTTAGTGCTAGTATGGTCGGCCTGGTGTCAGGATAATGTGACTCAGTGGGATATGATTATAGATGTCTGCAGCATGATGCCCCAGTGCTAGACATCATTATAAAGTTCAACACTGCAGATATCGTAGTGATATGACTGACCACACACACACACACGCACACTTATCCTACAAGTATACCTCTTTAAAGATTAAAGGCATACAATCTAAGTAAAAACGAATGAAATTATATATTTCTTTTTTCAGTTTGTGATTACTTATTTAGTTGAAAAACTACGATTCAGGATGTTACTGAGGCCAAAATCAAGCTAGTATCGGAAATTTTGTGATAAAATACGCGATTTTTCATTATTGTCTTGCAGACAAAAATTCGCTATATGCCACGCCTATATTCATGTAACCTCTAAGTTGATCTCTCCCGAAGATTAAGAATTTTAGCCATGCGCAAACACGTGTTTACAAAATAATGGCGTGTCCGCAACTAGATCGAAAACCAAAACTTGGATTCTGAAAGGAGGGGGAAATAAGTTTTATGGGCAAAATATGGCAGTAAATGCATATGTATTGGTGACCAGCACGAACGATGGAATAAAAAGAAGTCCACTTTAAGCCTGAAAACTAATCCAGAGGTCGACATATTCTTGTTGTACACTGGTGAGTCTCAATTTTGCAATGAACAGCCAAATAGTTATACCGCTATTTTATTTCTGTATTGTTAACTCTTTATCAAAACTTTTAAAATTGCATATTTTATATCAACTGGCATTATTCCATTTAGCTTGAAATAAAATGTCACAGCCCTGCAACAATATCGCTGAAACCCGCATGTACGTCACTGCTGCTATTTTAGAGGTTACCTCAGTGGATTTAATAATCATCTTCATTTTCGCACGTAACCATAAGACTTTATTTAGAGGCAAGCAGTCACTTCTGTTTTTTATGTTAAATTATATATAATGTAAATGGTGATGGCTATAAATGAAAGCAATACAATACAGCTAAGTATATTTTATGCATACTATTCTTTGTAAAGTATATAAAATTATTGTGTCTAATGAAATATTTATGTTCCCTTGCTATATTAGTTATGAATTGAATGGCAGTGCAAGGAAAACATCAGAAACAGAGAAGAATGTCACAGAAGACATGGCCACAACTTCAACACTTGTGCCAACAGTTCATATGATACAAATTCCTGCTCTGTCTGATATAACCACATCAGAATCAGATATGGCATCTGTGTAAGTATTTCTACCTTTTATTAAATTTTATGTATATTTACTTGTTTACAAATATTTTGGTACATGCACATATAAGGAATTACCTGGAAATGTATCATTCTATATTAGTTTAATATCTTGCAGTTGGTAAAGATTGTACATTTTGTTAAAATATGGTTTGTTTTATTTAGAATAATATTTTTGCTGTAAATTGTTTGTTGGCATGTCTTTTTTTGTTATTGATATGTTCCTCATCATGCTGTTTGTATTTTAGTTAAAGGGTCTCAAGGAAGTATAGTCTTTGACTAAATTAGTGACCCCTTTAAATAAGTTATTATTATTAATATTTCTTGAAGCATTATCATTCCCATCATAATAACCAAGATAAACGATGATGCTTTCTTTTGATACAAAACTAAAGATTCCCAAGTTCAACATTAGTATTTACACATTTCAAAATTTTATTTTAAGGGATTCAGTCTTGTCTGAAGTTGAAAAACTTAAGGAGAAGGAAAGTGTTATGATGGAAAAGTCTAAATGTTTTATCAACCCATTTGCGAATGCATAATATTAAAAAAAATAGTGATACATATATAAGAGGGGAATATTTGTGCTATGTATACTAAAAACAACCAATATGATACATGCATGATATATGTAACTAAACTAAAAGTAACGTATAGTATTGTATTGGTATTTGTGGATGGTATTTGTGTATGAACCAGAAAGTTGCTCCCACAAAAGCTTTCTTTTCTGTGTATTACAGTTTATCTTAAACATAGTATCGATGCATAATTGAAATAATGAAGATATACTGGTTATCACAGAAAGAAAATGAATACATTGTATTATAAATACAAACCACACTAAGGCCATAGGTACAGTTTTTCCGTTTAGTACACATGGAGAGGGCAAGAAGGGTTTACCCAAATGCATATGTTTGTGTATGGGAGTTGTTGGTCTACTGATAATGTATGTACACATATACCTCAATAGTAATTTGTCTAATATGTAACCTGCTTGACTGGGTTCAGTTGGTGTTTGAGTTTTAGTGGACAATAGACAAACTTTTTAAAGTTATGCAGCTTATTTCTTTGATGCAGCCAGACATTCAACATTCGTGGACCATCTGTTTTATTAAATATATAATATTATTAAACCTTGATCTTTTCTTTGTGGATTAAATATAGGCTGTTCTACAGAATGGGGAGGGCCATCGCATGTACGCAGATGGGGTGTGTGTAAAAAAAAGGTATGCATGTGTATAGGTAGGGAGGAGTGAAATTTTGCCTGATTTTTGCACACATGCCCATAGTTGGAATCAGATTTTATTTCTGGATTTTTTACGTTTGTACTTGCAATCTAATTCACACCAGTCTGAGCTATACACAGACAGGTGAACATTTGCAAAAGTAGGATAAATTGGGGATTGGAAGTAAAAAGTGACCAGGAGGAAAATGATAGGTCAGAAGAAGAAAATTCTCCAACTTGTAGCGTTATGCACGTTCTTGGAAGCAGATGTATTTCGATGTATTCAAAATTAGCCCACAAATGCGCGCCCTACCCCCATTTCAGGTGACAAGGAAAAACAATTGTAGGGGTGGAATGAAATGATTATTCTCTGCCTGTATAATGCTACTGTACATTGGCATTTTCATCGAAACAGATTAATGGGGATTTATAAATGTTAATAGTTCTCTGCATCTGAATCAATTTATTTATTTAGTCATTTTTCTTTGTTTCAGAAGTACAGTAGAACTGGAGAATTTCCATAAGTTTGATTGTATTGTATGCTCCCAAAAGATATTCATATAAGCCATCAGCTTTCAGAGCTAAGAATCTGTTGGCAGCTCTTGATCATAACAATGATATTGACAGAGATGTGATTGTAAACACAGATGTAACAATAAGGTAATAAACTTTACTCTTGTTTGTTAACGTAATAATTCATTCTTGTTAAAATATTAATGCTTTACCTGAAAGTTGATAAACCATCTTTTTGTGGTACAATTTAATCTTTTACAGAAGAAATTTTTTAAAATAAATTTCATAAACCAATTTTGGTTAGAATAAGTCTAATTTAATTAGAAAATTCTGTAAAGAATCTAAATATTTTTATGATATATGGGTAAGATACAGATGTACTATTTTGACATTTTCAGATGTGGCAAAATGATTTGTTACATGTAATTGTATGCAGTTTTTATTTGGACTTTCGAGAATTAAAAAAAAAAATAAAGGGACATTTTCAGTGAAATGTTTGCATTTTCTTGTCAGATACCAAAGGTCATTCACCAAAATAGTGAAAGATGGTCTGCAAACCCAATGAAAGCTGATCAACACTAGCTGTATTTTCCGGAAATAATTTTGAAAATATTGAAAATGAGGTTAGATGGTAGAGTTGGCATGAACCAGCCAGTTGTTTTGGACATAAATGATCTTAGGTGAATATCTGATGTACTTGCTCCAATACCACCACCGCCTACAGAAGAGATTGTTACAAAGCAGAAATTTCATTTTAAGTTAAAATGATTTAGGCCTTTTAGTCAGGCAACACCTATTGACATCAAATTGTTATGGAGAGACTACTCTAGTGATTGTATGGTAACAAATGATCCCTACCAAGAACCCATGTAGACTTTGACTAAGTCTTTCTTGAAGTGCCTACCATGAGCTAAAGTCCAGCATCTGTTTGATTTTAAAGTAGCAGTTTATCTTCAGACTACTGTTAATTATGTTCTTAAAGCTTTTAAAAACATGCATTTGAAAAACAAGATGTAAGACCTTTTTTAACTTTTCATACCCATTGCATTTATACTTGTTTGATGTATAAAAAAGCACAGCAGAGACTATACATTGTAAATCATTTAACCTTATAGGAGTAACAAGATTAAAATCATGTAATTCCAAGTCGGTATTATTGCATAATAAAGTACCTTTCAATAATTTTATTTTCAAAATGTTTTGTGTAAAATTGCAGTCAGAAAGATTTCTAGCATACTTTGAAGAAGAAAAAATGTACATTGGAGCAAATGACTTCAATCCATACTCTTCATCTTGATTTCATTGCTCCCGGTAAACATTACTGTACTTATCAATAGACAGCACACTGAAGCAATAAAATTGATATGTAACTGAACTGGACTCTTTTTTTCCGACAAAAAACATCAAAGAACATGTGTTGTGCCATGTGAGTGCATCTTAATTTAGCTACACACTGTTTTTTTTATTACAAACATCCAGTATTAGGACTTCATATTTATGGTTTTATTATTTGCCTAAATACTGATAGATACAATATGCATTGCTTAAAAGAGTTTTTGCTTCACTACTATATATATATATATATATATATATATATATATATATATATATATATATATATATATATATATATATATATATATGTATGTATGTATGTATGTATGTGTTTTTTGCATGAAAATGAATTACATCAGAAAACAGCATTGAGCTTAACAACATTGTTTCCAATTCCACAACATAGTATTGCCAAATATTTCTGACTACATTATTACATATTTAAGCTAAATCTTCTGACACAAAATATTTAAACTTTGTTTTAATTAAATTATATATTTTACTGAATTTATTTGCCCAATTTTTTAAGAATACAATGTAATGAAGTCGTTTATCACAGGTGCAGCGATGTCTGCCATGATAGGTTCACGTACAGTTTCAAACTAATTTTATAAAGAAAGTAATGCTGTTAACTTCTGTTTTTTTTTAATTAAAAAAAGAAATAAATTAGAAATGATCTTCACCAATTATATTTGTTAACAAATTACTATTTACATACTGGTGTTGACCGTTCTAGTGGCCTAGTGGTAAGAGCATCAATCTCAGATGCAAGAGGTTGAGGAGGCCTTGATCCATGGCAAAGTCATACCAAATACATAAAAATGGTATTAACAGCTGCCTGACGTCCTATTGTCAGGATAATGTAACTGGGTGGGATGCTATGCTGCATGTCTGCGGCATGATGCCTCAATGATAGACATCATTATAAAATGCCACACTGCAAACATCATAGCCAAATGACTGAAAAATTGTTTAAGGTATGTTAAAAATAAAAATCACACACACTGTTACACTTATGAAACAGAATTTGGTATATTTTCATCACTGTACATTAGGCCCAATTTCATGAACTCGAGCAGTGATATATTGCTGCAAACAGGGTTAATGGTCAGTTATCAATTAAAACACCCCTGTGAATGTGTAAGAGTTTGTCTGTGTAGGCTAATTGGTCTCAACAATGCATAAATACATTTTGCCTTGTGTTACAACACTGCCAGAACTTAATGGGTACATCAAAGAACGTATAAAGTACAACCAGTCATTTTACGTCTGAAAAATCAAGAGGGCAAAGTCTCTTCGCCTCGTAGCATGACCCCTGCATTCCTGAATTTGATATGTATATCTGAGCCAGTTTTGCATTGTACTTCGTACATTACATATACTATTCAATATATATGTGTGTATGTGTATGTGTGCGCGCCTAGCTATCCTAATTTTAAAAGAAATGCAACAGGAATCATACATGGGGGTGGGCTTAATTTCAATATTTGTTTCTCTAAAGTAGTTTGTTAAGGTGATGTACTAAAAGTTTGGCATTGAGTAAATGGTACTCACTTGTGTCAAAAGCATAGAAACCAAGCACAGGATACTAAAACATCAATGTAATTTCAATAGAACTGTCTAGTATTTTGGAATGAGATGCCTGTAATCAATCTTTTATAGTAATGGTACATTAGTTTCTCATATAAAAGTCTCTGGGAGACAAAGAAAAAGGAAGAACGGAGGCAGAAGTTAGACAGACTGTAAGGAATAGGACTACCATTCCAGATAAAGGTTATACAGACGAGTAGGAATATAGGACAGGAGGATAATCTATTAAAAAATAAGATGATAAAATAGGCCATAACTTGGTCGATTTTTAAAAGATGAGTGATATGGTTTTTTAATTTAAATTTGATTTGAGAGATGACTGTTTTTTAATGATATTAAATTGTTGTTTATTTGAGTTTCAATGCGTATTCATTAATTTAACTGTCGGCACCACTGACTGGGGGCTCTGAGCATTGTATTTCTGTATCACTACTTCAATACCTCCCAAAAACAAGCTGGGGGTGGGGTGGGGGTCTTTTGTAATAATTTAAATAATATTTGGAGCACCCCACCCAATCTGAATAACACGGAAAAGCTCTGTATATGCCATAATTATTCTTAGATGATATCCTTCAGTTTTTTATGCCTGACTGTATTCTTCAATTAAAGTTATGTCTGTACATGCACATTTGTACTTTTATAAGTTTAGTACATTTCATAGTATATAACAGTTAGTTTTACAGTGTATATAGTTGTGTACATTCATCAGGGTATTCATATAAATGGTATAATTATTTCTATGGTAAATAAAAACATTTTAAAAACTGAAAATTTGATGCTTTTAATTGGTGTTAAGTATATTTGATTTAGTTGTAATAAGGTAGCTGATGATGCGCATATGTGATATCAGCATTCAAGGTTGCTTTTGATAAAAAGTATTTTAGTCTTAAAAGCCTTATTCTGTTTCCAGAGCCATTTTGTTTTACATGTAATTGAAATTAATGAGCAGTATCTGGATATAATAGTATCCTAGTGTTTGTAGTTCTGTTGATATTTACAAGCCAATCTGTATTCATGAAACACAGCAACAAGTTTTGCTTTCTCAACTCAATACGAATATGCATTATTTATCATTTAACTTAAAGTGTTACTGTATATGCACGATTAAAATCATGTTCACCTGTGTACTTTTGTTCTTTACATCCTTTGCATCCCAATACAATGCTAGTCAACTTCAAGTCATCCTATGTTTTTAATAAATAGTCTCCTCACAGCTGCTTTCAAAACATAGCCGTATATATAATCATGGTTTAGTGGGTAGGTAGCTGAAAAAAATGTTTAACAAAACTTGTTCATGCAAAATAAAAATTGCATACTACAAAATAAATGCTTTATACAACTTAAAATCAACATAAGTTATATTATTCACACATCATATCATTGGATAGATCACTAAAGTCTTCCTTGAGTAAAGCCATGGTACTGGCCAAAATTATTTATCCGTTATACGCAATACACAACAGCTTGGAGTGACATGTATGCTGCCAGTGCTTAGGTATCCATTAAGTCCATAAAATAAACTATTAGCAGTATGCCTTTTTCCCCGGTTATAATCATTATCTTCTCCTGCTGCCAGGACATCTTCCATATACCTCTGTGCATCAAGGAGCACGACTTCATCTAAAACAACCAGGTCGATGTCCTGGAGAATTTTTTTTACAAATTGTCAGTAAAAAAAATTCCAAATAAAATAAATGCATTAAATGTTATGTGGGAAAATATTAATTGCTGTGTTATGCAATGAAGCAAACGTGTAAATATACAAACAAATGCGCAAATCACATCGAGTATCGGATACGTGACGCGTGAGGTAGTAATGCAAATGCACAAGAAAATCAACTTTATTCTGAGCCTAAGAAGCGACTTTAGCGAGACTTTTTAATAGCGGTTCTGATTACAATGATACAAATTATCATATTTTAAGTTAAGTAAGCAATACATATATTGTGGGTGACTATAAAGAGCTATGGAGAAGGACAGACGAAGAAATACGAATAATAAGGCAATAATTACATCCAAAGAGAAACGCGCCTACCTCGACTTCATTACTTGTTGACGCGCTTCACTTGACACTGCGACTTCGGAGAATATCGGTAAATTCCGTTTCTGCACAATTAATTAGCAATCCGTACAGAAAATCGTTATATTTTCATTGATTAAACTTACAGTTGTACATTTTTTTAAAAACTAAATGACCTGTAATTACTCATTATTTCCATTATACTTTTCATAATATCATGCATTTGCAAGAATAAAAAAGTCGAAAATCTTAGGTTGTATGCCTTTAAGATTAGCACATGGCGTCTGCTTCCCTGCTTCGTGTGATCCATGCCTTAAACTTCACTATACTAAGTCAGGCGAACCACTCGTGGAATACGGTTGCTATTTGCATTCTAATACTTGGCAAGGTATGTGTCATGTATAACGAGATATCAATATCGCTGTAAACTTGACCAAGGAATTTATTGCAACTAGAATGTTTTAGATGACATGCTATATTTGCAAAACAATCGTTACTCTCACCCCCTTGTGAAAGAGGTGTGATATTTTCGTATTAATCTTGGGCTATATTTACGCTGTTGTACCTCATCTTATATCAATTTCAACGTAATATTTATCATAGTTGGGCAATGTTGACACAATATCGTTATATTTGTAACAAAGATAATTGCATGAATGAATTTGTCGATAAGTTCGCACACAAGATAACAACTAACAGGGAACCAGACTAACTAGCATTCTTCTCTATATGCACAAAACATGTCAACTGAGGTAAACATTTTCCTGGAATGTTAGTCACCTCCGAATGAGCGTGTAAGTACAGTACTTTCCTTTACATCATTGTCTTTGACATTGAGTTAGCCTATATATTATTACCCGACATCAAGAAGGCAAAGAAAGTTTTTGATATTTCTAGGTGTACCTAGTAGACCATTACCAACGTAGTAACATGTTTTGATAATGAATTGTCATATCGAATTCCGTGATCATCAAAGTTTATGAATTTAATGCTCATTTGATACAATAGTTATCAGTTTTATACCTGTCATACGATATTCGACTTGTAATACACTGTTTTCGTTTGTATAGAGCTATATATAATTAATTATACATGCGTGTTTTTGCTGTGACGTCATACTCATATCAGTCGTGGGTCAGACACAGTGGCTCGTATCGTTGCTTACAATCGACCGGTCCTACATATACCACAGGTTCTCGTATCGTTGCTTCCAATCGACCTACATATACTGTAGTTATTATATAGTATATGTAGGACCGGTCGATTGTAAGCAACGACTGTGGGCTCAGGTAGCCAAGGTGCATACCGTAAACAACTGTATAAGCTCAATCATAATTAAACATTTTTAAAGCGACGATAACAAATGTGAACTCTCAGCACAAACTTTGGTGACTCGTCCATTTTTATGCTTACGGTTGAAGTACTAGTTCAAATGTTTTCATGGAGTTCTAGTTAGCTCAGTATGAGCATTTAAATGAAATGATTTCCTTTCTGGAGAATGCCGAGTTGAAACTACGCCTACATATTTATTGTGACGAATGGATATATACCATATTGGCTAGTCATTAGTTGCAACAAAATTGACACAAAATCAACATACAAATGGATTACCGAACACACTATAAATAAGGCCTGGGGAAACTGGGTCAAATTAGGATCACTTAAAATAAAAAGCCTCCTGTTCAAATGCATGCATGATGCGTGGTTGACAGGAGAGTTCGCACTGAGACGGCATATGATCAGAGTATCGCCGAAATGTCCACTGTGCAAAAACTTTAACTTCACAAAAAAACAACAAAAACATATAATGGTCCAATATGCAAAGAAATGTGAAACAATAGACCAAAAAGAGAGAGAGAGAGAGAGAGAGAGAGAGAGAGAGAGAGAGAGAGAGAGAGAGAGAGTTGCAGAGTTTTCTTGATAATAAAAATCAAGGCAACTCAACCATACAATGGTAAACAGTTTTTATATCTAAACGGAAACTTTACAAAGAAATTACTCTACGAAATAACATTCTATAGTTAGGAATATGAGAGCATGCGTCCAGATTATCATAACTGGGAAACACAATAAATAAGGAAATAAAATCTGGGGGGAATACAGGGATCTCAGGAGGAGAATTACTGGTAAGGAAAACATTGGGCTCAATCACATGGCACCAGGCGAAGTGGGCAGGCACTGTCTTGTTCTAAACAAATTACATATATTTGGATTTAGAATTTCAACTTTACGTTATGAGTGATTCGAATGTCAATCATTCCAAAGTCATTGACAGGATGGCTATTAAAAACATTTAGTATGTATGGGAAATATATAGTAAAGACTCGTTTCTTTGTTGATAAATCCAAACAACAGGAATAACAGAGATTTGTTGCATGACAAAAGCGTTATTCATCTTAAAATGTTCTTCCTGTTTTGGAAAGTTCAAATCTTTTCTGAAATTAAGTAAAAAGGCTTTAGCACAAAACGAAGGTTAAAAGAAGACAAGTGTGGAAAGAAAAGAAAAATTATAAATATATATCTATATATATATATGTATATATATATATATATATATATATATATATATATATATATATATATATATATATATATATATATATATATATATATATATATATATATATATATATATATATATATATATATATATATATATATATATTCTGATTCAGTAACAACTATATTATTCCAGTCTATTTTAGAGCACTTTGTACTATTGGTGATGGTGATTAAATACTTAGATTAGACATTCTTAGTATTGATATAAGGGTATTGTTTATGTGTTAGAATTTGAACATAATGATGTGGTTCTATTTTGTATGTGTCGCAGTACACAGTGAATAATGAGGCATACAATTGTGAAAATAATAGAAACCTGTTTACTTAGTATTTATGTACCATCATAAGGCAACACATGCATTGTTTCTTGGGATCTTGGGCTATTAAAGAGACATAATGATATATAAATATTTGGCATTTCTGCGTCAGTTACAAAAATTATACTCTAGAATAAAACGGTCCTAAAAAACATGTATATTCTCTATCAAGTTTTATTGATAATTGAAGTCAATTAGTACAGTTTAAATCCAGTCAAAGATATTGCGTTAAACCAGTGTATTACCTCGTGCAGTTTATTGTTCTGAACCAGTTGTAGCCAAAGCTCATATTAAAATCATGTCTTCGTTTTGTGCATTAAGCACTGTTAAGTATATTTGATTTAAATCATTTAATTTTGTTTGTCAGATTCAAATTTGACATTTTGGGTTTAAATTTCGTTAGTTGGGAGAGATTTTCTAGAAATGGATGACCTATATATTTTACAAGTAAACACCAGATGTTAACCTCATTTCTGGCCTTGTTTCAAGGCTGATAAACAGTCTTTTTGAGTTGAGTTATTGTAAAACATGTTACTCATCTGTGGAGAAGATTGTCTGTACTCTCTACCACACGGTTATATTTTTGTTCTTATTTATTTCATAGCTGCATGCAAGTTTGTTTTCACCCGACTGAGATATGTTATGGGGTCATATTATTTATATATTCTGTATGCATGTCAACATGTGTTTTAATTAACTCATCATTTTTAATTTTATCAATGCTCTTGCGGGAATGTTCAGTACCTTACTAGTTCTTATTACTATTTACGTATTTCCATAATCTGTGTGGCACCTGGTGGCCGAGTGGTCCATAACGGCCACCTTTACAGATCAATCAGATCTTGTATCTGTCCTCATCGGTTTGAATCTTGGCTCATCAAGCGTTGGTATGCGAGTAAGCTTGCCAGTATCTATTAATAGGTCGGTGGCTCGTTTCGGAGGTTATCCTCCACCAAATTTAATAGCGAGCACAAAACCACAAATCTGCTTATGTTTATCTCAACTATTATTTTCATCTGGATAAATTAATTGTGTAAGAAACGTTTGACCGTTTGCATTTATGCTGTCATTATAATGTACTTTGATGTTATTAATTCAACTTTCTGCAGTGAGCTTACTGATGTTACCTTGTGTAGTTTAATCTTTAGTTCATTTTGCATAATCAAATTGTAAACTGAAGAAGCGAGGATAAATATTTAACATACTTAATGTTAGAAATAGTTTGGCTTATTTCCAAGCTGGATGTGCATATTTCACTCAGAGCTGTTAAAAACACTATATTTTGTCTTTGAATTTGTATGCTTAACTGTACTATTCATAACGCAGAGAACATAAAGATATCAGTCAATTTCTGCAATTTCTTGTGTCAGCCTGACAAGACCGTTAGCAACATACACACTGATTTTTGAATGTAAATACAGTTTTTCACCATTCCTTGTTGTAAAGATTAATTTAACCTGTATAGCAAATAGTGGGAAATTATTTATTCCCGGATCCATACGCAGTAAAAAGTTCAATATAAAGCAACACAGTTGAGGAAGACTTTACGATATCAAAATGATAGAGGGCAATGTTTTGTCATCAGTTGGGATGAGAACTTAAAACCCATATACCAAGCTTACCCAGCTCCATCCCCCTCTCTATTTCTTTCACACACAAACCTAACTCTGATGACCTTTGACCTTTAACATGCTTAACTTGAGACTGGAGTAAATTTGATAATGTTAATATCTAGGTTTTACAAATATATACATTTCCAAATATATTCAGCTTTAACCTTATCTATGATTTGTTACGTATCCTAAACAAACAAATATATATATATATATATATATATATATATATATATATATATATATATATATATATATATATAATTAGGTCATGTGTGATAACAATGTTTCTAATCAACACAGTTAAATAGTTAAATAAAAAACATCCTTGGGTGGAAATACCCACAAAATGTAGAAATGGCATTATCTTGAATTTTTGAATTCCAAGATTTCCCTTTCTCACAAGAGACTCTTGCCTACAAATGCATTAGGTTAGGTTAGAAAAAAGGTTATTGCTAACATATATATTTGCATCTACCAGCGTTTGAAATAATTCATCTATAGTTGCATTAGATAAGGTATCGTATTTAACTGAGACTTCTTATAGTAAGAGATAACTGTACCTGAACATATGTGCCTTATTAGTTTATGATACTGTTCTTCGAACTGAAATTCATTGCCCTCCTACCTGGCCCTTCACCTTTCTGACGGTGGTTGTCAGATTTTCGCGGGTCATGAGCGTTATTCGTACAATATTGCATAAGTCAAACTTGTCAAAGGGTAGTGTTACGTCCCACGTTGTCAAGGGGTATTGCACAATAAATAATAATAATACTATAACCCACTCCCTCTCTGATACTCGATATCTAAGAGATGACCGCCCTCGGTATAATTGCCCGGTTGGAGTAAGAGAATATATATGGTAACCTGAGCGGGTATATTGAACAAAACAACTCCGAGCCCCCGTAAAGACAAATAAACAATTTAATCAAATACATACACAATCATGAATTTTCCTTTCATTATGAATACACGCGGTTAAGAAATGAACTTTCACCGAATTACAAATAGATCTTAAATAGAATTAAACAAATTAGCCGTCCTATTACGGATTGTTTAAAATCATCATATAAACGAGTGGTACAACCGAAGTCAATGCGTTGTTCGATTTTCATAACCTGTTATCCTCGAACCACGTTCTCTGCTCAATCCAATGTTGTTCTAGAAGTCCGTTACTATCTATATAATCTGCCCTCGTGGATGTTCCGCTTGAACTCAGACTTGTCCACTGTATCTTTTATACACCTCACAATTCTTTTTTTTTCCAACTTGCAAGTCTTTATCCCTGTACCTCACGT
Source organism: Unio delphinus (assembly GCA_029339505.1). Taxonomy (NCBI): domain Eukaryota; kingdom Metazoa; phylum Mollusca; class Bivalvia; order Unionida; family Unionidae; genus Unio; species Unio delphinus. Next base: position 4,908,076 of record JAQISU010001239.1, read on the forward strand.
CTTCCCAAAAGCTATTTTTTTCCTTCCAACAGAAAATTAATACAATCTAAGTCTCTCGTTACAATGATTATAGTTGAGACTGTCCGTTATTCCTGGTTCGAACAATCAGATATTTATATCAGTGATAACAATTTTACGGCTAGTAATTAACTATACATGTCCTCAAATAAATGTAGTTTAACCATTTGTTAATTCATTTTGCCTTGACATAATACATTAACGTACTACATAGCGAGACGTTGAATTATACACTGTCGCTAAATTTTCCATGACATCAAAATTCGGTGAATTCACATGTATTCTTGTAAATCATTACTAATGTAATACATTAAATTCTTAGAGCACACTCATTATTCAAACAATATGATAAGTTCAAGAATTAACGTAACACTTCCTATTTATACTCAACATAGTGTTTTTACGACACAAATTAACAGTACGTCATACTTACCTAAGCATTAAGGTAAATATTACAATTCATAATTCAAAAGCACATTATTAAACAAATGTATCAAATGAATTCATTCAAATACTTCTGATTTAAAATACAAAACACATTATTATACAAGTGAATCAAAACGAAATGATGTAGTCCTGTAAACGATGCAGACATTATATTAATTACATCAAAAAAACGTGGAATTGAGACAATACCTTGTGTTTTGGTGTGTCACTCAACCGATGTTTTTGGCGGTTTTTCTCCTGGTTGGTTATTTAACATACGAATGTATTTCTCTCAAATAACATTCGGAGCCTTTACAAAATAATCCTGCCACTCCTTCCTCTCTTGCAGAGGAAATTTTAAAGACTAAGGTCTAATTTAACTAGTGCGTTATTGTGTTCTAAAGATTTCTCGTGTAAAACACACCCCTTATTTAACTGCGACCAATCAGAATCAAATGTATTTCCTTCCGCTTCCCTCCAAAAGTCGCTTACGTCATGGTCAATATGACATGCTTTGGTTTTAACTAACATAATCTCTGTTTCTGTCCATTTTGCCATTTTCATGATAAAATGAACCTTTACCAGGTCTCCGTCGGTCAGTACTGGCTCTAACAAATACGACTAATTAGTACAACGGTCACATCCTACTATACCGATACCTCTCTCTCTTGCACGATGTCTCGTAAATCTAACCAATGGCTATATGTCCACAACTAATGGTTTATTAATAGATCATCCGAAAATTTGGCACGTCACAGTGGTGTAGTTGTAATGTTGCACATTTAGCTTGGTTTCTCTGACACCGTTTGAATGTAGTTAATGAATTCTATGATGTACAATGGCCACATTTAAACAGACGAGACCTTGTTCCCAAATTCACTTTTGCGAGTCGAGTCTAATAACGGTGACCAAAAGTCTTCATTGAAGGCGTGGTTAAAAAAAGTTTTCCCACGATCGCAGCCAATCAGTAACAGGAAAACTGCACACTAATTGCATGCGGTTCTATGGACCAATCAGAATGACATAAAGCGATACGTTCACATGTTATAATATGAAAAATATAAAACTGCACACACTATAGGCAATGTCTACCGACTATGTTATGCATTTATATTATTATTTAAGGCATTTGGTTAATTTATGTCTACCCGCGCAAAAAGAATAAGAACTTTTTAAGCATTTTATCAAACATTGTTCAAGTTCTGCATTGTTTCTAAGAACATATAAGTAATTCTGATTTAAAAGAATGACAACAGTTATTACAAATTGTAAGACTTATCAAAATTCAGCGATACGTCATGTTCTTTTACAAATATGATATAATCTTCACAACATTTCTAATACTTTATAACAACAAAAACTATTCTGTATCACTTACAACGTATGTGCAGTGTAATATCCAATATTTGTAATGTTCTTTACTATATCATTAGTAGATTAACGAATCATTATTTCGATAAGACATTTCGTTTTAGAAACGGGTTTATAAATATCTCACAATTTAATATATAAAGCATTATTGTTTTAATCCCATCTTTATCTTGTTCTACTTTACAGGAAAATGAGAATGTTGTTTTCATTGCGATACTATGCTGTGTGCTTAATGTTAGAACATCTGTTTCTCCAAAGAATGACGTCATTTGCCTTCGGTAAGTAATAGTTACATAGTCATATCAAAAGTTGCACATTACGAGGATTTCAAATTAACAATATGTCTAATTTAACAAAAGAAAAACATTCTTGAAAAAAATGTAAAGTATTAATTGAAAAAGTGTACCCCATCATAAAAGAGATAAATAAAAATTTACATACCCGAAAAAAATTAGTAAAAACAGTTTTCTGTCATATAATTATAGTTGAGATTTTATAAATACAAAGCGGTATGTTGGATGATTGCTATCGGAAGATAGGAAACATCTGACACAAACATGCTTTGCAATTTAAAGTTGGTTCAGAGTTAACTTAACAATGTACGTTTATTTACAATTGGTTCTCAATTATCGTGTCCGGTGACATGTATCATGTAACCTAAGAATGTCGATATCTTGATAAAGACCTTGGAATGTTCACCTTTAACATGATTGCAAGGCAACACATATTGACCTTTAAAGTTGATCACTGCTGCAATAGATGTTTTCCCATGCGATTTGTTGTTTGACATTTATCTTTTTTAATGTTCTTACAAATATGTTTTTCTGCATTTTATAAAGGTTCATTTGAATCAGTCTCCGCAACAAAGTGTGAATATGAGGATGCTAACCTGATATGGCGGAATACGCCGGCATATTCTCTGAATGATGTCAAGGCTATGGCATGGTACAAAGGGAAAGATAGTCTTATAGCGAGCTGGTTGGAGGGGAAAGGTTTCAATGAATACCCTCCATATATCGGCCGATTGATGCAGATAGGAGAAACTGGCATAAAGATAAAAAAATCAAACCGATCAGACAGTGGCTCTTACTGGTTATCTCTGACGCTTGCGTCCACAGATCACAAATTAGAAGCAGTAACTCATCTTGAAGTTATAGGTACATGTAGTTTTTGTGCTTTACAAATATGGGTAAATAACGAAATATTATGAGTTTGTAAAACAAGCATAAAGAAAAGCATAATAAGAACATCATATGTTTATATTTTAATTATATTTAAGTTTCAGAATAGAAATCAAAGTGGTTGATTCATTTTGGTTATGCGTTAAAATACCACGTTGAACACAGGCGGCAATGATATCCACTGGGCAGAGTTAGTAAGAAAACATTTTTTCAATGCTTTTTTCTAGACATTGGAGTGTATAATGAACTGAGTATTAAGCGAAAGACAATAACTATTAGTATTATATTTTCGACAGTCGCGCCATCGAGTCAATGTAAGCCGAACATTACAGAGGAAGGACCAATTCTGAAGGCGGAAGTACCTTCTGTGGGGTGCGGCACACCTCCTCTTTCACCGAAATGGAAAAATACTAACAAGACATTGATCCAAGAGGTGATTTTTTCGTCTTTAATTTGCATATTTGACTCAATATATTAAATATATATATAATGTTAGGATATTTAATTTACATTGCTGTTTGTCTTCGCAATTGTATTTATTGCACGCTTATTGTAATGTAACATTGTATGTTTGCCTTGACCGTGTCCAAAACTGAGGTCATTTCTGTTTGTCCCAAACTGATTTGTACTATTTTATTCTGTGCAAACAATTAATACATAGCTAAATTAGTTTATTTCTGCTAGACATCTTAGCACAATCAAGTTGTATTTTATGATGTGACCTTTAATTCTGGGCTGAATTTTATTTCTTCAAATTATAAATTTCAAATAATTTTGTCTCTGGAAATACCAAATTTCTCTGATAAAATTCTTGGACAGAGACAGTAACTGGAATTTATAGAGAATTTAACCCTGGAATTATTTGACTTTGGTTTAACAAAAGTATGTTTATACTTCAAAATTTTAATAAATACCACAGATACACAGATACGCTATCGACTTCATTTTTTTGGAGTTATTCTGGAGTCCTGCTGAATTGTATTCAGGACTTAAATTACTACTTTGTTTTCTTGTCATTTTTACTTTGTGTTCAATGGAAGTCAATTGTTTCGTACAGTTACAAATGTTGGGTGTCTGTCACGCCTTTATATTACTGATTTTAAGGGTATAGACTCGTAACAAACATCATGTCGATAACCCATTGAGTGGTGTGATGTAGGCTAAATTTTCAAGTTAGTATATCCATATCTCGCTCTTGGATGATTCTATACATTTGTCTGGATATAAACCATTCTACTCTAAAACATTCTCCACACTATAGAATGTCTCCAAGTCATCAGATGAGAAACTTACATCCACAAAAAGCTATCGGCAAATTTATTGCTAATGTGATGTAATGCCGAGTTTGATGCAGAGTCTTTAAAAGTAACATGCTAGATGGAAACAACCATTAAAGTCCTTCATTCCTCAACTAGAAAATAATTATCACATAATTTTCACTTCAAATTACAATGAGTACACCTTTAAGTCCGCTATATCCACATTCACACCATCAATTCAAATGATCACACGGCTTAGAATAAAATGCCATCTTTATCCTTTAGACTGATAAGGCATTTTTGACATAGACGTTACATGCAATATTTAATTTATATTTGTGTTAAATTTATTTTTACATTGGTATCCATATCTCACGTTATGCTCCGTCAAATGAAACTTATTTTATGTTTAAATTACAATGATTGTTTTTATTCGTCTGTCACCATATTAAAGTCACTATAAATGAACGATTTAGACTTCAAACATGTTATCTGTGTATTTCCCCAGAATAAATTCTGAGGCATTCTTCAAGTATTACAAATTGTTGAAAATCAGCGAACAGAGAACGAAGCAAAATATTTTAATCACAGAACCACACTCTCTTTATTGCCAGTGACGTCACAACGGCACTTACTGCTGTGTAAAATGTTATGAGTGTACTTTCCCTTTTCTTTAACTTGCACTATATCTGCAAACGAACAAGACATAACTTTATTGGCATTTATCGCCAACGACATTATTATTGGGATAACAAATAATGTAGAAAAGACAAAATCTTGTAAATTGTAGTTTTTATCAAAGAAATTTTGCATTGAGGACAAAAAAGTAAATTGCCGCTCTAATTGAAATTGAAATAAGGGATACAATTATTATTTTTCCCTTTGTGATACTTATTAACTTTTGTTTTTGCTATATTTACCAAAATGCTCATATGCGTACTTCCGAAATCTTGCTACACATTCTTATTTCATTTTGACCTAACGTTACAAGGATAACGCCTTGCCTTATATGTTGAACTTAATTATATATATATATATATATATATATATATATAAATTGTTGCAGATTAAATGGTAATGACTATTGTACCAACATGCCATCCTATAAAATTTGTAATCACAAAATGTCCCATTTACAGGCACAAAATCCAAGCCTCCTTGATCTGGGAGGAGATTTTGAAGCAGGGGAATATATCGTATGTTCAGAAGGTTATTCGTCCATCTGTTACCAAGGGAACATTTCTGATCGTTGTACGGTCATTACCAGTGAGTACCAATTTTGAGAAATAAAATGCTGTATAATATGAGTAATACAATACTTTATGACATGAGTAATACAATACTGTATGACATGAGTAATATAATACTATATGCCTTTCCAATAAGGGTTGTTGTCTCCCCATACTAGGAACTCTTCAGTGCATCTTTTGTGCATGCGTTAGATGCCGCTTCAACTTCCGTGGGCTCCCCATTCATCAGCTGTCAAAGAATGCCTCAGGCGAATTCCCGCAAGAATTTTTGCATTTGTAGCAATTTCAGATGGAAGGAAGTAGATGGGAAAACAATATCATTGCACAGATTTCCTGCAAGATGCAAACTACGTAGAGTTTGGCTTTAGCGGTCACGCCTAGTACGGAAAGATTTCACTTACACAGCTAATAGTCAAATGTGTTCCGATCATTTTGTAAATAGAAGTGGACCGTAAAAGGAGCATCGGGTGCATTTAGTTTTCCCAAACAAGGTGTTTCAAACGCCGGTAAGTGGCTACATTGAGTTCTATTATGCTCCATCCATTTTTAAAGAGATGCTATTATGTGTTTTTAATCAGCTGTAATCAATAGCATTGTGTATGCTTTTTAACAAATAGTCATATTCCATATTTAACTTATTAAGTGTACTCCTCTCTGTGATGTGTTACATACAGATGTTCAGAGATAAAAAAAAAGTTATGCATTTGTGTGTAGTCTGCTACTACATTGTAGTTTAATTTGATGTTGTAATGATCTTTATCAACTGTTGTATTGTCTTTCAATCTGCTGTTGCCATTGGCACTGTAATGTCTACAGGTGCACAGTTACACTATAAATATGGACTGTCTATCCATGCAGTACTTAAATAAAATGTTGTAACTTACACCAGCACCAACGTTTAATATGTGAATGCTACATATGTATATGTAAATATTAATTAACTGTTATAAAAATTATGTTTTTATTTGTATCATTATTTAATTTCAGAATCTGGAGAGTGAAACCTTGGAACTTGCCAACAGTGACTTTCAACTAAATAAAGATATGGAGCAAGGTGACATTGCTGAACAATAAAGTGATGACAAGGATGATTCAAATGATTTTTCTGAACAATTTATTGCAAAAACTGAATCACCTCTGGACATGTCTATACATTTACATGATTATTGTTGACCAATACATTTAAATGATATTGCCGCCAGTCATATTAACAAACAATCAGCGCAAACCAATACCCTACTGAGGATTGAGGTTTCTACACAGTATGATTTTACTGAAATGTCACCTGACCATGGCACACCTGTTAACAATGTGACAACTGTAGATTGCGGGATACAGGTTAATTCCCCTGATATAACATTTGAGGATATTGAAAATGATGACCAAAAATTTATATTTTATACTGAAGTTCCAAATTCAACTATTTTCAAAGCATTATTTGATGTAATTAAGGATGATGCTACAAGTCAGACAGCTCGTTATAGTGCTACAAGTGGAAAGGGACTTCCAAGACACTTCCCTCTGATTTAGCAGATCGATTTAACATTGGAACATCGACATGCGGAATGACTTTTAACAAGTGGATTGATTATTTGTATATATAGTTAGATTTTCTAATCCAATTGCCATTAAGATGTGCTGTTGATGAACATATGCCACTTTGCTTTAAGGAAAAATATCCAAATTGTAGGGTAATGATTGATTGTACAGAGTTAAGCACGGAAATGCATAGTTCCTTACAGCACAAATCTTTGATGTACAGTGATTACAAATCACATATGACATGGAAAGGGCTAATTAGAATTAGTCCAGAAGGGGTTGTAACATTTGTATCAGATTTGTGGGCAGGGAGTGCAAGTGACAAACAACTTATTAAAGACAGTGCTCTGGTTGACATGTATGAATCTGGATATGTCATTATGGCAGACAAAGGATTCTTTATTTCGGACATCGAAACCCCAAAAGTTGTCCATCTTATAATCCCTCCATTTAAACAAAAGAAAAAAAACAGTTCTCCAAAAGAGAAGTGCAACAAACATGAACAATTGCAAATCTTCGTATCCATGTTGAGAGACAGATGGAAAGGATACATTTTTTTAATATTCTTAAAACTGTTATGCTTATAAATATGTCACCACAAGTAACAAAGATATGGACGATATGTATAGGATTAACAAATTTACAACCACCACTAAGCAAAACAAATTAGTATTATATTATATTAATTTACATGTATTTTAGCAGTCTGTTATGATCATATGCATGACATTACTTTCAAAATGTTTGTTTCAATAATTTGACTTTTAGAAACACCTGCCTATATAACAACACATATTTTAAACTCATTTAGTAAACATGTCAACTGCAGTTATAATAAAAAAACATTAAACTCTTCAGTCCATAAAGTTGTGTAACATTATTCCAATCTCATTGAGTTGATAAATTACTTGAAATGTCACCGTATGTCATTAATTTGATAATCATTTTATTTCTCTTTCTCGTCGTCACAGACCAAATAGTACAGAGGAACACCTCTAAGCACAGGTGTTGTGTATATTTCTGGAATAATTCCTTTCAAGTAGAAAAAAGTTAGTTTTTCTACCATAATATTCCAGAATTCTAGATTGAATAGAATGCGTTGAATGGTGTTGCTTCAGAGTCCAAACCACAAAATCACACCAATTCCTGCCCGTAATGGCCATTTATCCGTGCACTTGAAAACAATATGCATGCTTCCTTTTAAGATTGCACTGCCATGGAGGTCCAATGTGCAAATGAAATCTGAATCTTGAGCACATTGACATGGAGATTTAAATTTCCATTTTTCGGATTCTGGACACTTTATTTCCAGTAACCATGAGGACTCGTGACAACAAGGATCATGAAAAACTCCATCTGGACTTGCACCTAAATGAGGAACAAGTGTGTTACCATAAGGCCCACACGGTGTCACATGAAGATCTGAATGAGATTGTGTTATGATATTTATGTAAGTTCTCCGGGCTACAGGTTCATGATCTCTACCCCATTTGACATACTTGTTATCAAATGATGTATAGCCCATGATAACATTACTAGATTGTCTGGTTGAGTAGTTTCTTGACGCATTACCACTTGGCCAAACTTTGAACTTGTTATTCTCCCTTTGTAGTATTCCATCCACCTATTGTTAGTATGTTGACCTCTTGTTCAAAGTTCTATTTTGACACATCGTTCTTTAGAATAGGATATGTTTCTGAAGTGATTATGGAAATGAATTGTGGCGCTTTCAGAAGATAAATCAGTTTGATCAGAAAACATGACGCCAATGTTGTCATTGAGAGCTGGTATGATATCTTCTTCATCTTTGATCTTCTCAAAAGTGGTTAAAATCCAGCTTTGGAGTTTAGCTTTAAAAGCTTTTGTTTAAACCTTTCAACATTAACAGTTGGTTTTAATGATGGCTCCTCAATATTATATGGTGAACGGCGAAAGGAGAGATCCTTTGATTTCTTAGAACTAAGATGTCGTTTCCTCGAATTATTCCATTTTGATTTGGCAGAAGTCGAAGCATTTGTTCCATCTTTGTTCTTTTCAGATATATCCACCAGTGCATATAACATTCCCCATTATGATTGCAAGCTTCATCCAGTCTGCAAGAAACAAAGTCAAGAAAAATAACTGGTGTACAAGGTCCATCACTGTTATATATGTATAATTAAATATATATTGTAATAAGTTATTAAATTTAATTAGGGGTAGGGTAGGGTGGAGTATGTTGTAAATGCATAGCCATGTATTTTTTCTATTATTCCAATTTATTTTTAAAAGTATAATTAGTGAAGTATGATGCACATGTTAGAAATGTTAAGCACTATTTTTGGGTATTTTTTAAACCTGGTACATGGATATTTAAATAGCCAAAAATTGCAGGATATGCAGATTTATATCTTAAGCCAATTTTAGAAGATAGGAAAAGTTAGGTCCTTTATTCTTTAACAAAAAGATTTGTGTGGCATCCGGGCTTGACATTTGATCTGTTAATAAAGCAAGTATCTTAAGACAAAATATAAAAAAATGAAATAGTTGCCGAGCTGTACAATTGCAATCTGCTGAATTCACAAATCCAGTGACTTTGGACAGATTGACCCATACAGTATAATCCTTCTTATCATTGTTTGGTAGTGATGGTATCACTTGACATCTCACGTAACAATGTGAACATTCCTCCTAAACATTGTTAAATTCAACATTGTGCCGGTCTTGAAAAAACACTTCACTCTTCAACTGTCGCTTTGCCTTCATTGTCAAAACTAAATAATTGTAAACGTCATTATTTGTAAAATTAGGAATGTTACACAAAATCTCTAAGGAAGTATGTTTCTCTATCTCACCAGTGTCAAACACTTTGTTAAAAAATGTCTCAGTGAACTTGATACCAAGAAAGCTACAGGACTTGATCAGATTGGTCCAAGACTCATTAAATCTTCTGCCTCTGCTATTTTAGATAGCATAACATTCATAATGAATTTAAGTATTGCAACCTCATCTGTCCCCAAAATATGGAAAACTGCAAAAGTAACTCCTATTTACAAATCTGGATCTAAGAATGATGCTGATAACTACCGACCAATCTCAATACTACCAAACTTGTAAAAATTGATTGAAAAACATGTCCATGACTCATTCATGTCATATTTAACCAAACACTTGCTGTTACACCCTAATCAATCGGGCTTTAGACAGAAACATTCATGTTAGACTGCCTTGATCTCCCTAACTGATAAATGGCTTCAAGCACTTCACCAAGGTAAAATAATAGGATCTGTATTTGTAGATTTCAGGAAAGCGTTTGACATGGTGGATCATGAAATTCTTTTGAAGAAACTAAAAATCTACCAATGTGATGATAAAACAGTTAGATGGTTTACTTCATACTTAAGTGAGAGAACATAACATGTTTATATAAATAACGTTCTGTCCGAACCTGAAACAATTAGATATGGAGTGCCACAAGGCTCAATTCTAGGTCCATTACTATTTATTTTATTTATTAACGACCTACCACTTTTACTAAGAGACTCGATATCATCTACAGATCTCTATGCAGATGACACAACATTATCAGACATCCAAAACACAAAGCATGAATTCGAAATTTCTTTACAGAATGCATTAAACAAGCTGGAAAACTGGTGCAAATGCAATGGCATGGTAGTAAATACTGGTAAAACTAAAGTATTACATATCTCAACAAGGAAAAAAAAAGAAAAATCTTGATAGCAATGAACTATGTCTGACATGGAAGGATAAAAATTTGCAAATGGTCTGTCACGGCAGACTACTTGGTGTTTTGGTAGATAATAATCGATCATGGATTGATCATATCAAACATATCAGTAAAAAGGTCAATTCAAGTTTATGGCTTCTCAGTAGGATAAGACATTTTCTCCCTGAAAGGTACATAAAATTATTTTATAAGTTACATACAACCGTATTTAGACTACTGTAATACAGTATGGGGTAATTCAAATGATAAAAACATATCAAAGTTGGGAAAATCTTCAGATAAGAGCATTTACTCTAATATCAAACCAGAAAGAAAACAGGGAAATTTAGCTGGTAAGTTAAAAATATTACCTATTAAGGACCGAATATGTTTAAGAAAAGTCAAATTAATGTACAGGATATCCAATAATAGTGCTCCTGAATATTTACAATCCCTATTCCAGTATAGGATACCTGGTAATACACCCCACCTGCGATCAATATCTACAAAACAGTATAAAATTCCCAAGCCAAATAAGGAATTATTCAAGAAAAGTTTCCAATACTCTGAAACTTTGCTCTGGAATAGTATTCCAGTTGAGATTGGAAATTCCCACTCTATTTCCATCTTCCAAATCCAATATATCCAGTGGCTTCTGAGATGCTGCCGAATTAAATAAATTCCTTGTATGAGGACCTCAAGGTAGATTAGTTCTTAGCTAATTGTATTACCCTCTTTAAAAAAAGTCATTATTATTATTATTATTATTATTATTATTATTATTATTATTATTACACAGATCTTTCGTCCAATTATTCAATGACGACGGCAATGGTATTTTCTTACCAAGAGGAGTGACCAGTTTCTTGGTTGTCCTTGAATTGTGTCCCTGCTGATCGTTTAACGAAACACAATTTACATCTTGTAGACCCAATGCTTTAATCCCCTTCGTTCGCGTGACTAATTTTTGTTTTCTCCCACTAGTATTCTGCCCATGCTGTCTCAGGTAAGATTTAAGTTCCGAGATTTTACACCTTTCCAAAGCGTCATCGTTTAAATAGCTCATTGTAGCGAGTAATCAAAATCGATAAACACAGACGCCGGAAAATTATTCAGTGATGACAGCGCCCCCTATCTGAGTGAAGTAAGAAACGTATTGAAAAGGCCTATATGACGAGTAACAAAATGCTGTACGACATGAGTAATACAGAATTTTGTGACAATACAATACTGTATAACATGCGTAATACAGTACTCTATGACATGAGTAAAATAATACTGCATGACATGAGTAATACAAGTGTATGACATGAGTAATACAATACTGTATGACATGAGCAATAAAATACTGTATGACACGAGTAATACAATACGATATGACATGAGTAAAACAATACTGTATGACATGAGCAATACAATACTGTATGACATGAGTAATACAATACTGAATGACATGAGAAATACAATTCTTTATGACATGAGTAATACAGTACTCTATGACGAGTAATACAGTACTCTATGACATGAGTAATACAATATTGTATAACATGAGTAATATAATACTGTATAACATGAGTAATACAATACTGTATGACATGAGTAATAACAGTACTCTATAACATAAGTAATAGAATACTGCATGACCTGAGTAAAAGAATACTGTATGACATGTGTAATACAATACTGTATGACATGAGTATTACAATACTGTATGACATAAGTAATAACAGTACTCTATGACATGAGTAATATAATACTGTATGAAATGAGTAAGACATACTGTATGACATGAGTAATACAATACTGCATGACATGAGTAATACAATACTGTATGACATGAGTAATAAAATACTGTATGATGAGTAATACAATATTCTATGATATTAGAAATAAAATACTGTATGACATGAGTATTACAATACTGTATGACATAAGTAATAGCAGTACTCTATGACATGAGTAATATAATACTGTATGAAATGAGTAAAACATACTGTATGACATGAGTAATACAATACTGTATGACATGAGTAATACAATACTGTATGACATGAGTAATAAAATACTGTATGATGAGTAATACAATATTCTATGATATTAGAAATAAAATACTATGACATGAGTGATAAAATACTGTATGACGAGTAATGCAATACTGTATGACATAATAATAATAATAATAATAATAATAATAATAATGATAATAATAATAATAATAACAATGATGATATTTTATGGCGCCTAAACTTTAAAAGCTCTAAGCGCTTTACAACATCTATAATATAATTACACTATAGACAAAACAAAAACCATGAATTTGGACAATATAAGTTATGCTGAAAACATTTAAGGTACAAAATATTATTAGATCTCTAAGTTTTTTACTGCAGTCAAAAAAGGTGAAATTTAAGAGCACTCTTGAATAGGATCCTTGTCTTTGTGCCTAATTTCAATGGGCAATTCGTTCCTTATAGCCGGGCCCTGGTATGCAAAACTACGTTGTCCATATGACTTCGTTTTCAAAGTGGGAACATATATGACTTCATTTTCAAAGTGGGAACAATGAGCATACGATAGTCAGAAGAGGAGTGTAAGGACCTTGTTGGTGTATACACATAGATGTGGCCGGAGAGGTATGTTGGACTGGAGTCTGTCAGTGAAACTTAGCACAGAGAACAAATTTTGTGTTTGATTCTGCATCGAATGGATAGCCAGTGTAGGGTACAGAGCAGTGGTGAGGTGTGCTCTGATCGAGGTACTTTAAAAACTATCCGAGGAGCTGTGCTTTTAACATTTTTGATGTTTCCGGAGTAGACATTGTGATGAACCAGACATAATTGAGTTATAATAATCCAGTCTTGAAAGTACTAAAGAACACACAAAAATGGAACTGATGCGTGTCAGCTCAAGATATGCAGCCTTGCATATGTTCATGACATGTTGGTGCGATGTGAGAGTACTGTTTAGAGTAACACCTAGGTTCATACTGACTGTGTAAATATAATGTTGGTGTTGCTGATATTTATTGTCTGAGGTAAAGGATGTGAATGAGAAAGTCTTTTGTGCTGTGGTTAGAATGGTCTCAGTCTTATCATCATTCATCTGCAGCTTGTTACATGTCATCCAGGATGTCACATAAAAAAAAATGTACCTCTCTACTCCATCGATGGTAGCATCAACTTCAGTTGGGTGGCTAGACTTGTATATTTGGGTGTCTTCAGTGTATAATTGGTGAGACACTGGGCGATGATCTATGACAGTTGAGAGCAGCTGAGTGTATAGAATGAAGAGAACAGGTCCAAGAACAGACCCCTGTGGAACACCACAACATATATCAACTGGGCTGGAGTAATAAGTAATACAATACTCGATGACATGAGTAATAAAATACACTGCAGAGTTTGAAATAGTTACATGTATTATGGTTCTCTGAATGGACTCTACAAATGTATTAGCCGGAAGAAAACAAACTTGATGTCATGTACAGTCTATCAACATAATCAGATTTTATCTTAATTATTTAGTATATAGCTTAACCTGATAGTTCTTTGTAATTTTGCCGAGTTCCAGGCGAAAGAATTTTGAAAGTGCTATTATTTTGTTTCTGACTGTCGAGAGTTGCTGGCAACAAATTTTAGTAAAGGTAATCTGTAATGTTTTATTGATATAAACGACTCTGGTAACATATTATCTCTTTTCGCTATATGTAGCAGCCAGTGGATTATGTCACATGATGATGAATAAGACGTTATTCGAACATGATTGAAGTTAGCTGTAGTCAGTTATGAGAAGCAATTTAATGTGATTAGTAGCATATAATGAATAACCGGGAGGATGTACAATATTGTTGAACATATTAGGAAAAGGATTCGGTGTCATTTTCACGTTTGGTAATTTACGTTTTTTGCAGTTTATAGTGTTTTAGGGACTATTTACTTAGACAACTCATTTTTGAGGCCTGAACTTAACTGAGTAACACAGGCTGTCGCTACGAGGATGCCAATCATCGACTGTAAAGGACCCGAGTAGCTTATATCAATGAGAAATCTATAACTTCTAACCAAATCTGTATCAAACACAAAGAATGTGGCAAAATTAGCTCTGAATAGACAATGATTTATATCCATTTGCATCTAAGGCAGCTACCAGAGTATTTTTTGCCCATGTTTTAACTGACGACTGTTAGAGGGGATTCAGTTGCCAGAATCTGATCAAAACAAGCTTAATAAACCAAAACAAGCTTAAAATATTCTTTGGGTATATCTACTCTGAACACATTGATGAGAATATCTATTGATTGGCCCAGTGTTGAGAAATTTGATTTCAGGAATGCATTTAAGAAATGGTCTGGGAACAAAAAGGATTCGGATATTGATGAAGTATCAATGACATTTGGTCATAAAGACAAATCAGTACTCTGTATTATCAGTCATAAAGAAACATTCTTCTTCATTCTTGCTTTACATATGATATACAATGAACGCTACATGTATATAATGGTATCTTTATATTTATAAGTAATTAATCTTGTGCTTTGAAATGTTAAAATGTCATATTTATACAGATTAACAACTGGGCGAAGACAAAAGTACGTATATATTTAAGCATCTGCATCATATCATTAGATGACTCCTGTGGCTGAAAAGTGGCTTCGAAGTTTTAAATTTGGCGAAATTCATGGCGCAAAGAAACGTAGTTTCAATGGTGGCCTTGTGTAGACCACTGCTGTATCATGGATATACTTTATATGATTTATAGACATCACAACTGTATCAGTCACTGCAGCCTGTAAACTCATGATTATCAACTTATATTCTTGAAATTATGTGTCTTTATCTTAAGACTTCTCATTAGTTTGGAATAAAATTACGGCATATATTTATATTCATTTTGGCATATTTGTTAAAGAACATCTTGTATTGAAAACCTAAATTCATTTCCTATTGCTATCAACAGATTTCTTTATATTATCCTTCGTTTAGTTCAAGACAAACTTTTTAACTATATGATCAAATCTAACACACACACACACACACACACACACACACACACACACATACATATATATATATATATATATATATATATATATATATATATATATATATATATATATATATATATAAAACGAAAATTGCTATCCCTGGATTATATAGGAGATTGCTTGATAATAATTAATTTTATTACAATAATACTATCATACAGGATAGAGAATTTTTAATTTGTACTGTACATATATTTGAACCAATGTCCAAGGGTACACGCACCCATCGGATTGTGGATCATCTATATTTCTCGTTTACATTCTTCTTCACACGTATATGTCTTGAATATACACGGTATATTAGTATACAGGTATATGCAATCAAAGAAAACAGGTATCGTGTATATCGGATATGGTTCATTTGCTTTGTTTTTAATGAATTAATCTGTCGTGTCTAGAAGATAATACGAAGATGATATTTGGGAATATGTTCGCTCACCAACTCGTCATATATTCTGGTATCCTTTCTATGCGATAGCTATTAACGGCAAGTGAATGTATGCCCAGTTTTGGTAGAACGTGGCATTGTTTCATTGTCTATTTGCTTTTTTTTATCTATATGTAGAACGCTTATAACGGATCCCATATCGGCAGAATTGATTATGATGTTTATATTATGTTTTTCAATGCATCTAGGTCATAATTGTACTATCTGCACAAATTTGAATTTCTGCTAGCATGGTTTATGACTTTTGAATTGTTATGTTCAATTGAGGTGATGAAGGCCTGTATATATGCCATTGAGCTTTATAGTGGAGTCGATTTAATCCATATAAAATACTACACAGGTTATTAATTTTGTGCTAAAAGAAAGATAGTTGTGCTGAATCTTAATGGAACAACTGTGAAAGATGCAAACACAAATGGAAAAGCATTCACATATCTTAGTTCACAATTTTTTTTTTACTATCGTTAGAATCACACCATGGACGACGTGACGATGGATGGACACCAAACCCTGTATCTATTATTCTTCCAGTTGTACTAGTAGCCCTGATTGGCGTTGTAGTATCAATTTTGGCGGTGATTTGGTGGAAACGACTATTGTTTTGTGAGTAATACATATAACCCACTGATTATGAGAATGAAAAACAGAGTGAATGTGTGATATTTTCATGATCAACAAGAGAGAGAGAGAGAGAGAGAGAGAGAGAGAGAGAGAGAGAGAGAGAGAGAGAGAGAGAGAGAGAGATTTATTCAAGCAGTTTTGTATGTATGTTCATTTCATTTAAGGAAATCCACTCGTTGCCTTTCTATACACTACAAATGCATTTCCTCTTCAAGACTGATTTCATATTCTTATCTATATACATGTATACTGTCCAATACTCGGGATCATATATACTAAATAAGAAATATAATCATACTGTACGATCGTATAACTACCTTGTGTACCTTATAATTTGTTAGTTCATATCCAGCCAGTTTCTGATGAGGATCGTTCTAAGCATTTTCGTTATGTATTCTGTAGCAAGAAGAAAAACATTTACATTATGATCACTTGTTGCGTGAATGAAGGACTAAACTGCAGGGTTATTAAAGAAAACACAACAACACAAATACTAGTGTACAGGTCTGTTCCTTTGCCGAATGGTGAACCATTTTAAGATCGAATTAGTTTAAATTAAGCACTTGACTATCTATGGCTATATTCATACACAAAAATACATTACTAATTTGGTCGATAACAAATTAAGGATATGTTCAGTGTCTTATTATTGAAGGATACAGACAAAACAAGCATTATATATTTTTTGTATTCAGGTGGAAACAGAAAAAGTGAGCAGACGTGTTTGGCCCCGGAAGACAAACCTACAGATATTGGTATGGCATTGTAGTACAGATATGAACTGTTTAGTTTTATGTACGACCAATCAAGAAAAAATTACGTCCAAGCAAAAATAAATACATCATTTGAGCTTAAAAAGGACATCCATGTGAAACAGAAGATATATTAGAGAGAAAGTAAAGATTAATTCTAAACCAATCCTAAGAGAAATAAAACTAAGAAACATAATGTTAAATTAATCGTCTCCAGACACCGTTTAAATAAATAAAAACTTTGTGGCCTTTCGATTGGTCTTCATGTCACTGTACCACAGTCATTTTCACTGAGGCATTTGAAGCTCAGATTTGATGAAGGCGTTTTATATATCAAAGGTGGTTGTTTGCGTATTGTTGTCGGCTCTCGTTGTTGATGATGATGGAGGATTTAAAGTTGTTTGGTTGAACTATAATGAAAATCATAATTTAAATGTCAGCAGCTATTATTCCGCATAAGATGTTATTTCAAGAAATTTATTGTTCTGATTCATAAAAATAAATCAGTTTCTCTTAAATATAGAGCAAATATGTAGCAACAGAAAGCTAGATTGAATTAAAATCTATAACACAATGTTGAACGGAAAGATTTTTACACAATATTAAGTTATATTCAAGGAAATAACCACAATTTCAGTTTTCGCTTTAAATCTAATTATTTTATTATCATAGGGTCCTTGCTGATGTTTAAAGAAATATTATTTCAATTAAAATCTTCCTGGAATACATATTTCAGAAAAGCATCTACATGTGACTGTTATGACTTTGACATTTTCGTATAGTAATTAAAGTATACGTATGGTCTCAATATAACGAAGACATGCAGATTTTCAGATACTTTATGGAAATAACTATATCAAGTTGGTATTTGATAATAATAATAACTGGAGGTTTTGTTGGAATTATATTGCTGTAATTTCAGTGACGTATTTGTAAGTTAAAGTTAAAATGAATACCCAGATGAATGTTACCATGTTGGAATGATCGTGGAGGCCTACCGAAACGCTTACTAAGGCCATTACTGTAACGGAATTTGTAGTGAGAAATTATATCCTTTTTAGCATGAAGTATCTAACTTTACTGTGAGGCGTTTTTGTGTACGATGATGCCTTTAATTTTTCAATGACATTTTGTAAAATTTGCGACGAGGTGTTATATGTTGGAATGACGTCTTTACAATCACGTTAAAAATTTCATGCGATATCTTTGTTTGTATTCACAATGTGAGTTGTTTCTCATTTGAAATTTCCAAAAGATCTTTTACTTCTTAAATGGTTTGAATAGTTTAAATGTTGCTTTGAGAACATTTTGCATAATGATATCTTCAAACTTTCATTTACCATTTTTCCACTGTCCTTATTACTCAGAATGAATTTTGTGTCTAGAAGAAACTCTTTTTCCTTTACACAACAAAGTCACCGGCCTAGCTATTTGAAAGTTAATGTAAATTTACGTGAAATATTTTAAATACATCAGCTTCCAAGTAAAACATATAAAAATTAAAGAAATTATTGAAGTATTTAATTCATGACTTTACCACATTCCCATAAATTTTAACGATTTCACCTAGTTAGAGTAGAATAATTTCGCAATATCCATAGCTGTTTTGGCGCTTCGAATGCATGCAATAATAAATGTGGAAAATTCGTTTCAATATACTGTTAGTATTTTACTTAAATAACATGAACTTTGCACCATATTTAAATTGAGGTAGTAATATTAGTATAAATGACTACGTGTAACGATCAATACAGGCATTATCATTCTTCGAAGCGATATATGTGTGAAAAATGAAAAATCGTTTCAACTTGTAAATGTGTTTCTAATTGTGTTAAACAATTTTCGAGTTACTTCAAGGGACATTTCATCATCGATATCTAAGAACGTACCAAGTCATCATGTGAAGTTAGTCATATATGTGTTGAATTAAAAGATATTCGTGTCCGAAAATGCTAAACTGCTTGATATAGTTATTTATTACATACGTCTCAAATTTTACATGACTGATCATATCGTTCAATACAGATGTTCAATCTTTGATTCTGTATCGCACTCCTAAAAAGTCTATATCTCACACCCAGCATGGAACTAATTTTAGTTTTTAAAACATTATTTAACCGTCCACTCATTAAATATCGTTATTAAACTATTAAAAAATGGTTGATGGGGTTAACGGAAGCCGTGTATATATTTGAATTAGTTAAGGTTGACAGCAGTATCTTGGACATAATGTTTGAAAATGCGTTTTCATATGGCGCTGGTGTGTAATGTGATGTCAAACATGAGAGAGAGAGAGAGAGAGAGAGAGAGAGAGAGAGAGAGAGAGAGAGAGAGAGAGAGAGAGAGAGAGAGAGGGGGGGGGGGGGTAAAGGGCAGAGACTTGTAAATGTCTCTTGAAACACAGACAGGAAGCCAGTGTAAGTTAATTGGATGCGTTGATTTCAGGTCTCTGAAAGTGTGTGTGTGTGTGTGTGTACGTGTGTGTAATTTGGATTTGTAATGTATATTTAACAATTGTTTAGTCATATGTCTACAATGTCAGCAGTTTGCCAGCTTATTTTCAAATCTAGCACTGACATCAGGCCGACCAGTCCAAATAATAACCACTTAATGCTGAACGAAAAGCGAGGCAGCTGCTAGTTCTATTGTATACGTGTTTGATATGACTCTGCCGGGGATCGAACTCGAGACCTCCTGAATCATAGGAGGAGGCTGTAACCACCGTGCCAACGGAGCGGTGCATTAAGTTACACTAATTCAAACTACATCATTTTATCTGTTAATTGCTGACTACTGGGTGCAACGACTTTTATGAAAATGCTCGAAGAAATCGAAGCGCAAAATCTTGCACATATTAGTCACATTTCTAGCAGCATGAGCGATGATGAAGCAGATAGGAGACATTCTACAACGTAAGCATCGAAAATGCTAGACTGCCCACACAAATATTTTAGCTCCAGAGTTGTAAAAATATAGTCTGCGTAATTTGTTTTCTTAATATTTTTTTTAAATAGTACGTTATAGTGGAGGAATATTCCATTTGTCTAAATTATATTCAATGCAGCAGTAATTTATTGTAATAAATTGAAACATATAATTCGCGAAAATATTTCAAGTTAATGAGTTATGTATATAAAACCAAATGCAATGGCTTCCTTATTCTATGCCATTTGATCTGAAATATTATTGAAAGTAGAGTTTGTATTCAATTTTCAGTCATTCAGCACGTCTGTCCTTTTTCAAGAGTTAGGAAAAATCTACATTCCACATTCATTCATATGCCATACACACGTTTGCAAACATTCAAAGCTAAAAATTAACTCACCATATCAGTAATTCAGATGACTGATGACATAACTGCACATTATATACGTATCCCCAGGTTTACCATATCACACAGTAAATATTCAAAGAGATATATACTATATTTGATAATACATCAAATGCTTGTACATTATGCATACAAGAAATTGAAAAGAATGTGAATAAAAAGAGAATATGTAATAAATGCAAAACCACCTAAGTGATTTATTCAGTGTCTAAGAATTGTAAATATTGAACACGTGTTAGAACATCATATTTGAGCAAATTTTGGACACCATGGATCGCAGAACTTAAGATCTGCTGTACGAAAATGCATATGCGAATTAAATCAAAGAGAGTAAAGGTAAGAACCGTGTTTGTTTTTCAGCTGAGGGATCCCCTAAGAATGAGGCAGATCCATTAATCGAGAGAAGTGAAGCTTCAAGGGAAGGTACTGTACATTTAAGCAAAAATAGATTTCATTTGTGCCAAATAGTGTAAAAGATAATAAGAATCAGTTTAAAGGATATAAGCTCTTGAATTTTGATTACTTTATCTCCAAACAAGTATGAGTTGGTTTTGAAAATTGTTTTCTATGTTGTTAGCCACAGAAACTATGAACTTCCTTTTGTTGTCTAAGCTCTGGCTTCACCAATATCTCAGAAAGTTTAGGAATTTCTATGTGCAGTAATTTTGATTTCCTATTACACATCAATCAGATTTAATGGGATTAACAAATACAGATTTTACTTTTACAAGGTAAATACAATCACAACATTGCATGATCGTCTCAAGTTGTTTCTTTTAAAACTTATACGTAGATTTCTTGTCAGGTATTCCTGAAATCCAGAGCTATCTGCGCGGCTTGTACAAAGATATGACGAAGGTATCTCTGTCGCCCACCGGCAAAGAAAACTTGGTTGACGTATCAGAAGTGTACATTGACTTGGACTTCCAACAAATGGAAACCAGAGATTTAAAAAATACAGAAACTGGTTTATCTTGGACAACATCAAATAAGGTCTCGGTTTCTAACGACGATATTCGCAGTGTAAAAGCACATAACCAACATGTTTCTCCGATTATAATTATGGGATGTAGCGGCAGTGGTAAATCTACATGGTGCAAGCATCTTGTACACTGCTGGTCAGAAATCTCTACAAAGGATGATGAAAATGTACAGGTTAAAAATTTACCAAATCTTGCAGAATATCAAATTCTATTATACCTGCCACTAAAATCTTCCGACAGAGGACGTTCGTTCCAGGAATTATTACATCAGTATTTGTTTCAAGAACAACCCGAATATTTAAATATCGTTACAAAGCACGTACATGATAAAAGTCATGCCCAATCTATACTTATTCTTATAGATGGTTTCGATAAAATTGGTGAAAACGTAACACCTATGATAGAATTATTGGATCATAATCAACTCTTTTCAAGTACTGTTATTTTTACATGCCGACCAAGCTGTTTAAAACGGATCTTTAATGCATATGTTGATATTTCAATACAGTTGGAGTTATTTAAAATCTGTCAAATACCCCCTGAAAGGTCTGCGGCATATGCTAGTAAGGTGTTGAGAAGATTAAATCAACATAATAAGGACTGTAACATTAATAACTTTTTGACATTTACAAGGAATCTGCACGTACAAAGTCTGCTACAGTTACCATATCTATGTCTGATGCTTTTGTTTGTATGGATGGAAAACAGAAACCCCTACATTGAAATTACGGATATTCTTCTTCGCATAGTGGAACATATACTTGAGACTGAGGAAACAGTTACGCGGTGCAATGAAAGGATCCTGACATTATTGCAAAGAAACTCCGCTAAGTTCGACACAGACGTTACAAAATTAGACGCGCGATTCGTTAAAATTAGGGCTCTTATGTATGAACTCAGTATGACAACGGAAGAAACCTTTCTATCTAAATCAAAAATATTGACAAACGAAGAAAGGCAGTTTAATGAAACCTCAGCAATAGAAAAAGATAAGCTTTCTCTTGAAGTCTTGCATGACATAGGTCTCATAACCGAATCTTTTCCTTTAAAATCAGTTGAGAGCCTATCAACCGTAACTTTCACTAATATGCTCATGTACCAATTATTTGTTTCCATGGGAATTGCATTCAAGAAGGGACATGTTTTCGAGTATATCGTTTCAGATCTGGAAGTTGCCCTGAAACACAGCATGATTATTCACATGGTCTGTCAATTCTCACCTACATTAGGAAAGGAAATATTTATTAAACTACGCAAGTTGAAAACCAAAAAACTTGATAAGCTTGGCTTGGATGAAAAGACTAATAACAAGCTGAGATACTCCATCATAAAGGTATCCAAGAAAATCAAACATCCTCAAGTGGTGACATGGCTACAGTTGCTGATGTACAAGGGTGATCTAGATGATGAGAAACTTTTATTTCTGACAAATGCCTTGAGGTTCATGAATTCACTTACCTCTCTTGTGTTAGAAAACAATGAAAATAATGACGAACTCGTTTTTTGGCTTCCATGCTCACTAACTTTGGAAAAGTTAAAACTCAACATAAATAAATGTACTCTGCTGTTGTGTTCGGAATGGAATAAACAGATACCAATGAAACTAAAAAAAGTAGTAATTAAGTCTGTCATTATCAGTAGTCGTGATCATCAAGTCCTTTCAAAGGCTTTTAGTTCTTGTAACTGTAGTGTTAAGATGGAGATTTTACCTACATAAGTTAGTACTAGTGATAATAAAGCCCTATATGTGTGGCCTTGAGAATGATTTGAGTCACAAGGTGTCATGAGAGATAACAATGGTGGTGCAAAAATGCCTTCATGCCGCCCTCAGGGTGGTTTGAGTTTGAGACCTGTGAGAAATAAAATCAAGCACAATTAAAATATCTGGATTTAGACGTTGAACCAGTTGTCGTACTATTCGATATTATGGAATATAATAGTCTGGGCACTCTGAACTTGAAGACTTTGAGTGTAACTCTAAAGGTCGAGAAACCCATTGCGCAATTGTAGAATGCTTGGAGACACAGATGATGATGATGATGATGATGATGATGATGATGATGATGATGACGACGATGATGATGATGATGGAAGGAAACAAATGATTAAGATAATTTAAAATCCATTTTAAGCTATGAAAACATATGTTACAACAAAGATCGTGACATTATTCTGCAGAATAAACGAAATAAGGGTTGTCAAATCGTGTCGAGAGTTGGTTCGTCAATGGTCAGTATAAAAGAATTAGGATGATATAGAAATCACATATGTGCTCTAAACAAGCGCATATTTAACTTAATCAAGTATATACTGTGGAGACCGTTTGGAAATCGTGTTGGAAATGTTTAGCTACTCATCAAAGTTCTAAAAATAACAAAATGATGGAAGTTATTGAATGTGAAGAATGTGAAGAACGGACTATTGTGCCATGCCTGTAGTATATACAATTTTACTTGTTTGCATGTATATGTGGAGAATTACAATTCACGTATTTTGAGCCTTGAGGCTCATTAAAACTATCCCCCCCCCAAAAAAAAAAGCAGCAACCCCCCCACTACAACAACAACAACAACAAACTGTATGGATGATATGATAGAATTC
The DNA here is from genome assembly GCA_029339505.1 of Unio delphinus. Classification (NCBI taxonomy): domain Eukaryota; kingdom Metazoa; phylum Mollusca; class Bivalvia; order Unionida; family Unionidae; genus Unio; species Unio delphinus. The sequence goes on from JAQISU010001239.1 coordinate 4,932,609, forward strand.
ATGAAGTAAAATGCAAGCAAAGTTCCAAGTCATTTGTTTTTTTTGTATTTTATGAATCATTTTGGGATTTACTATTTACAGCACTGATCACAATTCTACTCTATATGGTAAGTGTGAAAGTGCTCGTGTTTTAAGTATGCTTGAAATATGACTTCAGTCAGTAAACTCTATTAACCGGAATACCAGTACTGCAGCATCGATTACATAAACAGAAAAATAGAAATCATATTACTGTAAGTGCTGACAAAATACTGGACAAAAAACTGCTGCCAATTACAATATCAGCCGTTGCACACAGCCAATACTAGCAACAGTATCTAGAAAAACGAATTTGATGTCATTCGCAATGCCTTTCTGGACTATTGCAGTCCTGCATTACGTCATATTGACCTATTGCTATTCAGTCAGTTGCAGCGTATCATGTAATCGTTGATTTCAAAATAATTTAAGTCGATATTCTCACATTCGATAGGGAATAATTACGTTTGTATGCGAACAACTTTAATCAATTTAAACAATGGAAGATGAACTTTAACTGCTCCAAATTCACCATGAGGATTTGGAATAGGTATATGGCACGGAACGTATATCTATTTAATGATGAATCCAATACTCATTGCAAATATTTCTGTTAGATTTTCCAACATACACAGTGTAATTGTTTATTTTCTGGTAACCACTCGGTCTGCTATTTTTTTCTGTGTGTAAGGTCACCACTAATTCTATCATGCGCAGGAATTCAACTACGCAAATACATTAACCAGTATTTATACGGAATGCAGCACTAAATCCATAGACGATTGTATCCTTTACATTACACTGTTTTGATTACAGATTTCTTGTGTGTGAGAAACAAATGTTCAATGTGTTTGTCAATGTTCCCACTTTGTCTTCCAGTAATTATAATTCTTAATTATGACACAGTCAACTGTAAACGTTGCCATGAAATAATTACAAAATATTGTGATTTAAAGTGTTGTTCAGGTTCATTGACTCCAAATAACGTGCGTGTTGTGTGGTTTTGAGTGTTGGCCCATGAGTAGGTTTACATCGGTGTACAAATACATTTATACATGATACAATATATTTAATGCAATTACGATAATTGATAAAAGTAAATGACAAACATGTGCAGGCATTCTTTTTCACGTCTTTTAAAATGTCACTTTAAAACAAACCTGTATCCATTAAGGGTACATAAGCATTTCGATCAATGAAATATGCTATTATATGTACCTAGCTTTGTATGCCTTTTTCATTTAAAGGCGAAAGAAAAGCGGCCAATGAAACCTATAGTACGAACTGATGGTTTCAGATCGCAGAGATCGAGAACAAGTCGACGTCCACTAAAATTCCTGTAGCTCAAACCACATCACCAGGAATAGGATCTCATAATATGGCATGTCACGTTCACCTATACTAGAGAATAGGGATGATGTTGGTAAATAATTGAATGGGAAATATGACATTTGACTGGTCAGAGCTGATAATTAGTGCACGAAAGGCGGTATTCGGAAAGGAGGAATATTTAGCATTGTTTTACCAAAGACGTAATTAATGGAAAAGAGATGACTGGAAAGTATAATGTAATAGATTGCTTCATTCCAGTTTTTCTGATATCATTAGGCATATTCATACTGAATGGAGATATGGAAACAGTAATATCGGACAATTTAGCACAACAACCCGAACCATGTAGAGAAATGCAAACAAAATTGCAACTGGCTTGCAAGCGTACAAATGACTTTGTCATTTCCTCTCTGTTGTACTTGTAAATGACCAAAGACAACTCTAATCTTAACATTTAAAATGACAAGGAGATTGCGTAGGTCAAGCGGTTAAATGTCATCTCGGCAATGAAGAGTTCAGTATTTCAGGCCACGCTCTTTGGGCGGCGGAAAGTCTAACGTGATTTAGTTGAGTCCTATAGGCTGTAGTTAAGCTGACGATGTGAGATATTATAAAATAAGTAACAAATAAGGATCACAATAGTGTTTATGACATCAGAGTGAAATAAAGTTTGAGCAAGAGGAAAGGAACCAAATCTCAAACCTTATACGTCTAATAATATATTGATAATCTTACATCTAGATATACCAATGCTTGCTGTTTAAATGACTACTAGGACATAGTTATTGAGAGAAATGTCTTTTCTGTTACATAGAGTTAGGAAAGCGATTTAATAAATTTATTGTCAGAGATATAGAATAAAAAAGTGACAGGCAATCTTTGACTATAATTCTACTCTTTTGCACACAGGGAATAATGAATAAATGCAACGCAGTATTAAAGAATATTAAATGATCTTTTACAATAAGCAAAGAAAAACATGAGAACAAATAATTTAAAACAGATTTGACTGTATAGAGTAATTATTTTTCAATCAATTACGGCAATGTAAAGTAATTCAATTTCAGTCAGAGTAATTACAGTTCGATCAATTATGAGAGCATATAATAACTAGATTTAAATCAATTATTACAAATGATAGATAGTCCTATGGTTGATCACTTTCTTGAAATATCTAGGAATCGGTGAACGGTACAGTGACTGACGCACATCTTTAATGATAATTGCGTTAAAATAAAACCATTAAACATACCACTTAATGCCTATGTGCATGTGCTCGGTTAAGATGCTTACAATGAAAAACTGAAATAACCAACTTGAATAATGTTATGACAGGATGTAGTAAACATAATAGATATATAAATCAGAACGTAATATTGGATGAAATACCTCTTTTTTCATTTTTTAAAGTTGGCTTCAAATTTGTTTCTGTGACACAAAGGGATGCGTATAGGTTTTACGTATCAACGTCTCTGTCAATACACGTTTGAACGTCGTCACAGGTATGCAATCTATCTATATTGCTCTGTCTGAGCTAAGATATGTGCTCATCGATGTGTAGAATTATGGCATACTCAGGCACAATATTAGAGAAACAAAAGGTTGACAAGTACATATTGAAACTAAAAGGTCAAATGTTAAAGGAATAATGAAACTGCAATGTAACTGAAATGATATAAATATTTTTCGAGAATAGTTAATATAAGACAATTTATTTTGAGGTGACAATTGTAACCAAGCTTACAACAGTTACGAATTTACATCGTAGTCTAATTAAACATTTGATACCTATTTGAAATATACGTTTTGTGTTAATTTATTGGTGATATTTTGATAATTTGCGCTGATCAAGCCCTAAAAACATTTAAAAAATTGTTACAAATACACATATTAGTATCTTTAATATCGATCGTTCTGGAGGCGTAGGTGGTTAGAGCGTGCATCTTGAATGTTGAATGAAGATGGGTGTATTGACGTTTATATAAGTCAATACGGCGAAAATAAATTACTAGCATCTTATAAGCTACTTTTGGCTACTACAGTGACATTCTGTGGAGGAACAATTAGTCAAATCTCTACTAATAATACAATTGTAACTTGATTCATAACTATACAACATATAACATAATCTGCTAGTTTTATGTCCATACAAAGTGTTTAGGTCAGATATATGTACTGCACCAAAAGTTACGTCTTTATGTTGATACCTTTTCAAAGTATACATAGACAGCAATACCAAAGTTTTGCTATATATTATTTATCACCTAAACTTATAAAACAAGTAAAACTAGTTATGTCAAATTTATAATAAGCCCAAATCTCGACCAGAGCAAAATATCAAGACAAAACTAATGAATTAAAATTAAAATAGTAAATTCAAAACATGAATCAAATATTTAATTGATTTACTAGGATTGAATTGACGAATGAAGCTCGTATGTGTTACATTTATAACAGAACATTATGCTCGTTTACAATTGTTACCTCAAACTAAACTGTAACATATCAAATAAATTTATATCGTTTATGTACCATTTTAATTACATTGTTCTATTTATTATTTTACCTTTTAGTTCAATTAGGTCATGGTCAATAGTTTGTGTCAGGTTATGTCATAATCCTGCACATCGACGAGCACAAATCTGGGTTCATACTGTACAATCTAGATATATGTGCATACCTATCACGAGGCTCTAACATGAAATGACAGAAGAGTTATGGTATAAAGTGCATGCGTCCCCCCCCCCCCCCTCACGTGCCTCAGATTAGATTTTAAGCAGACCCTAAAAATCAAATAAGAGATTTTATTTTCAACCTTATGTACTGAAATGTATAACTTATGTTTCATGCCTAACACATCCTAATGTCATGACGTCATGACGTCATTGAATTTATTTCAGGTTTAACATCTTCGTCGTATAAGTTAGAACCTGTTCAATCAAAGGAATATTGATTATTTTCTCATAGCTAATTGAAATATAATTACGTTACACTGGTATAATGATTAAAATCGAATTACTCTACAAGAATTGTATAACTAAATTGAAATTACATTACTCTGTCATACTTGACTAAAAGGTAATTACTCTACAATGTCATATTTGATTAAAATGTAATTACTCTACACTATTATACTCGACTAAAATGTAATTACTCTACACTGTCATATTTGACTTAAATGTAATTACTCTGCTATGTTATATTTTACTTAAATGTAATTAATCTACACTTCATATTTGACTAAATGGTAATTACTCGACACTCTTAACTGATTAAAATGTTATTCTCTACACCGTCATAATTGACAAGAATCTAATTATTATGCACTGTCTGTCATAATTGATTACCTGTTCAATAGTCTCACAAATACTTTCGTTATTCATCGCCCATACACGTCAGCACTTAATCGAAGAATACTAATAGCAGAAACTAGACGACGTAATATCATCAGTTCACACTTATCCTACATACCGCTCAGGTGGCCTATTCGATAGAGCGTCCGCCTCGGATGCAGGAGGTCGTGTGATCGATCACCGGCGGAGTCATATCAAAGACATTTACAAAATGGTAATAACAGCAGCCTCGTTTGGCGCTCAGCATTAAACGTGTAGAGCTAGGACTGGTCGGCCTGGTGTTAGGATAATGTAACTCAATGGGATATGATTCTACATGTAAGTAGCATGATGCCCCTGTGCTAGACATCACCATAAACTCCATAAACTTCAACACTGAGACATCGCAACGATATGATTGAACACACACACACACACACACACACACATTTATCCTACAGGTGTATGTTTCTTTCTTAAACACGTATACCGCTCTAAAGATTAAGATTAGCATATGCCTATTAAGTCTGGTTCCCTGCTTCGTATGCTCCATGCGTTGCATTCCTCTATACTAAGTCAGGCGAACCCACAGTGGAATACGGTTGCTATTTCGATTATAGTTAACACGGTATGTTTCTTGTACAACGAGATATCAATATCGCTGTAAACTTGACCAAGGAAGTTATTTCAACTAGAATGTTTTAGATGGCATGCTATATTTGCAAAACAATCGTTACTCTGACACCCTCGTGAAAGAGGTGTGATATTTTCGTATTAATATTGGGCTATATTTACGCTGTTGTACCTCATCTTTTATCAATTTCGACGTAATATTTACGATAGTAAGGCAATGTTGACATAATATCGTTATATTTGTAACAAAGATAATTGCTTGAATGAATTTGTCGATAAGTTTTCACACAAGATAACGACTGATATAACAGGGAACCAAACTAACTTGCATTCTTCTCTACATGCGCAAAACATGTCAACTGACGTAAACATTTTCCTGGAATGTTAGTCACCTCCAAATGAGCGTGTAAGTACAGTATTTTCCTTTACATAACTGTCTTTGACATAGTCCGAGTTTCCTCTGACCCTTTCCATCCCATGTTTGATATTTATTTTTTTTTATGTTGGGGTGTAGGGTCAGAGCGCATTCCCTATCTTAAAGTTGGAATTCGCCGACACCAGCTGGTGTCGGCTTGGGGTACTCGCCTACTAACAGGCCTAGAAAACTTTAATGACCTTATATTGAGCCATAAGTACATTAATCGATAGGAAAATAATTTATCTTCTCAGAAATCACAAGTATAACACTGATTGTGTCTTTAATATGTTGTCGGACGAGACGAAATTACAGTGTTGATGAATTTTTAGACCGTGTTCGCACCATTTGCATTGCTAGTCACATGACTAGCCAACTCTCGCGAACGAAACGTCATAGGTCAAATAGTCACGTGATTACAACAAAACCGCGTTGTAGTGTAACTACCGCGTGATCAAGCTGCCTCTTTCCAGGACGATGCGACAAAGACACGTTTCCGGTTGGTGTCATCTCAATTAATATGTTGAAAACCATGTGTTCTTGCATGTTATTATAGACATTGCGTGACTTTCATTCACTATTTTCGATTTGTTTTGATCTTTTTTCCTCAATAATGGAATAGAAGTTTTGGTGCATAAATCTATACTGCAACATGGCAGGTAAAGACACGGAATCTCTTGCCAATGAGATACTTTTTGAAAATGGATATTATACATTCAGTTATTGATGGAAGTGACACATTTGCCGTGCTTACCACGGGGTACCATATGGGGAAAGCGTATACTACATTCTCCCACCAATGATGTTAGACAAGGTAAGAGAGAGAGAGAGAGAGAGAGAGAGAGAGAGAGAGAGAGAGAGAGAGAGAGCAGGCATAAATATAAAATTGTTCAAGATCAAAGTAATGTAAAGACCCAGTTGAATGACCACATTAAAGTTAATCACAGTGATAAAGGTTTAATATGAATGCTTTCACATGTTAATGACAATAAGATCATTTTTGGAGTAACATATTATATTTTCTTAAATAGAGTGTTTAGCAAAATACTTGTATTGCAGATACACTCTCATTAGCAATACATAAGTTTGGTCACATTACCTTTGAAATCACTGATAACTGATCAGGTGAAAACATTGAAAGATCATAACATTAAAACATGGAATCCATGAAAGAATTGAGAAAGAAGACATAGATGGTAGCTGTATATATATATATATATATATATATATATATATATATATATATATATATATATATATATATAGAGAGAGAGAGAGAGAGAGAGAGAGAGAGACAGAGAGAGTTAGTGTTAGTGTCAATTATGCATTAAAGATTTTACAATCAGCATGAAACGTTTTAGTTGATTTACACAAATATTTAAACATAATGATCACAATGATACATAGGACATGACTTTGATACTTTCTCAATAATTTTGCACTTTAATGTTACAAACTTAGTATAGCCACAATTTATTCTTTGCAGTCATAAAAAGGGGATGTTCAACAGTTTTAATAGCATTCACAGAAGCTATCATTACTAGGCACTGGAAGGTTGTACTGGACAATGCATACAGAGAAAAGTTGTGTATGGTTGCATATGATGAAGCCCACTGCATATCTGAATGGTATGAAGTTTTTAATAACTGTTTTATAACACATGATATTTTACTCTAGCAAGATAGAAGTTTAACTTTGAAATACATCAAACATCAAGAAATAAAAATAGGCATGTACATACTGACTGGAAAAATGTATTTGATGGCCTTAATATATATTTATGTTTAATTTAAATCATGAAATTGGATCAATAATATCTAGTAATATACATTTTAAAAAGACTTCTTTTATAATAATCTGGTTGTCATTTGTTTCAGGGGGTTAGACTTCAGGGAAGAGTACCTAAAGGTTGAAGTACTCCAAAGTATTACTGAATGTCCCGTACTAACGCTGACTGCAACTGCAACAACTGAAATAAAGAATGATATTGCACAAACCCTATGGCTGAGAAGTGACAAATTAAATGTTATTTCTGTATTGCCAAATTGGTATGCAATTTATGTATAGTGTTACAAATGTAATTATTTCAGTATATACTATTAGGCAATCATCACTGAAGAAACTGTGTCCATATCCTAGATATTTTAACATAATACATAAGTGGATAAAAAGTAGTAGTACATATACCTACAATCTGCTTTTATTATTTGTACTATTTATTTTGTCAAATCAGGCTCTTATGACATTGCTTGAACAGATGCATTTTACTGGATAATAATTATCCACAAGTTAACATTGGTGAGACTGAATTATTACATTTGGATCAGACCGGAATGGGCTAGGCAAAGAATCTACCTGGTTAAAATGGTACACCTATACATTTGTAAGATGCTGTATGTCATAATTGGAGGGCATGTAATTTTCATTCAATATATGAAAGTCATCTTTCAGAAATTAGATAAATGTACATGACTGTATATAAAATTGCATAAATTTGATACTTTTGCAGGCCAAATATTTAACTTTGAGCCACCAAATGCTCTAAAAAATATAAAGAGGAACTTGAATTGGTAAACACTGAGATTATTCAGAATGGATGTATGATGAAACTCTATAAGCATGCGTTAACAATTATATATATGGTTTCATTCCACACTTAATTGTGCATGTGTGTGAGCAGCTCGCTGCAGTCGCACCTGATGACTTCTGCTAAGATAACATCCTTCCATTGGACGTTACCTAAGGACAATTTCTCAAAGGCCTTCTTTAATTCTGTCACAGAAGGTTTCTCATCCAGTTCTGCTATGAGCAGGAAGTTTTCAATGGCGTTGAAAGCATCGCAGGTCACATGGTTCTCTCTCGAGTAAAGTTCCGTGCAGTACTCCAACCAACGCTTCGTCTGATTGCCCTTGTGGATGGAGTCGCCTGCCGCAGACTTCATTGGTGAAATCACTTTCTTCGTGGGTCCATTGCTTTTTATGCCATCGTACATGTGTCGAATATTTCTGTTATATCCTGCGGACTGGATGCACTGACAGAATTGAAGCCAGTATTTATTGGCGCATTGCCGAGCAAACCTCTGCATTCTGTTTCTGGTAGAACTGTATGCATGTAGAGTCCTTCGGAAAGGGGTCGTTTGTATTCAAAATGCGCACTGCGACACTGTTACATGGCAGCCGTGAGTGTGGAGGAGTTAGCCTCAAGCCATTCGTTGTTCTTTGACTGCTTCTAACCAAAGTTACGTGCGGCTGTGCTGTACACAGTTTCTTTGATGAGATCCCATGCCTCCTTGACACTGCTTTTGGAAGATTCTAAATCAAACGTCTTGAATAGGGCATTTGTGAATCTTCAGCCTTATCTGAATATGAAGCATTGCTCACGTCAATACGTGATATACCCTCCTGCTTACAACGGTGTGTCATCTTTAGCTGAAGCTTCATTTTGCAGCACACCGGCGAGCAGCCAGTGTCAGTGAGTGCTTCGGAAGGTTCGACTAATAAGCACATCATTCAAGGCAGACCGTCTCGTAAATATCAAGTCCAGTTAGTGCCACTTTGGACAAGTAATACCTCATAGACACTTTATGAAAGAATGAATCGTTGATGCTGATGTTGTGGTAGGACCACATATCTAGGAGTCACTGTTCTTTCTCATTCATCTTTCCAATGCCAAACTTGCCAAAACACGAAGACTAAGAGCCATGATCAGCATACATCCTAGCGTGAAGTAATATCAAGTTCTTTTCCTTGCGAATGCTGTCGATGAGCGAGTTTATTTCATAATAGAACTCATCATTGCTATTTACGGTAGTGCTTAGCATTGGAGAGTAAATGCTGATCAGGTTGACAGGCCTGTTTGCGGTGTGGAGGCATAGGTATAACAGTCCTCCGTTTCCTTCTTGGCAGGGTTCTATCATCTCCCGTAAAGAATTCCTTACGGCGAATCCAGCACTAAAATATCTTGTGTCGTCAGCGCACATTCCTTGCCAGAGGAATGTGTAGTTCTCTTCTCTGAGCGACCTGGAATGTGATAGCTGTTTTTCCGGTAGTGCGGCGATGTCGACATGGAGTTTTGTAAGTTCTTCATTGATTGAGGTTTTTCGAACATCGAATATTATCTGGAGATGATATGCAAATCCCGTCAGAATGGTTAGGATAGTACATTTGCCTTGCTTGAGGATTGGATGATGTCTTGATGGCTTTATGTTTGTTGTATCTTGGTGCAATAGTTTCAGTCTGCTTCGTCCGGTACTCGCGTAACTTAAGCCCTACTAAGGCAGACGAACTGTGGCGGGACGGCACCTTATTGTATGGGGGCTGCCCAGCTTGAGGCGGAGGTTAGTTGTCCAGTAAGACTTGTCTCTCCCACCGTAGGAAGCATCCTCTGGCGTCTGACTCTACGCTAATCGAGCGATGACTTATAACCGATTATAACCGTGTTTTTTCGATGCTATGAAACGAAGATGGAGTGTCCGCTCCAGGCACAAGCCTGGGCAGCGTGACATGGATAATTAGTTGTTGTCCGTGCGGCTGAGTCCACCTCTCCATGCAGCTGATGGATCTAATGTAGAGGCCAAGCCGATACGTCATGGCACCAGTGGCGTCTCTGCAGTGGCCGAGAAGACACCAATAATGCCAAGTCATCTTATGGACTCTGTCTCCGGAGTTTGTGTTTCTCTCGTTACTCTTTTAATTAAAGGGTATTGCCGCAAGGCAGAGAATATTTGAAATCAGAGTTTACCTTCTCCATGGTTGTCGAGCACCTAATGTTAATAAGCCCCATCTGCCAGAAGCCAACCAGGCGATAACAACTTTTGGAACCCCTACCATATTATTCTGAATACCTGAATAATTCAGCTATAGAGTTCGTCAAATGTTTCTCATATTTTATACTTAATAAAATCTGAAGTTATTACATGAAATATGTATTTGGTAACATTCTTATCAAGAAGTACATGTCAATATCATTTTATGTACTCATCAAGAAATTAGTTACACAATATGTTAGAGTAAAATATTAGTAAAGCTGTTATTGTCCTGTCTCCATGTTATAACACCTACCTTAAATATGATTTCGTTTAGAAATCTGAAACATAATGATACAAGAACAAAAGATTATATACCAATGAAACAGTAACAAAAATATGCAGAACTGGAAATATCCATTGGACACCTAAAACAAGTTGAAGAACAGAATTGCAGGATATGTCATTCACTGTATATTTACATATATTTTATTTCTCGACATTTGTCACTGATAATAGTATTTCTTTCAAGATTGCACAAAACGTTGTGCAGGTGAGAATTATAGCAAATAAGCTCGTGTACATATGTGAAACATAGTTGTCAAGTATTGGGTGTTACGAACACGTCAGTCTGAAATCATGTAGAGTTAGTGCTTTTAGACCGAAACTATTGGGGAAAATACATAATACAAACCCTCATACATCTGATAATGGCATTTAATCATTGGTGCAATATAATGATAATTATGTCTGATGTTAAATAAGGCCTCTATAATACACAATGATTATTTCGTCAGGCATGTTAATTGCGTTCCTGGACAAGTAACATTTAGTTATTACGTGTCTGGTAGGAAGGATAGAAAAATGGAATTGTTTCAGACCTTTTTTGGTACATGTTAATCACCAAACAACTTTGGCAAATACGTAATTATAATATCACATGCAGAATATCAAGATGTATGGATAAACATTTGAGTATGAGGGCGGAAATATTGTACTAAATAATTATAAGTGAATAAATGCATCAAACTTGATAATTATGTCACCCATAGTTAATAATGTGTGAAAATAAGTGTTATTATAAGATAGCTTTACTTACATGTGGCAATAATGGTCACAGTTACGGACTTCTTCATAATGAGAAAATTCAAAATGATGAAAATTCAGTCTATATTTAGCATGTCGTAAGCTAATGCTACCGTATTACATAATGTTAAGGAAAGATGAACCGAAATGTCATGACACATGTAAGTGGCTGTAATAACGTCTGAAAATCAATCTATTAAACCCGAAGATGTATCATTTGACTTAGTAATATGCCGAGTGTTTTCTTCATGCACCGAAAAAGCTAGGGAGAAATATGGGTTAAGAGCAAATAAATTTAGAAAATATTTCATTCACTGTAAACAAAAGTTTAAACATTGGAACATTTCAATAAAAGAGAATACCTTCAGACCTTTTCTATTCATTTCTCACAGTGATTTATACACATAATAATTGTATTAATATACTGCACAGAATGATAGAGTATACAATCCCTAACTTAAGTAACATAGTGGGCTAAATAATGCCACGATTGCCTTCCATGAATTCTACTGCTAACAATATTTCAACTAAGATGGGTTACAAAGTAAATATTCTGTGCATGCTTCATTACATGGGTTACAAAACAAATATTATGTGCATGGTTCATTACATGGGTTACACAGCAAAATAGTCTGTGCATGTTTCATTGCACGGGTTACACAACAAATATTCTGTGCATGTTTTATTACATGGGTTACACAACAAATATTCTGTGTATGTTTCATTGCATGGGTTACACAACAAATAGTCTGTGCATGTTTCATTACATGAACTAGTTGTACAGTCACATGTAGGATAAAAGTTATACAGTTTGAAGAAGCTCTTTTTCAACTTCACAAGTGAACAACATATTTACATGGGTGAATAACTATTTAACACAGTCTCTGCATGTGTCCATAGAAATACCTACTTGGTTAATTTATGGTTAAACCTGCTATAGCTCAAATAGAAAGTATTACTACAGTTCACTTGTTGTCACTAATACAAAGAATACATGTTCCGCGGTTATATTAACTCCTTTTCACCACATTAGGTTATTTGTTTTGATCACGTGACAATAATGCGTCTGCGATAACTTGATTTCGCATAGCGGAGTGCAACGAACACCGGCCAAGTCATACCATTCATATTTTGCAGCTGCCTCGCTAGGCGCTCAGTATTAAGAACTTAGTGTTATGACAAGCTGGCCTGATGCCAGAAAATGTGACTGGGCGAGACGTCATGCTACATGCCTGATGCAAGATCCGCCATTGTGAGACATCACAATAAACGGTCACACTGCAAACATAGTAACAATATGACTGAAAATTGTTACATTGAAATTCCAAATCACACACATGCATACACATTCATGCACAGACAAGGTTGTTATGGCTTGTATATCTCTCAAAGTGGCATAGTCTACAAGGTTTATCTCACATTGTAGGATAATCTACCAAAGTATATCTCACATTGTAGCCTAGAGTACCAATATATATTTCATACTGTGGCAAAGTGAAATAAAGTATATCCAATACTGTGATACATTGTACCGTGATATATCTCAAAGTGTGGTACAATGTACCAAGGTATAGCTGATAGTGTGATATAGTCTACTCTACCGAGAGCAGCTTCCATTTTCACTTGAGCTTTTCCACTTACTCAAATCAGGCCTCTGCTGTAGGCTAGAATCTCTTAACCCAAAGTAGAAAAAGCACATAATGAGACTCTTGGAAAAATTTGGCTAATTCCTACAAAGTTGTTCTATACACCCTTAGTTGGAACCAAATGTTTGATAAATCTATGATTATCCAAAATTTGGCTAGTGCCATGTATGGCTGCGAAAGACCAAAGTCTAGGTATCTATGATTAGCCAATATTTGGCTAACTGCTATATTGTTTCTTTCCATAATGTATTGTATGTCCTTTAGGCAGAAACCAAATTTTGAATAAATGTATCCTTAGCCAAAATTTGGCTAAGGATTCCTGTTGCCATGCTCAGAGAGGCTGGTGCACAGCTATGTCCATTAGCAAAATTTGGCTAGTGTCAGCAACAGCTTATCAAAACAGTTGCATGTATGGCTGTTAGAATTTAAAAGCTCTATAATTAGCCATGTTGGGCCATCCTGCTTAGTGTTTCATTCCATACTGTTGTGTAAATGTAAGCTTATAACATTGTTGGTCATTGCCTGCAATGTTTTCTTTTAAATAACCTATAGTAATAACTCTTAGAAATACAAAGTTGGCTACATGTATGGCTAAATCACTCATAGGGAGTAAATGCGGTATTGGCTAAATATGTGCTTAAACAAAGTTTGGGAAAATGCATGTAGGTTCACAGGTCATGATCACCATTGACGGCTTTCAAAAAGAAATCTAGTATACTATATTTGTATAGTCAAAAGAGTTTTGAAATATGAGCAAATGCAGAAATTAATATTTTTCATAACAATCACAGCTAAACCAGAGCAAAGTAAATAAAAGTGATACATTTCAAAACAATGTTTTATATTACTTACTACTAAATTGTTCTCTTGTAATGAAGACTGGATATTTTGACTCTGTTGGTTAATATCTGATAAATAATTTGAAGACAATCTACTAAATCTCCTAAAGTGATTTATTTCCCTTCATATAGCTATTCCTATAGTCTGAATATACATCCCCATTTGTTTTTACCCTCATTTCAATTTTGTTTAAAAACAATCATAACTTAAATGTAAAATATTAAGAACTTAGTCACTTAATTTTTTGTATTATGACCAGGGTGACTGCATGTTTCATCTCAAACAGACATTTTCACTGTAAAATACTACCTTGCTTGTTTGGTTACTTCCAGTTCCTTGACAAGTTTATTTTCAGCAAAGGGGTGGATGCACAACTACATGTATACGTACATAGAATGTACATACATGTACTATGCCAATCTACTTCTGATTTGTCAAATCATGGAACAGAATGACAACTACACATTTGCATTTCACATGGATTTAACTAGTGGTTTAATGTCTATGTACATGTGTGCAAAGTGCTATAAGTCTCAAAATTGTGATAATTTGTGGAATTATCTGGCAGTTACCAATCAGGATGAATTATGTCACTCTACTGTCAGAGATAATAGACTCACTCATAGTATGCATAACATGACACGGTGTTATCAAGGAAAGCACAACAACCACAGAAAATGACAGTGCTAGGGCATTCCTGGTCAGAGTTGGGTTAGAAATTATAAATCAGTGAATGAAATAACTATTCTGTGCATTTTTATCATACCAACAGTTTTCGTTATTGACATTGGTATGGGGGCTATAATCATATTAAAAGTTTTGAAAAAAACTGTAAAACCTAAATTTTATACCAAGCATTTAATAAGAAAAATGGATGAATAGAAAATCAAGAGAACAGCAAAATATTAAAACAAATGAATAAATTACACAAAGTATTTATTATATTTATCATATGACTGAAATGGTGTCAATTGTACATAAAAAATTTAATAGTATTATATGCATATGAAGAAATATAAAAATTTATATTGTCCTATGGGTCTTTTATTTTAATGTAAAATGAAAATATCTTTTCTACTTTATTTGAAAAAACAATGCATGTGGAATGTTTCTTTGTTTATAAAACAATTTTTGCTATAGCATAAAATATCTTTTTTAAATATAAATCTTTTGTTATGGCTAATGACAATCTTCTTGCAGAAGGAAGTTCGAAATCCCAGGTATAACATTATTTACTGATGTCCTCAGGTGTTTAAACGATGTAACTGACACCTTAAATTACTTTGCATAGTATATTCCAAGTGTATTCCTAGAAATGACTGCTTTGAATGATTGTTTCACCTGTCAGATATACAGCATATTTCCCAACTTTATATTTTCTTCTGTCTGCATGATCAGCTTGATGTCCGCCTGATGCTTGTTGGGATGTGTATACCTGAAAAATGTTGGTCAATAGTTTTGAATGAAACTTATTTATTCTAAACTAAATTAAGCAAGTCTTTTGAATTATTGTTTTACTGTCACAATATAATAAGTTAATATTAAAATACTATGTTCAAATTACATTGCAATTTAGCTGGAACATTAACAATCAAAATTCTTTTCTTAACTTGAACTACCATGTTGCATCACTTTTACAAGTCTTTGGTAGACTGCTCTGGTGGCACAATGGTTAGAGCATCTGCCTCAGATGTGGAAGGTCATGGGTTTGATCCCCAGCATAATCATACCAAAGACTTATAAAATTGGTACTGCCTGGAACTCAGCATTAAGAGGTTAGTGTTATTACTTGTCGGCCTGTTGTCAGAATAATGTTACTGGGTGGGACATCATGCTACATGTTTGTGACATGATGGCCCAGTGTTAGGCATCACAATAAACTGCCACACTGCAGATGTAAGAGTTGCAATTTTAATATAATTCGATATTTCTCATAATCTTGTCTTATATCTTGACTAGATAAATATATTTATCGAATTTGATAAAATCATACAGACAAGCACAGTCTATGAGATCCAAGATCACCTAATTAATTGCAAAAAGTCATAACACATCTTGATGATTTAAACCTATTTACTAAGTTGAATCCAAATTTGATTAGAAATACTCTATTGAAAGTCATAAGAAGCTTAGCCAATCAGATGCCAGATCACTTCATTACTATATAATTTGAACTTGTTCTTAATAAAATTTACTTGACATCTTCATGATGTTAGCCCATTTCTCTATATTGTGGTTACAAACACATGCAGCTAGTTGCAACTTCAGTTGAGATCTCGCAATATAAGCTTATATTCCAAGTTTAATAAAATTTACAAACATGTTAAAATACGACCGTCAGAGTGATAACTGGTTCAGTCAAATGCAAGATCAAATAATTACTATGAATGGATATCAATCTTACTAACCTGTTGAAATCTCCATTATATAAACCAGTACTGCAAGTTTTATAAAAACTAAAAATTATTGCTTTAATATTGGTAACAAGCTTAGCTAATCGGATGCAAGATCACCTTATTAATATGCTTTGATTTTAGTTATTGTTGAGTTAGTCTGAAATCTTGAATTAAGCTCATATTCCATGCTCTAATTAATATTAAATCAAATATATGGATGATATAGTGATACAAATGTATTTCTTAAAGGATGGAAGCTTGTACAGGACAGAAATGTAAAATCACTTATCCTTATGCTTTGAGGAGTTAAAATTAAGTCCAATAGGTAAAATGGAGATTGTTACAGTAGCTTTAGCCCCTTGAATTTTTTCATCCATGCATGTAAGACCCTTAATTAGTTCTTCGTTTCCCCAAGTGTATGTTCCAGGTAACACTCAGAATTAGGTTAATGAATGCATACCTGCATAAACAATGAACTTACACTATACAGAAATGGTATAATAGTTATCATGATTCCATGTGAGATTCAAGAGAGAGCATTACATTAGATCTTCATTAATTCTTGTTAATTCAACTTTCTAAACTAGCTGACTAAACAGTTTTTACAAAAGTGAACTATTAATATTTAAAATTGAAGTTATTTCAACAGCAATACAAACATATATTTTCAATATTTATTTATTGAACAAATATATGGGACTCTTTACATATAAGTTCCATTATGAAACTGTCTCAATTCAACTTTAATACTTTTCACTTCCTGTGTGCATTGTTTGCACACATTATATAAACTTTCATTAACTCATCATATAACAAGTTACTGGCACATTATAGTTTAAACATTAACTCTTTGTATCTGCATTGTTACAGTACAATTGTTTCAGTGTTAGATTCTTCAGAGCAAACATTTTGAAATATGCACTGGTCCTGTTATAACTGGTAGTTTCAAGTTGAACATGACCTTATTGAAAAAAAGAGAATTTGAACAAAATTATGCATTTGATTCTTATAAAATATCAAAAAGAAAATATGTTTTACTGAAACCAGGTTTGGTGTGGAACAAATGCCCATTAAAGTTGGCTGTAGTGTTTCATGAGAAATACCTTAGTAAACAGATTTTTGTTTGGATAAAATGAATGTCTTCAGTGGTCACCAGACAGGGATCTTGTGAAGAAAACTAAAAATGGTATTTAATTTGTTATTTTTAAATCTTTGCAGTCAACTGTAAGATACATAACCCTCTTTTGAATAGCATTCTGCATCCGAATCTGAATCTGAATCTAATTTATGTTCAAAACTTTCTGTTTTATTATATTAAGCATAGAGAATATATATTAAACAAAACTGTTCAGTCCCTTATAACAACTATTTTAAAGATAAAAATCTAACGGTTTAAGAGTGAATCTACTAATCAAAATATGTAAATTTACTGGTCTGAAATCCATTATCACATGTAATGCTAAAAACATATATCTTTAGAAATTTTTACATTTAAATTTGATAACATGTAATAGATGCTCATGGGGTCAATTTTAGAAGATATGTGTTCAAAACTATGCCAAATTTAATACTAAATCCTACTGAGTATACTGTTTGAGTAGATGTGGGCTACGTTTACTGAAGAAAATATTTGATTACTTAGGGAATAGTTCAATAAAATTGCCTTAATATAACTATGTACTGTTATTAATATTCTGTAGTTTTAAATCTATTGATTTTTTAAAAATCGGCAGAAAATAATTGTAAATCAATGCACACCTTTCTTGAACTCATTTCCATACGTTTTCTGCATAAATTGCTGTCCTTCGCTTCTCTTCAGACTTTGGAAATATCAGTTGAACTTCTCTGGCAGCAAGAAATTTGACCTTAAAGGTACTGATCAAAATGTTGAATGCCTCTACTGTCTCTATCAAGGCTATTAGGCGCCCTGCAGGAAACGTTCAGTGATGAGCTAAACTTTGCACTCACAATGGTTTCATGATCAAAGAAAATTTACACCCAGATAATGGCATGGAGAGAGTGGTTAACTCTTGTCAATTAAACATAGCTTCACTGACTTAGAATAAGGCACTTGCTTTCATGACATCTGGTACTTGTATAGCTACCATTGTAGACCTTTGCAAACTCCATGATAATAAAACTTCAATAATGTTAGATGTTTAAATGTTTCAAATATGTTTTCAATTTGACACCAAAGAATCAGGTGGAAATTTCAGTAAATAGTTTTTTAAACTCTGGTCTGTAAAATATTTACGTTACATCACTAAAACACTGTCTCTACTTGTTTCAGTTACAAATAGGATCAGCTTCATTATCAACCAATCGTGGCTGTGAGTCCTTCATGATGAATTTAGATAAATACTACAGGTTCAGGAATACATGTATATGTCGGGAATTATCACTGAGAATAATAGCAAACTAATCATCAATTAAGTTATCATGGATGGAATTGCCTCACACATTGTACAGTAATCACAATAAATTATCTTAATACATGTAGTATAGTTTTATTAATCCAGATTTTATTTATGTTACAACCCATTCTGCTCAATACAATTTTCCAAATTTGGACATGATATCTTTATATTGATAGTTAAAACTGAAGAATAAAAAATGAAAATAATCTTGCAATTTACACAAATGTTGCAAAACAACAAAAAATATCTCTGCTGCACTTTAGCTATGGAGGTAGCACGAATACAAATAGCGTGATTCTGTTTATGCCATTTTCTATGCAAAGCAGAGACAACTATATGTCTTTCTTGATTGTTTAAATGTACATTTTAATTATTTTATTAAATTGTGAAATTTGACCTGGAGAGTTTGTTTTTTTCATGGTTTAACGCCATTATTCAGCACAATATAGGTTATACATGGCGGACAGTATTAATGGTGGAGGAAAAACCCGGGAAAGAACCACCGACCCATGAGAAGCTACTGGCAAGCTTTCTCACATAACTACATTAGCCGAAACTTAGACTCGGACCCACGCAGACAGAGGTGAGATAGCAGTGGTCCGTAACGGACCAGTGCTTTAGACCACTCGGCCACTCAGGGTCCCGTGACATGGAGAGAAAGCAGACTATACTCCCAGATGTGAATAAGCTTTGGGCCTTGTATTGTTTATATTCTGATAAGGTGCTCTGTAAAAAGGTATGGTGGTTATATGATATGAACAATTCAACCTAATTTGATTCATATACCTGTATCAATGTAAATTTTGCTGTTCGCATTGTTATACCAGGTGTTGTTCAGAAAAAAATAAAGTCACATGTATTCATAAAAGGAATTAATTGTATAATTTATCTGCAACCAAAATTATCAACAGATTGCACTGAAGACAGTAGTGCAGTGGATATTCAACCATATGTGTAAAAACATACTTGTAATAATATGTATTTCCATAACAGGTGGTGATTATAACATACAAATTGTGCATACTTTTCAAGTAATTTTTAAACCAATTGATCTAACTGATACACATGCTTCTACTGGTAATTTCATGATGCCTAATTGCCATACAGGATGCTTTCAGTTTTTATCACGTAAATATTTGATCTATTCTATGATGCATTTGACAAGTATATTATTAACATATAGCTCATAACATTATCAGACCTATTTTAAATTTACATTTGTTTAGGATTTTACATGTCAAAATTATTAAAGTATACATCAACAGTCATGTCGAATATTGTTCAGTTAAGATTCAGTTAGTTTGCTTAATTACTCATTCAGCTGACAAAAGGTTAGCAAGTGAAATTCATAGTGAATAGTGAATTTAATGTGCATATATAACTGTGTCATACACGTCTGTACATTTAATTAATCAAATGTGATGACTCTATACAGATATTATTTGGTGTACTGCTTTGTCTTATCATAAGGATATATATATATAAATCCTATTAATATCATCTGAGTTTATTGTGACATGCATATAAAGTTAAATTTTAAAAGATCTAGAAGTGTTCAACTAAACCAAATCCAAGAATCACAAGGTTGGCAAGAGAAGAGACTGTTAGCAGCAAGCAAATGTCCCTTAGGGAAATATTAAAGGTTTGTCTTCCCATCATGATTAGATTATTCAAACGTGTAATTAACCATGCTCTCCCAAATGATATTGGCTGTGAAATTTGAATTAGAGATGGTGCTAATAAGGATCATCCTTGTAAGATGTCAAACTGTTAGCATTGGACTACATGAAAGGAAAAGCCTTATAAATCAAAATGAAACTTGAACTAACAGTAACATATTACACACCACCATGTTCCAGTTTCAAAGTATGTTACATCTACTACTTCGGTAAATTGTTTGTGTTCCATGTACCTTTAGAGTCTCTTTTAAAACAGTTATTTAAGAACCACTGTGTTAGATACATAGGTAAAATTGGCGGTGTATTGTACTGTCATAATATACATCATAACATTCATTCCTTATTTAAAGGATAGGTATATAGATAAGTAGATAGGTGGTTAGATTAAATCAAGAGAATACATTTAATGTCTCAGATACAAATACATGCCGAATGCAACTTATTTACCAAGTAAAAATTTCATCATTTAAGTACATTTAATAATGTTAGGAGAGTTTGAATTCTGTCTTTATTAAATTGTGGGAAGTAAAATACTAAAATGACTCAACATGTGATTCCTAGTTATTTGGTTCACTATGCCCACAATGTCTTTGATCCAGTAACATCTAGTCTTGTGAAAATTGGCATCTCAGTTAGAATCCAAGCAAGTCAGCAATTCAAACATTAAAATTAGGTCAGCATGACATCATTTTCAGGATATAATTGCATTATTTTTGCTTCAGCTGTGTGATTATTACAACCTTGATATGCAGTACTCTATTTCACTCTCACTCACGAAATTCGGCATGAGAGTTGTTTATAAATTAATTATGGCATATGGATATATTACAATGAAAATACTTAAGTCTTGTCCAAAATAAATCAATAGAACCCAAGTTTAATACTTTAGAGATATGGATTTTGAACTATCTGTTCATTACACCCTCAGTGCCATTGGCCCTATATACCTGCACTCACAAATTGGTATCAGTTAAACAGGATAACTCCACCATGCCAAAAATATGTCACTGTTGACTAGTTTGCATGCTTTGGAAATGTTTATCTTTTTTTAGCTGTCTGGTGAATGCTTTAGGCCATATTTTGTCTATACTCATGAACATTAGCATATATATATATATATATATATATATATATATATATATATATATATATATATATATATATATATATATATATATATATATATATATATATATAGTCGTCTCCAGATATGTGCATATCGTATAACTGCATATTCCGCTTTATTGCATAGCTTTGTGCCAGTCCCGATTTGTTACTATTACCATTGTTTACAATGGATATCAATTGTGGACAATTGCTTATCTTTTATATGCATATTTCGCATAGCTGCATACATTTTTCTGGTCCGAACATTCATTATTATGTGTTAAGTTGCTTCGGATAACTGCATTGTTAAAAATTGTTCCTTTCAAAATGAAAGGAAACCGATTCTGAACATTGGCGGTCAATGTTGATTAATGAGGTTTGTTAATTTCAACATCACAGCTATTAGATCTTCGTTGATTACCAGGAGACGCGATAGAAGATAACCATAATAATTAACCAAGCATGGTCGATGGCTTTAACAATCTTTAGCTTTAACACAAACTCGCATCACCCTCGTTAAAAATCCGATCCAGTCTGGTCATTAAATTCGATATATTAAGACTGGAGCGCTGACCACAAGTCTACTCCTCGATCTACTGACAAAACCGACCTCCATACGATACCAGAGCAAATGGCGTCACATTTAAATGAACTAGGCCAAATGGGGGTTGTTTCAGAGAAATAATGGGTATCAGTAGGCATGCTGCACGAGACACACATCATAGCATGAACGCCGGTTTAATGCATACGCCGCCATTCATATACTTTTAATCCAACTGTGTTAAAATGATTTTTATTTAACAATTTGGTTCATACCAAAACACACCAACTAAACTTAGGAATAGTTTTTATAAGTTCACTTTTGTTCATATGATTTTTTAATTCACATATTCTTATACAGTTTTTGAAAATATTAGATCTGTAGCTACATAACTGAATTATATCTACTGATAAGCACACATATTAATGACTAATCATTAACTTCGTATATTATTTTCATTAATTGGTCAATAAATTAACTTTAATTTACTATGTCATCATGTATAATAAATTGTAAATGTCATGAAGACATAAAAGCAACAAATGAATTTGACTTTGAAATATTTCATATCATTCCTTTCTCTCATTTCAAACAAATTATTATTTAATTAGAAATTATAAATGTAATTATTTACTATCTTCTTTAGCATAAACAATATATAATAAAATTGTTACTTCTTTCCACAATATGTTTAGTTTGCGAAATCTTTCAGATAACCTGACATTTCGCTATCAAAGCTATTATTGCAGTTAATGTTGATATTTAATGTTTCTAAATTGTTTGTAAAATAACATATTTAGTATTAATATTTCATTCTAGCTTGAACAAGAAAGATTACTCTTGTGAACTATTCGAAAATGTACAAAATTTCCCCAACAATAATAGTTTTAGCAATAATTTTTTTTAGGACATCTTGAATCTTGAGCTCTAAATAATACTTTCAATGATAATAATAATAATAATAATAATAATAATAATAATAATAATAATAATAATAATGACTTTGTATAGATCCTAATCCATAACTACATTTCAACTTGATACAGGTTAATGTATTAAGAATGTTTATTCTTCATGTTGTTTATTCTCAATAATAATAATAATAATAATAATAATAATAATAATAATAATAATAATAATAAAAATAATAATAATAATAATAATTGTGCTGTAAAGAAAAAGGAACATTCCTAATGCCTTTTTAAATGACACATAAAATATCTCATTTTGTAGGGTCTGATAGCTATTTTAATATTGTAAGGGATCTGCTCTCCTTCAGGCCATGGTCTTTGACTCAGTGGAAAAGGAAAAATCTGCATAAATCTTGATGACACAGATATTGATACCTATGTAAAAGTGAAGTGTAAGTATATTTCTTATACACTGTATTACTATATTTTACCAGACAATCTTACCAATAGGTGTTTTTCCAGATTCTAGTTAGGAAGATGGCACAATATTGTGTCAAGATAATGAATTTTGTGGAATAAAATAGGTGTTTCTATGGATATGTATTGCCATTGAAAATAGAGTTTAACTGGAATTGGGATGAAATTTTACCATGGCAGAAAGTATTCAAAATGACTATGTATCCTCATATGCAATAATGAGTAAATTATATTATGTGATTTGTTGACTACTTACATATGAATCAGTTGTAATCTCTGCTGAAAACATTTTTAAACCATAATGTAATAATGATAACTGCTGGATGAGCATTTATAGCCCTATACAAATGAACTATTCCAAAATGAGAGACAATATATGCAACATATTCACAATATGAAATGAAAATAGCTTAATACTAATTTTGAACCAGTGTTGACACACAGGTGTTCATGTCATTCTGTAATAAAGTCATTAATGCAAGTAAATTAGGAAAACGCTTGATTAAAATTTTATGGATGGCCATATATGATAACATAAGTAATTTTATTTGGTTTTCACTTCAGATTCAAAGAATTCATGAGTATTTTTAAGTGCAGGAGATTACAACTTTGCCTTTTTCTCTGGAGGGTATGACTGTGGAGGGAGGTGGGATTTATTTCTTTGTGTTTTAAAATACATATGATATGTATAGATAAATTGAATGGCATACTTTATTCGTATTTCTTGAAACATATTGTTACAATTTTAGGTTATATCATTTCCTGACATTCTAAATAAAAATATTTATCACTTGATTCAGTAAATAACCTATTTGCTTGAAATAGTCAACATTATTTGGGCAGTAGACATTTACTATTGGTGGACATGGCAGAAAAGGTAAACCAAGATTTGGGAGCATGACACCAAAATATATTCAAAAGGAATCAATAAATGTCCTTGACCTCAAGACTATTCATTTCAGGTACCAACACCATGTTAAAGAAATGTGGATATATAAGTTAGAAGACTTTACTTTTATGAAAATAGTTCTGTCGTTAAATTAACATTAATCTACATGGCAAAATATATACTAAAGGGTAATTTGTTAGTAAATACATTTTTTAGTCCCAGTGGGAAAGAAGAAAATGTTTTGTCATTTATGATTTTCTTTCTAGGTAATCTCTCCAAAAAATATTGGGCTGGTGGAGGACAATGCTGATGCAGTCTACATGGGACTACTGGAGGGTCAAGATAAGATTTACTGCAAAAAGCCATTAGGGAAATTTGAGACTGGAAATTTTAAATTTCAGTTTGCTTATGATTTAGAAACAACATTAAATATGAAAGATATCAAGAAAATCTATGAAATTTATTTGATCACCAAGTTTGAAATAGTGATAGTAAACAACTAAATATATGTTGCAGAATAGGACCATGAACAAATAATCGAAGCAATTGCAAAATACATTCAAAGTTAAGCACAGGTATTAATTAATGAACCACTCTCAAGAGATTCATTGGTTGTTATATTTAAAACTTCAGTCAATTATATTCTTTGATGTCAGGTCAGAATTAAAAATAAAATGGATTACCAGGGTACATACTTGATAATATTCTTCTTATTACTCAGTCAGACCATCATCCAACATGTGCCTCATATCCCTTTTCAAGAAATATTCAAATAAAGATATAATATCAATTGCAAGCTTTTACTTCATTCATTTACGTTCGTTTTGCATAGATTAGTTGGTTGAACAGACTATACATTTTAGCTGTACCTTATTTCTGTGCTGCAAAGGTTTATGGTTTTCTGAAGGTCGAAGCCAATGAACTTGTTTTCTTACAAAGATTTATATACAGGAAATAAACTGGTCAAGTGTACTAAATTTTAAAGTTGCAGAAGTTATGTCATGACATCATTTTATGGCAAAACTTGACAAAGCAATACCTGAAATAATACAATTTCAGAAAGTTCTAAATTTACATTTATAATAATAATGTCTAAAGTCCATGTGGTTGATTAATTGATTGAATGTTAATGGTGCACCAGCACATTTAGGCTATTTAGCGCTTTACAATCTGTTATATGAATAAAAGTTTAGAAAAGTAGAAGTTTTCATATTCATATAAAAAACAAAGATTACCTAATTAATTCTAAATTAGAAAAAACATCGTACAAGAAAGGATCAGCAACTAAATGTAATAGACCTAGATGTTCGCACTTCTTTCAGTAGTAGTAATACAAAAGAAACGTTTGATATGCATTGTGATACTAATTGTGCAACATCAAACGTTATTTATTTGATCACATGCAAAAAATGTGACGTCCAATATATTGGACAAATTAGTCAACAAATATCTAAACATATTAACCAACATAGATCAGACATAAAAAATTATATCGATAAATCTTTTTCATCTCATGTTGCCGTTCACTTTAACAATAGTTCTCATACTTTTCAAGATTTTTCCTTTCAACCTATTGTTATAGCTGAATCTGAAATGGAACGTTTGCTAAAAGAAACCTACTGGATTCACCGTCTTAATACAGTATATCCTAAAGTTCTAACTTCCAAAGCACTTTACGACCTTCAGTAATGTAATATATATATATATATATATATATATATATATATATATATATATATATATATATATATATATATATATATATATATATATATACATATATATATATATATATATATATATATATATATATATATATATATACATTAATTAATTTGCATCATACACATTAAAAGTAAAAATAAACTGTTTATCTCGAGTTATTCATAAATTATATATATATATATATATATATATATATATATATATATATATATATATATATATATATATATATATATATATTCTGATTCAGTAACCAATATATTACTGCAGTCTATTTTAGAGCACTTTGTACTATTTGTGGTGATGATTAAATATTTAGATTAGACATTCTTAGTATTGATTTAAGGTATTGTTTATGTGTTATGCTTTGGACATAATGATGTGGTTCTGTTTTTTATGTGTGTGACAGTACACAGTGAATAATGAGGCATACAATTGTGAAAATAATAGAAACCTGTTTACTTAGTATTTACGTACCATCATAAGGCAACACATGCATTGTTTCTTGGGATCTTGGGCTATTAAAGAGACATAATGATATATAAACATTTGGCATTTCTGCGTCAGTTACAAAATTATACTCTAGACTAAAAAGGTCCTAAATAAATATGTATATTCTCTATTAAGGTTTATTGATAATTGGAGTTAATTAGTATAGTTTAAATCCAGTCAAAGATGTTGTGTTAAACTAGTGTATTACCTCGTGCAGTTTATTGTTGTGAAACCAGTTGTAGCCAAAGCTCATATTAAAAACATGTCTTCGTCTTGAGCATCAAGCACTGTTACGTATATTTGTTTTAAATCATTTAATTTTGTTTGTCATACTCAAATTTGACATTTTGGGTTTAAAATTCGTTCGTTGGGAGAAAATTTCTAGAAATGGATGACCTATGTACTTTACAAGTAAACACTTGATGTTAACCTCATTTCTGGCCTTGTTTCAAGGCTGATAAACAGGCTTTTAAAATGATTGGTTGATTCCAATGACATAACTGATTCTCATATGGTGAGATCGTGACTTTGCGAGCGTGGGTTCGTTGTAAGGTTTTCTAGAATATCATGTGACCCCTTTTCTGTTTACGTAAAAACAGGTATTTAAAGTATGGTTTCGGAGAGAACAGTTCAGTAGTTAGTATGGGCTTTGGAATACAAAGATGTGTTTCATTGTTTAAGTGTAAATCATTTCAATTCGTTTGCGATCAAGAGAAATTTATTGTGTTATTTATCTAGAAATGACTTGTGCTTATTTGAATTATTATAAAACTAAAACTGTCTTCATCACGTGGCATCGTCGTCCATATTGGATTACATCGTCAAGATTCGAACCGGGAACTAGTAGGACATTTTATTATCTGGACTCTTGCAATTTCACTAATGGATTATATTGTGAATTCTTTTTGGATTAATTTTTGGACTTGATTCTCTAAAACCGTAAGTTTAAATATTTTCTTTTATGAAAATATTTGTACTCAATAAATTGTTTGTTAAATTTTTACAAGCTTGTTATTTTCACTTCTTTCTATGTTGCTGCTTATTCGAGCCTAAGCACGTAACAGCACATATCAAAATATTTAGGAACTGGTGTTGTGCAGCGTTTACAGGGCGATTTATCCATGAAGCATACATAGACATACATTTTATTTCCTTGGGCAACACGTGTCTCTCAGTTGCAGCATATTTTGGGAAAAAATATATTTTTTTCTCGGACTTTACAACATTAAAAGTTCAAGATTCAAAATAAAAATTAGAAAGTCAAATTAAAACAAACTATTTTATATCGGAAAGAGATAAATTGGTTTCAGATAGTGGGTTATGTTGAGTTATTGTAAAACATGTTACTAATCTTGTTTCATCTGTGGAGAAGACTGTCTGTACTCTCTACCACACGGTTATATTTTTGTTCTTATTTATTTTAAAGCTGCATGTAAGTTTTGTTCACCCGACTGAGATATGTTATGGGGTCATATTATTGATAAATTCTGTATGCATGTCTACATGTGTTTTGTTTTACTCACAATTTTTAATTTTATCAATGCTCTTGCGGGAATGTTCAGTACCTTACTAGTTCTTATTACTAATTACGTATTTCCATAATCTGTGTGGCACCTGGTGGCCGAGTGGTCCACCTGGTGGTCCATGACGGCCAGCTTTACAGATCAATCATATCTTGTATCTGTCGGCGTGGGTTTGAATCTTGGCTCATCAAACGCTGGTATGTGTGTAAGCTTGCCAGTATCTATTAATAGGTCGTTGGCTTGTTTCGGGGGTTATCCTCCACCAAATATAATAGCTAGCACAAAACAACAAATCTGCTTATGTTTATCTCAACTATTGCTTTCATATGGACAAATTAATTGTGTAAGATACGTTTGACCGTTCGCCATTTTGTTGTCATTATAATGTACTTTGATGTTATTAATTCAGCTATCTGCAGTGTGCTTACTGATGGTACCTTGTGTAGTTTAATCCTTTAGTTCATTTTGCACAATCAAATTTTAAACTGAAGAAGCGATGATAAATATTTAACATACTTAATGTTAGAAACAGTTTCGCTTATTTCCATGCTGGATGTGCATATTTCACTCAGAGCTGTTAAAAACACTATATTTTGTCTTTGAATTTGTATGCTTAACTGTACTATTCATAACGCATAGAAAATAAAGATATCAGTCAATTTCTGCAATTTCTTGTGTCAGTCTGATAAGACCGTTAGCAACATACACACTGGTTTTTGAATGTAAATACAGTTTTTCACCATTCCTTGTTGTAAAGATTAAGTTAACCTGTATAGCAAATAGTGGGAAAATATTTATTCCCGGATCCATCCGCAGTAAAAATTTCAATATAAAGCAACACAGTTGAGGAAACCTTACTATGTCAAAATGATAGAGGGCAATGTTTTGTCACCAGTTGGGATTAGAACTTAAAACCCATACACCAAGCTTACCCAACTCCATCCCCCTCTCTATCTCTCTCTCACACACACACATCCAACTCTGATGACTTTTAACATTCTTAACTTGAGACTGGAGTAAATTTGAATATGTTCATATCCAGGTTTTACGAATAATTACATTTCCAAATATATTCAGCTTTATCCTTATGTATGATTTGCTACGTATCCTAAACAAACACACACACACACACACACACACACACATATATATATATATATATATATATATATATATATATATATATATATATATATATATATATATATATATATATAACAATGTTTGTAATCAGCACAGTTAATTAGTTATATAAAAAAACATCCTTAGGTGCAAATACCCACAAAATGTAGAAATAGTATTATCTTGAATTCTTCAAGCCCAAGAATTCCCTTTCTCACTAGAGACTCTTGCCTACAAATGACTTAGGTTAGGTTAGAAAACATGTTATTGCTAACATGTATATTTGCATCTACCGACGTTTGAATAATTCATCTATAGTTGTGTTAGATAAGGTATCGTATTTAACTGAGACTTCTTATAGTAAGAAATAACTGTACCTGAACATATGTGCCTTTTTTAGTTTATGATACTGTTCTTCGAACTGAAATTCATTGCCATCCTACCTGGCCTATCACTTTTCTGACGGTGGTTGTCAGATTCTCGCGGCTCATGATACAATATTGTATAATATTCACCTGTCAAAGGGTAGTGTTACGTCCCACTTGTCAAAGGGTATTGTACAACAAATAATAATAATACTATAACCCACTCCCCTCTCATACTCGTTATCTAAGAGATGACCGCCCTAGATATAATTGCCAGGTTCGAGTAAGAGAATGTATATGGTAACCTGAGCGGGTATATTGAACAAAACAACTCCGAGCCCCCGTAAAGACAAATAAACAATTTAATCAAATACATACACAATCATGAAATTTCCTTCCATTAGGAATACACGCGGTTTAGAAATAAACTTTCACCGAATTACAAATGGATTTTAAATATAATTAAACAAATTAGTCGTTCTATTACGGATTATTAAAAATCATCATATAATCGAGTGGCACAATTGAAGTCAATGCTTTGTTCGATTTTCATAACCTGTTATCCTCGATCCACGTTCTCTGCTCAGTCCAATGATGTTACAGAAGTCCGTTCCTCTCTCTATATAATCTGCTCTCGTGGATGTTCCGCTTGAACTCAGACTTGTCCACTGTATCTTTTATACACCTCTCAATTCTTTTTTTTTCCAACTTGTAAGTCTTTATTTCTGTACTTCACGTTTTCCCAAAAGCTATTTTTTGCTTCTAAAAGAAAATTTAAACAATCTAAGTCTATCGTTACAATGATTATAGTTGAGACTGTCCGTTATTCCTGGTTCGAACAATCAGATATTTATATCAGTGATAACAATTTTACGGCTAGTAATTAACTATACATGTCCTCAAATACATGTAGTTTAACCATTTGTTAATTCGTTTTGCCTTGACCTAATACATTAACGTACTACAAAGCGAGACGTTGAATTATACACTGTCACTAAATTTTCTATGACATCAAAATTCGGTGAATTCACATGTATTCTTGTAAATCATTACTAATGTAATACATTAAATTCTTAGAGCACAATCATTATTCAAACAATATGATAAGTTCAAGATTTAACGTAACACTCCCTATTTATACTCAACATAGTTTTTTTACGACACAAATTAACACTACGTCATTTTTGCCTAAGCATTAAGGTAAGAATTCCAATTCATAATTCAAAAGCACATTACTAAACAAATGTATCAAATGAATTCATGCAAATACTTCTGAATCATAATACAAAACACATTATTATACAAGTGTATCAAAACGAAATCTTGTTGTCCTGTAAACGAAGCAGACACTATATTAATTGCATCACAAAAAACGTGGAATTGAGACAATACCTTGTGTTTTGGTGTGTCACTCAACCGATGTTTTTGGCGGTTTTTCCCCTGGTGGGTTATTTAACATACGAATGTAAATCTCTCAAATAACATTCGGAGCCTTTCCAAAATAATCCTGCCACTCCTTCCTCTCTTGCAGAGGAATTTTTAAAGACTACAGT
This sequence comes from Unio delphinus, assembly GCA_029339505.1. Lineage (NCBI taxonomy): Eukaryota > Metazoa > Mollusca > Bivalvia > Unionida > Unionidae > Unio > Unio delphinus. Next base: position 4,963,852 of record JAQISU010001239.1, read on the forward strand.
CTAATTTAGCTAGTGCGATATTATGTTCTAAAGATTTCTCGTGTAAAACACACCCCTTATTTAACCGCGACCAATCAGAATCAAATGTATTTCCTCCCTCTTGCCTCCAAAAATCGCTTACGTCATGGTCAATATGACATGCTTTGGTTTTAAGTAACAGAATCTGTTTCTCTCAGTTCTGACATTTTCGTGAGAAAATGAAACTTTACAAGGTCGCCGTCGGTCAGTACTGTCTCTGAGAAATGCAACTAATTAGTACAACGGCCACATCCTACTATACCGACCTCTCTCTCTCTCTCTCTCTATTGCACGATGTCTTGTAAATCTAACCAACGGTTATCTGGTCACAGCTAATGGTTTATTAATAGATCGACCGAAAAGTTGGCACTTCACAGTTGTGTAGTTGTAATGTTGCACATTTAGCTTGGTTTCTCTGAGACCGTTTGAATGTAGTCAATGAATTCTATGGATGTACAATAGCCACATTTAAACAGACGAGACCATGTTCCCCAATTCACTTTTGCGAGTCGAATCTAATAACGGTGGCCAAAAGTCTTCATTAATGGGGTGGTTAAAAATAGTTTTCCCACGATCGCAGCCAATCAGTAACAGGAAAACTGCACACTAATTGCATGGGGTTCTTTGGACCAATCAGAATGACATAAAGCGATAAGTTCACATGTTATAATATAAAAAATATAAAACTGCACACACTATAGGCAAAGTCTACCGACTATGTTATGCATTTATATTATTATTTAAACCTTTTGGTTAATTTATGTCTGCCCGCGCAAAAAAAAATAAGAACTTGTTAATAATTTATAAGAAATTGTACCAGTACTGCATCGTTTCTAAGAACATATAAGTAATTCTGATTTGAAAAGAATGAAAACAGTTGATACAAATTGTAAGACTTATCAAACGTCAGTGATACGTCATTTTCTTTTACAAATATGATATAATCTTCACAACATTTATAATACTTTATAACATCACAAACTATGCTGTATCACTTACAACGTATGCACAGTGTAATATCGAATATTTGTAATGTTCTTTACTATATCATTAGTAGATTAACGAATCATTATTTCGATGAGATATTTCGTTTTAGAAGCGGGTTTATAAATCTCTAGCAGCAGAGGGGGTGAATCCGACAACTTTTACAAATTGTCAATTCGGTAACCAAGGCTTCCTCGTAAATGCTTAATAGAAGTGTCCATTTGGTAAATCAGAATTAAAACAAGCACGACGCCAAATTATTGTCACCGTGTGTTGCTGCATGTAAAATCTTCGATTTTCGACAACAACATTGTTAGGAATTTACTATTGATACTCGCGGACAATCCTTTTGGTAATCATAAATGCTTATTAGAAGCGTCCATCTGGTAAACAGAAATTAAAAAAAAACGATGCCAATGTCGTTGTCACCACCCCAGTTGCTGCTAACGGGTTAACCGAATTAATCGTAAATACGGTCTAATCCAATACGATTTCGTGTCAGAGGATCGTGTATACTTATCGTCACAAATCCATGTTGGGTAGCTCGAGCACCACTAAAGAAATTTTGAAATCGATTATAATCCATATCGGAGCACGACGTTTGCCAAATATTTCGTAGCGTGTGAGTATCAACTCCGTTGAATACACATAACACATTACAATTATCTCTGATCACCTTCGAGATCTGTGTATAACGTTGAGTGACATATATCACATCAGAGTTTTTATGTCTACCTCGGGAAAATATCCTAGCGGGATTTTTTTTTGTTTATCCAACATTACATCATCGTACACAACGAGATTGTTAACGCATACATCCAAGTCTTCCACGGATGGCGCTTTGTCGATATCTATGATAAACTCAATAACTTTTCCGCCGTAAGCTTTTGAAACGGTTTCATTATAATCTTTTAACACCTGATAACAATGCTGATCATCTACGCTCGGTGCAACTAAATACAATTTGTCCCAGGTGAGATACTTCATTATCATCGTGTGTAGTAATTGAGTTTTACCACTCCCGGACGGCCCGATGATAATCATCCTGATAGAGTTTGGTAACATATTGTGATATTTTACTTGTTTTTTCTTTAGCGCTCGGAAATCGGTCACTTCCATTTGTTGATATAACATAAATATATTATGGATCTATATTGTGTGAAATGTAAGAAGCGTACACCAGCTATTGACCCAACGACTGTTACCACAAAAAATAACCGAGAAGCGGTCACCGGCAAGTGTGAAATATGCGGTACAAAAAATATGGATTTGTTAAAAAAAGCGGTGGTGATATCGCCGCCAAGTTAGCTAAACTCCCAGGGTTACCATGGAGGAAGTATCCAGGTGAAAAACACCTTCCAGGATATAGTTATTGTGGACCAGGAACACGATTAGATATCAGACTTGATAGTCAGGATAATATTAATCCGGGAGAAAATCCGATAAATGCTATCGATGAAGCATGTCGGATACATGATTTAGCTTACCGGAGCGGTGATTTACAACAACGTCATCTCGCAGATGTGAAATTAATTCATGCGTTGAATTCTATCACTGGAAACACAAATGTTTCATTCAAAGAAAAATTGGCTTCATCGTTGATAAAATCGGCGATAAAAGGTAAATTGATGTTAGGTGCGGGTAATTAATAACAACATGGAATCTATTTATTATTCTCCAGAAGGATACTGGAGGGGTAAAGCGGCAATTGGTAAACTCGCTAGCCCTGCAAAAGTAAAACATACTACAGCGGCAGATTGGTTATCCAAACAGGCGATATGGCAAATTTATCTGCCACCACCTAAACAAATTAACTACTCTCATTTTGATGTGACCGTTCCTACTGAGGTTCATCAGGCTGATATACTATTTCTGCCACTTGATGGTGGTTACAAATACGCGATAACCGTAGTTGATATTGCGAGTCGATACAAACAAGCAGAGCCGCGAAGGACAAAATCATCAACTGAAGTGGCTTCTGTATTCGAAAGGTTTTATCGAAGGGGTCCTATGCACTGGCCAAATCTATTACAAGTTGATCTTGGCAATGAATTTCAGGGTGTGGTTCTATCAACAATGAAACATCATAATGTCACCATTAGACGAGGGCATACTGCACTACATCGCGATCAGGCAATTGTTGAACGATTTAATCGGGCACTTGCTGAGCGGTTATTTGGATATCAATACGCGAAAGAATTCATAAAGGACAAACGATCTCGTGAATGGGTTAAGAGATTACCAGGTGTAGTTACCGCGCTTAATAATGAGATTACTCGAACAATCAACATGAAAGCTAACAACGCGATTAAAAAGAAGTATATACCTAAAACCCCACAAAAGGATTTTTCAAAAGAACCAATTCTTGGCAATATCACTGTTAGGTATTTATATGAACAAGGAGAGCTCGAAGGTTGTAAAAAAAAAGAGCTACTGATCCTATTTGGAGTGTTACTGTACATAAAATATCTAGCATAACACAATCTACGGGTAGACCAGTAATCTATAGATTGGATCTGACCACTCCTCAGCGAGGTTTTATTCGACAACAATTGCAAGTGATACCCGAGGATACTCAATTACCACCGCGTGGTCTTAACTAGCACCTCTTCGTCTGTTGCATTCAAGACAAGTCAACATCACATTATCTCTGGTATGACCAATACTGTTATACTTTCTATCCGCGGTAAATTGGTGAGATTGGTGAGGATCTTTATTCGACCAGCACCAACACATTATACAATTGCAACTCGCACAGTGATTATTCTGTTGTTGTTTCAGTGTGATTATTAATTCGGCATCAATGTCCAATTCTCTATTATTTTTTTATCCTGTTGTTTATAACCAGATAGTTTTTTCTGATTATATCATCACTGACAATATCACTTGTTGTAGTGTCATTAGCATCTAAAACAACTCTTCGCAGTTGATTTATTCTCCGTACTCTGGACACTGCAAGATAAACTAAATTTGACCACTCGATACGATTATCTACTATCCAAACAAAAGTGTGTGTGATAGTCAATCCCTGTGAAGAATGCATAGTCGCTGCGTAACCTAGCGTCCATGGGGATTTATCTGCGCGCAATGCATCTTCGACGACGCTGATATCAACCAGCACAATATCATTTAACACTAAATTATGCTTCTCACTCCGCTCTGGAATATCAACTTCGATATTCTGCTTTCGTGTATCCGAAGGTCTATAACAGAGCGGTACTGGAAGTGTTGCAAACGTTTCTTTATGCGTTTCAAATAATTTCATCTGAAGTGTGTCTCTGACTATTTTACTACTTGCTACTATCAAATCGTTTTGTCTCCACGCCTCAGAAAAATCATTCATGGGAGTTTCTGAAATTATTTCACGGGTTATTTCACATTGGATTCTATCCGGTTGTAATCTGATTAGTTGTTTGAACTCGCGTAATTGTTCATCAAGTGCTCTATGATCGGTATTAATTTCTTCATAATAGTCTTCATGATTCTTCAGCCAATCATGTGGGGATACACCGACAAATGGTGGTGGTTGGCCATGATCGCCGCACATGATAATTTTTGTGTTTTTGTTTGACAACCATTCAAGAAATTTTTGTAATACATGTAATGACACTGTGCATATCTCATCCCATATAATAACTTCAAGGATACATTTCTCCCCCATTCGATCGGGAGTCCATTCATCACCTTTCCATCGAAAGAAACTATGATAAGTACAGGTATTCACCTCTCGTTGTTTAATCTCTCTAGCAAATCTGTGGGTTGGTGTTAACACAATCATGTTTGATTTGGAAACGCTAGCGTTTCTACGAAATAATTCAATCGCACGAGTTGTCTTTCCTGACCCACCGCAACCGTTCAAATAAATTGTTTTATATATACATATTGGATCAGATATCGGTGGTGCATTAGAAAATTCTGATAATTGGTCACACTTCAAGTATTTATCGTCCATCGTAACATCAGCAGATTTACAATACTCGTGTAGCGTCTCCTTTTTAAATCTCCAACATCCCCAATTTTCCTCCAGGGATGTGAATTCAGCCACCGCTGATTTATATTTCTCGTGTATGTACATCGAATCAGTAGCTACTCTAACCGCGTATTCAGGAAATTTATTTATCATCGAGAATAAATTAATAGCAGAATAAGCTAACATAGAACTTCTTAAATGTGTATATTGGGAACTATATACATCACAGTAGGTAACAGTTGTACCTAATCGTGTTCCATCGGATAAAAAAGCTTCTTTACGACTTAAAATTTTTCCACATTTCGTTAAATCTGCTATGATAAAATCGTATTCAGCGTTGTCCATGATCAACCGCGAAGAGTATTTTGCATTGTTATACCTTCCACTCTGGGTAAATTTACCGATTATCCTTCTTCCAAAATCCTTTGCTTGATTATTTTTAATTTCACCACTGATGGAATTGTAAAGCTGTTTGTTAATAGTTTTTCATGGAAACTCTTCGAGTTGTCAGTTGAAAATTCAGTAGCGATTTTTCTCATTCGTGAGTGTAATGTTTCAATGCGGTATAATTCACCATTTGGTCTTATAAATTGATCAAATCCTGATTCTGAATCTTCAGCGCTGCGAAGTAGCCACACTGACACAGGATCATCTTGACACAACGCGTGAATAACATCGAATAACTTCTCTTCATAGAAAACATCCCTACAGAACTCCTCGGGAATATATCTTACGGTTCTATCTCGTGGAAATACTGTTACTGCGTTATGATCAATAATTTTGATTGGAGCTCTTTCTGATTTATATTTTGATTCGTGTAATACTTCTCCGGTTATTGTCATTACCGATATTGGAAATATTAATGACGTTTCTAATTTGGTTTTATCCTGAATTTTTTCCCCGTGCTCCTTCACTGTCAGTCTCCATTCGGTTAATATTTTGCGTTACTCGTTCTGCTACACAATTCATTATCGAAGAGCATTTCATCGGAGCTAGTTTTTCAATACTTGGTTTATCATTTAACGGATATTTCCCATAAACAACTGCTGTTACAAAAAAAGATCTCTCGTAGTATGATTTGTCAATTCCAGTCAGAATACCTGGACTGGAATCTCGACTCACAATAACAGTTTTTTTTATGTTTGAGAATTGGTTCAAATTTATCTCTGATAATCCATTCTCCTTCCTCTTGGATAATGAATTTCATTCTAAAAAAGTACCCTTTTCCCCCAAGATGTGAAATTATCTCAGCTGCTTTTTTGTCGTTCATGGTAGCATCGATTGTGGGTACATTGACATCATCATCAATAATTCGAAATGTCGCCAACGTATGAGATGCTCCATTGCGCTTAAATTCATTAAAACAATTACGAATTTTACCCAATATGGTTATATCGTCTATTAGACTTTTTGGTATATCAGACACTCTATCGAGATAGAATTTAGCATTTTTCCAAGGCTTAATTTTCGATAATCTCTCGAACTCCTTCATGCTATAATTAAAACAAGTATTTAAATAGAGAGTTTTTTTATATAATGAATCATTGCAAATGGCTCATGATTGGATCAGTAACTCCGTGTAACAAATCATGCAGAAATGAATTCTGTGGGTATTATATGCAAAGTTTTCGTCGAGGAAGTCTTGGACCGGTCGCTTGTATACAATGTGGGGCAGGAGTGAGAGGAAAATCACATTTGTTTTCTCGGTTGTGGTGGTAAACGATACAGAGAGTTGAAGCGTTATTATGATAAACGAGCTAAGAACTCCATCAATAAATCTACCTCTGACCTTGACAGCGTCAACGACAAGATCATAAGAACTCCACAAGATTACATTCATAGATTTTCCAATAATATATTTCAACCAAGAAATGAATTAGACAAACAAAGTATTATATATATATATATATATATATATATATATATATATATATATATATATATATATATATATATATATATATATATATATATATATATATATATATGAACCAAGAATTTCAACCGCATCCAGTGATTGTAAACTATGAAGCATCCCGTGACGGTATTGTCAGAAATCGCAGACTGAAGAAGCCAGTAGGGTTGGACAATGGAAGGGGGTATTTGGTGTTTGTTGCTGGAGGGAAAATACGTCTTAATCATCGTTTCGTGTATGAAGTGTATAATGGATTGATCAAGGATGGTCTTTTTATTGATCACATTGACGGATGTCCTAAGAACAATTCTTTGAATAATTTGCAGGCTATTTCTCAGAGTGAAAACACAAAACGAGGAGGAACTGGTACTGGTAAAATCATTTAATATAGCAACTAACGAGGAGATAGTATTTCAGTCTATGACGGCAGCCGGTAGGTATTTTGATATTTGTATACTCTCGGTACAAAGAGTAGCAGATAATATAACCAAGACGGCGATTTCCAGAAAAAAACGGACAAAAAATTCAGTTTACTTATGTCTAACTATCTGTATTTTGCATTATTCTATAATAGCATTAAGGGGAATACCTCGTTTAGGTATATTACGGCTTAACAAATAGAGGTAATCTCGGTGTCACTTAATTTTGATTGGTTGTTATAATTATAATACCCAGCTGATTCGCAATTGTAAGAAAACGAATCAAACACGAAGTGTTTACAAACAGTTGTATTCTTTGTATTTTGAATTTTTCCAAGTATTCGGTCTTACTTCAGCGTTGTTAATGATCACAAAATTCGGTTTGAATTTATACAGTCAAGTCCTATTAACACTACCAATGCGCAATTATTGTGTAAGAGTCAATAAGTTTGACTTACCTATGTGTTCAATTCATGGCTGGCAGAGGGATTAAGTGGTTAGGTTAGTTGTCCACAGTCTTTTATAGTCCGCGCAGAGTGAAATACAAAAAACCCCAATGATTCATTAAAGTAAAAACCCAAATGATTCATTGATTATGGCATGCATTGATAATACAATCTCCAATGATTCATTGATTGTGGTATGCATTGATAATACAAAAATCCCCAATGCCCAATGATTCATTGATGTAAAAACCCAATGATTCATTGATGTAAAAACCTACCTGCATGGACTATAAAAGAGTGAACGTACTGTCGTATACGCCATTCGATGTATAGGGGTTCCAAATCGAGTTTTAATTGTAATGCCCAGAAACCTATCCTGATAAACAGAGATATGGCATTATGCTGTCTTAGGTAAGTGTATGTACATCCTTAATTAAGTTATATGTATTATACTGTGAAAATTGATCCTAATTTTTTTATTTTTTTTAGTTAAAAATATAAAATATATATAAAATTAATCATGAGAGTATTAATCAGATTATAAATGAAGTATTAAATCTGAAAAATCAGGGAATTCAATTGTCAGATGATTTGAACCCTGATCAAATTATTTCAGAATATCAGGACATTGAGTTTGCAATTATTAACAATAAGTACACCCTTTCAAAAAAGTATTCACTAATAAAGAGGATTCAGACTTCTATCCGTAATTCTCTTGTTTATTGTGAAGATGTTGGTGTGTTTGTCCCGTTATGTACTATCGTTGAGCGTGTAAGAAGAGATTTAGGTCGAGAATATGAGATTAAAAAGATGATTAATACAAAGGTTAGGGATATTAAGAATCTAATTTAAACAGAATGAACCCTTTAAGAGCCTCAGTTGTATAAACTGGTAAAATACTTCAGTCAGACATGTATAGAATACAGGTATTCCCATTCAACCACGATAAGGTAGTTTTAGTCAAACAATAGAGGTGAAATTCTATACCAGCTTGCACCACGCGCGCTATCAATGAATGGAAATACAGGTATGACCCATTCAACCAACAAACAATAGCGGTGAAAATCTCAAAGATTTTCGATTTACAACCAGAAAGTTGTAACAGTTACAGATTTTAACACTGAAGTATTTTTTGTGTCATTGAAAATCAGATTCAGGTTAGTATTCTCAGTAACTTTTAAATACGCAGGCGTGAATGAATATATTGCATAATTTGATCGTAGTTACAATTAATCATCGCATTTTCCACTTTAAGTCAAGGAGTTAAAAAGGAGAATCAAAGATTTTCAGGTAAAATCAACAATCAAAGTGTTAAAACGGCATTGATACCTTTGTGTTAATACGATGATAGAGTTGTTTATTGGTCATATTGATGAAAAAATATGTAGGATTTTAGTGGAAAATCCAGTAACAATATTACCTGCTATAATTATTTTTCCCACTGATTATTTTTTTAGTTCATCGACGGGGATACACATATGTGCGTGTTGTATTATTTGATCTCGTGTCATTATCTTTGTTAGAACATACGTGTGAAGTTGATCATATTGCTTTTCCGTCAGCAGAATCTTCTCATTGCCTAGCATATATATGGTTATTTCAATATTAAATTCCTTCTCCAAAGAGGTACATACAAATATAGTTCTGATAGCATCTTCGAGGATATCTTTGTCGTAGATGAATACGTTTGCGTGGCGGTACATTTATTTAAAATATATAGAATTTTTTAATAGAAAATGGAAAATCCTTTTTGAAAATCCTACGGTGAAAATCTCAAACAGATTTTCCAATCACTATGAAAATCCGTTTTCAATGGAAAATAATTTCTAATGAGAAATCTCTATGAGAAATAACACGGAAAATCGACTACTTGGCCGTAATGATTTTCACGGACTTTTTTTGTAGTTTTTTAATCAAAAACAGACAAAAATCATCAATAATAATCACAAAATGTGATTTCAATCATCAAAAATCTCTAAAAATTCATCGAAGTGGAAAATATCTACGAGAAATAACATAGAAAATCGACCATTTGATCATAACATCTCTTCGAGATTTTCCACTGAATGCATCAAAAATGCATCAAAATCAGGGAAAAATGCATAACAAATTATCAAAAATCAGTCAAAATAATCATAAATCAGTCAAAATAATAAAAAATCAGTCAAAAATAAATTTATTTATAATTTATTTATTGAAATTGCTTGTTGAAATTCTGAAGGGATTTTCAGGACTTGAAAATCATTTATGATTTCACATCTAACGTCATTTGTAATTGTTCCCCTCGAAGATCAATTAAGGAAAAATCTTCGTCGGTTATTCTAAAATTCATCCTTGCTATGAGTCGATTAGTGGTTTCCAAGTAGGTTAAATGAGGTGGATTCATCACAATTAAACTCCCCGGGGAAACATTTGGGGAAAACGTGTATAGAATGTATCCTAGATCAGCGTTATCTGATCTTTTGAGGAAGTTCATGTCGGCGATAATTTGATTTAGTTGACGCTGTTTTTGTTTGATTGTCTCACGTTGTCTTGTTAAATCGAGTAACAGAGATCCTTGTAGAAGATCTCGAAGTTGGTTTAGCTTTGTTTGAAATAATTGTTTCATCGCGTTGAAGATTCCAATGAGACTTCTCTCTGTGATTATAAATACACACTCAACACTAAGAGCAAATCGCCATATTATTCTACCATACTCGTTGTATTCGTATTTTTCAATTGCTTCAGTTTCATTTTCATCGTAGGCCACAATTGAATACTTTTCATAGATGTCACTACGTCGTAGAAAACTGATGTCTTAATTGTAATTGTACTTTGGATCAACATCAGGTAAATTATCATCGAAGAAATCAGATTTTACAGGTTCAGGTAACTGGAAATGAACCGCAGGAAGACTATTCAACCATGCTGTGTGAATCCGTGGGAAGAATTCGTCAATGGTGTCACTGAGTTTTTTACGCATCCATGGTACGTTATATCCGGGGAATTTAAACGCGAGAATATCTTCAACGCGGATTTTATACTTCGCTGCAAATTCTGTTCTCGTTTCAGAATCACGATGACTTAATACAAGTTGAACTAGTTGTAAATTATATTTATCCGTGTCATCGATGATTCGGTTAAACACTTCCATGTATACGATGACGTCGTCGCGACGTGGTGGGATTTCACTGATTGCTGTTATTAAATAACCTCAAAATCTCTCAAAATCGCGATTCATCTCTGAAAAATCTGCAGTAATTTCTGTGATATTTGTTTTAAAAAATTAATTATCGGCACCCTCGGTTACTCGCAAATGATTAAAAAGATCATTTAACGGTTCTGGTGTAGGATATGTTAATTTAGGTATACTACCAACATCATCATGATCAAACCCGTGATAATCCTCCTTCGTGGAAATAAAATCAGATTTTAGTGGCTCACGTAGTAGATCTTTTATGTCAAAGGTACCTGGAATATACTCAGGGTAACCAAATAAAGTTCTAAATGAGCTGTTATATATATATATCCACGGCGTAGTTGGGTCAATTTATCTCAATGACCGTCGACAACAGCGGTTCATGTCCTTTTATTTCAATGGGGAATTTATCAGGCCCATCTGAGACGTCAATATTATTTGTTCCTGTGATTGCTTCGATGGAATATATGATCACCGCGTTGATATCTTCGATGTCATATGCGCCGGTTGGTAGGTGTATTGTGTGCCATTCTGGTTCATCGGTAGTACCTGCGGTACCGGGTTTATTCCTGTACGAAAATGTAAAACTGTTATTGGGGAGTTTACCATTAAATGGTGCTGATCGCACATTTGGCCAGCTGTAATAACATCTTAATTGTGTTAGCGCTATCTCAGATGCTGCCAGCGGAGGATTAAATTCAACGCTGAACTCTGGTGTTTTCGTTACCAGTGAGATTAATTTTGTTTTCGTCGTGGTGGTATTTTCTGCTATTCGTTGAAGCAGTTCTTGTGACATTGTTATTGTAATTGTTATTGTCAACGTTGAAATTGTTTTCACGTTCCAATTTCGACATCGTTGAATCATACAACCGAACAATCTTCGAGGATTCCTCGTCGGATATAAATGTATCATCGAGTGACGAGGAAATCATCGAGGATAATTGTGAGCATGCGGTTGATACAATATGAAATTTGATTATATAGTCACGCAATTTATGCTGGCTGCATGATGAAATTGATCTCTTTTCGCGAATAACACCAAATCGTTATTAATCGCGGTTATTTCATCGAGTTTTGAAATAATATTTTCAAAGGTTGTTTTGATTTCTTCTGGTTTCACATCCTTACCAAAAAATTTGTCGATAGCATCATCAGTTTTTCTAAAATTTTTACATAAACTATTAAATTGACCGAGATGAGAATCAAAATCAGCTCGTAATTTTAGTAAATTATCGACGGTAGCTTTTACTTGTGCGATATGTAAATCAGGGTGTGCACGAGGAACACCAAAGAAGTTATTCACAGGAGTTTCAATGGTGTCAATTATATCATGTTGGAGTTGATTAAATTTGGTTATATGATCGTTATATTCGTCACGTAGTTTTTCCATATCAATTGCGGAGTCACCAGCGTTGACTTTAACGTCAACGATGATTTTTTGTAATCCCGTTAGAGTACTTAATTTTTTAACTCATCTAAGTTTGCTATCGATGTGATAGCTTTGTTGATTATTTTTTTTATACTTGTCCGACAGTAACTCCTTCTTCGGAAGCACTTAGTACTGATCTCCCACAAATATCTGCCATGTTATATATTACACGTTTCTCTTTAAGTGATTCATCATCGTGTATTCGTGGATGGCTTTGTGAGGTAATTTAGAACTCGTCGAGATAGCTGTCAACGCGTTAAGAACCTCTCGTCCACATATCGGAGGATCTGTTAATGTCTGCATGGGTAACGTTGAGTACCAAACTGGGATTTTGGAAAATTTAGACACATAACTGAGAATTTCCCTTGGCGGTGGTAATCCATACGAGTCAAAATAAATAATCGACGCTGGATGTATCGCGTAACAAACCCAATGAGTTCCAAGTCTAGTGTTGTCATCAATATTAATTATACCAGTTTCTGGCATTTGTGGTTGTGCTGGTAATTGATCTTTCATGAATACACTTCTGAAATGTTGTATTGGGAGTTTCTTTACTGCGTCAGTGAGGTCAAAATTAGACATGGGAATCAAGGACGTTACAACGTCAGAATTTATCTTGGTCCGTAGTGTTTTGTGAACCGACTTCCCGGTAATCTGAATCATTTTCCCTTTTTTAGTTCCAACGGCTCTACCGGTTGCCTTCTTTAGACCCTTACCAAATACTTTATTAACAACATTAGTAGCAAGTGCTCCAGCTGCCCCAGTTCCTAACGCTCCAAGAAGTGCTGGTGCTGCTGATGCAATAAATCCTGGAATCGCAGCTAACAGATGGAATAAACCACCGGTTTTAATCATGTCTTTGATAGCAGCTTGTGAAAAAGTCAATTTAACTCCTGTGTTACCCTTTAATGCTTTATTGAAATGATTAATCTGAGGTTTCATTAGCGATAATTTATTTGATCTACCCACCATCTGTTCTTTTTTTAAGCATTATCGTTGTGCCACACGCAGTAGAATTTTTCGACTGAAGTTTCTTTACCTGACCAGGTGTCAGGGTGACATTAACATGATTGTACATTTTATTTAGATAGTGATCATCTAATTATCGTTGAAATCCGAAGGATTTTCAATTACATATTTTCTATCGGTGCGTCAAAGACTCGCATGTTTCCACCACCACCTTCGAGGGTCATAGATTTATCACTAAGAATAACAGCAATTGCTCTAAATCCCCCAGCAGGATCTAGAACACGAGCTTGAAATTTGACATCAACGGTTGAGTGTTTAGATAAATCAAAGATGCTGTAATGAAAAGTAATAAATCGGGTACAGTGTTTTAAAATCCCACTGTGTTATTTGTAGTCCAGTATCAACATTTTGATCACGACTCATATACGACCATAATCGATGATAAACTCGTCCTATTTGATTGTTATTGTAATCAAGAGTAAGTTGTTCTGCTGGGTCTTGCTGATTACTTACTCGCAATAATACTTCACTGACTCCACATCGATCAAATGTCATATGGGACCGCAATTGTATACTATCATTTGGATCCGTCGCTATTTTCTGCGTTCTATTAATATTTTGCAGTGCAACAAAGACATACATCGGCGCAGAAATATTTTTCGTTAACGCAAGTTGCCAGGTAAAATCCACAGCAACGTTATTGGTTGTTGAAGCTGTTGTAACATCGGACCAACTCAACAATGACTTTCCTCCATGAGCCATAAAAGATAGCAACCGCGTCTCAACAGACAAAGATGGAGTCATAATTGGCATCCATAGCGCTAATTTTGTCAATTCTACATTACCATCTCTAGCAGGATTAACACCACGCCAAAGAGCATAATCATTAGTTGATCTTCGTGTTAGCACTACAGTATGACTAGCACCAAAGATAACTTTTCGCACATCTCTACAAAAAATCCAAATATATGTGATAGTGGAATTACACATGAAAATCTACCAAGGTTGTCTATCATCTTTTCTCGCGCTGCAAATCCTGGATTGTAAGTATCATATTTACTAATAAGAATATCCTCAACTTCATCATTATTAGCAGGATTTGCAGCGCGATTCTTTGGTTGTCTGAAAAGAAATTCAATATGATTAGCTCCATCGGTAGTATCCTTCGCAAACATCATTGAATGACCAGCAGATTTAATAAAATCGTCAGAGTATCTAGCTAAACCTATTATTGTGGTTGCAACATCAACATCGTTATCGATGAATTCCATTCTAGTAGAATTAATCATATACTGCGCGCTGCTAAATAACGCCATTATGCCATTGTTGACAAACCCAATCGGGATATCTTGGAGATTATCAGGTGCGTCAAATGGAGTATTATCATGTTTTGTTAGTCTTCCCTCTACTTCTATATATGCCTCACACGACAAGAAGTATTTAGATGTGTTATCAAATCTAAGTTCAATTTGTGATCTTGTATTTGGAGTTTGGGCTCTATACGAATTATACTGATAATTGCGTATAGAATCATTTTTTCGTACAGGAGCATCTACATCAAAAGCATCATCGATTTTGTGTTTAAACATTATATTATAACGTCGTGGATCTAAATCATTAATTGTTTCAGAACGGAACCAGCAATTAATCTCAACCGCGCTTTTGCTATTTTATTAATTGTGCTACCTATTTTAGGTGGCATTTGATCCGTAGATTGTAATTTTACTGGTTTTTTCTTCGAGGTAAAACCTCTTGCTAACAACATAAGCTTGTCTTTGGCGGCACTTAACACGTCAACGGCCTTATTACCAACTTCTGTACCAACTTTATCACCAATAACCCCAATAGCTTTAGACGCTATTTCTTTACCAATCGGTAACAACTTTGGAGCAACTCGAGTAAATAATCCAGTAACAACATCACCGAGTCCATTTCCATACGTGAGTTTGTAAACTGGTAATCGTGAATTTACGACATAAACAGGTCTTGCTCTGCTCATACTACGATGTACTATCATTTTATTTAAATGCTAATCGGTGATCAATCGCTGTAACAATCATAAGAAAGTTCATTGATAAAACTACGACATAGTTGTATATCTGTTACACGATCTTGAAATAACCGTTTACAGATTTCAGCAGCTTCGTTAATTATCTCCGGAGACTTATTTCCAGCTCGTGTTCCTCCGATGAGAACTTCTAACTAACAGGATACTTCTTGAACAGGGTATATTACCACTGTGATAACCCTCGCCGGTAAATTTTTCATGGGATTCATCTTGGGATTGAGTATCTTCCACAATAGTATCTTCCACAATAGAGTCTTCTTGTCTTCTTCCTCCAAGCCCTCGCCCTCGTACTCGTCCTCGTGAACTTGGTTGTACACGTTTTCGTTCTTCTGCTCGTTCTTCTTTTTTTCGTTCTCGTTCTTCTTTTTTCGTTCTCGTTCTTCTGCTTGTTCTTCTTTTTTTCGTTCTCGTTCTTCTTTTTTTTTCGTTGTTTTTGTTCGGTTTCTAATTGTTGTTGTTCAGATACTAATAAATCTTTTTTTTTGTTGATATTCGAGATATTTTTGTTCAACGGCAGTTAAATATGCATGATATATAGGATCTTCATTATATATTTGTGGTAGTTGATTTTTAATTTTGCAAACCGCTTTAGCCATCTCACCTTCGTTTTTCATATAATCGTATTGTCCAGGTTTCAAATAATTTACTTTAGTATAATATCCCAGTGCAGCAAGTTCTACTAAATTAGTTATAACATCTTTATCAATCTTCGCTAAAGTTTCCTCTGTAAATTTACCTCGTAGCTCTTGAACTTTATCACCGCATTTTTTAGGAAGTTTTACATCTGGTTTACTCTCCTTTATCGCGACTACAACTTCTCCAGTTGCTGCAGTTATAGGCTTAAATAACTGTTCAGTATCAGCGGAAAAATCTAATTTTTGTTGTTGTCGAGCTTGCAAATTATCTCTGAAAGAATCTCTCACCGGGAGAAATTTCTTAATCGCAGCCAACCGTTCTCTAGTTAATCTAGTTATTTGTGCTTCTCCGACGTTTGCCATTTATATAAAAAATATATTGCTAATTCATCATTGTATCTATGGCTAATTCTGTTAACCCGTTAGCAGCAACGGGGGTGGTGACAACGACTTTGGCGTCGTTTGTTTTAAAATTATGTTTACCAAATGGACGCTTCTATTAAGCATTTATGATTACCAAAAGGCTTGTCCGCGAGTATCAATAGTAAATCCTAACAATGTTGTTGTCGAAAATCGAAAATTTTCCATGCAGCAACACACGGTGACAATAATTTGGCGTCGTCCTTTTTTTAATTCTGATTTACCAAATGGACACTTCTATCAAGCGTTTACTAGGAAGCCTTGGTTACCGAATTGACGCCTTGTAAAAGTTGTCGGATTCACCCCCTCTGCTGTTTCTCTCAGAATTTAACATAAACAGCATTACTGTTTTAATCCCATCTTTATGTTGTTCTACTTTACAGGAAAATGAGTAAAGTTGTTTTCATTGCGATAATATGCTGTGTGCTTAATGTTAGAACATCTGTTTCTACAAAGAATGACGTCATTTGCTTTACGTAAGAAATAGTAACATAGTCATTTCAAAAGTTGCACATTACGAGGATTTCAAATTTACAATATGTCTAATTTAACAAAATAAAACGTTCTTGAAAAAAATGTAAAGTATTAATTGAAAAAGTGTACCCCAACATAAAAGAGATAAATATAAATCAACATACCCAAAAAATATTAGTAAATAATCATATAGTCATATAATTATATTTGAGACTTTATAAATACTAAGCGGTCTGTTGGATGATTGGTATCGGAAGATAGGAAACATCTGACACAAACATGCTTTGCAATTAAAGTTGGTTCAGAGTTAACTGAACAATGCACGTTTATTTACAATTGCTTCTCAATTATCGTGTCCGCTGGCATATATCATGTAACCTAAGAATGTCGATATCTTGATAAAGACCATGTAATGTTCACCTTTAACATGATTGAAAGGCAATAAGGGTTGTTGTCTCCCCCTAGTAGGAACTCTTCAGTGCATGTGTTGCGCATGCGTTAGCTGCCGCTTCAACTTCCGTGGGCTCCCCATTCATCAGCTGTAAAAGAATGCCACAGGCAAATTCCCGCAAGTGTTGTTGGATTTGTAGCAATTTCAGAGGGAAGGAAGTAGATGGGAAAAAATATAATTGCACAGATTTCCTGCAAGATGTAAACTACGTAGAGTTTGGCTTCAGCGGTCACAGCTAGTGCTGAAAGATTTCACCTACACAGCTAACAGTCAGATGTGTTCCGATCATTTTGTGAATAGAAGTGGGTCGTCAGTTTTCCCAAACAAGGTGTTTCAAACGCCCGTAAGTGGCTACATTGAGTACTATTATGTTCCATCCATTTTAAAAGAGATCTTATTCCGTGGTTTTAAATCAGTTGTAATCAATAGCATTGTGTATGCTTTTTTAACAAATAGTCATGTTCCATATTTAACTTATTACGTGTACTCCTCTCTGTGATGTGTTAGATACAGATGTTCAGAGATAACAAAAGTTATGTATTTGTGTGTAGTCTACTACTGCGTTGTAGTTTAATTTGATGTTGTAATGACCTTTATCAACTGTTGTATTGTCTTTCAATCTGCTGTTGCCTTTGGCACTGTAATGTCTACAGGTGCACAGTTACACTATAAATATGGACTAACTGTCTACCCATCCAGTACTTAAATAAAATGCTGTAACTTACACCAGCACCAACGTTTAATATGTGCATGCTACGTATGTATATGTAAATATTAATTAACTGTTATAACAATTATGTTTATATTTGTATAATTATTTAATTTCAGAATCTGGAGAGTGAAAGATTGGAACTTGTCAATAGTTACTTTAAACTAAATGAAGATATGGATAAAGGTGACATTGCTGAACAACAAAGTGATGACAAGGATGATTCAGATGATTTTTCAGAACCATTTAATGCAAAAACTGAATCACCTCTGGACATCTCTATACATTGACATGATTATTGTTGACCAGTACATTTAAATGATATTTCCGCCAGTCATATTAAAAACCAATCAACACAAACCAATACCCTACTGAGTCATATTAAAAAGCAATCAACACAAACCAATACCCTACTAAGGAATGATGTTTCTACACTGTGTGATTTTAATGAAATGTCGCATGAACATGGCAACCTGTTAACAAAGTGACAACTGTAGATTGGGGGATACAGGTTAATTCCCCTGTTATAACAATTGAGGATACTGAACATGATTACCAAAAATTTCTATTTTATACTGAAATTCCGAATTCAACTATTTTGAAGGCATTATTTGATGAAATTAAGAATGATGCTACAAGTCAGACAGCTCCTTATAGTGCTACAAGTGGAAAGGGGCGTCCAGGACACTTGCGTCTGATGGATGAATTCTTTCTTGTCTTGATGCGATTGAGACTAGGCTTGTTACTGGAAGATTTAGCAGATCGATTTAACATTAGAACGTCGACATGCTGAATGATTTTTAACAAGTGGATTGATTATTTGTATATACAGTTAGATTTTCTAATCCAATTGACATCAAAATGTGCTGTTGATGAACATATGCCACTTTCCTTTAAGGAAAAAATATCCAAATTGTAGGGTAATAATTGACTGTACAGAGTTACGCTCGGAAATGCATAGTTCCTTATAGCACAAATCTTTGATGTACAGTGATTACAAATCACATATGACATGGAAAGGGCTAATTAGAATTAGTCCAGCAGGGGTTGTAACATTTGTATCAGATTTGTGGGCAGGGAGTACAAGTAGCAAACAAATTATTAACGGCATTGCCCTGGTTGACATGTGTGAACCTGGATATGCCATTATGGCAGACAAAGGATTCCTTATTTCGGACATCACAAACCCAAAAGTTGTCCATCTTATCATCCCTCCATTTAAACAAAAGAAAAAACAGTTCTCCAAAAGAGAAGTGCAGCAAACATGAACAATTGCAAATCTTCGTATCCATGTTGAGAGACAGAGGGAAAGGATATTTTTTTTAATATTCTTAAAACTGTAATGCTTATAAATATGTCACAACAAGTAACAAAGATATGGAAGATATGTACACGATTAACAAATTTACAGCCACCACTATGCAAAACAAATTAGTATTATATTATATTAATTTACATGTATTTCAGCAGTCTGTTATGATCATATGCATGACATTGCTTTCAAAATGTTTTTGGCAATAATTTGACTTTTAGAAACACCTGCCTATATAACAACACATATTTTAAACTCATTTAGTAAACATGTCAACTGCAGTTATAATAAAGAAAACATTAAACTCTTCAGTCCATAAAGTTGTGTAACATTATTCCAGTCTCACTGAGTTGATAAATTACTTGAAATGTCACCGTATGTCATTAATTTGACAATCACTTTATTTATCTTTCTCGTCGTAACTGACCAAATAGTACAGAGGAACACCTCTAAGCACACGTGTTGTGTACAAGGTCCAAGAACAGACCCCTGTGGAACACCACAACATATATCAACTGGGCTGGAGTACTGAGTAATACTATACTCTTATGACATGAGCAATGCAATACTGTATGGAATGAGTAATAAAATAGACTGCAGGGTTTGAAATAATTACATGTATTATCGTTCTCTGAATGGGCTGTACAAATGTATTAGCCAGAAGAAAACAAACTTGATTTCGTGTACAGTCTATCAACATAATCAGATTTTATCTTAATTATTTAGTATATAACTTAACCTGATAGTTCTGTATAATTTTACCGAGTTCCAGGCGAAAGAAATTTGGAAGTGGCATTATTTTGTTTCTGACTGTCGAGAGATGCTGGCTACAAATTTTAGTAAAGTAAATCTGTAATGTTTAATTGATATAAGCGATTCGGGTAACATATTACCTCTTTTCGTTATATGTATCAGTCAGTTGATTATTTCACATGATGATAAATAAGACGTAATTCGAACATGATTGAAGCTAGTAAAACTGAGTAACACAGACTACCGCTACGAGGATGCCAGTCGTCGACTGTAAAGGACCCCAGTTGCTTATATCAATAAGAAATTTATAATTTCTAACCAAATCTGTATCAAACACAAAGAATGTGGCAAAATTATCCCTGAATAGACAATGATTTATATCCAACTGCATCTAAGACAGCTACCATACTCCTTGTTGCCCATGTTTTTACTGACGACTGGGAGAGGGGATTCAGTCGCCAGAATCTGATCAAAACAAGCTTAATAAATCAAAACAAGCTTAATAAACCAAAACAAGCTTAATAAACCAAACAAGCTTAATAAACCAAAAAAAAGCTTAATAAATCAAAACAAGCTTAATTAATTCTTTCGGTATATTTACTCTGAACACATTAATGATAATATCTATTGATTGGCCCAGTGCTGAGAAAGTTGATTTCTAGGAATGCATTTAAGAAATGGTCTGGGAACAAAAACGAGTCGGATATTGATGAAGTATCAATGACATTTGGTCATGAAAACAAATCAGTATTCTGTATTGTCAGTCATAAAGAAACATTCTTCTTCATTCTTGCTTTAATTATGATATACAATGAACGTAACATGTATATAATGGTATCGTTATATTTATTAGTAATTATTCTTGCGTCATGAAATGTTAAAGAATGTAAATCTGTTTTCTTGTCATCTTTATACAGATTAAAAACTGGGCGAATATAAAATTACGTATATATTTAAGTATCTGCATCATATCATAAGATGACTCCTGTGGCTGAAAAGTGGCTTCGTAGTTTTAAATTTGGCGAATTTCATGGAGCAAAGAAACTTAGTTTCAATGGAGGACATGTGTAGACCACTGTATCATGGATATACTTTATATGATTTATAGACATCACAACTGTATCCGTCACTGCAGCCTGTAAAATCATGATTATCAACGTATATGCTTGAAATTATTTGTCTTTATCTTAAAACTTCTCATCGGTTTGGAATAAAATTACGGCATATATTTATATTCATTTTGGCAAATTTGTGAAAGAACATATTTTATTGAAAACGTAAATTCGTTTCCTATTGTTATCAACAAATTTTTTATATTATCGTTCGTTTAGTGCAAGACAAACTTTTTAACTATATGATCAAATCGAACACACACACACACACACACACACACACATATATATATATATATATATATATATATATATATATATATATATATATATATATATATATATATCATAATCAATGTACAGGTTTGTTTCTTTGCCGAATGTGAACTATTTTGATATCGAATTAGTTTAAATTAAGCACTTTACTATCTATGGCTATATTCAAACACAAAAAGATCATTACTAATTTGGTCGATAACAAATTAAGGATATGTTAAGTGTCTTATAATTGAAGGATACAGACAAAACAAGTATTATATATTTATTTTATTCAGGTAGAAACAGTAAAACTGGTTGGCGACGGAAGACAAACCTATAGATATTGGTATGGCATTGTAGTACAGATATGAACTGTTTAGTTTTATGTACGACCAATCAGGAAACAAATTACGTCCAAGCAACAATAAATAAATCATTTTAGCTTAAATAGGACATCCATGTGAAACAAAAGATCTATTAGAGAGAAAGTAAATATTAATTCTAAACCAATCCTTAGAGAAATAAAATGATGAAACATAATGTTAAATTATTTGTCTCTAGACACCGTTTAAATACAAAAAAACTTTGAGGCCTTTCAATTGGTCTTCATGTCACTGTACCACAGTCATTTTCACTGAGGCATTTGAAGCTCAGATTTGATGAAGGCATTTTATATACCAGAGGTGGTTGTTTGCGTATTTTGGTCGGCTCTCGTTGTTGATGATGATGGAAGATTTAAAGTTGATTGGTTGAATGATAATGAAAATCATAATTTAAATGTCATCAGCTATTATTCCGCATAAGATGTTATTTCAAGAAATTCATTGTCCTGATTCATGAAAATAAATCCGTTTCTCTCAAATATAGAGCAAATATGTAGCAATAGAAAGCTAGATTGAATTAAGATCTAAAACACAAAGTTGAATGAAAACATTTTTACACAATTTTAAGTTATATTCAAGAAAATAACAGGAATTGCAGTTTTCGCTTTAAATCTAATTATTTTATTATCACAGGGTCTTTGTTGATGTTTAAAAATGTATTATTTCAATTAAAATCTTCCTGGAATACATAGTATAGTAATTAAAGTATACGTATGGTCCGTATACGTATGGTCCCAATAGAACGACGACATGCAGCTTTTCAGATATTTTATGGAAATAACTATATCAAGTTTTTATTTGATAATAATAATAACTGGAGGTTTTGTTGGAATGATATTGATGTAATTTCAGTGACGTATTTGTAAGTGCAAGTTAAAATGAATACCCAGATGAATATTACGATCTTTGAATGATCATGGAGGCCTACCGAAACGCTTACTAAGGCCATTATAGTAACGGAACTTGTAGTGAGAAATTATATCCTTTTCAGCATGAAGTATCGAACTTTACTGTGAGGTTTTTTTGTGTGCGATGACGCCTTAGTTAGAATTTTCGAAAAGATCTTTTACTTCTTCTTAAAGGGATTGAATAGTTTAAATGTTGCTTTGAGCATTCTTTGCATAATGATATCGTTAAACTTTCATTTACCAATTTTTCTCGCTCCATTGTGCATATTACTCAGTCACCAGCCTACTTATTTAAAACTTAATTTAAATTTACGAGAAATATTGTAAATATATTGACATCAGCTGCCAAGTAAAACACACTTATATTAGTGTAAACGTTTATAAAAATTAAAGAAAATATTGCAGTATTTAATATGTGACTTTACCACATTTGCATAAGTTTTCAAAATTTCACCTACTTAGAGGAGTATAATTTCGCAATATCCATAGCTGTTTTGTCGCTTCGGCAGCATGTACTAATAAATGTCGTTTCAATATACTGTTAGGACTTTAGCTAAAAAACATGATCGTTGATCCATGTTTAAATTGAGGTAGGAATATTAGTATAAATGACAGTACGTATAACAATCAATACAGACATTATCATTCTGCTTCTTCGAGGAGATATATGTGTGACAAATGAAAAATCCGTTGCAACTTGTAAATGTGTTTCTAATTGTTTTAAACAATTCTCAAATTACTTCAAGTTACATTTCATCATGAATATCTAAGAACGTGCCAAGATATCAGGTGAAGATAGTCATATATGTGTTGAATTAAAATGTATTTGTGTATGATAATACCAAACTGCTTGATATAGATATTTATTACAAACGTCTCTAATCTTACATGACTGATCATATCGTTCAATACAGATGTTCAGGGGGCCTCGACTGGCCAATTGGTCTAAAGCACTCTCCGTTACGGATCATTGCCATCTTGCTTCTGTCTGATTGGGTTCGAGTCTAAGATTCAGCTAATGTGGGTATGTGAGAATGTTTGCCAGTAGCTTCTCTTCGGTCGGTGGTTTTTTTCGTGGGTTTTCCCTGGTTATTCATCCACCAATAATACTGGCCGCCATGTATAGCCTATCGTGTGCTGAAAAATGGCGTTAAACCCTACAGTAACAACAACAGATGTTCAGTCTGTGATTCTGTATCGCACTCCTAAAAAGTCTATATCTCACACCCAGCATGGAACTGCTTTTAGTTTTTAAATTATTATTTAATAGTTCACTAATGAAATATCAGGTATAATTTACTACTATACGGTTTAATCTATTCAAAAATGCAAGAAGCGTTTATAGTGTGAAGAAATGGAGTTAAATTTGATGAAAAATGATCTGTTTCGTTGATGGGGTTAACGGAAGCCGTGTATATATTTGAATTAGTAAAGGTTGACAGCAATATATTGGACATAATGTTTAAAAATGCGTTTTCATATGGCCTGGTGTGTAATGTGATGTCAAACGAGAGAGAGAGAGAGAGAGAGAGAGAGAGAGAGAGAGAGAGAGAGAGAGAGAGCTCCTAAGAAAAACTCACTGAGGTCATGGCAAGATGTACGGCATGGTTAGGAAATCGCCTTTGTTCCATGTAAACATTACTCCTGTTTAGTTAGACAATTTTATGTGGTGCCTACATGGTGAACTGGATAGACTTAGACATAAAACTATAAACAAAAAACAGATTATTAAGTGACACTGTGTGCGTGTGATATTTGGATTTGTAATGTAACTCTAAACACGTTTTCATTTAAATCGCTACGATGTCTGCAGTGTGACAGTCTATAATGTTGTTTAGCACTGGGTCATCATGACTGAGGCATGTAGCATGATGTCCAACCCAGTCATGCACCATGCTGACCAGATCAGACATACCCTCTTAATGCTGAGCACCAAACAAGGCAGCTATTAGTACAATGTTTATATGTCTTTGGTATAAATCGACAGGGGATTTAAACCACGACCTCCGACATCTGAGGTGTACGCTCTAACCACTAGGCCAAAGAGGTGGCCTTCAGTCCAGGAAAACACTGGTGGGATCCTTAATGCAATTTTTTGAGGATTCAAACAAAAATCCACAAAAAGACAGTAAAGGGCAGAAACGTGGAAGTTTCTCTTGAAACACAGACAGGAAGCCAGTGTAAGTTAATTTGTATGTGTTGATTTCAGGTCTCTGGCATTTATGTGTGTGTGTGTGTGTGTATGCTTGTATGTCTGTGTGATTTGGATTTTAATGTAGATTTAACAATTGTTCAGTCATGTTGCTACAATGTCAGCAGTATTCCAGCTTATTTTCATACCTAGCACCGGGGCATGGTGCTGCAGACATGTAGCATTATGTCCCACCCAGTCACATTATCCTGACATCAGGCCGATCAGTCCCAACACTAACCTCTTAATACTGAGCGCCAAGCGAGGCTGCTACTAGTTCTATGGTATACGTGTTTAGTATGACTTGGCCGGGGTTCGAAATACAAACCTCCTGAACCACCTGGCCAACGGAGGGGTCCATTAAGTTACACTAATTAAAACTACATCATTTTATCTGTTAATTGCTGACTTCAGGGCGCAACGAACTTCAATAAAATGCTCTAAGAAATCGAAGAGCAAACTCTTGCGCCTATTGGTCACATTCTCAGCAGCATCAGTAATGATGAAGCAAATATGATACATTCTACAACGTATGCATCGAAAATGCAAGACTGCACACAAAACTATTTTAGCTCCAGAGTTGTAAAATTATAGTCTGCGTAATTTATTTTCGTGTCAATTTTTAAATAGTACTTTAAAGTGGAGGAATATCCAGTTTGTCTAATTTATTTTCAATCCAGCAGTAATTTGTTGTATTAAATTGAAACATAAAATTAGCGAAAATATTGCAAGTTAATGAATTATGTATATAAAAAAATGCAATGTTCCCGTTATTCTATGAAATTGGACCTGAACTATTATTAAAAGTAGAGTTTGTATTCAATTCAGTTATTCAATTAAGGGTCCAAAATGTATGTCCTATTTCTAGAGTTAGGACAAATCCAAATTCCACATTCATTCATATGCCTTGTACAAGGTTTGTAAACATGAAAGGTAAAGATTAACTCACCATATCAGTAATGCAAATGACTGATGACGCAACTTCACATTATATACGTATCTCCAGATTGCCCATATCACTCAACGAATATTCAAAGGGATATATACTATATTTGATAATACGTCAAATGTCTGAACATTATGCATCGAAAAAATTGAAAAAAATGTGTGAATAAAGTGATAATATGTAATAAATGCAAAACCACCTAAATGATTTATTCAGTGACTAAGAATTGTAAATATTGCACACGTGTTAGAATATCATATCTGAGCAAATATGGACACCATGGATCGCACAATTTAAGCTCTCTTGTACCAAATTGCATATGCGAATTTAACCGAACAGAGTAAAGGTATGAACCATTCTTTGTTTTTCAGCTGAGAAATGCCCACAGTCTGAGTAAATTCCACTAATGGAGAAAGGTGTAACTTCAAGGGAAGGTACTGTACATTTTAGCAAAAATAGATTTCATTTGTGTCAAGTCATTTAAAAGATAATGACAATCAGTTTAAACGATAAAATCTCTTAAGTTGTTTTTTTTTTCTTCTCCCAACAAGTATGAATTGGTTTTGCAAATTATGCTGTTTATGTTGTTAGCCAAAATAACTATGAATCAGATTTCGTCTTTTAGGTCTGGCTTCAACAATATTTCAGAAAGTTTGGGAATTTCTATGTGCAGTAATTTTAACTTCGAATCAACACATCAATCGGATTTAATGAGATTAACAAATAAAGATTTTACTCTTACAGAGCAGTTACAATAACGACATTGCATGATCGTCTCAAGATGTTTCTTTTAAAACTTATACGTAGAATTCTTACTGTCGCCCACCGGCAAAGAAAACTTTGTTGACGTATCAGAAGTGTACATTGACTTGGACTTCCAACAAATGGAAATCAGAGATTTAAAATATACAGAAACAGATCTATCTTGGACACCATCATATAAGTTCTTGGTCCCTAACGACGATATTCGCATTGTACAATCACATAACCAAGATGTTTCTCCGGTTATAATTATTGGATGTTCCGGCATTGGTAAATCTACATGGTGCAAGAATCTTGTACACTGCTGGTCCGAAATCTCTAAAAATGATAACGCAAATGTACAGGATATAAATTTACCAAATCTTGCAGAAGATCAAATTCTTTTATACCTGCCACTAAAATCTTCCAACAGAGGACGTTCGTTCCAGGAATTATTAGAACACTATTTGTTTCAAGAACAACCCGAATATTTAAATAACGTTACAGACTACATACGTGATAAAAGTCATGCCCAATCTGTACTTATTGTTACAGATGGTTTCGATACAATTGGTGAAAACGTAGAACCTATATCAGAGCTATTGGATCATAATCTACTCGCTTCAAGTACTGTCATTTTTATATGTCGACCAAGCTGTTTAAAAAGGATCTTTAATGCATATGTTGATATTTAAATACAGTTGGAGTTATTTAAAGTCTGTCAAATACCCCCTGATAGGTCTTCGGCATATGCTAGTAAGGTGTTGAGAAGATTAAATCAACATAATAAGGACTGTAACGTTAATACCTTTTTGGCATTTACAAGGAATCTGCACGTACAAAGTCTGCTACAGTTACCATATCTCTGTCTCACGCTTTTGTTTGTATGGATGGAAAACAAACATCCCTACATTGAAATTACGGACATTCTTCTTTGCATAATGGAACATATAGTTGAGGCTGTGGAAACAGTTACGCGGTGCAATAAAAAGATCCTGAAATTATCGCAAAGAAACTACCCTAAGTTCCACACAGACGTTAAAAAATTAGACGAGCGATTGGTTAAAATTAGGTCTCTTATGTATGAATTCAGATGACAACGGAAGAAATCTTCCTATCTGAATCACAAATATTGACAAATAAAGAAAGACTGTTTCGCGATACCTCAGCTAGAGAAAAAGATAAGCTTCCTCTTGAAGTCTTGCATAACATAGGTCTCATAACTGAATCTAAACCTTTACAATCAGCAGAGAGTCTATCAACCTTAACTTTCACAAATATGCTCTTTTACCAAGTATTTGTTTCCATGGCAAATGCTTTCACGAAGGGACATGTTTTCGAGTATATCGTTTCAGATCTGGAAGTTGCCCTGAAACACAGCATGATTATTCACATGCTCTGTCAATTCTCACCTGCATCAGGAAAGGAAATGTTTATTAAACTACGAAAGTTGAAAACCAACAAACTTGATAAGCTTGGCTTGTATAAAAAGACTAATAACAAGTTGAGATACTCCATCATAAATGTATCAAAGAAAATGAAACATCCTCAAGTGGTGACGTGGCCATAGTTGCTGATGTACAAGGGTGATCTAGATGATGAGAAACTTTTATTTCTGACAAATGCCTTGAGGTTAATGAATTCACTTACCTCTCTTGTGTTAGAAAACAATGAAAATAATGTCGATCTCGTTATTTGGCTTCCATGCTCACAAACGTTGGAAAAGTTAGAACTCAACATAAATAAATGTACTCTGCTGTTGTGTCCGGAATGGAATAAACATAAACAGATACCAATGAAACTAAAAAAGTAGTAATCAAGTCTGTCATTATCAGTAGTCGTGATCATAAAGTCCTTTCAAAGACTTTTAGTTCTTGCAAATGTAGTGCAAAAATGGAGATTACATCGACAGAAGTTAGTACTAGTGATAATGAAGCCCTATATGTGTGGACTTCAAAATGATTTGAGTCACAAGGTGTCATGAGAGATAAGAATGGTGGTGCGAAAATGACTTCATGCCGCACTCGGGGTGGTTTGAGTTTGAGACCCCTGAGAAGTAAAATCAAGCACAATTAAAAAATCTGGATTTAGACGTTGAACCAGTTGTCGTACTATTCGATATTATGGAATATAATAGTCTGGGCACTCTAAACTTGAAGACTTTGAGTGTAACTCTAAAGGTCGAGATACCCAATGCGCAATTCTAGAATGCTTGGAGACGCAGATGATGATGATGATGATGACGAAGACGACGACGACGACGATGATGATGATGATTGAAGGAAACAAATAATAAAGATCATTTAAAATCCATTTTAAGCTATGAAAACATATGTTAAAACAAAGATAGTGACGTTATTCTGCAGAATGAACAAAATAAGGGTTGTCAAAACGTGTCGAAAGTTGGTTCGTTAATTGTCAGTATAAAAGAATTAGGATATTATTATGGAATATAATAGTCTGGGCACTCTAAACTTTGAAGACTTTGAGTGTAACACTAAAGGTCGAGATACCCAATGCGCAATTCTAGAATGCTTGGAAACGCAGATGATGATGATGATGATGAAGATGATGATGACGAAGACGACGACGACGACGACGACGATGATGATGATGATTGAAGGAAACAAATAATAAAGATCATTTAAAATCCATTTTAAGTTTTGAAAACATATGTTAAAACAAAGATCGTGACGTTATTCTGCATAATAAACAAAATAAGGGTTGTCAAAACGTGTCGAAAGTTGGTTCGTTAATTGTCAGTATTAAAGAATTGGGATATTATTATGGAATATAATAGTCTGGGCACTCTAAACTTGAAGACTTTGAGTGTAACACTAAAGGTCGAGATACCCAATGCGCAATTCTAGAATGCTTGGAGACGCAGATGATGATGATGATGATGATGACGAAGACGATGACGACGATGATGATGATGATGATTGAAGTAAACAAATAATAAAGATCATTTAAAATCCATTTTAAGCTATGAAAACATATGTTAAAACAAAGATCGTGACGTTATTTTGCAGAATAAACAAAATAAGGGTTGTCAAAACGTGTCGAGAGTTGGTTCGTTAATTGTCAGTATAAAAGAATTAGGATTATAGAAAAATCACATATTTGCTCTAAACAAGCGCATATTCAACTTAATCCAGTATATACTGTGGATACCTTTTTGGAAATGGTGCATAGTAAAAAATATTTGATCAATTAAATTTACGACCAAATTTATGATGAAACCTGCTATAGTTCAAATAGAAGGTATTACTAAATTTCACATGTTGTCACTAACAAACATAATAACAAAGGAATACATGTACTGACTCCATTTCTCCACATGAGGTCATTTGTTTTGATCACGTGACAATGTGGCGTCGGTGATCACCTGACTTCCTGTGGCGGAGTGCAACAAATTGAGCATACGAAGCAGGGAACCAGACTAAGAATAAGATTTTAACTTTGGATCAAGGTCGTCATGGGACCGTTCTGGTGACTTAGTGGTTAGAGCGTCTGCATCAGATACGGGAGGTTGCGGCCGAGTCATTCGATAAAGATTTTGCAGCTGCCTCGCTTGGAGGTCAGTTTTAAAATGTTAGTATTATGACTAGTGGGCCTGGTGCCAGGATAATGTGACAGGGTGGGCCATTATGGTACATGCCTGATGGATGGGACCCATTGCGATATAACTGAAAATTGTTATATTAAAATTCCAAATCACACACATACATACATGTACATGCACACACAAGGTCGTTATGGCTTGTATATCTCTTAGTGTGGCATAGTCTACCAAAGTATATCTCCTAGTGTGGCATAGTCTACGAAGGTATATCTCACATTATAGCATAGCGTACCAAGATATATTTCTTACTGTGGCAAAGTGTACTAAAGTATATCCCTTACTTACAAACACAGAAGAAAATTTCACATTTTGTCAGACACTCATGCTTTTGCATTGTTGATAAATTGTTGCTGATATGGACTCCAATCACTTTGCAATCCTGATTCAAGGTAACTGATAAATCGTTCCTAATCATCACCATATTTATTTTGCCTTTCTTCTGTCCGAGTCAGCCTTCCCCTATATAGATAGATAGATAGATAGATAGATAGATAGATAGATAGATAGATAGATAGATAGATAGATAGATATACACATCCGCGAATATACTAAATTCTTATCAATGACATTATTGTCATCAAATATTCTACATTGACATTCTGTGGAGGAACAATTAGTCAAATCTCTACAAAAAATACATTTGTAACTTGATACATAGCTATACAACATATAAAATAATCCGTTAGTTTTATGTCCATGCAAAGTATTCAGGTCAGATATATGTACTACACCAAAAGTTAAGTCCTTATGTTGATACCTTTTGAAAGTATACATACACAGCAATACCTAAGTTCTGCTATAAATTATTGATCACCGAGATTTATGAAACAAGTAAAACATGTTATGTGTATTTTAAAATAAGCCCAAACCTCGACCAGAGCAAAATGTCAAGACAAGACTAATGAAATAAAAATTCAAAAATTAAATTCGAAACATGAATCAAATATTTAATTGATTTACGAGGATTGAATTGACGATTGAAACTCGTATGTGTTCTATTTATAAGAGAACATTATGCTCGTTTAGAATTGTTACCTCATACTAAACTGTAACATATCAAATAAATTTATATCGTTTGTGTACCATTTTAATTACATTGTTCTGTTTATTATTTTGCCTTTTAGTTTAATTTGGTCATGGTCAATATTTTGTGTCAGGTTATGTCATAATCCTGCACATCGACGAGCACATATCTGGACTCATACTGTACAATCTAGATAAATGTGCATACCTATCACGAGACTCTAACATGAAATGACAGAAGAGTTATGGTATAAAGTCCATGCGTCCCTCCCCTCACGTGCCTCAGACATAAATTTTAAATCGACCCTAAAAATCAAATAAGATATTTTATTTCCAACCTTATGTACTGAGATGTATAATTTATGTTTCGTGTCTAACACACCCTAATGTCATGACGTCATTTAATTTATTTCAGGTTTCACATCTTAGTTAGAACCTGTTAAATCACAGGAATGATGATTACTTTCCTCATAACTAATTTAAGTATAATTACTTTACGATGGCATTAATGAATAAAATCGAATTACTCTACCGGAATTGTATAACTAAAATCAAATTACTTTACACTGTCATACTTGACTAAAATGTAATTACTCTACACTGTCATATTTGACTTACATGTAATTACTCTACTATGTCATATTTGACATAAATATAATTAATCTACTATGTCATATTTTACTTAAATGTAATTACTCTACACTTCATACTTGACTGAAAGGTAATTACACAACACTCTTAAGTGATTAAAATGTAATTGTTTACACCGTCATAATTAACAAGAATCTAAATATTATGCACTGTCATAATTGATCATCTGTTTAAAAACAACACATATTGCAAACTATAGTTTTAGGCAATCGAAACAATAGTCTCACAAATACTTACGTTATTCATCGCCCTTACACGTCAGCACTTAATCGAACAATAATAATAGCAGAAACAAGACGACGTAATATCATCAGTTCACACTTATCCTACAGACTTCTCCGGTGGAGTCATATTAAAGACATATTAAAGACATTTACAAAATGGTAATAACATCAGCCTCGTTTGGCGCTCAGCATTAAACGTGTAGAGCTAGGACTGGTGGGCCTGGTGTTAGGATAATGTAACTCAATGGGATATGATTCTATATGTAAGTAGCATGATGCCCCAGTGCTAGACATCACCATAAACTCCATAAACTTCAACACTGCAGACATCGCAGCGATATGACTGAACACACACACACACACACACACACACACTTATCCTACAGGTGTATATTTCTTTCTTAAACACGTATACCGCTCTAAAGATTAAGATTATCATATGCCTATTAAGTCTGGTTCCCTGCTTCGTATGCTTCATTCGTTGCACTCCAATATACTAATTTAGGCGAACATACAGTGGAATACGATTGCTATTTCGATTGTAGTTAGCAAGGTATGTGTCTTGTACAACGAGATATCAACATCGATGTAAACTTGAAAAAGGAATTTATTGCAACTAGAATATTTTAGATGACATGCTATATTTGCAAAACTATTGTTACCCTCACCCCTCTCGTGAAACAGGGGTGATATTTTCGCATTAATCGTTGGCTATATTTAGGCTGTTGTACCTCATCGTAAATCAATTTCAAGGTAATATTTATCAAGGAATAGATTGGTGGGGCGCTATTTTAGATGACACTAAATACAATGTGCAATATTAACATAATATCGCTGTGTGTACCCTTTTCCTTCGTCTTCTACTAGTAACACTATTTGTAACAAAGATAATTACATGACCGAAATAGTCGTTGAGATTGCACACAATATAGCGACTGATATAACAGGGACCCAGACTAACTTACATTATATTTTATATGCGCAAGACATGCCAGCTACCGCAAATGTTTTCCTGGAATGTTAGTTACCTCTGAATGAGCATGTAAGTACAATACGTTCCTCTACATCACTGTCTTTGACATTGAATTAGCCGATACATTATTACCCGACAGCAAGAAAGCAAGGTAAATTTGTGATATTTCTAGGTGTACCTAGCAGACCAATACCAACGTAGAAACATGTTTTGATAATGAATTGTCATATCGGATTCCATGATGATCACAGTTTATGAATTTAATGTTCATTTTATACAATATTTATCAACTTTTGACCTGTTATATTATACATGCGTGATTTTGCTTGTGACGCCATACTTGAGTAATAGTACAGTCGTGGATCGTGTAGCCATGGTGCATACCGTAAACAACTGTGTAAAAGATAAATCGTAATGAAACGTTTTTATAGCAGACGTGGACTCTCAGCACAAACTTTGGTGACTCTTTCATTTGTGTGCTTAAGGTTGAAGTACTGGCTCAAATGCTTTCATGGAGTTATAGTTAGATCAGTATGAGTGTTTAAGTGCAATAATTTCCTTTTTGGAGAATGCCGAGTTTAAACGACACCTACATGCTTGTTGTGACGAATCGATATATACCAGATAAGCTAGTTATGAGTTGCACAATATTCGGAGGGTGAAAACTAATGCATAAGTAAAATCATGATCAGCGGCGACAACAATCGCGGGAATTATTTCAGTAATAACAAAAAAATATCATCATGCAGCCAGTGGAAACTACAAGATTACACAGTTAAATTCCTTATTGTGTCAACTTCATACTCACAATTATCATCGATGATATTGTCGTCACTCGATGACACATTAATATCCGATAGCGAGTTTTACGGGATGGTGCGTGGTTATGATTCCGCGATATCGAAATTAGAGCAAGATAATAATAATAATGATAACACCGCAAGAACTACTTCAACAAATAGCAGAAAATACCACACCGGTGAAAACCAGTATGATCTCAATAACATCAACCAATCCTGAATTCAGTGTAAATTTCCCTACTCCGATTGCCGTGAAAGAGATCGCGTCGAAACTACGAGTATACCATAGTTGGCCTAACATTAGATCGGAAGCATTTGGCGGTCAACAACCGAGTAATTCCTTGGTGTTTGCGAGTACGTATAAAGAAGACGGGACTCCAGACTGAATGTTGTTTCGCTGCCATCTGGGTCATACCAAATCGAACAAATCAATGCTGAATTACAGCGTAGAATAAAATCTATTACTGGAAAAGAATCGAAAATCGCTATAACAGTTCACGAGCCGACATTATCATCTGCCATTGATATAAACTCACCCGGGTATGTCGTAGATATCTATCAGAGTTCGATAAGGACAATACTGGGTTGGCCTGAAAATCCACCTCGACAAGAAGAAATTGTTAATTTACCCGAACCTAAAATGTCTAATTATATTACCGACAGAATAAAACCTGATAATCCAGTAAAAAGTTATAACGAATACACCAAGTTGAAT
This sequence comes from Unio delphinus, assembly GCA_029339505.1. NCBI lineage: Eukaryota > Metazoa > Mollusca > Bivalvia > Unionida > Unionidae > Unio > Unio delphinus. Next base: position 4,998,552 of record JAQISU010001239.1, read on the forward strand.
TTTTTCACTGGAATGATAGAAGATCGCGTTAATAGAAGATATTACGCAACTCGACAGGATAAAATCACTGAAAATTTCACAGCGATGAATAATATAATGATTTTTCACTGTTGTTAATATCTCTTAAATCCGATACTCTCATCCGAGATGAATTTATCAGTGTCGTAGAAACATGTAACAAAATCATCAATGACATGGAAACATTTCATTCGCAAATTATTCAAATGGTATTAGGTGACATTAATCCTAAAACGAGAACAGAGTTTGCGACAGTATATAATATACGCGTAGAAGATATTTCCACGCTCAAACTACATGGATATAATATCTCAGAACTACAAAAATCTCTCAATGATGTCATCGATGAAGGTTTCAAAAACATCCATGACGCATGGAAGAAAATACCACAACCACAAACAACAAATCTCAAATATAATAACGACCCAGACGGCGGTGGTAGGCATCTCGCGCCGCTCAATGTCAATATATCCTCTATGATAGCATTGAATTTAGTATGTGATGTTATCGAGGGAAGTTATCAAATAAATCTCGAGCGATCAAATCAAGCTCAGCAGGGATATAGTTTATATTCTTTTGCACCAACAGCTCCTCCAGGGTTTCTAATCATTGAGGATCCAACTACTCCAGTCTATATGCGATGCCATAATAATTCGTTAACGAGAATTAATTTCAAACTCACTGATCAGTCTAATAATCTAATTGATTTCCGATTTGAGGTTTTACAAATTAGTCTGTTTGTGAAATCCTAAATTGTTTACAATTTCATCGTAAAAAAGAATTGTTAACCCATAGCATCAGAGGGGCGGGGCCAACGACATTGGCGTCTTTTTTGATGAATTACTAGGAATTTCGAGAAAGCGTTAGTTAGCCAAATGGACGCTTCTATTAAGCATTTACGAGGAAGCCTTAGTTTGCCAAATCGACCCTTCTATTAAATATTACGAAGAGGAAGCCTTTTTTTGTCGAATCGACCCTTCTATTAAGTATTTACGAAGAGGAAGCCAAATTGACGCCTATAAAGTTGATTTGTCCACCCCCTCTGCTGCTGCTTTAGTTTGGTGTTACTGACGTTATCTTTTCGTTTTTGTGCGAAGTCTCAGTTTAACAATGGGACCTTATAAAAAGTTGGTCTGTTCGTCCCTCTGCTGCTAGGTGCAAATTTATATCACGAGAAAGAAGATTAAAAAGCTTTAAGGAAAATGGATGATGCTATGACGACAGTTAAGACATATTCTAAGGTTGCACTGGCCGAACTGCATGACAGTTTACTCTACCGAGTCCCGCAGCATCATGATCCAGACAGATTGTCTCCTCGCAGTCACTGCCACGTTGTCACTGCCTACCCATTGTCATTCTAGGTTATTATCTCCATATATACTTTAGAAGAGATGATTCGTTGTTTACCTTCGGAGCTGCGACAACACATTTTAAGAAACGTTGTGCAGATTCAAATGCCATACAAGCCACATCACGTCCTCATTTATTCATTAATTTATAACTATAAAAAAATTCTAAATTGTTTATTGAACCCACAAGCTGGGTTTTCTTGTGCAGTGTGGGAGTTGCACACGGCGAGTAGTAAGTATAGGAAAGTAGAATATTCTTATAAACTGTGTGTATGTTTGTGTTTCTTGTTTGTGTATTGAGTTGCCCTTAATGGAGCCTTTTCCCAACTCTTCAAACAGTAGTAATACTAAAAATGAAAGAAACATTAATACAAATTAACAGTTTATAAAAATACTGTTTCATTAGCTGCGAGGTAAGCAAGCGCATGCGCCGGGTTCGCGGCTTCTGATGGGTCGGGAAGTCCGCAAACCGAGGGGGTTTTAAATTGAATTTTAATATTCTTCAGCCACTGTGTTAACGCCATGATAGTCCGAAAGTACCGATGGTGCAACTTGATGGATAGTAGTTTAAGTAAGAGATCATTCATATGCACTTTAGTAACTGATTGGTCTGGTTTTGATGGGGACGTCGGCTTTTTTTGATGTTGAACACTCAAACGAAAACTTGGCGAAACGTATTAATCTTTTTAGATGGAGGTGTTGTTTTAGTGTTGTTTGCCGCGTCGGTTTTGTCTGATGTTATTCACTTGGTCAAAAGTACTGTGTAAATATCGAACTTGCCAGGTCTAATTTGTACTCATACAGATGTTGTTTTAAACATTAATGTGAGCGCCGTTTGCGTCAGCATAGTTTTATTCTGTTGTGGTCTTTATTTTGGGAAATTCGAGGTTAAACCATGCTGTTAAACACCTGCTAATATGTAAACTTTGAGAACATTTGAGTTAAACGAAATAAATGATAATACATTAGTTGTAGAGTAATGCACTATATGCCATCAGTTAAGATAAAGTATAAGTGTTTTGTCATGTGATATATAAGACAGTTTCAAAAAAGTGCTACGGCGTTTTACTTTGACAGTACGCACATGACATTTGTTATATTGGGAACGTTGTTTTCTAAAAGTATAGGATTGACCCTAATACCATAGTCAAAACTACGAAGCAAAGTTCAAAATAAAAAGAGCGAAAGAAAGTTGAAAGTGGCAGTGAGTTCTCACCCATATAATTTTCTTCTATGTACATGTATGAATTTTACAACGACCATTTCATCATCACTGACACTGCAAGCTCTAACGCGTGCGTACTTACAGAAACCTCGACTGTTGTTTCAACACACCCCAATGTCCACTACTCTCTAATTATTTTCTATGTGGTCATACCAGCTAAACCTGATTTGAGCCAAGTGTTTCTGCATCTGTTGAAAAAATGGTAACTCGTCTCAAAAGAAACTTTTACTTCATCGTTCTCACCATCTTCTGCCCCTGCTTGTACTGCGGCCTAAAAGATCACACTCCACGTAAAAAGTGCAAAATAAAAAGCATGATTGCTTCAAAGTTGCCTGGGTGTGCCCAATATAAAAAACTAATACTATTTAGTTCTCTGACAGAATTTCGTCGTCTTTTAGGACAGAATGATTCCTCTAGATCTGCATTCTTTCGTTTTTGCATATTTCACTAATGGATGTTTTTCTTCACGTCCGCTCTTTTAGTATAGTCGAGTCGGCAAAGAATAAAATGCGTTCAATAATAAAGTGATGATTTCCTGAAGGTAATATTAATGCAGTCGAGGTGAAGCATTTCCTGAATTTAAATTTAGTAACCATAAGTAAGATTTACCGCGAAATGACGAATAAACTATTAAAATATGATAAACGAATAAACAACAACAACGAAATGAAGGGAAGAGAGTGGGAGGAAAAGAAGAAACAAACCTGTCAACATCGGATGTTTTTTAATGACAACATCACTTGCATGAAAAACATCAACCGAAAATCTACAACAACATTCACAGGCACATCCTTTCATCCCATAAGTGGAAAGTTGGGAACGCAAGGCTAACCAGCATCACCTTTTCCTCTTTATGTTCATCGTCGTTGGCGTGGAGACATATTGGGTAGGAGATATCTCGTCCAGAGGTTCCGGTCAGGAAGGTGCTCTAAATAAGAGAGTTTGGCTAATAACCAAAAGTGCTTTTGAAGCCTACCATGATGTCGTACAAATATACTACTCTATTATTGCCACTTATTGGGCATTTCAATATTTGGTATTTGTATTTTGTTGATGGTTCAATCTTCCAACAAACCAACTTAAACCCTTTCTTCAGAGGTAAATATCATCCATCTTTTGCGAAGGGTTGAGGGTAACGATTGCTGCCAATATTGCGCACTTCACGTCAACGAAAATATTATGGTTGCAATACTATATTGGATCCATTTTATATCGGTATTGATATTTTGTTGTATATGACACCTCAGACTGCCAAAAAATAGCATCGAAATGGCAACCCTATTTCACAAGTGGGTGATTGTGACGATATTGTACATTTCGACTGCATCATGTAGTCAATTACAATCAATTCCTTGATACCTTTAACGTCGATGTAAGGCGATAGATGACAGCCTTCAGTTGCCAATGATTTAAGACCAAAATATCATCTTCTTTGTATATAAAAGGGTCGCGGGTGGTGACAATATTTTGTCAAATTAAGTGTCTCTGGGATTACATCATCGGAAAGTTCGATTTGTAATCGATTCCATGATCAAGTGTACATTGTTATAGATGTATTGTTCATGACAACCCATATGTTGAAAAACATTAAGACCAAAACGTCATCTTCTATGAGAGGGATGCTTATGGTTTGGCTAATATTGTCATTTTTCTGACTGTCACCAAAACAAGTCCATTTGCAATTGATTCTTTAAAGAAAGTGGCTTAGTCACCGGCCAAGCAACTCTCACAACTTGGGGTTGGAGCTGAAACTACCAGCAAACAAACTTTTTGAGAAGAAGGGTTCTCCAGACTAAAATGTGAGTGTTGTATTGATATAATTTCTTGCGATGAAACTCCTTGAACAGTTTTAAATTGATACTGATATATTGTTTTACTTGCATTATTATTCATTGTGTGACATTAAGCAAGTAACAGTATGTTTCTCAGCCTGATAAATATTTGAATGTGCTTCTGTGTTGGCTTTAGATTTAGATTAATTTAATCTTCACGGATCTCATGCTTTTATCAGGTCAAACTAAACATAATGATTAGTTAGATCTAACATTGGTGTCAAGAGGATGCGGGGGGGGGGGGGGGAGAAATTTATTTTGAAGAAGTGGTAAAGAAAATCTTGTATAAAGTAGTTACATGTCTCCTTTATTTCTGTGAAAAGAATTCAGGTTTCATTGACATGCTTCTGTTGTTAACATTCTTTCAATGGTCATTTTTCTATCTCCATAACTGAAAGACATTGATAATATTTTTCATATTAAGAGCAGAACATCAATTATTAACGTTTTCATCACTTTAGCATTAAACCAATATGTTTGTCAGTCTCAGTAAAATATGGAGAGATTAATAATTAAGAAAGTTGACAAATTGTGAAAAATATTTCTTTCCATCATTACTAAAGCATCACATGGAATGAAACATTATGTTGATTTCTGTCACTGTCATCATAGTCATTCATTCAGAAACATGTCCTAAGCGTTTTCTTACTTTAACAAAATTTGTCTTTACGTTTAAATATCATCTGAGAGTCCAGTTCAGAATGGTCCGGATAGTCCAGGTACCTGGCTTGAGGATTGGAGGTTTTCTTCTTGGTTTCCGTTCTTTGTATCTTGGTGCAATAGTTTCAATCTGTTTTGTCAGGTACTCGCGTACCTTAAGCCATACGCATCCAACAAGGCGGGGCGGCACCTTATTGTATGGTAGTTGTCGAGCTTGAGGTGGGGGTAGCTGTCTAGTTTGACCTGTCTCTCCCATCGTCGGAAGCGTCCCCTGGTGTCTGACTCTACGCCAATTGAGCGATGACGTGTAACCGGTTATAACCGTGTTGTGTCGACGTTGTGAAACGAAGCTGGAGTGTCCTCACTAGGGTGCAAGCCTGGGCAGGGTGATATAGAGAATCATATGTTGCCCCGTGCATCTGATTACACCTCTCCACGCAGCTGATGGATTTAAGGGAATGGCCAAGCCGATACGTCTTGGCACCAGTTGCGTCGCTGATGTTGCCGATATGATACTGAAAACAATGCCAAGTCGCCTTAGGGACTCTGACTCAGAATTTTATATTAGGGTACTCTCTTAGACGTTTACATGAGAGAGTATTGTCGCAAGGCAACGAAGATTTGAAGTCAGAGTTTACCTTCTCTAGATCACCAAAGGTTAATGAGCCCCATCTGCATGAAAGCGTCTAGTTTTGAGGCGCTAGAAACTCGCATGTCATCCCTACTACAGTCCATTTAAACAGGTCCCGCCACGCTTAGTTAAGCCTCTCGTACAGGCCTGGAGCTGGATTTGGTTGTCAGATGAAATCCATTGGTTTTTTCCAAGGGAAGTGGGTGCTTATCTTCTGCATCCACCTCGGCGATAACAACCCTTGGAACCCATGCCATACTATTCTGAATAACAGAGTGCGTGAAATGTTTCTAATCTGTTCTACTTAAAAAAAATCTGAAGTTATTTCATGGAATATGTATTTGGTAACATTCATATCACGAAGTACATGTAAATATCATTTATTCCTCAAGACATTAATTACACAATATGGTAGAGTAAAATATTAGTAAAGCTGTTATTGTCCTGTCTCCATGTAAGAACATATTACCTTAAATATGATTTCATTTAGAAATCTGAAAAATAATGATACAATGACAAGGGATCATAAACCGATGAAACAGTAACAAAAATATGCAGAACTGGAAATATCCATTGAACACCTAAGACAAGTTGAAGAAAATAATGGCAGGGCATGTCATTGACTGTATATGTGCATGTATTTTATTTCTCAACAACATTTGTCACTGATATTGCTTTTAAGATTGCACAACGATATTTGAAAGTGAGTGTTATAAAAAAATAAGCTTATGTTCATATGTGTAACACAGTTTTCAAGAATTGGGTGTTACGAACACGTCAGTCTGAAATCATGTAGAGTTAGTGCCTCCAGACTAAAACTATGCGGAAAAATACCTAATACAAACCACTCATACATTTGATAATGTTATTTAAATATTGGTGCAATATAATGATAATTGTGTCTGATGTTAAATAAAGCCTCAATAATACACAATGATTGTTTCGTCAGGCATGTTAATTTCGTTCCTGGGCATGTAACATTTAGTTATTACGTGTCTGGTAGAAGGGATAGAAAAATGGAATTATTTTAGACCTATTTGGTACAGGTTAAGCACCAGACAACTTTGAAAAATATTTAGTTAAATCGTATGAAACTATGTAACAATCACAGCTGTTAAACTGTGATAATATCACATGCAGAATAACAAGATGTAAGGATAAACATTTGAGTAAGAGGGCGGAAATATTGTACTTAATAATTACAAGTGAATAAATGCATCAAACTTGATAATTATGTCACCTATATTTCATAATGTGTGAAAAAAGTGTTATTAGAAGATAACTTTCCTTACGCGTGGCAATAATAATCAGAGTTACGGACTTCTTCATAATGAGAAAATTCAAAATGATGAAACTTCAGTCTTTATTTAGCATGTCTTAAGCTAAGGCTACCGTATTACATAATTTTAAGGAAAGATGAACCGAAAAGTAATGCCACATGCAAGTGGCTGTAATAACGTCTGAAAATCAATCTATAAAACCCGAAGATGTATCATTTGACTTAATAATATGCCGAGTGTTGTCTTCATGTTAAAATCTTGAAGCACTGAGAATGCTAGGGAGGGGGTGGGGTGGCTGGGTGGGGTTGGATATGAATAATGGTTAAGACCAAACAAATTCAGAAAATATTTCATTCACTGTAAAAAAAAAAAGTTTAAACATTGGAACATCTCAACAAAACTTATATAAAATAGAATAACTTCAGAACTTCATTTGTCACAGTGACTTGTACACATAATTGTATTAACATACTGCACAGAATTATAGAGTATACAGGCGATAACTTAAGTAACATAGTGGGCCAAATAATGCCAAGTTTGCCTGCTGGCAATTCTACTGCTAACAATATTGTAACTAACATGGGTTACACAGCAAATATTCTGTGCATGTTTCGTACATGAGTTACACAGGAAATATTCTGTGCATGTTTCATATATGGGTTACACAGCAAATATCCTGTGCATGTTTCATTACATGGGTTGCACAGCAAATATTTTGTGCATGTTTAATTACATGGATTACACAGCAAATATTCTGTGATATTTCATTACGGGGTTACACAGCAAATATTCTGTACACATTTTATTACATGGGTTACGCAGGAAATATTATGTGCATATTTCATTTACACAGGAAATACTCTGTGCATGTTTCATTACATGGGTTACACAGCAAATAGTATGTGCATGTTTAATTAGATGGATTACAGAGCAAATATTCTGTGCATGTTTCATTACATGGGTTACACAGCAAATATTCTTTGCATGTTTCACTGCATGGGTTACACAGCAAATATTATGTGCATGTTTCATTACATGAGTTCCACAGGAAATATTCTGTGCATGTTTCATTGCATGGGTTACAGAGCAAATATTCTGTGCATGTTTCATTACATGTGTGCTCTGAACACACAATTGTTTTAGTGGCATCAATTGAAAGATATTTACGAATTGAACTGATGCGTCTCAGTTTAAGATATGCAGCCTTGCATATGTTCATGACATGTTGGTGCAATGTGAGAATACTGTCTAGAGTAACACCTAGGTTTCTTACTGACTGTGAGAATTTATTGTTGGTGGTGCTGATATTTTTGTGTCTGAGGTAACGGATGTGAATGAGAAAGTCTTTGTGTTGTGATCAGAATAGCCTCAGTTTTATCGTCATTCATATGCAGCTTGTTACATGTCATCCATGATTTCACATCAGAAATGCACCTCTCTACTCCATGGATGGTAGCATCAACTTCAGTTGGGTGGCTAGACATGTATATTTGGGTGTTATCAGCATACATTTGGTGAGACACTGCGTGATAATCTATGACACTTGAGATCGGCTGAGTGTATAGAATGAAGAGAACAGGTCCAATAACAGACCTGTGGAACACCAAAACATACGTCAACTGGGCTGGAATGTATTCCATTTGCAGATATAATTTGTGTCATGTTGACTAAGTAGGACTTGAAACACTGTAAGGCAATATTTTGAATGCTAACTACATGCTGTAGACGGTGAAGTAATATATCATGGTCTATTGTGTCAATTGCTGCAGACAAATCCAGGCGGGTGAGGACTGCAATCTTTCGACTATCCAAAGCAGAGAGAATGTCATTAAATACTTTCAGAAGAGTATTTTCTGTACTGTGGCAAGGGCGATATGCAGACTGTCCATTGCTAACAAGACTGTTTGAATTCAAATGAGATACACGTTCGGTTAGAACAACCTTTTCCAAGATTTTTGTATATGAATGAGATATTAGAAACTGGGCGGCAGTTATTTAAATCTTTATTTTCAAGTGTTGGTCTCTTCAGAGGAGGCTTTACGATGGCAGTTTTGAAAAATGATGGGAATTCCCCCATGAGAGAGAGAGAGAGAGAGAGAGAGAGAGAGAGAGAGAGAGAGAGAGAGAGAAAGAGATATTAATGACCTCAGTTAGTGAAGGCAATATTGGGTCTAAGCACTCAAGCAGCAGTGATTTCGGAATTGGATCAAGTTCACAAGACTTTGGTGCACTCTTCATCACGATTGTCTGTACTAAATCAATATAGACAGGTTCAAATGTTCCTAATGGTTGTAACTGAAATTCTGTATCATAACTGTATGGTGACGAGTCAGTTGAAATTGTGCTGTCAAGCGCTTCTCAAATGGTTTGAACTTTGTCACGGAAGAAATTTGCAAATTGGTCCGTTATGTCTACTGGAGAGAAGGTAGTTGGAAGTGGTGTACATTTGTTCCTTGACATTAGTTTGTTAGTTATCTCGAAGAGCTCTTTGCAGCTGGAACTATCCGTGATCTTAGTACTGTAGTGGGATAATTTTGCTAGATGGACTATGTTTGTGACGTTCTTCTTAGCGGCTTCGTAGATTTGTTTATGAATGGTGAGTCTTGTGGAAAGCAAAAGCGTCTCTGCTTTTCGGTGATGTATTTTAGCAGTGCAAAGCTGGTCAGTAACAGTGCTATATCATGGAGTACACTTTGTTGTTATTGATACTCTGCATTTGGTGGCTGGGGCATGTTTTTCAAGCAATGAACGCAGGCAGTTATCAAGTTGTTCCGCTGTTGGATGTAAGAAAGTTGTGAGGTTTTCTTGGATGTCATGCATAAATTTGGTTCTATTTATTATACGGAGGTTTCTCTTAGTAGCAAATAGAGGTGGAGTGTCAGGGACTGATACGTCGAGATGGCATATAATGCAGAGGTGATCTGATGCAAGTTCGTGTGATACAAGGGTGGATTGCAGAATATTATCATCAGGTCTATAAAAACAAACCAGTCTAAAATGTGAGCAAGTTTATGGGTGGGTTGGTTAACTGACTAGTTAAGATTGAAAACATGAATGGAATCTAGGAGTTTTGACATGTATGGGTTTCCAGGACAGTCAAAGTGAAAGTTGAAATCTCTAAGAATAATTAGGTTACCACCTATCGAATGTCCATACTCCAGAAGATTTGGAAACTGCTCCAAAAAGAGAGATTCAGTCAGCTTGTTTTTTCTACTAGGAGGAGGGCGGTAGAGATAGAAAAAATAGACTGACCTTTGTTCCGGTGTGAGCGTTGTTTGGACTAGTTCAAACGATGTGTGACAGAAATTGAAGGTTGTGTTGTACTTAATGCATTTTATCATGGAAATATTTGTAATGACAGCAATTCCACCTCCGCGAGAGTTGCGGGGGATCGTCTTGATGGAGTAATCGCTGGGTGATAAATCCGCAAATCAATAGAAAAAATAGGTAAAGAACAGCCGTCTCTAATTTGGTATACAGGTTTTATACATAGACGACTATTAAGTGTAAAAAGTTTCAATTGGTATCAAAATGTGTCAATTATTAATGATACATATCTACAATTAATTTCATACTAAAATTCTAGCTTAAAACCATGTCTTCCCCACAGTCTCTACCTCTGAAATATGTCTTAAGTAAGTACGTATATGTAGTACAATTTATACCTTACATACGAAACTGGTAAGTCTGGGTCAGTTGATGCAGATGCCGTGCAAGTATTAACAGGATTATACGGAGTCAATACTTCATATTTGGTTCTGCTGATACATCGTTAATATTTGGCAAAGTATGAGGTTTCATGTGCAACGAGATATCAGCATCGATGTAAAAATTGATCAATAATTTCTTGCAACCAGAATATTGTAGATAACGTGGAGTGAATGAAGTGTGCAATATTTGCAACACAATCGTTACCCTCACACCCTTATGGAAGAGGGGTGATATTTTCCTATTAATCTTTGGCTACATTTAGGTTGTCAAACATCACCTCATATAATTTTCGACGTAACATTTATCAGGAAATCAATTAAAGAAGGAATCTTTCCAAGGACGCTGGGCACAATGTGCACAATTAACAAAATATTGTTGCGTGTACCCCTTTCCTTCATCTTCGGCTACTAGTAAAAATATTTGATCAATTAAATATATGACCAAATTTATGATGAAACCTTCTGTAGTTCAAACAGAAAGTATTACTAAATTTCACATGTTGTCACTAACAATCAGAATAATGAAAGAATAAATGTTATGCGGTTATACTAACTCCATTTCTCAACATGAGGTCATTTGTTTTGATCACGTGACAATGTGGCGTCGGTGTTCAGCTGACTTCGTATGGCAGAGTGCAACACATTGAGCATACGAAGCAGGGAACCAGACTAAGAATAAGATTTTAAATTTGGATCAAGGTCGTCATCGGACCCTTCTGGTGACTTAGTAGTTAGAGCGTCTGCATCAGATGCGAGAGGTTGCGGCCGAGTCATACGATAAAGATTTAGCAGCTGCCTCGCTAGGAGGTCACCATTAAAATGTTAGTATTATGACTAGTTGGCCTGGTGCCATGATAATGTGACTGGGTGGGACATGATTGTACATGACTGATGCATGATGCCCGTTTGCGATATGATTGAAAATTGTTACATTAAAATTCCAAATCACACACATTCATACACGTACATGCACACACAAGGTCGTTATGGCTTGTATATCTCTTAGTGTGGCATATTCTTCCAAGGTATATCTCCTAGTGTGGCATAGTCTACCAAGGTATATCTCACATTGTAGCATAGCGTACCAAGATATATTTCTTACTGTGGCAAAGTGTACTAAAGTATATCCCTTAGAAGAAAATTTCACATTTTGTCACCATATTTATTATGTCTTTGTTCTGTCTGAGTCAGCCCTCCCCTATATATATAAAATTTCACATTTTGTCAGACACTCGTGCTTTTGCATTATTGATAAATTGTTGCTGATATGGACTCCAGTCACTTTGCTATCCTCATTCCAGGTAACTGATAAAACGTTCCTAATCATCACCATATTTATTTTGCTTTTTGTCTGTCTGAGTCAGCCCTCCCCTATATATATATATATATATATATATATATATATATATATATATATATATATATATATATATATATATATATATATATATATATATATATATATATATATATATACACATCCGAATAAACTAAATTCTTATCAATGACATTATTGTCATCAAATATTCTACAGTGACATTCTGTGGAAAAACAATTAGTCAAATCTCTACTAATAATACAATTGTAACTTGATACATAACTATACAATATATAACATAATCTGTTAGTTTTATGTCCATACAAAGTATTTAGGTCAGATATCTGTACTACACCAAAAGTTACGTCTTTATGTTGATACCTTTTGAAAGTATACAATCACAGCAATACCGAAGTTTTGCTATAATTATTGATCACCGAGACTTATCAAACAAGTAAAACTAGTTATGTCAAATTAAGAATAGGCCCAAACCTCGACCAGAGCAAAATATCAAGACAAGATTAATGAATTAAAATTAAAATAGTATATTCGAAACATGAATCAAATATTTAACTGATTTACGAGGATTGAATTGACGATTGGAACTCGTATGTGTTCTATTTATAAGAGAACATTATGCTCGTTTACAATTGTTACCTCAAACTAAACTGTAACATATCAAATAATTTTATATCGTTTATGCACCATTTTAATTACATTGTTCTATTTATTATTTTACCTTTTAGTTCAATTAGGTCATGGTCAATTTTTTGTGTCGGGTAATGTTATAATCCTGCACATCGACGAGCACATATCTGGGTTCATACTGTACAGTCTAGATATATGTGCATACCTATCACGAGGCTCAAACATGAAATGACAGAAGAGGTATGGTATAAAGTCCACGCGTTCTCCCCCCTCCCTCACGTGCCTCAGACACAAATTTTAAGCCGACCCTAAAAATCAAATAAGAGACATTTACAAAATGGTAATATCAGCAGCCTCGTTTGGCGCTCAGCAGTAAACGGTTAGAGATAGGACTGGTCGGCTTGGTGTCAGGATAATGTAACTCAATGGGATATGATTCTATACGTCTGTAGCATGATGCCATTGTACTAGACATCACCATAAACTCCATAAACTTCAACACTGCAGACATCGCAGCGATATGACTGAACACACACACACACACACACACACACACACACACTTATCCTACAGGTGTATATTTCTTTCTTAAACACGTATACCGCTCTAAAGATTAAGATTAGCATATGCCTATTAAATCTGGTACCCTGCTTCATATGCTCCATGTGTTACACTCCACTATACTAACTCAGGCGAACCCACAGTGGAATGCGGTTGCTATTTCGATTTTAGTTAGCAAGGTATGTGTCTTGTACATCGAGATATCAACATCGATGTAAACTTGACCAAGGAAAATATTGCAACTAGAATGTTTTAGATGACATGCTATATCTGCAAAACAATCGTTGCTCTCACCCTCTCGTGAAAGAGGGGTGATGTTTTCGTATTAATCGTTGGCTATATTTAGGCTGTTGTACCTCATCGTAAATCAATTTCCAGGTAATATTTATCAAGGAATCGATTGGTGCGGCGCTATTTTAGATGACACTAAATACAATGTGCAATATTAACATAATATCGCTGTGTGTACCCTTTTCTTTCGTCTTCTACTAGTAACAATATTTGTAACAAAGATAATTACATGACCAAACTGGTCGTTCAGTTTGCACACAATATAACGACTGATATAACAGGGATCCAGACTTTTTGCTTGTGACGCCATACTTGATTAATATCACAGTCGTGGCTCGCGTAGCCATGGTGCATACCGTAAACAACTGTGTAAAAGATAAATCGTAATTAAACGTTTTTATAGCAGACGTGGACTCTCAGCACAAACTTTGGTGACTCTTTCATTTGTGTGCTTAAGGTTGAAGTACTGGCTCAAATGCTTTCATGTAGTTATAGTTAGATCAGTATGAGAGTTTAAGTGCAATAATTTCCTTTTTGGAGAATGCCGAGTTTAAACGACACCTACATACTTGTTGTGGCGAATCGATATATACCAGATAAGCTAGTTATGAGTTGCACAATATTCGGATGGCGCAAAATGGAGCACAAGTAAAGTATTCTGATTCAGTACCACTATATTGCCCCAGTATATTTTTGAGCATTATTTACTATAGGTGGTGGTGATGGAAGAACGTGATTAGACATTCTTAGTATTGATGTAAATGTATTGTTTGTTTGTTTTAATTTGAGCACAACGGCGTGATTCTCTGTTTATTTCGGTGACAGAACACAGCGAATAATGAGGCACTAATGATGACCCATAGTGAAATATGTGCCTCATTGCATGGTGCTTTGTTTTTGTCCAGCCTTCAAAACATGATGGATAACCTATGTCAAGAATTTCACAGTGAGTTTATGGTTAAAAGTATTGTATAAGATATGATTATTTATTATCAGTTGGACAATAAAAGATTTAGTTACCCTATACTGTCATACTTAACTAAATTGTAGTTACTCTACACTGTCATACGTAACTAAAATGTAGTTAGTCTACACTGTCATACTTGACTAAAATGCAATTACTTAACACTCATAACTAATTAAAATATAATACTCTATACTGTCATAATTGACTAAAATATAATTATTCTTCATTGTCATAATTGATTAAAATCTAATTACTCCACACTGTGCACGATGTGCAATTCCATTAAAATATTTGTTAAAACACAAAGCATATCACAATAAAATATATTTGTAGGAATTCGAAACAATAGTCTCATAAATACTTACGTTAATCCTTCGCCTATAAACGTAAGCACTTAATGAACAATATTAGAAAACATGAGTTGACATGTGTCGACAAAGTATTATCAGTTTACACTTATCGTAGTGACCGCTCCGTTGGCCTAGTCGTTAGAGCGCTGCTTCGTTTGCAGATGTCGTGGGTTTGATGCCCGGCTGAATCATATCAAAGACTTATACAAGATGGTACTAACAGCTGCCTCGTGTGTCGCACAGCATTAAGAGGTTAGTGCTAGGACTGGTCGGCCTGTTGTCAGGATAATGTGACTCAGTGGGATATGATACAATATGTCTGTAGTACAATGCCCCATTGCTAGACATCACTATAAACTTAAACACTGCAGACATCTTAGCGATATGTCTGAACACACACACACACACATCCTACAGGTGTATGTGTATTTCTTAAACAAGTATACCGCCCTAAAGATTTAAGATTAGCTTTGCTTATTAAGTCATGCATCCTGCTTCGTATGATGCACTCACTATATGAAGTCAGGCGAACACCTCGTGGAATACGGTTGCTATTTCGATTCTAAAATTTAGCAAGGTCTGTGTCATGTACAAGGAGATATCAATATCGATGTAAACTGTGATCAAATATGTATATATGTGTGCCTTACAAACTCGCCATAACACTCGAATTGGGAGTTGAAAAAAGGCTGTGCTGTCCTATATAGCAAATATGTATATTTGTATATATGTAAATGTGACGTCCATTCACGAAATATACCTACTTGGAGATCTAACCTGTTATTTGACGAGTTAGATCACCTCTTGGAGACTATGTTTCGTGTTACCTCTGGGCCCGGTCAGATGTGAATAACACCTGAGTGGTTCCAAGTGGGATGTGCTGTCTTATATATGTAACCTCTGGGTCCCTCCGATGTGAATAACGCCTGAGGGGTTCCAAATGGGGTTTTTCATGTATATCCCTAGGCGTAATAAGATGTGAATAACACCTTATTGCGAATGGAGTTTATCATCATATATAACCTTCATATATATATATATATATATATATATCTAGGCGTAATAAGATGTGAATACACCTTAATGCGAACGGAGCTCATCATCATATATAACCTTCATATATATGTCTAGGCGCAATAAGATGTGAATACACCTTAATGCGAACGGAGTTCATAAAAAAAAACGCATCAAAATTGACCCCCAATATTTTTGTTTTTGAAAAAAAAAACTATTAGAAATATAATATATTATATAAATGAATTCTAAAAATATCAATGAGATTATAACCAA
The DNA here is from genome assembly GCA_029339505.1 of Unio delphinus. Taxonomy (NCBI): domain Eukaryota; kingdom Metazoa; phylum Mollusca; class Bivalvia; order Unionida; family Unionidae; genus Unio; species Unio delphinus. The sequence continues at coordinate 5,014,682 of JAQISU010001239.1, forward strand.
AATCTTAAATTTGAAATATCAAGAAATTAAATTGTCAAATAAATTAAATTGTGATCAAATTCCTTCTGAATTTCAAGATATTGATGATAGCTCTAGGAATAACATGTGTTATCAAAATTCTATTCCTTTATCAAGAGAATTTAGCACGCTATTTATGACTCCCTTGCATTCTGTAACGACATCAATAAGTTCGTCCCGTTTTTCACTGTTGTCGAAGAAATAAGAACAGAATTGGGGCAGCAATATGAAATCAAACGCACAATTAATGTGAAGATCAAAACAATAAAAGAGATTATCCGCCAGAATGAAAATTCCCCCTTGATTGCCTCAACACAGTAAACATACCATACATACAGGAATAATACAAGGTATGGAACAGACATGTATGCACTTACTCAACTAAAACAGAATTCTATAGACAGGTATGTGCACATAGAACAAAATTCTATAGACGATTTTTTTGCACGGTAATTTAATCAATGTTGACTTTGTCAATGGTTTGTCACTATGCGGAAGTAATGTAGTGAATTGGGGTGGGTGAAGCAATCTACGGATTTTCCACTGGTGACTTCGTAACTACATTTAGATCGCATATATATATATATATATATATATATATATATATATATATATATATATATATATATATATATATATATATATATAATGGTGGGTAAAGCACTGACAACTAAATTAGCACGACAACGATTATCTGCGATTAAGAAATTTATTCCAGTTCGTGGTTCCGTTCGAAATATGCTTTAAACGAGACAGGACTTTCAAACCGACTTTACGACAGACATGGAACAGCTATTCAAACCCATTACTACAGTAACTAAAGAAGTCGTATCGACCACTGAAAGAGCCATATGGGGAAATATTCCGGAGGGAGGAAAAAGAAAAGAAGCGCCTCGTCTTTCTGAACTTGAAAAAATAGCAAAGAGATCCAAGAAAGCAAAGAAATCTTTAAAAAGAACACTTCCTGGTGATATAGTAACCGCTGTACAACTTCAGGAACAAGAACGACTAGAGCAACGAGAACATGAACCACTTTAACAACGAAGTGCTGTTCGATTTCAGGAACGACAACTTCAAAAAGAAGAAATTTCGAAAGAGAGAATATATCTACCTGAAGAGATATTTCCGAAAGAAGTGATAAATAAATTTAAAATTTACACGGATGATGAACTAGCTGATTTTGTTGTTAAAAATTATAAAAAGGAAGAAAGGGATAAATATATAAACGATGAATTTAAAAAATGTATTAGATACTTTTACACCTGGAAAAATAAAGTATATTTGGCAAAACACGATGGAATTATGATATCAAACGATGATAACAATTTTAATTCGTATTTGGATAAAATAAAAAGAATAAAGAGTGGTCAACCACTATATGATCGAGACAAAGATGATGATTCACAGGGTGCAACTGGTTATAGTAGTGGAGGGGGATTTTCTCAGAGTGGAACTCAAAGGATATCAGGTAGTTGTATAGTTAGTTGTCCTAGTAATATTCACGAGGATATATCACGATTAGAAGTTCTCGTAGGAGGGAAACGAACTGATATCTGCAGACGACTATTTGAGGGTGGTATCATGGATATTGATGTATACCGAGAGTTTATTGATGTGCTAGCCGAAAATCCAAGGGATTTTTACGGTTACTATAGTGATTAAATCACTACATTAGATAAATAAAATTTAAATAAGATGATCATACACCACAACCACAGAAAACCAACTATGGTCTATGTAATAAACTCACGATTGCCTGTTTATAGAGCGTACTATGGAGATGGTCTCGGCAATACCATTGCAGGGTTATTTTCAAGAATGGCTCCCAAAATAGCACCAATCTCAAATCAGTTATCAATGAAAGCTATCGGTGTTATTCGTGATAAGGTTATTAGCGCTATTGGTGATGTTGCCGGGAGGGCATTTTCCGCGGCTATAGAAAAACTAGCAGCGTTAGTTCGGCGGTGAAGGAAACCACCGGTGGTGAAATCACTAGGGCCACTAACATCTAATGAAATTATGCCTGCACGTATTAGGAAAAAAATTAACAATGCGGTGGAGCAGAATATAGCATCACGGATAAATGATGGATATGACACTCAGGGAAATATTACTGCACATATGATAGCGGGAAGTGGCTTGTAATCGCGAGCGAGATCACGATTTAGATCAAGAAATATATAATAATATGTTTAAATCGGATCCTGACACAGCGTTTGATATAAACGCTCAGTGCTCAAGAATGATTCTCTACTTAATTATCAGTATTTTTCCTATAATGCAGTACAACCGAATCTTCGATCAAGAATCGAACTTCAAATCCATGATACCAGCAAATTCTTTCTAACCTCTGAAGCGTTTATCGAAGTAGACGGAGAAATTGTAACAGATAGTCGTGCTGCTAATGATCCGCCATATGCAGATGACCAAAATATCAAAGTCGGCTTTGTCAATAATGGTATCATGGTGCTATTTAACAGCGCTGGATACATGATTGATGGAAAGGAGATTGAATCCATAGAGCGTGATGTTGATGTTGCCACAACAATAGTGGGGTTGGCAAGATACTCTGATGATTATATAAGATCGGCAGGTCCGTCTATGATGTTTTCTAAGGATCTCACTGATAACGCTGATCACAATACGTATCTTATATTACGGACACCGCAAAATACTGCAGTTGATCCACAACCAGATGATGTTGAACATAAAGCCAGAACAGCTGCTGCCTTTAATACTGTAAAAAGTGATAGTACTCGTTACAACTTAGGGTTTGCAACACGCGTATCAATGTTGAAAGGAGAGCTTAGATTATTCTCATACGCGACTCCACTACATCATATATTTGGATTCTGCAGAAATGTTAGAAAAGTTATATATGGAGCTAAGCATACAGTAGCCTTAGTGCGAAAAGGTGATGATAATGATGCAATCTGGCATGGTGCTGGTGTTGCTGATAGCAAGGTGAAAATAACAAAACTAGCACTGTGGATGCCAGTTATGACTCCATCAATCACCATAGAGCACAAATTACTATCATTTATGAGTACAAGCGGAAAATCATTACTAAGATGGCTAACAACTACCACGGATATATTTGAAGAGTAATATGAATGGTACATTTACTTGGCAACTGTCATCAAAACGAGGTATTTCTCTCCGCGGCATATATTTGCTGCGTTACTGGATTGGGTTCACAATTAGGCAGCCATATGATATTTGATCGACTCGATGTTAATGAAGTCTCATTGAGTTCAAACGGTCAGCAGGAACCAGCCGTGGATATTTTACTTGATTGCAATCAAAACCAAATAACACGCGCGTATCATTGTTTGCTATCATTTATGGGACGCAATAATAATGTAGATGCCGGTCTGCAAATATCACAATGGGATTTTAAAAACCATCTACTACTTTTCATTGGAACATCTTGACTTAACCAGACAATCCGTCGTTGAAATATACTTTAGAGCTCGTGTAACCGCTGCTCCTGCTGGTGGTTACAGAGCCGTTGCTGTAATTCTTAGTGACAAATCAATGCTACTCGATGGTGTTTGTGGACGAATGAAGGTAGTTGATGCACCAATGGAAAAATTGTTACAATTAGTTCAATCTGTTATTAAATAAAATGTCATACAGTGATTTAGTGTTACGTTGACTCCTGGTCAACTCAAGAAATTGCAATCGGAATCAGCTAAAAAAAATGTGGAACCACAATATCGCTGAAGCACAATCAGATGTCTGGCGATCAGAATAAACTATCACTCACAGCTCGTCAAACAAAAAACACTGATGATGCTATCAAGAGTATAAAAAGGTGTTCAGGTCGTTCTCTCTGCAGGCGGCATCAAAAACTTGATACAGTCAGGTGTTATATTCCCGTTGTTAGCTGCGATTCCAGCATTAATTGCAGCAGCGGCCCCAGCGGTGGCAAAAGCGGCAGCGTTTGGAGCCGTTAGTACCGCGGCAGGGATGGCACTAAAGAAAGCAACTGGAAGCGGGTATGAAAAAAAGAAACGAGGAATGGGTCTAAGACTACCAGGATCTCCGTATTCATGGTAAAAAGGAAGCGGCCTGAGAATACCAGGAACAATTTAATAACGCCGATATCTTAGATAGTGCGTATGGTTTCACTGTCAAATTTTGATTTACTCGATGCCGCTAAAAACTAGCAATAAAAAAATTCAGAGGTGTCTTTATGCGAAATAAATTACCACAACAACCAAAAAACGCTGAAACCGGTATCATTAATCTTGATAACAGCAGCGGACCTGGAACTCACTGGGTTGCATACGCGATTGATCTGTGTGTAATTGTTTATTTTGTTTCACATGGACTAGCGCCGCTTAAAGAATTTATGTGTTATATACAACAATTAAAAATTCTACTCTGGTATTCCACGCTACCAACACAACAACTAAATGACCTACCAATATGCGGCATAGAAGTATTAAATGTCCTTGACACTATTTCATCATCGAGGAAACCACCTCATCGGGTCGTAAATGAATATACGAGTAATAACTTTTGAGAGACAAAGTAATATAGAATAAACATAATTGATATTTGGAGGAGTTTATTGTACAAGTGAAAAATCTAACAGCGTGGTTTCATAAGCCTGTTTCTGCTAACATGTTACCAAAACCCATACTTGAAAAGTCAAATCTTAACATGATTGATATAGTAAAGAAACTCCGAATAAAACATTTCAGAGGTATTTTCAAGGAAAATCAATTACCAACACAACCAAAAATCTTTGAAACCGGTATACTTGCTATCGGTTTTAGCAATAAATCTGGAGTATATTGCATGGGTTACGTGATATATCCACAATATGGCATTTATTTTGACCCGCATGAATTTCCTCCTTATGAATAAAGCGGATTTCTTGAGTATATATCCAAGTTGGATTCTTCAGTTCATGTTTGGTATTCAGAGTTACCCATGCTGGGCTTACTTGAAAATTCGTGTGGACAAGAAATCCTTGAAATGTTAATGTGGGTTTCAGCATCATCTGAATCGCCTTATAAAGTCGTCTACCCATTGTTATTATTATTATCGGAGCAATCATTGTCACCGAGGAGAGCATAATACCAGCTCCGGTGATTACACCTGATACCAAGTACACGGTAACGTCAACTGCGGTGATTCTTCGTCGGTATTTTTTTATTTTTGCTTGATACTCCTCAGTGAGGGTTTTGAGTTTAGTTTGAAATTCTCTGACCTTATCACAGCGATATTGCTGTGATGACATTTTATTTATTACAACATAATTTAATTTAGTGGTTTATTTAAATCCGCTACGAATTCCACATACCATTTACTGAAACCCTAGCCAAATTATTATCAGTGGATTCTATTGTTAATCGTTCATTTGTTCCTTTGTCAATGATTGTTGATATCATATTGTTGACCCCAGATGAACTCGTTGATGAAATTTTAAATTGAGTCGTTGATATTAGTGTTAATCGATAAATACCCTTGACGGCCGCGGTGATATCTGATTTGTTGTTTGTAGGTGTCCGCGCAAATGATCCGTGTTTGATCGCGTACACGTTATTTATGATATTTTTTTGTTTGTGAGGGATTTTTAATTTTTCAAGTTTTCTATCATCCTCGTTAGATACTCCCTGATGACATCTTTGGTCTTTTTAATATCTTCGCGAATAACTTCTATTCGCCGATTAACCGCTGTTATTTCATCGAGTTTTGTGATAATATCAGCGAGATCTATTTTAACATCATCGGGTTTCGAATTTTTTTTACCAAAAAATTTATCAATGGAGTCATCGGTCCTGTTAAAGTTTTTACGTAACGCTGTAGATTGAGATACATGAGCGTCATACTCGGATCTAACCTTTGACAAATTATACATGAAGGTTTTTATCTCCGTGAGTTTCGGTGTGGTCACCGGTGGTTTTCCAAGGAAATCTAACAGAGGTTTGTCAATATTGTCAATTATATTTCTTTGTAATTCAGAAAACTGATCGAATTTAGTTATATGGTCGCCGTATTCATCGCGTAGTTTTTTTAATGGTTCTAAATTGTTAATTTTATCCAAAATAGTTTAAATGAGAACATCTGGTTTGAGTTTACCCTGATCGGAAAATACCGCGATAGCATTTTCAGTTACACCACGTTGTTTAACTAAATATCATCCAGGGTAATTTTACTCGTTTTCAATTTACCCTGACGAACTTGACATACAACTATTTCATTGGGATCAACATTTGCTAATTTCAACATCTCGGATATTTTTACATCACCGGTTGCAGATTTTTCCGCGGTGGTTTTTTCAGGCTTGATAAAGACCTGGCCCAAATATCAATCGTGTTTATATTACATTTCTTCTCTTTACTTAATTCATCATTGTGTATTCGTAAACGACTTTATAAGGCGATTCAGATGATGCTGAAACCCCCATTAACATTTCAAGGATTTCTTGTCCACAACAGCACTAATACCCTTATCACGACATCAATGGCTTTCATTGATAATTGTTTTGCTAGCGGCGCCACTTTAGGAGCCATTCTTGCAAATAACCCTGCAACAGTATCACCGAGACCATCACCATAGTACGTGCTATAGACCGACAATCGTGAGTTTAGTACGTACATGCTGTTGGTTTATCATGGTTGTAGTGTACGATCATTCTTATTTAAATGATATTTGTCTAATCGCAAAATTTGAAGAATTTTCGACGAAGTCATCAGATTAGTCACTGTGATAACCATGATAAAAATTCGTAGGATTTTCAACTAACTCGTCAATGAAATCTCGATATGTTTCAATGTCCATGATGCCACCTTGAAATAACCGCCTACAGATATCAGCTGCTTCATTAATTATTTCCGTTGAGTTATTTCCAGCTCGTTTCCCTTCGATGAGTACTTCTAATCGTGCTATATCGCTGAGAATATTACCAGGACAACTAACTAGACCACTACCTGATACCCCACTCCCAGAAAATCCCTTCTCGATCGCACCCTGTGGATCATCATCATCATTCAATTAAGGTTCTTCTTGTTTTTTCCGTCTTCATGTTGGTATTCGGAGTTTTCTTTCTTGTTGTTGTTCTTGTTTTTATGATCATTAATTTCTCTTTTGAAGGTTTTATACTCCTTCCTCCTTTTATGTAAAACCCCCATTATTATTTTATACAACTCATCAGCCCAATCATTGAGTGATATTGGATCGTCTTTATACTCGCCTGCTAAAAACTTAAATTATAGCTGTTAATAGCAAAATCGCTTAAAGTGTAATACTTTTTGTTGTATTAGTGTTTTAGCCTCCTCGGTAAATTTATCCACTAAAGGACGCAATCGTTTCTTTTGGACCAAGAGGGTTTTTTGTTAACAACGCTGATGTTTTTTTTCTTCTCAGTTTCCGTTGCTTAAGTACAGGAAAAAGAGGCGTCTTTTTTCTTTGTCCTTGTTCAGGGAAATCATATATTGCTCGCTCAGTAGCTGATATTACCCCTTTAGTTGCCGTGGTTATTGGTCTAAACAAATCTTCAGTTCCGGCTGAAAAATCGGTGTGTAAATTCTATCTGGCTTGCAGCTTACTTCTGACCGAGTTGCGTACTGGTATATACTTTTTGATCGTGACCAATCTTTCTCTCGATAATCTAGTCGTTAATGCTTCGTTTAATATTGATAAAACAGCAAAGCAATTTCCAATTAATGTACGATGCAGAGCAGGCAGGCAAAAATCGATAATATCACTGAAATATTTCCTTCTATAGTACGCGTTCATTGATAAACCCCAGTATAGGATTTCAAAGCCGCTATTGACAAAAACCGCCTTTACATATGAGCGCACATACCTGTACATTGTTATACTCGTAACATCTGTCTATGAAAATATTGAATTATTTATAGTAAGAATTTTACCTAACACACTTAACTTATACGATAGGTATCCGAAAGGGAATCTTCGTTTTGTTGAATAATCATTCTTATATTCTTAATTTTTGAATTAGCCGTCCGCTTCATTTCGTACTCCTGCCCCATTTCTTTTCTTATTCTTTCCACGATAGTAAATAACGGGACAAACTTACTTATATCATTTTCGTATTTAAAAGTATCATATATTGCATGTTGGAGCTTTTTAATGAATGAATACGACCTAGGTAGCATGTACTTATTCCTCTGAGTGCCATATTCAATATCTTCGAACTCCGAAATATTTTGATCGCAGTTTAATCGATCTGATAATTGTATCCCTTGAGACTTCAAATTTGAAATTTCGGTTATGATCTTACTGATATTTCAAAATTCATATTATATGATAACTATATATTTCTAATACAAAAAACAAAAACATTGGAGTCAATTTCGACCCGTGTTTTTTAGACAGCATATACTTAATTAAGGATACAATACAACATATAACAATAGATTATAGAATGATTAACAATAGTATATACAATGAATGGATATATACAATGAATGAATGAATGGTATATACAATGAATGGATATATACAATGAATGATAGGATGGTATATACAATGAATGGATATAAACAATAAATGATTGGATTGTATATACAATGAATGATTGGATGATATATATATATATATATATATATATATATATATATATATATACAATGAATGAATGGATGATATATATACAATGCAATGAATGGATGAATTAATGATTGGATGATATATACAATGAATGAATGGATAATGGATGATAATGGTACTCTACATTCAAATTTGAACCACCATACCCCCACAAAGTCACCCTCAGCTGAATGTAAAAGTCATTCACACCGTGGCGCGGTGTGGTTGGTATGGTGGTTTCACAATTTGAATTTCGGGTGTTAACCCCCCCCCCCCCCCCCATTAAAACCATCTGTTGATACCGTTGACAATATGCCTATTACGGGATTTGAATCATGGGCTTCAGGACGAAACCGCAACGCGTTACGAATGCGCTAACCGTTCTTCTATACAGGTATACGCTTTTGAATATAATATGTATGTAAGTTAATACAGATTGGCGGAAGTCAATAGCGAACAGGTGTGAATGTACAATGAATGGGTTATATACAATGAGTGACGTCAATGGCGTGGTATTGAATGAATGAATGTGAATTATATAGGACAGCACAGGATAATGAATGAATTCACAAACCTTTCGTGTATTTAATACCGATTTTTGACAACATTGAAACAGAACCGAATACTTGAAAGAAAACAAGACACAAAAAAGAATACAATTGTTTGGAAACACTTCGTATTTGATTCGTTTTCTTACAAAAACAGATAATTCATTATCCTGTTGAGAATTATGATAATTATAATCAGCCAATGAAGACCATTGAGATCAGACGACGTGTATCCATTAAGGGTAACTCTTTGTTAAGCCGACATACCCGTACGAGTTATCCCCCTTGATGTTATATACACATAGTGCAAAATGGAATTTAAACGTATGAAAATTGAATTTTTTGTCCAGTCCTTTTCGAAATCGCAGATCGGGTTATCCCCTCTGCTACGTTTCGTACTGAGGGTATACAAAATATTGAAATATCTACCGGTTTCATTCATATATTGGAATATATTTTCTTCGTTAGTTACTGTATTAAATAATTTTACGGGTCTTTTCTCAATTGATTTACAGGTGCCAGTTTTTCCAGACGCACCATTCTCACTTTGTGTAACAGCTCGTAAATTCTTCAAAGAATTTTCGGTCTTAATATTATTTATGTGATCAATAACAAAACCATCCTCGATCAATCCATGGAAACACTCTTATATTATTCTGTGATTAAGATATATTTTCCCTCCAGCAGTAAACCTAAAAAATCCCTGATTATTCACAGTACCAACTGGGTTCTTCAGTCTACGGTGTCTAACAATACCATCACGGGATGCCTTATAATTGCTGATCACGGGATGTGGTTGAAATGCTTGTTTCATTTATATACTATAATATTATCTGTCTAATGTATTATTTGCTTGAAGTATTATATTACTTAAGAATCTATTAATGTAGTCTTGAGGAGTTCTTATGACTCTGTCAGGGGTACAGTCAGAGTCATTGACGGAATCTTTAATGGATTTCTTGACTCGTTTATCATAATAACGCTTCAACTCTCTGTATCTCTTACCACCACAACCGAGACACAATTGTTCCTCGACGAAAGCTTTGCTTATGATAAGCACATAATTCCTTTCTGCATGATTTGTTACACGGGGTTACTGATCCTATCAAAAGCCATTTACAATGATTTATTATATATAAATTTCTTATTCAAATACTTGTTTTAATTATAATATGAAGGAGTTCGAGAGATTATCGAAAATTGGAAAAATGCTAAATTTAATCTCGAATGAGTCTCTGATACACCAAAAAGTCTAATAAGTGATAGAACCATGTTGGGTAAAATTTGTAATTGTTTTAATGAAATCAAGCGCGATGGAGCATCTCACTGTTGATCAACATTTCGATTTGATGGTAGCGTTGATGCTACCATGAACGACGAAAACGCAGCAGTGATAATTTCACATCGTGACAAGAAAAAATATTTTTTTAGAGTGAAATGCATTATCCGTTCAGACAAGGGAGATTGGATTATCAGAGATAAATTTGAACATATCTTGAAGGATAAAAGAACTGTCACTGTGAGTCGAGATTCCAAACCAGGAATTCTTACTGGAATTGACAAACCATACTACGAGAGATCTTATCGCGTAACAGCATTTGTTTATGGGATATATCCGTTAAGTGATAAACCGAGTATTGAAAAACTAAAACCCATGAAACTATCGTCGTTGATTTTATCAACGAGAATGAATTGTGTAGCAGAACGAATAATAGAACACTTCACAAATGCGTTGTGTGGAAACAAATTTACTGATCTAAGACGCAAAAAAATAAATGAATGGGGACTAACAGTAAAGGAGCGGGGGGGGACAACAATTCAAAATCTGGCAGAGTTAGAACGAATATTAAAATTTCCAACGACGACGATGACCGGAGAAGTATTATATGTACCGAAATATGAATCGAGAGGAGCTCCAATCATGGACATCTGCAGTAATAATATTTCCACGGGATAGAACAATAAAATATATACACGCGGAGTTCTCGGGAGAAGAATTATCTGAGGAAAAATTATTTGATTTTATTTCTCAGTTGAGTAATAACTGTCTCAGTGTGGTTACTTCACAGTTTTGAGCACGAGGAGGGCAAATTCGATCAATTTGTAAGACCCAATGGCGAATTATACCGTACTGAAGCCCTCCATGACGCGATGAAGAAACTAGCTAGTACTTTTCAACGGAATACGACGAACAATTATTAACAAATTCTTTTACAATTCAATCAGTTGCAGCTCATTTTGCGAGAAAGAAAAGCACGTGGAAACCAACAAATGATGAATTTCTATCAGATATCAAATCAAGCTGCATTGAATATAACCACGACGGATTATGGAATACAAAATATGACCCTAAAAATATTATTTCGGTTGATATAGTCGTGTGTTATCCCGGGAGTTTTCTCTGGTACGGAGAATGCGCTGAGTACTTTAAGCGATTTGGACATCCCACACATGAGATGGCCCGTGTTGCGATTAATGGACCACTGCCCGATTTTGATTTAACCGGATTCGCTCGTGTAGTGTCATTTGAATTGGCTACAGGACTTCATCATTGCTGTTATGTTTGGATTGGTAGACACATCTCTGAAAAACACTGGATGCCAATAGTGCTATTACGATATATGATTGATTGTAGCATGCTGATATCGTTGATTGTCAGTGAAGAAATTCTATCATATCGAACGCAGACTGAGGTTTGGTTACCACAACCCGATAGTCTAGATAGTATAATCAGCGAAAACAAGAAGCAATTCCCTGAACTCGACGAAGAATATATCGTGAAATTGTCCAAACAACTACTTGAAATTAGAAAGAAAGAAGCAAAAGATTTCGGTAGAAGAATAATCGGTAAATTCACTCAGGGTGTAAAATACGACAATACAAGATATTCTTCGCGGTTGATTATAGATAGCGTCGAATACGATTTTATAATCGCGGATGTAACATCTAAGGATATATACGTCAATCGTAAGGACGCTTTCTTGTCCGATGGAACCAAATTGGGTACAATTGTTACTTACAACGATGGATACAGTCTTCAGTATACACATTTGAGAGCGTTTATGCTCGCTTATGCTTCTATTAATTTATTTTCAATGATAAATAGATTTCCTGACACCGCGGTTAGAGTCGCCACTGATTCATTTTATATAAATATAGCAACTGATTCACTTTATATAAACGCGAAACACAGCGAAGCGGTGACCAAATTCACTAATTCTGACGAGAGTTGGGGATCATGGAGAATTAAGCGGGAAATAATATGTGATTATTCCAAATCAGCAGATGTTACGATTGAAGATAAATATTTGAAAAATAATCAGATATTGGAACTATCTCATGCACCGCAAATATCTGATCCAATATGCTGATACAAAACCATTTACTTAAACGGCCGTGGTGGGTCAGTAAAGACGACTCGTGCGATTGAGTTATTTCGTGGGAAATCAAACATGATCGTGCTAACACCGACCCACAGACTTGCCAGAGAGATTAAACAACTTATCACAGTTTCTTTCGATAGAAAGGTGATGAATGGACTCCTGATCGAATGGGCGAGGAATTTATTCCTGAAGTCATAATTTGGGACGAGATATGCACGGTGTCGTTAGATGTATTACAAAAGTTTCTCGAGTGGCTTTTGCTAACGAATACAAAAGTAATAATGTGTGGCGATCATGGCCAACCACCACCATTTGTCGGTTTAACCCCGCATGATTGGCTAAAGAATTTTGTAGACTATTATGAAGAAATTGATACTGATCATAGAGCACTTGATGAACAATTACGCGAGTTCAAAAACTAATCAGATTACAACCGGATAGAATCCAATGTGAAATAGCCCGTGAAATAATTTCGGAAACGCCATTAAATGATTTATGAGAAGCGCGGAGACCAAAGGATTTGATAGTAGCAAGTAGAAAAATCGTCAGAGACACACTTCAGATGAATTTATTTGAATTGCATAAAGAAAAATTTGCAACACTTCCAACGCCGTTGTGCTATAGTCCCAATGATACAAAATATCGAAGTTGATATTCCAGAACAAAGTGAAAAGCAGATTCTCGTATTAAATGATATTGTGTTGGTTGATATCTATGTCGTCGAAGATGCATTGCGCGCTGATAATTCTCCGTGGACGCTAGGTTACGCAGCAACAAAACATTCTTCGCAGGGATTGACTATATCAGATACAATCGTTTGGATGGTAGATAATCACATTGAGTGGTTGAATTTAGTTTACTTGGAAGTGTCCAGAGTACGAAGAATAAATCAACTTCGAAGAGTTGTTTTAGACTATAATGACACTACAATAAGTGATATTGTCAGCGATGATATAATCAGAAAAAAAACTATCTGGTTATAAACAACAGGATAAAAGAAATAATAGAGAATTTGATATTGATGCCGAATTAATAGTCACACTAAAACAACAAAAGAATAATCACTGCGCGAGTTGCAATTGAGTAATGAGTTGGTGTTGGTCGGATAAAGATCCTCGCCAATTTACCGTAGACAGAAAAAATAGCAGCGTTGGTCATACCAGAGATAATGTGATGCTGACTTGTCTTGAGTGCAATAGACGCAGAGGTGGTAGTTAAGTCCACACGGTGGTAATTGAGTATTCTTGGGTATCACTTGCAGATGTTCACGAGTAAATCCTCGCTGAGGAGCAGTTGAATCCAATCTATAGATTGCTGATCTACCCGTGGATCGTGTTATACTAGATATTTTATGCGTGGTGACACTTCAAATAGGATCAGTAGCTCTTTTTTTGCCACCTTTGAGCTCTCCTGGTTCATAGAAATATCTAACAGTGACATTACTGAGTTTTGGTTGTTTTGAAAAATCCTTTTGCGGTTTTACAGGTGTATACTTTTTCTTAATCGCGTTGTTAGGATTCATATTAATTGTTCGAGTAATCTCGTTATTCAGCGCGGTAATTACACCTGGTAACCTCTTGACCCTTCATCGTTGATAGGAATGCACCCTGAAATTCCTTGCCAGGATCAACTTGTAATAGATTTGACCATCGCAGAGGACCCCTTCAATAAATCCTTTCAAATGCGGAAGCTATTTCAGTTGATGATTTTGTCTTTAGCGGCTCTAATTGTTTGTATCGACTCGCAACATCAAGTACGGTTAACGCGTATTTGTAAACACCATCATGCGGCAGAAATAGTATATCAGCCTGATGAACCTCATTAGGAACGGTCACATCAAAATGCGAGTAGTTAATTTGTTTAGGCGGCGGTAGATAAATTTGCCATATCGCCTGTTTGGATAACCAATCCGCTGCTATAGTATTTTTCACCTTTGCTGCGCTAGCGAGTTTATCAATTGCTGCTTTACCCCTCCAGTGTCCTCTTGGAGAATAATAAATAGATTCCATGTTGTTATTAATTACCAGCACCCATCATCAATTTACCTTTCATTGCCGATTTTACTAACCTTGAAGCCAACTTTTCTTTGAAGGATTTATCAGTGATAGAATTCAATGCATGAATCAATTTCACATCTGCGATATGTCTGTGTTGCATATTACTGCTTTTATAAGCAGCATCATGAGCATGACACGCCTTATCAATAGCGTTTATTGGTTCTTCACCACGTCGAGGATGGTTTTGATCATCGAGTCGGATATCGAGTCTAGTCCCGGGTCCACAATAACTATACCCTGGAAGATGTTTTTCTCCCGGATATTTTGCCCATGGTGTTCCCGGGAGTTTTACTAACTTGGCTGCAATATCACCTCCTCGTTTGTTTTGTTTTAAATCCTTAGAAACAAATCTCAATTTCTTTGTACTGCATTGTACACACTTACCAGAAAGAGCTGATCGGTTATTGCTAGTTGTAATCGTAGTCAAGTCGTTTGTGCCAGTACGCTTCTTACATTTCACACAATATAGATCTATAATTTATTTATAATAACATGAATGTAATTGATTTTTAGGCGACACAGAAAACGAGAACCAGTTAAGCATCATGCAGCGCTACCAAATTCTATTCGTATGATTATAATCGGACCATCTGGAAGTGGCAAGACACAACTGCTACTTCATTTGTGTGACGGTGACATGGATTTTAATCAATTTCGAAATTTCTTTAGTGGTGCTCAAGCTATACCGCACGGATTTATAACTATACATTTATCAGATCCGAAAAACGATATCGTATCGGACTTGATCAAATATCAAAAATATCAAAAATATCAAAAAAGCGTTATTGATCTTAAAATGCACCTCCTGTTTTGAAATGTTCAAATCTTTTTTTAACCTCTTTTGAAATAAAGTTTAAAGGCTTTAAAAGAAGACAAGTGTGGACAGAAAAGAGAAATTATATATATACATATATATATATATATATATATATATATATATATATATATATACATATATATATATATATACATATATATATATATATATATATATGTATATATATATATATATGTATATATATATATATATATATATATATATATATATATATATATTAAAGCACTTTGTTATATTTTTTTGGTGATTAAATATTTAGATTAGACAGTCTTAGTATTGATTTAAGGGTATTGTTTATTTGTTAGAATTTGCACATAATGATGTGGTTCTGTTTTTTATGTGTGTCACAGTACACAGTGAATTATAAGGAATACAATTGTGAAAATAATAGAAACCTGTTTACTTAAATATGTATAGTCTCTATTAAGTTTTATCGATGAGATCATTAGTATAGTTTAGATCCAGTCAAATATATTGTGTTTAACTAGTGTATTACCATGTGCAGTTTATTGTTGTGAAACCAGTTGTAGCCAAAGATCATATTAAAAACATGTATTCGTCTTGTGCATTAAGCACTGTTACGTATATTTGATTTAACTCATTTAATTTTGTTTGTCAGATTTAAATTTTACATTTTGGGTTTAAAATTCGTTAGTTGGGAGAGATTTTCTAGAAATGGATGACCTATATACTTTACAAGTAAACACCAGATATTAACCTCATTTCTGGCATTGTTTCAAGGCTGATAAACATACTTTCAAAATGATTGGTTGATTGCAAAGACATAACTGATTCTCATATGGGGAGTACGTGACTTTGCGACCGTGGCTTCGTTCTAACGTTTACTAGAATGTCACGTGACCCCTTCTCTGTTTACGTAAAAACAGGTATTTAAATTATTGTTATGGAGAGAACAGTTTCAGTAGTTAGTCTGGGCTTTGGAATACAAAGATGTGTTTTATTGTTTGAGTGTAAATCATTTCAATTCGTTTGAAATCAAGAGGAATTTATTGTGTTATTTAACTAGAAATTACCTGTGCTCATTTGATTTACTATAAAACTAAAACTGACTTCATCACGTAACATCGTCGTCGATATTGGAATACATCGTCAAGATTCGAACCGGGAACTATTAGGGCATTTTATTATCAGGACTCTTGGAATTCCACTAGTGGATTATTTTCTGAATTCTTTTTGGATTAATTTTTGGACTTGATTCTCTAAAACCGTAAGTTTAAATATTTTCTTTTATGAAAATATTTGTACTCAATAAATTGTTTGTTAAATTTTTAAAGCTTGTTATTTGCACTTGTTTCTACGTTGCTGCTTACTCGAGACTAAGCACGTAACAGCACATTTTAAAATATTTAGGAACTGGTGTTGTGCAGCGTTTACAGGGCGATTTATCCATGAAGCATACATAGACAGGAACACATTATATTTCCTTGGGTAACATGTGTCTCTCAGTTGCAGCATATTTTGGGAGAAAAAAAATTATTTTTCTCTGCCTTTACAACATTAAAAGTTCAAGATTCTAAATTAAAATTCGAAAGTCAAATTAAAACAAACAATTTTATATCGGAAAGAGATAAATTGGTTTCAGCTAATGGGTTATGTTGACTTATTTTAAAACATGTTACTAATCTTGTTTCATCTGTGGAGAAGACTGTCTGTACTCTCTACCACACGGTTATATTTTTGTTTTTATTTATTTTATAGTTGCATGTAAGCTTGTTTCACCCAACTGAGATATGTTATGGGGTCATATTATTGATAAATTCTGTATGCATGTCTACGTGTATTTTATTTTTCTCACCATTTTAAATTTTATTAATTCTCTTGCGGGAATGTTCAGTACCTTACTAGTTCTTATTACTATTTACGAATTTCCATAATCTGTGTGGCACCTGGTGGCCGAGAGGTCCATGACGGCCACCTTTACAGATCAATCAGATCTTGTATCTGTAAGCGTGGGTTTGAATCTTGGCTCATCAAACATTGGTATGCGAGTAAGCTTGCCAGTGGCTTGTTTCGGGAGTTATCCTCCACCAAATATAATAGCTAGCACAAAACCACAAATATGCTTATGCTTATCTCCACTATTTCTTTCATCTGGACAAATTAATTGTGTAAGAAACGTTTGACCGTTCGCTGTCAGTATAATGTACTTTGATGTTTTTAATTCAACTTTCTGCGGTGAATTTACTGATGTTACCTTGTGTAGTTTAATCCTTTAGTTCACTTTGCATAATCAAATTGTAAACTGAAGAAGCGATGATAAATATTTAACATACTTAATGTTAGAAATAATTTCGCTTATTTCCATGCTGGATGTGCATTTTGCACTCAGAGCTGTTAAAAACACTATATTTTGTCTTTGAATTTGTATGCTTAACTGTACTATTCATAACGCAGTGAACATAAAGATATCAGTCAATTTCAGTCAATTTCTGCCATTCCTTGTGTCAGCCTGACAAGACCGTTAGCAACATACACACTGATTTTTGAATGTAAATACAGTTTTCACCATTCCTTGTTGCAAAGACTAAGTTAACCTGTATAGCAAATAGTGGGAAAATATTTATTCCCGGAACCATCCGCAGTAACAATTTCAATATAAAGCAACACAGTTGAGGAAAACCTTACTATGTCAAAATGATAGAGGGCAAGGTTTTGTCACCAGATGGGATTAGAACTTAAAACCCATACCCCAAGATTACCCAACTCCATCCCTCTCTCTATCTCTCTCGCACACACACACCTAACTCTGATGACCTTTATCATACTTAACTTGAGACTGGAGTAAATTTGAATATGTTAATATCTAGGTTTTACGAATAATTACATTTCCAAATATATTTAGCTTTATCCTTATGTATGCTTCGTTACGTAACCTAAACAAACAAATATATATACATATATATATATATATATATATATATATATATATATATATATATATATATATATATATATATATATATATATATATATGTGTGTGTGTGTGTGTGTGTGTGTATGTATAATGTGGTTATGTGTGATAACAATGTTTCTAATCAACACAGTTAATTAGTTAAATAAAAAACATCCTTGCGTGGAAATACCCGCAAAATGTAGAAATAATATTATCTTAAATTCTTGAATTCCAAGAATTCCCTTTCTCACAAGAGACTCTTGCCTACAAATGCATTAGGTTAAGTTAGAAAACAGGTTATTGCTAACATGTATATTTGCATCTACCAACGTTTGAAATAATTCATCTATAATTGCGTTAGATAAAGTATCGTATTTAACTGAGACTTCTTATAGTAAGAGATAACTGTACGTTCCTTATGTATGTGCCTTATTAGTTTATGATACTGTTTTTCGAACTGAAATTCATTGCCATCCTACGTGGCTTATCACTTTTCTGACGGTGGTTGTCAGATTCTCGCGGGTCATGAGCGTTATTCGTACAATATTGTATAAGCCACACTTGTCAAAGGGTAGTGTTACGTCCCACTTTGTCAACGGGTATTGCACAACAAATAATAATAATAATAATAATAATACTATAACCCACTTCCCTCTGATACTCGTTTTCTAAGGGATGACCGCCCTCGGTATAATTGCCCAGTTCGAGTAACAGAATGTATATGGTAACCTGAACGGGTATATTGAACAAAACAACTCCGAGCACCCGTAAAGACAAATAAACAATTTAAACAAATACACAATCATGAAATTTCCTTTCATTAGGAATACACGCGGTTTAGAAATAAACTTTCACCGAATTACAAATATATTTTAAATAGACTTAAACAAATCAGCCTTTCTATTACGGATAGTTAAAAATCATCATAGAATCGAGTGGCACAATCGAAGTCAATGCTTTGTTCGATTTTCATAACCTGTTATCCTCGAACCACGTTCTCCGCTCAATCCAATGTTGCTCTAGAAGTCCGTTCCTCTTTCTGTATAATCTGCCCTCGTGGATGTTCCGCTTGAACTCAGACTTGTTCACTATATATTTTATACAACTCTCAATTCTTTTTTTCCAACTCTTGAGTCTTTAGTTCTGTACTTCACGTCTTCCCAAAAGCTATTTTCTTCCTTCCAAAAGAAAATTAAAACAATCTAAGTCTCTCGTTACAATGATAATAGTTGAGACTGTCCGTTATTCCTGGTTCGAACAATCAGATATTTATATCAGTGATACAAATTTTACGGATAGTAATTAACTATACATGTCCTCAAATAAATGTAGTTTAACCATTTATTAATTCCTTTTGCCTTGACCTAATACATTAACGTACTACATAGCGAGACGTTGAATTATACACTGTCGCTAAATTTTCTATGACATCAAAATTCGGTGAATTCACATGTATTCTTGTAAATCATTAACTAATGTAATACATTCAATTCTTAGAGCACAATCATTATTCAAACAAAATGATAAGTTCAAGAATTAACGTAACACTTCCTATTCATGCTCAACATAATGTTTTTACGACACAAATTAGCACTACGTCATTCTTACAAAAGCATTAAGGTAAGAATTCCAATTCATAATTCAAAAGCGCATTACTAAACAAATGTATCAAATGAATTCATGCAAATACTTCTGATTCATAATACAAAACATATCATTATACAAGTGTATCAAAACGAAATCATGTAGTCCTGTAAACGAGGCAGACATTATATTAATTGTATCACAAAAAACGTGGAATTGAGACAATACCTTGTGTATTGGTGTGTCACTCAACCGATGTTTTTGGCGGTTTTTCCCTGGTCGGTTATTTAACATACTAAAGTATTTCTCTCAAATAACATTCGGAGCCTTTCCAACATAATTCTACCACTCCTTCCTCTCTTGCAGAGGAAGTTTTAAAGACTGAAGTCTAATTTAGCTAGTGCGATATTATGTTCTAAAGATTTCTCGTGTAATATGAAAACCATAAAACTGCACACACTATAGGCAAAGTCTACCGACTATGTTATGCATTTATATTATTATTTAAACCTTTTGGTTAATTTATGGCTACCCGCGCAAAAAGAATAAGGACTTGTTAAGCATTTTATCATAAATTGTACAAGTGCTGCATGGTTTCTAAGAATATATAAGTAATTCTGATTTAAAAAGAATTGAAATAGTTGATAAAAATTGTAAGACTTATCAAAATTCAGTGATGCGTCATGTTCTTCTACAAATATGATATAATCTTCACATTTCTAATACTTTATAACAAATCAAACAATGCTGAATCACTTGCAACGTATGCACAGTGTAATATCCAATATTTGTAATGTTCTTTACTATTTCATTAGTAGACAAACGAATCATTATTTCGATAAGACATTTCGCTTTAGAGGCGGGTTTATAAATATCTAACAACTTAACATAAAAAGTATTATTATTTTAATCCCATCTTTACCTTGTTCTACTTTACAGGAAAATGATAAAGTTGTTTTCATTGCGATACTATGCTGTGATCTTAATGTTAGAATATCTGTTTCTCCAAAGAATGACTTCATTTGCCTTAGGTAAGTAATAGTAACATACTCATATCAAAAGTTGCACATTACGAGGATTTGAAATTAACAATATGTCTAATTTAACAAAATAAACCGTTCTTGAAAAATATTTAAAGTATTAATTGAAAAAAGGTACCCGAACACAAAAGAGATAGATAAAAATCTACATACCCGAAAAAATTAGTAAAAACAGTTTTCTGTCATATAATTATATTTGAGACTTTATAAATACCAAGCGGTCTGTTGGATGATTGCAATTGGAAGATAGGAAACATCTGACACAAACATGCTTTGCAATTTAAAGTTGGTTCAGAGTTAACTGAACAATGCACGTTTATTTACAATTGGTTCGCAATTATTGTGTCCGCTGACATATATCATATAACCTAAGAATGTCGATATATTGATAAAGACCTTGGAATGTTCACCTTTCACATGATTGCAAGGCAACACATATTGATCTTCGAAGTTGATCACGGCTGCAATATATTTATTTTCCCATGCCATTTATTGTTTGACATTTATATTTTTTAATGTTCTTACTAATATGTTTTCCTGCATTTTATAAAGGTTCATTTGAATCAGTCTCCGCAGCAAAGTGTGAATATGAGGATGCTAACCTGATATGGCAGAATACGCCGGCATATTCTCTGAATGATGTCAAGGCTATTGCATGGTACAAAGGGAACAATAGTCGTAGTATAGCGAGCTGGGAGAAAAGGAAAGGGTTCAAGGAATACCCTCCATATATCGGCCGATTGATGCAGATAGGAGAAACTGGCATAAGGATAAAAAAATGGCTCAGACAATGGCTCTTACTGGTTATCTCTGACGTTTGCGTCCCCATATCGCAACTTAGAAGCAGTAATTCATCTTGAAATTATAGGTACATGTAGTTTTTGTGCTTTAGAAATTGGGGAAATAACGAAATAGTATGAGATTGTAAAACGAACATAAAGAAAGCATCATAATAACATCATTTTAATTATATTTAAGTTTCAGAATAAAAATCAAAGTGGTTGACTCAGTTTGTTTACGCGTTAAAATACCACGCTGAACACAGACGGCAATGACATCAACTGGGCAGAGTTAGTAAGAAAATATTTTGTCAATTGCTGTTCTCTATACATTGGAGTGTACAATGAATTGAGTATTATGCGAAAGACAATGACTATTAGTATTATATTTTCGACAGTCGCGCCATCGAGTCAATGTAAGCCGAACATTACAGAGGAAAGGACAATTCTGAAGGCGGAAGTACCTTCTGTGCAGTGTGGCACACCTCCTCTTTCACCGAAATGGAAAAATACTACCAAGACCTTGATCCAAGAGGTGATTTTTCCGTCTTTAATTTGCATATTTGACTTAATATATATATATATATATATATATATATATATATATATATATATATATATATATATATATTATATATATATATATATATATATATATATATATATATATATATATATATATATATATATATATATATATATATATATATATATATATATATATATATATAAATATGTTTGACCCAAACTGATTTGTACTATTTTATTCTGTGCAAACAACTAAGACATAGCTAAATGAGTTTATTTATGCTAAACATCTTAGCACAATCAAGTTGTATTTTATGATGTGACCTTTAATTTTGGGCTGAATTTTATTTCTTCAAATGATACATTTCAAATAATTTTTGTCTCTGGAAATACCAAACTGCTTTGATAAAATTCTTGACAGAGACAGTAACTGGAGTTTATAGAGAATTTAAACCTGGAATTATTTGACTTTGGTTTAAGAAAGGACCGTTTATACTTGAACATTTTAATAACTACCACAGATACGCCATCGACTTCAGTTTTTGGAGTTATTCTGGAGTCCTGTTGAATTGTATTGAGGACTTAAATTACTATTTTGTTTTCTTGTCATTTTTACTCTGTGTTCAAGGGAAATACATTACTTCTTACATATTCCAAAGATTGTTGTCTGTCACTCCTTCATATTACTGATTTTAAGGGTATAGACTCGTAACAAACATCATGTCGATAACAAACTGAGTGGTGTGACGTAGGCTAAAGTTTCAAGTTAGTATATCATTATCTCGCTCTTGGATGGTTCTATACATTTGTCTGGATATAAACTATTCTACTCTAAAAAAATGTCCACACTATAGAATGTCTCTAATTCGTTAGATGAGAAACTTACATCCACAAGAACCAATCGGCAAATTTATTGCTAATGTGATGTCATGCCGAGTTTGATGCAGAGCCTTTAAAAGTAACATGCTAGATGGAAACAATCATAAACTACCTTCAGTCCTCAACTAGAAGACAATTACCACATAATTTTCACTTCATATTACAATGAGTACACCTTTAAGTGCACTATATCCACATTCACACCATAAATTCAAATAATGACAACACTGCTTAAAATAAAACGCCATCTTTATCATTTAGACTGATAGCGCATTGTTGACATAAACGTTAAATGCAATATTTTATTTATATTTGTGTTAAATTAATTTTTACATTGGTATCCATATCTCACGTTATGCTCCTTCAAATGAAACTTATTTTATGTTTAAATTACAAGGATTGTATTTATTCGTCTGTCACCATTGTAAAGTCACTATAAATGAACGATTTGGACTTGAAATATGTTATATGTGTATTTATCCAGAATGAATTCTAGGCATTCTTCACGTGTTAAAAATTGCTAAAAATCAGCGAACAAAGAACGAAGCCAAAATATTAAAATCACAGAACCACCTTTATTTCTAGTGACGTCACAACGACACATATTGCTGTGTAAAATGTTATGAGTATACCTTCCATTTTTTCTTATCTCATTTTGACCTAACGTTAAAAGGATAACGTTTTGCCTTATATGTTAAACTTAATTATGTATATATATATATATATATATATATATATATATATATATATATATATATATACTTAAAATGGAAACTCAATTACAAGTTTTTAATTTGACGTTTTGGAATGAAAGATTACTTGACCAATATTTAACAACAACTGTGCTACTAAAATTTGATCACGGCATTAAAAAAAACTGTTTCTCGAATTCATGTTTGATGCAGTACTCTTTCATAGATATTGATAATCGTTTATCAATGAATCTAAAAAATATGCGTTCCATGTAGTTGTAATAATGATTTCCTAGGTGTCAAAAAGAGATGATACTGATTGGATTGTTTTGAAATTTCCTCAATATTAAGTTATGTTACAACGATTATCTATAATTTGTGACTTCGAGTTTTAAGCGTAAAGGTGTTTACGAAACAACTAATGTTTCGTTATTCCCCATTTAAAAAGGCACCTTAAATGGTTGCAAATTAAATGTTTGTGACTATTGTACCAACATGCCATCACATACAATTTTTAATCACAAAATGTCCTTTTTACAGGCACAAAATCCAAGCCTCCTAGATCTGGGAGGAGATTTCGAAGCAGGTGAATATATCGTATGTGCAGAAGGGGATTCGGCCATTTGCTACCAAGGGAACATTTCTGATCTTTGTGCGGTCATTACCAGTGAGTACCAATTTTGAGAAATAAAATTCTGTATAATATGAGTAATACAATACTTTATGACATGAGTAATACAATGCTGTATGACATGAGTAATACAATAATATAGGCCTTTTCAATAAGGGTTGTTGTCTCTCCCTAGTAGGAACTCTTCAGTGCATCCTTTGCGCATGCGTTAGCTGCCGCTTCAACCTCCGTGGACTCCCCATTCATCAGCTGTCAAAGAATGCCTCAGGCAAATTTCCGCAAGGATTGTTGCATTTGTAGCAATTTCAGAGGGAAGGAAGTAGATGGGAAAACAATATCATTGCACAGATTTCCTGCAAGATGTAAACTACGTAGAGTTTGGCTTCAGCGGTCACGGCTAGTACGGAAAGATTTCACTTACATAGCTAACAGTCATATGTGTTCCGATCATTTTGTGAATATAAGTGGGCCGTCAAAAGAGCATCCGTGTTCATTCAGTGTTCCCAAACAAGGTCTTTTAAACGCTGGTAAGTGGCTACATTGAGTACTATTATGCTCCATCCATTTTAAAAAAAATCTTATTCCGTGATTTTTAATCAGCTGTAATCAATAACATTGTGTATGCTTTTTAACAAATAGTCAGATTCCATATTTAACTTATTAAGTGTACTCGTCTCTATGATGTGTTACATACAGATGTTCAGAGATAACAAAACTTATGCATTTGTGTGTAGTCTGCTACTGCATTGTAGTTTAATTTGTTAATTTGATATTGTAATGATCTTTATGAACGGTTGTATTGTCTTTCAATCTGCTGTTGCCATTGACACTGTAATACCTACAGGTGCACAGTTACACTACAAATATGGACTAACTGTCTACCCATGCAGTACTTAAATAAAATACTGTAACTTACACCAGCACCAATGTTTAATATGTGCATGTTACATATGTATGTGTAATGTGTAAATATTATTAACTGTTATAAAAATTATGTTTATATTTCTATAATTTTTAATTTCAGAATCTGGAGAGTGAAACCTTGGAACTTGCCAATAGTGACTTTCAAGTAAATGAAGATATGGAACAAGGTGACATTGCTGAACAACAAAGTGATGACGAGGATGATTCAAATGATATTTCAGAACCATCTCTAAACATTTACATGATTATTTTGGACGAATACATTTAAATGATATTGCCACCGGTCATATTAAAAACCAATCAATATAAACCAATACCCTACTGAGGATTGATGTTTCTACACAGTGTGATTTTAATGAAATGTCATCTGAACATGGCACACCTGTTAACAAAGTGACAACTGTAGATTGCGGTATACAACTTAAATCCCCTGTTATAACATTTGAGGATATTGAACATGATGACCAAAAATTTCTATTTTATACTGAAGTTCCAAATTCAACTATTTTCAACGCATTTTTTGATTAAATTAAGGATGATGTTACAAGTCACACAGCTCGTTATAGTGCTACAAGTGGAAACGTACGTCCATGACACTTGAGTCTGATAGATCAATTCTTTCTTGTCTTGATGCGATTGAGACTAGGCTAGTTACAGGAAGATTTAGCAGATCGATTTAACATTGGAACGTCGAAATGCGGAATGATTTTTAACAAGTGGATTGAATATTTGTATATACAGTTAGATTTTCTAATCCAATTGCCATCAAAATGTGCTGTTGATGCGCATATGCCACTTGCTGTCAGGAAAAATGTCCAAATTGTAGGGTAATAAATGACTGTACAGAGTTACGAACGGAAATGGATAGCTCCTTACAGCACAAATATTTGATGTACAGTGATTACAAATCACATGTGACATGGAAAGGGCTAATTAGAATTAGCCCAGCAGGGGTTGTAACATTTATATCAGATTTGTGGGCAGGGAGTGCAAGTGACAAACAAATTATTAAAGACAGTGCTCTGGTTGACATGTGTGATCCTGGATATGCCATTATGGCAGACAAAGGATTCTTTATTTCGGACATCACAACCCCAAAAGTTGTCCTTCTTATCATCCCTCCATTTAAACAAAAGAAAAAACAGTTCTCCAAAAGAGAAGTGCAACAAACATGAACAATTCAAATCTTCGTATCCATTTAAGAGACAGATGGAAAGGATAATTTTTTTAAATATTCTTAAAACTGTTATGCTTTTAAATAAATATGTCAGAACAAGTAACAAAGATATGGAAGATATGTACACCATTAAAAAATGTACAGCCACCACTATGCAAAACAAATTAGTATTATATTATATTAATATACATATATTTCAGCTGTATGTTATGATCATATGCATGACATTCCTTTCAAAATGTTTGTGGCAATAATTTGACTTTTATAAACACCTGCCTATATAACAACACACATTTTAAACTCATTTAGCAAACACGTCAACTGCAGTCACAATAAAGAAAACATTAAACTCTTCAGTCCATAAAGTTGTGTAACATTATTCCAATCTCATTGAGTTGATAAATTACTTGAAATGTCACCGTATGTCATTAGTTTGACAATCACTTTCTTTCTCTTTCTCATTGTCACTTGCCAAATAGTACATAGGAACACCTCTAAGCACACGTGTTGTGTATATTTCTGGAATAATTCCTTTCAAGTAGAAAGAAGTTAGTTTTTCAACCATAATATTACAGTATTCTAGATTGGATGGAATGCGTTGAATAGATGGTGGCTGCTTCAGAGTCCAAACTACAAAATCACACCAATCCTTGACCGTAATGGCCATTTGTCCGTGCACTTGAAAACAATATGCATGATTCCTTTCTAAGATTGCACTGCCATGGAGGTCCAATGTGCAAAAGAAATCTGAATCTTGAGAACATTGACTTGGAGATTTAAATTTCCATTTCTCGGATGTTGGACACTTTATTTCCAATAACCCTAAGGACTCGTGACAACAAGGACCATAAACAACTCCATCTCGAAGTGCACCTAAATGAAGACAAAGTATGTTAACATAAGGCCAACACGGTGTCACATGAAGATCTGAATGAGATTGTGTCATGATATGTTTGTAAGTTCTCCGGGCTACAGCTTCATGATCTCAACCCCATTTTACATACTTGTTATCAAATGATGTATAGCCCATGATAATTTTTACTAAATTGTCTGTTTGAGTACTTTCTTGACGCATTACCACTTCGCCAAACTTTGAACTTGTTATTTTCCCTTTGTCGTATTCCATCCACCTATTGTTAGTATGTTGACCTCTTGTTCCAAGTTCTATTTTGACACATTGTTCTTTAGCATAGAATATGTTTCTGAAGTGATTATGGAAATGAATTGTGGCGCTTTTAGAAGATAAATCTGTTTAATCAGAAAACATCAAGTCAATGTTGTCATTGAGACCTGGTATGATATCTTCTTTATCCTTGATCTTCTCAAAATTGGTTAACCATCCAGCTTTGGAGTTTAGCTCTAAAAGCTTTTGTCTAAAACTTTCAACAGTAACAGCTGGTTTTAATGATGGCTCCTTAATATTATATGGTGAGCGGCGAAAGGAGAGATCCTTTGATTTCTTAGGACTAAGACGTTGTTTCCTCGAATTATTCCATTTTGATTTGGCAGAAGTCGAAGCGCTTGTTCCATGTTTGTTCTTTTCAGATATATCCACCAGTGCATATAACATTGCCCCAATATGATTGCAGTCTTCACCCAGTCTGCAAAAGAGAAAGTCAAGAAAAATAACTGGTGTACAAGGTCTATCACTATTATAAATGTATAATTAAATATATATTGTAAAGTGATTAAATTTAAGTAGGGGTAGGGTAGGGTGGAGTATGTTGTAAATGCATAGCCATGGATTTTTTCTATTATTCCAATTTATTTTAAAAGTATAATTAATGAAATATGATGCACATGTTATAAATTTTAAGCAATATATTTGGTTATTTTTCAAACCTGTAACATGGATATTTAAATAGCCAAATATTGCAGGATATGCAGATTTATACCTTAAGCCAATTTTAGAAGATAGAAAAAGTTATGTCCTTTTTTCTTTAACAAAAAGATTTGTGTGGCATCCGGGCTTGACATTTTATCTGTTAATAAAGCAAAGATCTTCAGACAAAATATATAAAAATGAAATAGTTGCCCAGCTGTACAATTGCAATCTGCTGAATTCACAAATCCAGGGACATACAGTGTAATCCTTCTTATCATAACAATGTGAACATTCCTCCTAAACATGGTTAAATGCAACATTGTGGACGTGCTGATCTTGAAAAAACACTTCACTCTTTAACTGTCGCTTTGCCTTCATTGTCAAAACTAAATAATTGTGAACGTCATTATCTGTAAAATTAGGAATGTTACACAGATATTTTGTCCAATTATTCAATGACGACGGCAATGTTATTTTCTCACCAGGAGGTGTGACCACTTTCTTGGTTGTCCTTGAATTGTGTCCCTGCTGATCGTTTAACGAAACACAATTTACATATTGTAAACCCAATGCTTTAATCCCCTTCGTTCACTTGACTAATTCTTCTCTTCTCCCACTAGTATTCTGCCCATGCTGTCTCAGGTAAGATTTAAGTTCGTAGATTTTACACCTTTCCAAAGCGTCATAGGCCATTGTAGCGAGTAATTAAAATCGATAAACTTATACCTCGGAAAATTATTCAGTGATGACAGCGCCCCCTATCTGAGTGAAGTAAGTAACTTACTGAAAAGGCCCGTATGACGAGCAATACAATACTGTACGACATAAGGAATACATCACTGCATGACAAGAATAATACAGTACTCTATGATATGAGTAATACAATACTGTATAACATGAGTAATATAAGACTGTATGACATGAGTAATAAAATACTGTATGACATGAGTAATATAAGACTGTATAACATGAGTAATAGAATACTGTATGACATGAGTAATACAATACTGTATCACATGAGTAATATAAGATTGTATGACATGAGTAATAAAATACTGTATGACACGAGTAATACAAGACTGTATGACATGTGTAATACAATACTGTATGACATGAGTAATACAAGACTGTATGACATGAGTAATACAATACTGTATGACATAGGTAATACAATACTGTGTGACATGAGTAATACAATACTGTATGACATGTGTAATACAATACTGTATGACATGAATAATACAAGACTTTTTGACATGAGTAATTCAAGACTGTTTGACCTAAGTAATACAGTACTGTATGACATGAGTAATACAGTACTCTATGATATGAGTAATACAGTACTGTATGACAGGAGTAATACAATACTGTGT
Source organism: Unio delphinus (assembly GCA_029339505.1). Lineage (NCBI taxonomy): Eukaryota > Metazoa > Mollusca > Bivalvia > Unionida > Unionidae > Unio > Unio delphinus. The sequence continues at coordinate 5,044,443 of JAQISU010001239.1, forward strand.
GACATGAGTAATACAGTACTCATTGACATGAGTAATACAATATTGTATGACATGAGTAATATAATACTGTATGACATGAGTATATACAATACTGTATGATATGAGTAATAACAGTACTCTATAACATGAATAAAAAAATACTGTATGACATGTGTAATACAATACTGTATGACATGAGTAATAGAATACTGCATGACATGAGTAATACAATACTGTATGACATGAGTAATAAAAGTACTATATGACATGAATAATAGAATACGGTATGACCTGAGTAAAAGATTGCTGTATGACATGTGTAATGCAATACTGTATGACATGAGTAATACAGTACTCTATGACATGAGTAATACAGTATAGTATGGCATGAGTAATACAATACTGTATGACATGAGTAATTAAATACTGTATGATGAGTAATACAGTATTCTATGATATTTTTAATAAAATACTGTATGACATGAGTGATACAATTCTATATGACGAGTAATATAATACTATATGACATAATAATAATAATAATAATAATAATAATAATAATAATAATAATAATAATAATTATAATAATAATAATGATAAAAATAATAATAATAATAATGAGCACTTTATATGGCGTCTACACTTTAGAAGATCTAAGCGCTTTATAACATCTATAATATGACTACACTATAGACAAAACGAAATCCATGAAATTGGAAAATATTAAACATGCTGAAAACATTTAAGTTAAAAAATATTATTAGATTTCTAAAAAAAAGTTTCCAGCAGTCGATAAAGGTGAGTTTTAAGAGCACTCTTAATAGGGATCATTGTCTTTGTGCCTAATTTCAATGGGCAATTCGTTCCATATAGCCGGGCCCTGGTATGCAAAATAACGTTGTGCGTATGACTTCGTTTTCAAAGTGCGAACATATATGAATTCGTTTTCAAAGTGGAAACAATGAGTATACGATAGTCAGAAGAGGAGCGTAAGGACCTTGCTGTTGTATACACATAGGTGAAGCCGGAGAGGTATGTTGGACTGGAGTTTGTCAGTAAAACATAGCACAGAAGACAAATTTTGTGTTTGATTATGCATATAACGGATTGCCAGTGTAGGGTATATAGCAGTGGTGAGGTGTGCTCTGATCGAGGTACTTTAAAGATGATCCGAGTAGCTGTGTTTTTAACATTGTTGAAGTTTCCGGAGTAGATATTGTGACGAACCAGACATAATTGAGTATTAATAATCCAGTCTTGAAAGTACTAATGAACACACAAGATAGGTGGCATCAACTGAAAGATATTTCCGAATTAAACTGAGGCGTCGCAGCTCAAGATATGCAGCCTTGCATATGTTCATGACATGTTGGTGCGATGTGAGAGTACTGTTTAGAGTAACACTTAGGTTCATACTGACTGTGTAAATTTAATGTTGGTGTTGCTGATATTTATTGTCTGAGATAAAGGATGTGAATGAGAAAGTATTTTTTGTTGTGGTTAGAATGGTCTCAGTCTTATCATCATTCATCTGCAGCTTGTTACATGTCATCCAGGATGTCACATAAAAAGTGCACTTCTCTACTCCATCGATGGTAGCATCAACTTCAGTTGGGTGGCAAGACTTGCATATTTGGGTATCATCAGTGTACAATTGGTGAGACACTGGTCAATGATCTATGGCAGTTGAGAGCAGCTGAGTGTATAGAATGAAGAGAACAGGTCCGAGAACAGACCCCTGTGGGACACCACAACATATATCAACTGGGCTGGAGTAATAAGTAATACAATACTCTTATGGAATGAGCAATGCAATACTGTATGACATGAGTAATAAAATACACTGCAGGGTTTGAACTAGTTACATGTATTATGGTTCTCTGAATGGGCTGTACAAATGTATTAGCCGGAAGAAAACAAACTTGATTTCATGTACAGTCTATCAACATAATCACATGTTTTCAATGATTTATATCCAAATGCATCTAAGGCAGCTACCATAGTACTTGTTGCCCATGTTTTACTGACGACTGGGAGAGGGGATTCAGTCGCCAGAATCTGATCAAAACAAGCTTAATAAACCAAAACAATCTTAATAAATTCTTTGGGTAAATCTACTCTGAACACATTAATGAGAATATCTATTGATTGGCCCAGTGTTGAGAAATTTGATTTCAGGAATGCATTTAAGAAATGGTCTAGGAACAAAAAATGAGTCGGATATTGATGAAGTATCAATGACATTTGGTCATAAAGACAAATCCGTATTCTGTATTATCAGTCATAAAGAAACATTCTTCTTCATTCTTGCTTTACGTATGATACACAATGAACGCTACATGTATATAATGGTATCGTTATATTTATTAGTAATTATTCGTGTGCTTCAAAATTTTAAAGGATGTAAATCTGTTTTCTTGTCATGTTTATACAGATTAAAAACTGGGCGAATATAAAATTACGTATATATTTAAGTATCTGTATCATATCATAAGATGACTCCTGTGACTGAAAAGTGGCTTCGAAGTTCTAAATTTGGCGAATTTCATGGCGCAAAGAAACGTAGTTTCAATGGAGGCCCTGTGTAGACCACTGTATCATGGATATACTTTATATGATTCATAGATATCACACCTGTATCCGTCACTGCAGCCTGTAAAATCATGATTATCAACGTATATGCTTGAAATTATTTGTCTTTATCTTAAAACTTCTCATTGGTTTGGAATAAAATTACGGCATATATTTATATTCATTTTGGCATATTTGTTAAAAAAAACACCTTGTATTGAAAACGTAATTCGTTTCCTATTGTTATCAACATATTTCTTTATATTATTCTTCGTTTAGTGCAAGACAAACTTTTTACCTATATGATAAAATCGAACACACACACACACACACATATATATATATATATATATATATATATATATATATATATATATATATATATATATATATATATATATAACGAAAATTGCTATCCCTGGATTATATAGAAGATTGCTTGGTAATAATTAATTTTAATACAATAATACTATCATCCAGGATAGAGAATTTTTAATTTGTGCTGTACATAGATTCGAACTAATGTCCAAGGGTACACGCACCCATTGTATTGTGGATCATCTATATTTCTTGTTTACATTCTACCTCACACGTATATGTCTTGAATATACACGGTATGTTAGTATACAGGTATATGCAATCAAAAAAACAGTTATCGTATATATCGGATATGGTTCATTTGTTTTGCTTTTAATGAATTAATCTGTCGTGTCTAGAAGATAATACGAAGATGGTATTTGTGCACATGTTGGCTCACGAACTCGTCATATATTTTGGTATCCTTTCTATGCGATAGCCGTTAACGGCAAGTGAATGTATGCCCAGTTTTGGTAGAACGTTGCATTGCGTAATTATCTATTTGCTTCTTTTTATCTAGTCTTCATTATGTAGAACGATTATAACGGATCCCTTATCGGCAGAATTGATTACGATGTTTATATTATGTTTTTCAATGCATCTAGGGCATAATTGTATTATCTTCCCAAATTTAAATTTCTGCTATCATGGTTTATGACTTTTAAATTGTTATGTTCAATTGAGGTGATGAAGGCCTGTATATATGCCATTGAGCTTTATAGTGCTTTATAGTGGAGTCGATTTAATCCATATAAAGTGCTACAAAGGTTATTGAATGTGTGCTAAAATAAAAGACAGTCGTGCTGAATCACTGTCTTAATGTAACAACTGTGAAAGATAATAACACAAATGTAAAAGCATTCACATATCTTAGTTCACAATTTTTATTTTACTATCGTTAGAATCACACCATGGACGACGTGACGATGGATGGACACCAAACCTTGTATCTATTATTCCTCCAGTTGTACTTGCAGCCCTGTATGGCGTTGTAGTAGCAATTTTGGCTGTGATTTGGTGGAAACGACTATTGTTTTGTGAGTAATACATATAACCCACTGATTATGAGAATGAAAAACGGAGTGAATGTGTGATATTTTTATGATCAACAATAGCGGAGAGAGAGAGAGAGAGAGAGAGAGAGAGAGAGAGAGAGAGAGAGAGAGACACAGACAGACAGACAGACAGAGATTTCTTCAAGCAGTTTTGTATGTATGTTCATTTCATTTAAGAAAATCCACTCGTTGCCTTTCTATACACTACAAATTCATCTTTAAGACTGATTTCATATTCTTATCTATATACATGTATACTGTCCAATACTCGGGATCATATATACCAAATAAGAAATATAATCATACCGTAAGATCGTATAAGTACCTTGTGTACCTTATAACTTGTTAGTTCACATCCATCCAGTTTCTGATGAGGTTCTTTCTCAGCATTTTCGTTATGTATTATGTAGTAAGAAGAAAAACATTTACATTATCATCACTTGTTGCGTCAATGAAGGACTAAACTGCCGTGTTATTAAAGAAAACACAACAACACAAATACTAATGTACAGGTTTTTGTTCCTTTGGCGAATGGTGAACTATTTTAATATCGAATTAGTTTAAATTAAGCACTTGACTATCTATGGCTATATTCATACACATAAAGAATATTGCTAATTTGGTCGATAACAAATTAAGGATATGTTTAGTGTCTTATAATTGAAGGATAGAGACAAAACAAGTATTATATAATTTTTGTATTCAGGTAGAGACAGAAAAAGTGAGCAGACGGAAGACAAACCTATATATATTGGTATGGCATTGTAGTACAGATATGAACTGTTTAGTTTTATGTACGACCAAATCAGGAAAACATTACGTCCAAGCAACAATAAATACATCATTTTAGCTTAAAAAGGACATCCATATGAAAAGATCTATAAGAGAGAAAGTAAAGATTAATTCTAAACCAATCCTTAGAGAAATAAAATTCAGAAACATAATGTTAAATTATTCGTCTCTAGACATCGTTTAAATAAAAAAACTTTGTGGCCTTTCGATTGGTCTTCATGTCACTGTACCACAGTCATTTTCACTGAGGCATTTGAAGCTCAGATTTGATGAAGGCGTTTTATATAGCAGAGGTGGTTGTTTGTGTATTTTTGTCGGCTCTCGTTGTTGATGATGATGGAGGATTTAAAGTTGGTTGGTTGAATGATAATGAAAATCATAATTTAAATGTCATCAGCTATTATTCCGCATTATATGTCATTTCAAGAAATTTATTGTTCTGATTAAAAAAAAAAAATCAGTTTCTATTAAATATAGAGCAAATATGTAGCAACAGAAAACTAGATTGAATTAAGATCTATAACACAATGTTGAATGCAAAGATTTTTACACAGTTTTAAGTTATATTGAAGAAAGTAACAACAATTGCAGTTTTCGCTTTAAATCTAATTATTTTATTATCGTAGGGTCCTTGCTGATCTTTAAAAAAAATATTATTTCAATTAAAATCTTCCTGTAATACGTATTTCAGGAAAGCATCTACATGTGACTATTATGACTTTGAAATTTTCTAATAATAATTAAAGTATACGTATTTTCCCAATATAACGAGGACATGTAGCTTTTCAGATACGTTATTGAAATAACTATATCAAGTTGGTATTTGATAATAATAATAACTGGAGGTATTGTTGGAATGATATTGCTGTAATATCAGTGACGTATTTGTAAGTTCAAGTTAAAATGAATACCCAGATGAATGTTACCATGTTGGAATGATCGTGGAGGCCTACCGAAACGCTTACTAAGGCCATTACTGTAACGGAATTTGTAGTGAGAAATTATATCCTTTTCAGCATGAAGTATCGAAGTTTACTGTGAGGCTTTTTTGTGTGCGATAACGCCTTTAACTTTTCAATGACATTTTCTCAAATTTGCGACGAGCTGTTATATTTTGGAATGACGTCTTTACAATCACGTTAGAAATTTGATGCGATATCTTTGTTTGTATTCTCAACGTGAGTTGTTCGTCATTTGAATTTTCGAAAAGATAGTTTACTTCTTCTTAAAGGGTTTGAATAGTTTAAATGTTGCTTTGAGCATTCTTTGCATAATGATAACGTTAAACTTTCATTTAGCAATTTTTCTCGCTCCATTGTGCATATTACAAAGTCACCAGCCTATCTATTTAAAACATAATTTAAATTTACGTGAAATATTGTAAATATATTAACATCAGCTGCCAAGTAAAACACACTCTATAAAAATTAAAGAAAATATTGCAGTATTTAATTCATGACTTTACCACATTCCCATACGTTTTCAAAATTTCACTTAGTTAGATGAGTATAATTTCGCACTATCCATAGCTGTTTTGTCGCTTCAACAGCATGCACTAATAAATGTCGTTTCAATATACAGTTAGGACTTTAGTTAAATAACATGGACGTTTCTCCCTGTTTAAATTGAGGTAGGAATATTAGTATAAATGACAGTACGTATAACAATCAATACAGGCATTATCATTCTGCTTCTTCGAGGAAATATATGTGTGAAAATGAAAAAAAAAAACGTTGCTACTTGTAAATGTGTTTCTAATTGTGTTAAACAATTCTCAAGTTACTTCAAGTTACATTTAATCATCGATATTCAAGAACGTGCCAAGATATAATGTGAAGACAGTCATATATGTGTTGAATTAAAATAGATTTGTGTGAGTAAATGCCAAACTGCTTGATATGGTTATTTATTACATACGCCTCTAATCTTATATGACTGATCATATCGTTCAATACAGATGTTCAGGGGGCCCCGAGTGGCCAAGTGGTCTAAAGCGCTCTCCGTTACGGATCATTGCCATCTCACCTCTGTCTGAATGGGTTCGAATCTAAGATTCAGCTTATGTGGGTATGTGAGAATGTTTGCCAGTAGCTTCTCTTGGGTCGGTGGTTCTTTTCGTGGGTTTTCACGGGTTATTCCTCCACCAATAATACTGGCCGGCATGTATAGCCTATCGTGTGCTGAAAAATGGCGTTAAACCCTATATTAACAGCAGCAACAGATGTTCAGTCTGTGACTCTGTATCGCACTACTGAAAAGTCTATATCTCACACCCAGCATAGAACTACTTTTAGTTTTTAAATTATTTTTGTTATATATTTCACTAATTAAATATCAGGGATAATTTACTACTATACGGTTTAATCTATTCAAAATTAAAAGAAGCATTTATAATGTGAAGAAATGGAGCTAAATTTGTTGTAAAATGATCTGTTCGGTTGAATGGGTTAACGGAAGCCGTGTATATATTTGAATTAGTTAGGGTTGACGGCACTATCTTGGACATAATGTTTAAAAATGCGTTTTCATATGGCGCTGGTGTGTAATGTAATGTCAAACAAATGAGAGAGAGAGAGAGAGAGAGAGAGAGAGAGAGAGAGAGAGAGAGAGAGAGAGAAGAGAGAGACAGAGAGACAGAGAGACAAAGAGCACCTAAGAAAAACTCACTGAAGTCATGCCACGATTTACGGCATGGTTAGGAAATCCCTTATGTCCCATGTAAACATTACTCCTGTTTAGTTAGACATTTTATATGGTGCCTACATTATGAACTCGATAGATTTAGACTTAGTACACTAAACAAAAAACAGATTATTAAGTGACACTGTTAGCGTGTGTAATTTGGATTTGTAATGAAACTCTAATACATTTTCATTTAAATCGCTACGATGTCTGCAGTGTGACAGTCTATAATGGTGTTTAGCACTGGGGCATCATGACTCAGGCATGTAGACTGATGTTCAACCCAGTCATTAACCATGTTGACCAGTCCAGACATTACCCTCTTAACGATGAGCGCCAAATAAGGCAGCTGTTCGTACCATTTTTATATGTCTTTGGTATAACTCGACAGGGGATTTAACCCGCGACCTCCCACATCTGATGTGTACGCTCTAACCTCTAATCCACTGAGGTGGCCTTCAATCCAGGAAAACACTGGTGGGATCCATAATGCAATGTTTTGAAGTCTCAAACAAAAATCCTCAAAAAGACAGGAAAGGACAGAAACGTGGAAGTTTTTTCTTGAAACACAGACAGGAAGCCAGTGTAAGTTAATGTGGATGTGTTGATTTCAGGTCTCTGGCATTTATGTGTGTGTGCATGATTGTGTGTCTGTGTGATTTGGATTTTAACGTAGATTTAACAATTGTTCAGTCATATTGCTACAATGTCAGCAGTATTCCAGCTTATTTTCATACTTAGCATTGGGACATGATGCTGCAGACATGTATTATTTTGTCCCACCCAGTCACATTATCCTAACATCAGGCCGATCAGTCCCATAACTAACCTCTTAATACTGAGCGCCAAGCGAGGCTGCTGCTAGTTATATTGTATACGTGTTTAGTATGACTCGGCCGGGGTTCGAAATACAAACCTCCTGAATCGCATTAGGAGGTTCTAACCACCAGACCAACGAAGCGGTCCATTAAGTTAGACTAATTAAAACTACATCATTTTATATGTTAATTGCTGACTTCTGGGTACAACGAACTTCAATAAAATGCTCTAAGAAATCAAAGAGCAAACTCTTGTGCCTATTGGTCACATTCCCAGCAGCATCAGTAATGATGAAGCAGATAGGACACATTATACAACGTAAGCATCGACAATGCAAGACTGCACACAAAACTATTTTAGCTCCAGAGTTGTAAAAGTATAGTCTGCGTCATTTATTTTCGTTTCAAGTTTTAAATAGTACGTTAAAGTGGAGGAATATACAGTTTGTCTAATTTATTTTCAATGCAGCAGTCATTTGTTGAATTAAATTGAAACATAAAATTAGTGAAAATATTGCAGGTTAATGAATTATGTATATAAAACAAAATGCAATGTTCCCATTATTCTATGAAATTGGACCTGAAATATTATTGAAAGTAGAGTTTGTATTCAATTCAGTTATTCAGTTAAGGGTCCAAAATGTATGTCCTAAATGCAAAACCACCTAAGTTATTTGTTCAGTGTCTAAAAATTGTAAATATTGAACACGTGTTAGAATATCATATGTGAGCAAACTTGGACACCATGGATCGCACAATTTAAGCTCTCTTGTACCAAAATGCATATGCGAATTTAACCAGAGTAAATGTATGAACCATTTTTTGTTTTTTTAGCTGAGGAAGGCCCACCGTGTGAGAAAATTCCACTAATGGAAAAATGTGTAACTTCAAGGGAAGGTACTATACATTTAAGCAAAAATAGATTTCATTTGTGCCAAATCATGTAAAAGATAATGAGAATCAGTTTCAAGGATAAAATCTCTGAAGTTGTATTATTTTATCTCCCAACAAGTATGATTTGGTATTGCAAATTATGCTTTTTATGTTGTTAGCCACAGCAATTATGAATCTGATTTTGTCTTTTAGGTCTGGGTTCAACAATAACTCAGAACTTTTGGGAATTTCTATGTGCAGTTCTTTTAACTTAGAATCAACACATCAATTGGATTTAATGAGATCAACAAATAAAGATTTTACTCTTACATAGCAAATATAATCACGACATTGCATGATCGTCTCAAGTTGTTTCTTTTAAAACTTATACGTAGAATTCTTACCAGGTCTTCCTGAAATCCAGAGCTATCTGCGCGGCTTGTACAAAGATATGACGAAGGTATCTCTGTCGCCCACCGGCAAAGAAAACTTTGTTGACGTATCGGAAGTGTACATTGACTTAGACTTCCAAGAAATGGAAACCAGAGATTTAAAATATACAGAAACTGATCTATCTTGGATAACATCAAATAAGGTCTCGGTTTCTAACGACGATATTCGCATTGTAAAACCACATAACCAACATGTTTCCCAAATTATTATTATGGGATGTAGCGGCAGTGGTAAATCTACATGGTGCAAGCATCTTGTACACTTCTGGTCAGAAATCTCTAAAAAGGATAATGCAAATGTACAGGATATAAATATACCAAATCTTGCAGAATATCAAATTCTATTATACCTGCCACTAAAATCTTCCGACAGAGGACGTTCGTTCCAGGAATTATTACAGCACTATTTGTTTCAAGAACAACCCGAATATGTGTATAACGTTACTGACTACATACGTGATAAAAGTCATGCACAATCGGTACTTATTGTTATAGATGGTTTCGATAAAATTGGTGTAAACGTAACACCTATGTCAGAATTATTGGATCATAATCTACTCTTTTTAAGTACTGTTATTTTTACATGTCAACCAAGCAGTTTAAAACGGATCATTAATGCATATGTTGATATTTCAATACAGTTGAAGTTATTTAAAGTCTGTCAAATATCCCCTGAAAGGTCCGCGGCATATGCTAATAAGGTTTTGAGAAGATTAAATCAACATAATAAGGACTGTAACATTAATGACTTTTTGACATTTACAAGGAATCTGCACGTAGAAAGTCTGCTACAGTTACCATATCTCTGTCTGATGCTTTTGTTTGTATGGATGGAAAACAGAAACTCAAACATTGAAATTACGGATATTCTTCGCATAGTGCAACAGATACTTCAGTCTCAGGAAACAGTTACGCCGTGCCTTGAAATAATAAGGACATTGCAAAGAAACTACCCTAACACAGACTTTAAAAAATTAGACGAAGGTACTCCTGTATGAACTCAGTATGACAACGGAAGAAATCTTCTTATCTAAATCAAACATATTGACAAACGAAGAAAGGCAGTTTCATAAAACCTCAGCAAGAGAAAAATATAAGCTTCCTCTTGAAGTCTTGCATGACACAGGTCTCATAACTGAATCTTTTCCTTTAAAATCAGTTGAGAGCCTATCAACCGTAACTTTCACTAATATGCTCATGTACCAATTATTTGTTTCCATGGCAATTGCATTTAAGAAGGGACATGTTTTCGAGTATATCGTTTCAGATCTGGAAGTTGCCCTGAAACACGGCATAATTATTCACATGCTCTGGCAATTCTCATCTACATTATATTTGTCAAACTAGGCAAGGTGGGGACCTACAAACTTGACAAGCACGGCTTGAGTGACGAGACTAAGAACAAATTCAGATACTCTATCACAAAGCTATCCAATACAGACAAATATCATCAACTGAGGTGGCTACAGTATCTTACGTACAAGGGTGATCTAGATGATGAAAAACTTTTGTTTCTGACAAATGCTTTGAATTCAATGGATTCAGTTACTTCTCTTGTGTTAGAAAACAATGAAAATAATAACAATCTCGTATTTTGGCTACCATGTTCACAAACGTTGAAAATATTAAAACTCATCATCAAGAATTGTACTTTGCTGTTGTGTCCGGAATGGAATAATCAGATACCATTTAAGTTAAAAGAAGTCGTAATCAGGTCTATTATTATCAGTAGTCGTGATCACGAAGTACTTTGTAAGGCTTTTAGCTCATGCTATTACATTGAGAATCTGGTCATTTCCCCGGCAGTAGTTAGTACTGGTGATTTACATAGAGGCCAACATGAATTAGCGGGATAACCAGTTGTCGTATAAGGGATTGGATAGTCTTGACCCTCTATTCTTAACGAATTAAAATGGATCCCGTAAGTGGAAATATCCATATCGCATTATGAGAATGTATGGAGCCAAAGTTGATGATGATGCAGATGATAATGCTGATGATAATGATTATTATGTAAAGAAACTAATGATACAGATTATGTCAATTTACTTTAATCTAGAGAAACTTAGGATTAAACATGGTCAGATGCACCCTATCTTTGAGGTGCAAAATAAAAGAATAAAGGTTTGTCACAACTCATCGGACGCTGCTTCGTCCTTTACCGATAGAAACACTTGGACAAGATGAAAATAATATACGTGAGCTATTTAAAGTCATGTACACCTTACATAATAGCAACACAGGAGGGCCTGAGCAGAACATTTTTGGAGTGTAATTTCTATCTATATTATGTGTATATTGTCATTATAATAGTCTTTGTAACCTCATATAGTTAATCACATTTTGAATGTAAATAAAATGTTTTTTGCGCTTTAAAGATGAGTCAAACATATACCGTGAAATGTTTGATTCATAAAGTTCCAAAGATGTGATGCACTTTTGTTCTGGTAAACATGACGTTGTCCATCAATAACATGAGTACTGGTAAAATAGGTCAGTCTGACCTAATTCGCTGATTAGCCAGAATTATAACAGTTGATTGTTTGACGGAAGGAGTATTTGGAAATGCCGTGGACACAACAACATCATCATCTAAATCATAATATTGTATTCCTATCAAATGAGTCTTTGCCGTGTATATAAAAAGATTATTACGCAGACTTAGGCATTCGTAGTCGTACTATTAGTCTTGTAAGCGTTAGCCATTGAGAGAATCAATTCGTTTATTTAATTCATTCATACTTTGGAATAACATTTATATGCATTAATTTAATAACTATTTGTACATAAGATGGATGTACTGAATAAATATGAATTCATTCAAAAACATTTGGATTTATATCTGTGTTGGAATTACTGTAAATTGATTTAGATACATATATAACGTATTGATTTCTTCTGTACAGTTGACACATTATTACAGTAGTGATGTCATTCAGAATACTTTTGAAACTCATTCTGATTACTCGAAACTGTTGACATTGGTAGAATATTAGGAATTTAGGATTTCATTTACTATACTGTAATTTTTTAAAATTCCTTCAATTTGTATTATAGTGAGAACAATTATATTTTTCAATTCTGCACAATAAACTTGTTGGATTTTCTCTTTCTTGTTACTTATTTGAAACACATAAAGTCGTAACAGGAGATAGGGCAGAAAATATTTAACTCCGCTTCAAAACTTAAAGAGGAAATTTACAGGTTGCGAAGAACTGAAATTCTTTTAATGTCCGCAGAATATTAAATGTTATTTGCTTGCTAGTGTCTATGTACAATGTACAGATGTATCCACGGTATTTTTGCATGACGCAAAAGACGTATTTATTCATTTTTATTTGTCAATAACGAGTATATACCTATCCATACATGAACATATTTGCATTTGTTCCTATCAATTCATTTTATGAAAGTACAAATAGTATATAGTTCTGCCATCCCGCCCTTTACTCCCCCGACAGACGGACCTCTGTCGCTCTTGCTATTTGGTATGCTTTAATGTGTGCAAAACAAGATAAATAGAGGGTTGTGCTGACATGGCCAATATTTGAATACTTTCTTGTTAAAGCCAGTGAGTTTTGTACTAATGACAACATATTTTTATATTTCGTCTGTCTAAAACACTAAACATTCACCTGATATCGCAAACCATGTGACCGTACGACACCTCTAAAAATACCAAGTAAATTTGCAGTCGACGCGAGTTCATGGTGTTTTAACCCCAAAACTATTGTGTTTTAAATTCATGCTATTTATACGTTTTGGTTGGATTGTTTTGAAGTTAAAACTGTTATATAAAAGTCTATCGAAATTAAGTTTGAGCACTAATGAAAAGTTTTATTATACGATATTTAGCTAATGTAAAGTAGTTCGCAGTATTTTGACATGTGTATGAAAAACAAATGACGTATAAAACGGAATGAAATAAAGATCGGCGGATCAAACTATACAACACTAGATATAGTGAGGGAGAATGACAATCGAACTGTAAGTAAAGAACTAGGTCATCTGGCGTTATGTATTACACGCACATTTGTGAATGTACTTGGCCCTGAACAGCACAGACAACTCTCTATGTCAAAAGTCTGATAGACCTTACGTTACAGACATGCCTGCAATATGACTTTCAGTCATAAAACTGTATTAACCGGAAGACCAATATGACAGCCTCAAATACGCAATAGAGGAAAGTAAATCAAAGTACTATAAGTAATGACAAACTAGTGGACGATGTAATACTGATCGTTACCATATCAACCGTTTCGCAATGCCAATACTAGAAATTGAGCAGTTTCCAGTAAACAAAAACAATTGTTGTGCCATTCGAAAAGCATTTTCAACAATCCTGCACTTCGACACATTGACATATTGCCAATCATTCAGTTACTATTTATCATGTACTAGTAAATGACCAAAATAAGCTGAGTCATGATTCGCATGCTTGAGAGGAAATATGTATGATTTTATATGTCAACCACGTTAATGAATTTACATAAAACCTCCAAGCTCATTTTTAAACCTCCATGCTTAGTCTAAGATTTGAAAAATCTATAGGGAATTTATGGGATATCTATTTGATTTTGAGTCATTGCTAGTCAGGTTTTACAAGACGCCCCCATTTAGAGACTTGATTAGATGCTGACAAATGTGCACACAATACCTGTTCATTTATCCCCCAATATAAGATATTTGTATCCTTAAAGATTACAAAAGCACCCTCAGCAATGGAATTTATTATTAAATTAACTAAACCTTTCATACGTTTTCCATTTAAATGCGAAAGGAAAGAAATAAGTAGAAAGATTTAAACTCAGTGGTCCTTTCTTTATTAAAAACCTCAATATTATGCTGTTACGCATATAACACATGTAAAGCCAAGGATATAATTATTGTGATGACAGCATCTTTTAAACTGACCCTACCTCAATACAGGCGTGATCGCTTCAAACACGAAAAACTTATATACACTTGTTACTTTCGTATTAATAAGGTTGTAGCGAGGGATCACAATTTTAACTTAAAGTTGAGATTAGTTTTTAACAATTAACGAGGAAAGGAGATTCTAAGATAATCCTGCTTTCACATTTGGGCTGAGAAAAATGTAATATAAAATTACTATGTACGTACACTTACTTGAATTTACTAAAATTAACCAACGATTCATATGAAACTGCTATCGGAACAATCGATTACCTATAATTAATACTGCCGAACATCTGTGTCAGATTTCACACAAACCGTATCAGATTTAAATCGTCTGATTGCATCTATTCGACCCGATTGAGTCCTATGGATGCTAGCAATTCAGAACATGTCAATTCCTAGAATGGGGATGACTTTTAGCAAGATATTAATATTTTAATGTCAGCACGGTGATCGAACAAAATAATGATATATTTCACTGTTTGGAAAGATTATTGTTGTTAAAGTGTCTGGTTATAATTTACATTACACTGTAATTTGAGGTATTTTCTTAAAACATAAAATTACTGTCAACTCATGGCTACACATTTTATTTAGAATGTATCCGTAGACTGGGATTTAAAAAAAAACTTTGTAAAGGTTTTCACGCTCCGACTGATTTCATTGATGTAGGTTTCATAATAACATGATTAGATTTGGAATAAAGCTACAAGAATTATAAGCTATTTTTAGCCACTTGCAAAAATGTTCATGGTCTATAATATATGCACCAGATTAGGCGTAAAAGCCTTCGCCTATAAATCAGGTCGAGGTTGATTAGATCGGTTTGAAAATGAAATATTACGTGCACTATTGCCATCTTTCTATAGCACGTTTGATGTTTGTTGTTGTCTAGATTTAAACGCAAAACTAAAGGAGATACTGATGATGACATCTTAAAATGGACAACAAAGATCAAATGTTCACATGCTTTAACTGTAAGTCTATTTGTGTTTCCTTTAGTTCCAAAACATTGTCCACGTTCGTTCACCTCACTGTATTGTTCACAGCAGAAATACGTTGATGCATAGCTACGCTTGTTCTCATAATTAGGTCATTGGGACTTACACTAGTATATCAAGCTACACTATACTTAGCTGTTATGTGTATATATATTCTATTTCTAAATAATTATGTATAAAAAGTGTAAGTGTCATTTTTTAAGGGTCACGTCTCAAAATTTTTCAGAATATTAACTATATTGAATTGCATCAAGCTATTAAGAATACAACATTTTTAAAAGTATCACGAGGGGAAATGGCATGTATTTAAACTGCGGGCATCACGTATTCTAAAACCTAGCAGTCATATGCGAGCAATCCATGCATACATTTTGGGGTGGGGTGAATCAACTTTTTATTCTATGAATTCCCACTGACTTGTCAGGTCAAGGGAATGATATTGCTGTGTTTGGCTTTATTATACCTATCACTGATGTATTATAGTTTTAATTAAATGTTATATTGGGCAGTTGTATGAAACATTAATTTTGGGAATAAAATGCGTCTCTTACACTCTAGTTTATTTCTATCTAATGTGTTGCACTTTTGAGTGGTAGTAGCTATGTGGAATAGGATGAGAGAAAAATGTGTTCCTTTTAGTAATTTGGTCTCTATGCCCATAAAAAACGCAAATGTTGTAAAGGTCTGACATCTCTCTCTCTTTCTCTCACTCTCTCTCTCTCTCTCTCTCTCTCTCTCTCTCTCTCTCTTTAATATATATATATATATATATATATATATATATATATATATATATATATATATATATATATATATATATATATATATATTAAAGAGAGTATCAGTGTCGTATTTTGTATTCCATAACCCTCCATGGCTGTATTCAAGACAGGACAATTTGACATCTGATAAAAACTCACTTCGTGTTGGTTTCCACGCGTTTTTCTTTCTAGCAAAATGTGCTGCAATTGATGGTACTGTGAAACAGTTTGCTAATAATTGATCGTTGTCTTCTCCGTCCCCAGAAAACTCACTAGCTAGTTGTTTCATTTGATTATGCAGTTCTTCGGTACGATATAATTCTCCGTTGGGCCTTACAAACTGATCAAATCTACATTCTTCGTCTGTAGTACTATGAAATAGCCACATTGACACAGGATCGTTTTTACTCAAATGGTAAATAGTATCAAATAATTTCTGCTCTGAAAAAAACTCTTCGGTTCCAAACAGATATTTTACGGTTCTATCCCGTGGAAATATTGTTACTGCAGATGACCACGCGTGTTCATTATGATCAATAATTTCAATTGGAGCTCCCTGTGATTTATATTTCGATTCGTATAATACTTCACCGGTGATTGTCCTTACCGATATTGGAAATCTTAATGATTTTTCTAATTTGGTGATATCCTGAATTGTTGCCCCATTCTCTTTTACCGTGAACTCCCATTCGGTTATTTTTTTTCGTCTTAGATCAGTTAGTTTATTTCCCCGGGACGCATTTGTGAAGTGTTCTGCTGTTCCTGAGAATCAAAATTCCCAACCAGGAATGTTGACTGGAATTGATAAACCCTACTACGAAAAATCTTATCCTGTCACAGTAGTTGTTTACGGGATATATCCGATCAATGAAAAACCTGATATTTCAAAACTAGCACCCATGAAATATTCGACAAGGCTCAATTGTGTAGCAGAACGAATAATAGAACACTTCACAAATGCGTCCCGGGGAAATAAACTAACTGATCTAAGACGAAAAAAAATAACCGAATGGGAGTTCACGGTAAAAGAGAATGGGGCAACAATTTAGGATATCACCAAATTAGAAAAATCATTAAGATTTCCAATATCGGTAAGGACAATAACCGGTGAAGTATTATACGAATCGAAATATAAATCACAGGGAGCTCCAATTGAAATTATTGATCATAATGAACACGCGTGGTCATCTGCAGTAACAATATTTCCACGGGATAGAACCGTAAAATATCTGTTTGGAACCGAAGAGTTTTTTTCAGAGCAGAAATTATTTGATGCTATTTACCATTTGAGTAAAAACGATCCTGTGTCAATGTGGCTATTTCATAGTACTACAGACGAAGAATGTAGATTTGATCAGTTTGTAAGGCCCAACGGAGAATTATTTCGTACCGAAGAACTGCATAATCAAATGAAACAACTAGCTAGTGAGTTTTCTGGGGACGGAGAAGACAACGATCAATTATTAGCAAACTGTTTCACAGTACCATCAATTGCAGCACATTTTGCTAGAAAGAAAAACGCGTGGAAACCAACACGAAGTGAGTTTTTATCAGATGTCAAATTGTCCTGTCTTGAATACAGCCATGGAGGGTTATGGAATACAAAATACGACACTGATACCGTTATTTCAGTTGATATGATTGCATGTTATCCAGGAAGTTTTCTTGGGTATGGAGAATGCGAGAAATATTTTAAACGATTTGGACACCCCACACACGAAATGACCCGTGTTGCTATTAATGGACCACTGCCACATTTTGATTTAACCGGATTCGCTTGTGTAGTATCATTTGAAATGGCTGAAGGACTTCATCCGTGTAGTTATCTTTGGATTGGTAAACACATGTCTGAAAAACACTGGATGCCAATAGTGTTATTACGGTATATGCTTGATTGTAAGATGTTAAAATCATTAATTGTCAGTGAAGCAATTATATCCTATCGAGCACAGAAATCAGTCTGGTTACCACAACCTGATCTAGAAAAAATAATTAGCGAAGAGCGAAAACTGTTTCCTGATTTTAATGAACAACAAATCATGGATTGGTCCAAACAGTTATTTGAAATCAGAAACAATGAAGCAAAAAGATCTTGGACGAAGAATAATCGGTAAATTTACCCAAGGTGGCAAAGATGATAATACGATATATTCTTCACGATTGATTATAGACAATGCTGAATACGATTTTGTAATCACGGATTTAACGAATAAAGGCCTATATGTCAATCGTAAGGACGCATTTATGTCCGATGGAACCAAATTGGGTACAATTGTTACTTACACTGATGGATACAATCCGCAGTATACACATTTGAGAGCTTCTATGCTCGGTTATGCTTCTATTAATTTATTTTCAATGATTAATAAATTTCCTACCACCGCAGTTAGAGTTGCCACTGATTCATTTTACATAAATAGCAAAATGACTGATTTTAAGGCTACTGGCAACGAGAATTTGGGATCATGGAGAATTAAGAAAGAAATGATTCATGATTATATTCAATCAGCAGATGTTACCATTGAAAATAATTATCGGAATCTCAAACAGATTCAATCAGAATTTTCTAATGCGCCACCGATATCTGATCCAATATGCCTGTATAAAACAGTTTATTTAAACGGCTGTGTTGGGTCAGGAAAAACAACCCGGGCAATTGAGTTATTTCGTGGGAAATCAAATATGATTGTGCTAACACCGACTCACAGACTCGCCAGAGAGATGATACAGAGAGGGGTAAATGCCTGCACTTATCATAGTTTCTTTAGATGGAAAGGAGATAAATGGACTCCTGAGCGCATGGGAGAGAAATTTATTCCTGAAATCATGATTTGGGATGAAATAGACACAGTGTCCGAAGATGTATTAAAAATATTTCTTGAGTGGTTGTTATTGAAAAATACAAAAATCGTCATGTGCGGTGATCACGGCCAACCACCACCATTTGTCGGTGCTTCCCCACATGAATGGCTAAAGGGTTTTGTAGACTATTATGAAGAAATTGATACCGATCATAGATCACTTGATAATGAATTAAAAGAATTTAAGAAACTAATTAGATTACAACCGGATAGAATCCAATGTGAAATAGCCCGTGAAATAATTTCGGAAACTCCAATGAATGATTTCTGGGAAATGTGGAGACCAAATGATTTGATCATTGCAAGTAGAAAAATAGTTAGGGATACACTTCAGATGAAATTATTTGAATTGCATAAACAAAAATTTGCAACACTTCCAGTGCCTCTTTGTTATAGGCCATCGGATACACGAAAACAGAACATTGAAGTTGATATTCCAGGACAGAGTGAAAAACAAATTCTGGTATTAAATGATATTGTGCTGGTTGATATCAATGTCGTTGAAGATGCATTGCGTGCTAATAAATCCCCATGGACGTTAGGTTATGCAGCAACAATACACTCTTCACAGGGATTGACTATATCGGATACAATTGTTTGGATGGTAGATAATCGCATAGAATGGTCGAATTTAGTCTATCTTTCAGTATCCAGAGTACGAAAAATAAATCAACTTCGAAGAATTGTCCTGGATGATGAAATCATTGGTGACGATAATGACACCACAATAGATGATATTATTGATAAAAAACTCTCCGGTTACAAACAACAGGACAAAAAAAAACAGCGAGAATTTGATATTGATGCTGATTTAATAATTGCGTTGAAGCAACAACAGAATAATCACTGCGCAAGTTGCAATTGTATAATGCGTTGGCAGTATTCGGATAAGTATCCTCGCCAATTCACCGTAGACAGAAAAAATAATAGTCTCGGTCATGTCAGAAACAATGTGATGTTGACTTGTCTTGAGTGCAATAGACGCAAGGGTGCTAGTTAAGACCATGCGGTGGCAATTGAGTGTCCTCGGGTATTATTTGTAATTGTTGTCTAGTTAAACCCCGTTGAGGGGCAGTTGAATCCAGTTTATAGATTGGAGGTCTACCCGTAGATCGTGTTATACTAGATATCTTGTGTGTAGTAACACTCCAAATAGGATCAGTAGCTCTTTTTCTGCCACCCTCAAGCTCTCCTGGTTCATATAAATACCTCACAATGACATTACTACCAAGAATTGGTTGGGAAACGCTAAAATCTTTTTGTGGTTTTTCAGGTATTGACTTCTTTTTAATCGCATTGATAGGTTTCATGTTGATTGTTCTAGTAATCTCGTTATTCAGTGCGGTAACTACACCTGGTAATCTTTTAACCCATTCACGGGATCTTTTTTCTTGGATGAATTCTTTTGCGTATTGATATCCAAATAACCGTTCAGCAAGAGTCCGATTAAATCGTTCTACAATGGCCTGATCACGATGTAGCGCAGTGTGCCCTCGTCTGATAGCGACATTGTGATATTTCATTGTAGATAACACTGCACCCTGAAATTCCTTGCCCGGATCAACTTGTAACAGATTTGGCCAGTGCAGAGGGCTCCTTCGATAAATCCTTTCAAATGCAGAAGCCACTTCAGTGGCCGATTTTGTTTTTAACGGTTCTGCTTCTTTGTATCGACTTGCAATATCAACTACGGTTAATGCGTATTTGTAACCGTGGTCATGTGGCAAAAATAATAGATCAGCCTGATGAACTTCATTAGGAACAGTCACATCAAAATGCGAGAATTGAATTTGTTTAGGCGGTGGTAGATAAATTTGCCATAGTGCCTGTTTGGATAACCAATTAGCCGCAGTGGTTTTTTTTCACTTTTGCGGCGCTAGCGAGTTTACTGATTGCAGCGTTACCCTTCCAGTATCCTCTTGGGGAATAATAAATAGATTCCATGTTGTTATTAATTACCAGCACCTAACATCAATTTACTTTTCATAGCCGATTTTATCAAAAATGAAGCCAATTTTTCTTTGAAGGATTTATCAGGAATAGCACTTAACGCATGAATTAATTTCACAGCTGCTAGATGCCTGTGTTGCAAATTGCTGCTTTTATAAGCAACATCATGAAGGTGACAGGCTTTATCAATGGCGTTTATTGGTTCTTCACCGGGGTTGGGTTGATTTTGATTATTGAGTCTGATATCTAATCGTGTTCCGGGGCCACAGTAGCTATATCCTGGAAGGTGTTTTTCTCCGGGGTATTTTGCCCATGGGGTTCCAGGGAGTTTAGTTAGCTTGGCAGCGATATCACCTCCTCGTTTTTTTTTAAAGGTTCCTTGGGTTTAGAAACAAATCTAAATTTCTTTGTACCACATTGCACGCATTTACCAGAAAGCGCTGATCGGTTATTTTTAGTTGTAATCGTCGTCAAGTCATCTGTGCCAGTACGCGCCTTACACTTCACACAATATAGATCCATAATTTATGTATAGAGATATGAATATAATTGATTTTTCAGCGACTAAAACAAGAGAACCGGTTAAGCATCATGCAGCGCTACCAAACTCTATCCGCGCAATTATAATCGGACCATCTGGATCCGGCAAGACGCAATTGTTGCTCAATTGAATAATGAGATGGATGAAGTGGGATAAGTTGTATTTAATTGCCCCTAGCGTAGATGACCAACGATGCTATGAAGTGCTAAAAGATTTTAATGTAAACGCTTCAGAGATTGCCGGCGAGGATGTTATTGAATTTATAACCGATATTGACGAAGCACCATCAGTAGAAGACCTCGATGGAAGTATCAACAATTTAGTTGTATACGACGATGTCATGTTAGATAAACAAAAACACCCAGCTAGGATATTTTCCCGAGGCAGGCATAAAAGCACGGACGTGATCTATGTCACTCAACGATACACTCAAATACCAAATGTGATCAGAGATAATTGTAATGTGTTGTGTGTGTTTAATGAAGTTGATACACATACGCTACGAAATATTTGGCAGACATGGTGTTCTGATATGGACTTCAATCAATTTAGAAATTTCTTTAGTCATGCTCAGTCTGCCCCACACGGATTTGTAACAATAAATCTACATGACCCTCGAACACGATATCGTATCGGACTGGATCAAATATTCGGTTGAAAAGTTTTTACTCATTTTTTTGATTTCATTGATTTCATTGATTTTTCATTATTATTTTTTGCCTGATCACTGATTTTTTTGGGCCTGATTTCATTGATTTTTTTGGGCCTGATTTCATTGATTGTTGGCCTGATTTCATTGTTTTAAGCCGTAATCCATTGAATGCTAGGTTAAAAATGTCGTCTGATTCGCCCCCTCTGCTGCTAGAATATATGTCTGAAAACTAAAATCAGACTATTGAGAGCACTAGTCATCTTAATCTGTTTGTATTCACGCGAGATATGAACCCTGACAGCAGAATTACAACGAAGAATCCAGACACTTGAAATGAGATGCTACAGAACTATCCTTGGCATCTCTGACATGGACCACATCACAAATGAAGTGCGTAACACCACCAGGCACAAAGTAGGCCATTATGAAGACCTCCTTACCACTGTTAAAAGAAAAAGCTGATATGATATGGTCATGTCACTAGAGACAACAGTCTATCCACAACAGTACTGCAGGGCAGTGTCCAACGTGGCAGAAGGAGAGGTAGACAGAGACAAAAGTGGACTGACAACATCACATAATGGACCAGGAAAAGTTTTGCGGAGACAAAGGCATTGGCAACTGATCGAGACAAGTGAAAGGAACTGGTCAGATGTTCAGCAGTACAGTGCCTCAACGACCACACTAGGACAAGAGACTGAAAAAGAAGAAATTGCCAAAAGTGTATGATGATTGCTTAAGCAATTACAAATCTACACCGATATTAGTTCAAAGTTTGGTAGATTTTGAAATAATCACTTTGGATTTAACATCATTAACTGCCCTAATATACAATATGTTTAGGGTTGAGATAAATCCAAGGTCTTTGCCAAATATACGCCTGAATTCGTATGTTCATGCCAGAACTAGCATGGTCTATATGTTGGCAATGCCAAAGTTCCTACGCTATGTTCCATGGGCTAGGTCCCTGTGGTAGATGTAATCAGTTGGTACCAAAATCGAAGGAAATATCTAAATTTCTTTTACGCCTGAAACATCGCGTAACAGGTCTTGAATAATACATCAATACACGTTTAGAATGAAATTTAGTCATCAGAAAGGAATGTTTACACAAGTGATAACTCAACTGCAATTTATACATTCAATTACTTATACGACTGGTATGAAATTGTACATACAAATACAAATTCATTCATTCTAATAATGTGTTGATCTTGAATGAAATGAAGCAGTTCGCACATCTGATATGATTACACCAGAGGCCATCATGAATATATTGGTTTGGCTACTTCTCCGGAATGAATGGTCATATTAACACGACGGTTTTACCAAAAAAATTCATATGATATCTTGTTGGACCTAAATACAAATGCTGCCAATATATTGTCGAAAGTGACTGAAATCCTGAAAATCTTATAAGCGGTGTTGTTCTTGAACAGAAATTCATGGTGACAAGTTTTCTTCACAAAAATACTTATTTTAATGTCTAAACACCCTAAATGAAATTATTGAATATCGAATGTATAATATGACCGCTGTAGTGTCGTTGCAACATCGGGCGTATACTTGTCATGATGGTCCGAATATAAATTAATTCTTCTCGAATATGGAATATTTCAGCCACTGATGCTATCGTGAGAATCCCATTATCCATGCTTCATTTGAATGGTTTGTTATCAAGATGGGGGTTTTATTGAAAGATTTATTATAATGTATAAAGATTCAATATATCCAGTATTGCCACCACAATGTCCTTCACAGAAATCTTGCAAATCTCGTTACAACAACTTCTCCCGAATGAATGTATATAGTATCATGGATTTTTCACTGAAAGTTTTACACGATGAGTAGTTGGTTGTAAATGTAAGTGGTACCATTTTGATTCTAATACATCTTGCCACAACGGCCATCTAGAAATTTCCCATAGATTATTTTCATATATTGCTGGTCATTTATAGTGTTTGTTTGCAATTACGAAGCTCTGGTCAGTTGTCGAATATAGCCATAATGGTGACCATACTTTTTGCGTCCATACGGACGTGTCGTGATCGGGTCAGCAGAGTTCTTTTGGTGAAAATTTCGTCCAAAATATTTTACGAATTTACTTTTAGTATGGCATTATGGTGACCAAGTTGAATTTATTCCTATTTCTACTCCTCCCAAACCTCTTTTATCAGACTGGTGTTGTCACGTGCCCAATTTCTAATATACCTAGTTGGTCCTAAACGAAAAGGTTGCAAATGACATATCCACAACGATACCACAAACAACTGTAACTGTAAAACTCTTGCTGTGGAAACTCCTCCTCCCGTTGACACGGGGTTTTAAATTAAAAGACTTCTAATCATGTATAGTTGGTCCTCAATGAAATCGATGCCAATATACTATCTGGTATATCGACCAGATCAGCTAATTTGTAAATCTTGTCATCGGTGTGGGATGCCAGAGTTCGTTTCGACATAAAGCAGTTAAATGGTTAAATTGGTCTTATCATGAGATCATTGAAATTTGTTCTCCCAGTGGTTTCTGTACAAGGGACATATGCCTACTAACGACATGGTGTTGTGTTCGGTTAGGTTGCGATAGGTTCAGATACAGGTCATTTACAACTTGCATATCTGCATCATGGCCAGCCCTTCATACACATCTTTTTTAGCTGCTTAAATAACAGTTATCATCTTGTACTGAGGCTTCTTACAGTGGTGTCAGATATAACTGTACTTGTACATACTTTTTTATTAGTGTCATATGTCATAATTCTAACTGAACACATCTTGCCTATATATTCTATTAGCATACATATATCATACAAATGTCTTGTATATTCTGACTTCCTTTCTGGGTATCTAAGCAGTTGCTTTGTATTGCCTGAAACACATACACGAGATGTACATATTCATTTTCCAATGGTTGTTTTATTGCAAAGTAGAATATTTATTTATTAATGCATATGTTGATATTTCAATACAGTTGGAGTCATTCAAAGTCTGTCAAATACCCCCTGAAAGGTCTGAGGCATATGCTAGCAACGTTTTGAGAAGATTAAATCAACATAATAAGGACTGTAACATTAATACCTTTTGACTTTTACAAGGAATCTGCACGTACAAAGTCTGCTACAGTTACCATATATCTGTCTGATGCTGTTGTTTGTATGGATGGAAAACAGAAACCCCTACATTTAAATTACGGGTATTCTTCTTCGCATAGTGGAACATATACTTCAGACTGAGTAAACAGTTACGCGGTGCAATGAAAGGATCCTGACATTATTGCAAAGAAACGCCGCTAAGTTCCACACAGACGTTAAAAAATTAGACGAGCGATTCGTTAATATTAGGGATCTTATGTATGAACTCAGTATGACAACGGAAGAAATCTTTCTATCTAAATCAAAAATATTGACAAACGAAGAAAGGCAGTTTCATGAAACCTCAGCAAGAGAAAATGATGAGCTTCCTCTTGAAGTCTTGCATGACGTAGCTCTCATAACTGAATCATTTCCTTTAAAATCAGTTGAGAGCCTATCAACCGTAACTTTCACTAATATGCTCATGTACCAATTATTTGTTTCCATGGGAAATGTATTCAAGAAGGGACATGTTTTCGAGTATATCGTTTCTGATCTGGAAGTTGCCCTGAAACACAGCATGATTATTCACATGCTCTGGCAATTCTCACCTACATTAGGAAAGGAAATATGTGTCAAACTAGGCAAGGTGAAAACCTACAAACTTGACAAGCATGGCTTGATTGACAAGACTAAGAACAAATTCAGATACTCCATCACAAAGGTATCAAAGAAAAACAAAGATCATCAACTGAGGTGGCTACAGTATATTATGTACAATGGTGATCTAGATGATGAAAAACTTTTGTTTCTGACAAATGATTTGAAGTCAATGGATTCAGTTCCTTCTCTTGTGTTAGAAAACAATGAAAATAATAACGATCTCATATTTTGGCTACCATGTTCACAAACGTTGAAAATATTAAAACTCATCATCAAGAATTGTACTTTGCTGTTGTGTCCGGAATGGAATAATCAGATACCATTTGAGTTAAAAGAAGTCGCAACCAAGTATGGCATTGTAAGTAGTAGTGATCGAGAAGTACTTTGTAATGCTCTTCGCTCTTGCAATTATATTAAGAAGCAGGAAATGTCATTGACAGTTGTTGGTACTGGTGACATTGAAATCGTGCCCCAGAGGTTATGTTTCCGAATACATCTATGATAAATAAAAAAGGACATTTACGTACATTGAAATTAGGAGGTGCACGAGTTGTCCTACTATTCCATATCAAGGAATATGACAGTCCGGAGACTCCCTCCTTAAAGAATTGGAATGCATTCCATAACGTGGAAATATCAATGTCGCATTATCAGAATGCATGAAACCATGGATGATGATGATAATGATGTTAATAATGATGATGACGATGATGTAAGAAATCCAATGATAAAGGTCATATAAAGTTATGTTAAGGAAAACATAAGTTACTACATACACCAATGGACCCTCTCATTGGTGTGCAGAATGAAAAAAAGACGGGTTATCAAAACGTATCAGACGCTGTTTCGTCTTTCAGCAGTAGAAACGTGCGAGGATAAGAGGGAAATGGCATACGTGAACTAAATAAAGACCTTTACATCATCAGAATCCAGAAGGTCCTGTGCAGACTTTTTCGCAATGTAATGTATACTTATACTATATGTCCTATTTTCATAATAATAGCTTTTGTAACGTCATTAGTTAAAGGAGACCAGAAATGAAACCTTTTCTTTTATGCATTTTAATCTCTACACATTTTAACTAGACTGTAATGTTTATAAATTAAATATCATAGGCGGGTAGTGATTATTTTGCACGGAAGATACCACAATACCGTAAATTGTCGAGTTTTTCCGAGTTTTGATGAGACGTCAGATCACGTGGTCCCGTGAAGCAATACTAGCCAGACATGGAATACAAACAGAAACATGGCGATCGAGACAGGAGACCAGATTTGGATTGCACATTCAAACGTTGAATCTGCTTTCGAGATATGCTCCAAACTATATTTGTTTAAATATGTGTTTAAGATGTCACAGAAGAAAAGTACAACAGTAAGAAGGTGCTCATATTTCATAATTTAGAAATTAATGAAAATGAATATACTTTTAAAACAAATACTTAAACATTTTGTGCTGTGTGAAAATATGATTAGGATTAAGTGATGGTGCCCATTGTAAAAATTAACATTTGCAATATTGCAATAAATTCATTTAAGGAGGATATGGCTCAATCGTATTATATGTATATGACATATTCATGACCTACTCCCAACACACACACACACACACACACACACACACACACACACACACTACCTAAGGATTGATATCTTGAACATATACATCCAAAAAATAAAGCCTGAGGGATAATACTGAATTATGGGCGATGAGACTAGAACGTGGCCCGACTAGTGTGTGAAACAATATTCATTACAGGGGAGGTGCAAACGACTTTGAGAACGGTTTGCATTGGTCGTAATTTAAGCAAATATATCTGTATAGCAGTAATCACAAGTAATTAATTTAAACATTACGAAGCTTCCTTAGTATTCAATTATAGATTATTTTACATGCAGGCTACAGTTAGCCTATTGACGAATCAGATAGTGTATACATGTCTGGTATACATAGTTTTTGTACTGTACGGGTCAGTGCTGAAATAAATGTTTCTCAGGCACAGGCCATGGGCATGTGACTCAAAGGACTTGCCAGCCCTCCCTGAAACCCGGACAGTTCATACTTGTTAACTATCAAGGCGTGGACAAAACCCTCACAATTTGTGGGGTATTTCCACACATTTCGTAATATCTTCTGATTTGTCACAGAGAACTCCGATTA
Organism: Unio delphinus; assembly: GCA_029339505.1. Classification (NCBI taxonomy): domain Eukaryota; kingdom Metazoa; phylum Mollusca; class Bivalvia; order Unionida; family Unionidae; genus Unio; species Unio delphinus. Next base: position 5,072,604 of record JAQISU010001239.1, read on the forward strand.
TTACATTATATCTTTCAATTTTCATTTATCAGAGAACAAAACCCGAACATAAATAAATATATATATATAGTATGGAATCCACATATACCATATTCTTTTTTATCACTTGGGAATATTGTAGTGACGAAATAATTAATATCACACGATTGTTTTTGTCTTTAGTAAATATAATGTTAAGAGTAAAGATTATTCAGGTAAATTTCAGACTTTTTTCAAAACCACTACAACAGTACTGTAGTAAATACTAGTCACCAATTAGTTTAAATCCCATAAATGATCACTGTGAATGCTATGTATTTTTTTCTGCAAAAAAATCGCATCAACATTTCTGCCAAAGAAAGTTGGCACGTTGGCACCTGATATTCCTGAACCGTATCTTTAAAGTTAAATTACCAAAATTAAATTATAAAAGGAAGAAAACAACAAGAACAAAATATACCACATAGTATATGTGCCCCAAACGAATTAATTGAGAATAAATATTTTATTTAGTAACAGTGTTATATGCCTTAAGACTATGGAAATAAGGTGGGATATATAATGTAGGTTGCCAAAAGTACGATAACTTGTGACTGCAGATATGACCTATTAAAAGGAAGACCCAGGTATCGTAAGTTACAACAAAATAGGGCATCGTTTATTTGCCAATTAATTGCTGGTGCTTACATAGACACATTGTAGGACATGGTTTCTTCGAATTATATCAGAGGGCCAGTCCTTTTAAAAAAATAAATGCAACGATTATGATTAACTGTTAATTAGTCACACTGTCCTTATCTTTGTCTAAGCTTTAGCTAATATACAGTTTATCCACAGATAAACAGAATATGAATAAAGAGTTTTGTCCTGGGGGATATAAGAAAACGTATCACAGGCAGAAATGGCGCTTCCCTTTGGCGCTCTACACTGGTGCAAATGGACTTGGTTAATAGTCACCTTCCCTAATTTTTATTGTCAGCCAGTTCATGTGAAACATTGTTTTTTACCTGACCTCTTTTCTTGTAATTGTTGCTTTTTAAACTGCTCAATGAATAGTTTTTAATCAGTTCAAATAATTACAGATTAGCGTTTATACATACTACGTATAACAGGGATAGACTAAAAGGTTGCTTTTTTTGTTTTAATTGTTAGTTTTTATGTTTAAGATGACTGAAAAATGTGTTATTTCGAAGCGCGAATGTGTCAGGGGTATATAATCTTATTTTATTTAGCAAACCTTGCATTTAATTAAAGTCAAATCCCATTTTCACCTAGGAAAGTGTGATTTGATTTAAATTATCCAGTGCTAAGGCATGTATGTCAACATCTTGAAAATACATTTACCCATTTGATCAGGGCGATCAAAGTTTCCTCAAACAAACATTTGTTTTTTTCTGCGACAAGCCCGACGGGCCAGACCTAATGGCTTTATTTCTATCATCATTCATCTGCAGCTTGTTACATGTCATCTATGATTTCACATCAGAAATGCACCTCTCTACTCCATGGATGGTAGCATTATCTTTCTGTGAATGGTTGGATTGATATATTTTGGTGACATCAGCATACAGTTGGTGAGACACTGCAAGATTTTGTATGACACTTGAGATCGGCTGAGTGTATATAATGAAGGGAACCAGCCTGTGGAGCACCACACGATTGCTCAACTAGGCTGGAGTGTATTCCATTTGCAGATACAATTTGTGTCCTGTTGACTAAGTAAAGCTCTAACCACATTAAGGATGTATTCTAAATGCCAAATACATGCTGGAGACGGTAAAGTAATACATTATGGTCTATTGTGCCAAATGCGGAAAACAAATCAAGGAGAGTGAGGACTGTAATCTTTTCGTTAGCTACTTTCAGAAGAGTAGTTTCAGTACTGTGGGGAGATAGATATGCAGACTGTACATTGCTAGAAAGACTGTTTGAATTCAAATGAGATAGAAGTTGGGTTAGAAAAACTCTTTCTAAGATATTTTTGATATGAACGAGAGATTAGAAACTAGGCAGTAGTTCTTTAAATTGTTATGGTCAAGTGTTGGTTTTTGCAGCAGAGGCTTTATAAATGCATTTTTGAAACATGTTGGGAATTCGCTCGATGAGAGAGATATTAATAACATCAGTTAGCGAAGGCAATATTGGGTCTAATCACTGAAGCAGCAGTGATGTTGGAATTGGATCAAGTTCACATGACTTTGGTGCACTCTTCATCACGATTGTCCGGCTAAATCCATACAAACTGGTTCAATGCTATTAACGGTTGTCGCTGAAATTCATTATCGCAACTTTATGATGACGACGAGTTAATTGAAATTGTGTTGTCAAGCGAATCTCTAATGGATTGCACCTTGTCACATAAGAAATTTGCAAACAGGTCCAGAAGGTCTACAGGAGAGAAGGCCGTTAGAAGTGGTGTACATTTATTCCTTGAATAAATAGTTTGTTAGTAATCTCGAAGAGCTCCTTGCAGCTGAAACTCTCCGTGATCTTAGTACTGTAGTGGGATAATGTGGCTAAATGGACTACACTTTCAAATAATAATTGGAACTTAAGGTGTGACGTTGCTGTATGGGATTGATCTTTCTTAGGATTTCCATAATTGCAGGTTTTATTGTAAATTATATTTCAGTCATTTCAGTGACCTATTTGCAAGTTCAAGTTATAAGTAATATCCGAATGAATGTGACCATAGAGCTCTAAGTCAGCAATTATATCCTTTTTAGTACAAAGTCTCGTAATGTGAAATGTTTATTCAGTGCATTGGTGACTTTCACTTTTCAATGCCATATTTTGAAGTCAGTGGTGATGTCTTTTATGTTAACATGACGTCACCACAGTCATAATCATAACTCCGAAATTTGCTGTGATCTCTTGGTAAATTTTCTTGATCTGATTTATTTGTAATTGATTTGTTTGAAATTTGCGTTATCTTTTACGTCTAATTAATGTGCTTTGAATAGTTTTAATATTGCATTGAGAACGTTTGCAGAATGATGTCTAATATTTCATTTACCAATTATGTTTCGGTCTACCCTCCATATTGCTTGACATGAATATTGTTTAGAAGATACATTTATTTTACGTAAGAACGTCACCAGCCTAGCTATTTAGTTTATTTTGTTACTTCATCCAGTCATTTGTATTTCAAATTTGTATGTTTGTTCTGTTTACCCATAGGACGTTTCATTGAGGTTGTGTTCTCCCCATCTCCTGCTGTAAATGTGTGAGTAATTATATCACTAATATATCAGACAAACTGCTATTTCTTGACCAAACATTTGATGAAGACCTATACGATATTGCTACCTATAATCATATTATTATATCGTTATAAATCCATTTGTGGTAGCTTGCGCACATGAATAGAAGTTTCAAAACTGAGTTATATTCATTACAACTCAAAAAAAAATCATATGGTGGAAAATGTGCAATATGTTGCAGATGTTTTTTCGTTTTTACGTAAAATTCAATATTAAGGTGGCAGTGATATTGTTACATTAATGTTGAAATTGACATGAACTTAATGGGCTAAATACCCAGGTGAAAAACATCTTTCTGGATATAATTATTGTGGACCGGGAACCCTACTTGATATTCCACTTGACGAAAGAGATCAGCTAAAACATAAGAGAGTATCCAGTACATGCTGGTGATCAAGCATGTCACGTTTGTGATGATGCGTATAAATATCTAAATTTAGAACAACGACATATTGCAGATGTGAAATTGATACACTTATTAAATTCCATAGAAAAAATAATAGAGAATCATTAGCTAAATGGAGGCTGAGAATTAATCAACCAATTAATATTATAATAAAACCAATTTACTGTAGTCGAAGTTCATATTGAAGGGGTAGAGCAGCGATTAGTAAACTCGCTGATGCAGCAAATGTTATACGTTTTGTTACTGCAAATTGATTAAAAGACAGGCAATATGGCAAATTTATGTGCCACTACCTAAACAAATTCAGTACGCGCATTTTGAAGTCGGTGTTCCTATTGAAGTGCAGTAGGCAGATATTTTTCTTTTCTCACATGGTACTATTAATAGTATTAGACGCCAATGTACATACAAAAAGACGTTGACTGTCGTTAAAGATGCAATCAGGTATAAAGAAGCGAAGCCGTTATAAGATAAACCGGCTGTTAAAGTTGTATTAGGTTTTGAACAAAGGTATCAACAATATCCCATGCGATATCCACAACTACTACACGTTGATTCTGGCAAACAATTTTTGGTACAGTATCATCTCGGATGAAAAAGCATGACGTCAAATTTAGACAAAGACATACTGTAATTCATAGTGATCAGACAATCGGTGAACCGTTTAATCGAACACTTACTGAGTGGTTATTTAGATAACAATATGCAAAGGAAATAGTTCACAAGGATATGTGATCTCGTGAATGGGTTGCAAGACTACCAAGTGAAATAGCTGCATTACATTATGAGGTTACTCGTGCAATTCCTGTGAAAACTACTAATGCGATCACATATTTTGTTTCAAAACAACCAGTATTAGATAAATTTGCCGTACGATATTTATATCAACCTGGTGAACTTGAAGGTGGTAAAAACGAGCAACTGATCCTATTTGGAATATAACTAAACATACAATTTCAAAGGTGGTAAGATCTACGGCTAGACCTGCACTTTACAGATTAGATTCAACTGCTCCTCAGCTATGATATGTACGTGAACAATTACAAGTAATTCCTGAAGATACACAACTACCACATTCACTTGACTAGCACCTTGATTTCGATTACTCTCAAGACAGGTCAGCATTACATTTTTGCGTGAGTGAGCAAGACTACTATTAATTATATTTACGGTAAATTGTCTTGGATCATTATTTTAATATTGCCACAAAGTTACTGTGCCCACAATTACACAATGATTATTCTGTCGTTGTATTAATGTCATGATACATTCAGCGTCAAGATGAAAGTCGCGTTTATATTTATGTCACTTTATAACTAATTTATTTCTTACTATATCATCACTGACAACATCGTTATTTGTGCGATCAATTTCAATAATTCTCCGCAGCTATTTTTTCTAAGTGAATAAACTGGAAGATCAATTTAATTTGACCATTTGGGACGATCATCAACGATGCAAACATATGTATCAGAAATAGTTAATCCTTTAGCTTAATGGATTGTCATTGCATATCCTAGCGTCCATGTAATTTTGTCCTTTAATGCACTCTCAACAACACTGACATGAACTAAATTAATATAATTTAACATAATATTTCGTTTCTCTTACGACCCTGGTATATCCACTTTAATATTGTGTTTGCGTGTATTTGCTGGCCGATCACATAATGGTAGGGGTATATTTGAAAATATTTCCTTATGTAATGAAAATTATTGTTTTTGAAGTGTATCACGAACTATCTTGCTACTTGCAGCTATAAAGTCAGTTTTTCTTCACAAATTTCAATAATCATTTATATTTCTTTCTGAAATTACTTCACGCATTATTTCACACTGAACTGTATTAGGTTTAATCTGATTAATTTGTTAAACTCTTAATTCTGCATCAAGCGGACGATGATCATCAGTTATTTCTTCATAATCATCTATAAAACCTTTCAACCATTCGTATGAAGACAATTCAACACAGGCCGATGATTGACCATGAACGCCGCACAATATTGCAGCAATCAACAACCTTGCAAGAAATAATTTTAATATTTCTTTATATACCGTAATGTATTTCCCACCCATTCGTTCATGAGTCCATTTATCACCTTTCCACCTAAAATATGTATGATATGTGCATGAATTAACTCTTGTTCCCTCATTTCTCTTGCGAGTCTGTATGTATGGGGTTAAAACGATGATATCAACAGAGTTTAACGAGGTCTGTTGAAAAATCGGGTTATTCCTCCACCATTAATACTGGTCGCCATGTATAGCCTATCATGTGCTGAAAATGGCGTAAAGCCCTACAACAACAACAATAATCACACGAGTTATGTTACAAAAACCCTCTGTGTTACACTGCAATAACTTTATTAGTCTAGTCACAGGATCATATAACGACGGAGCAGACGATAGCTTTAATGTTTGATTATTTTTGCAACAAATAACCTCGATTTCAGCAACTGCTTATTCAGAGTAATTGTGTAACGTTCATTGTTTTATTCTCCGTTAGCCCCACGATATATCGTAAGCAGTGTTTAAATAAAATTGTGTTACCAATTCTGAATATTTTGTTTCGATATAAAATGAATCCGTAGCGACCCTAATCGCATTTGTAGGAAATCTATTTTCATCGATACAAATTTATCAAAAGATACGCGACTATTGAAAATGTTAAATGTGTAAACTGCAGTGAATCGCCATCAGTGTAACCAACAATTGTACCTAATTTAGTTCCATTAGGCAAGTAAGCATTTCGTCGGCTTACAAATATATTTATCTTCGTTGTATCAGCAATTACAAAATCAAGTTCAGTATCATCCATAATTAATATTGTATAGTGTCGTTTATGATTATATCGTCCTTCTAGGGAAATTGTATCGAATATTCCTCTGCCAAAATCTTTTCCATCTTTATTTTCAAATCAGTTATATCAAGATTTTCAGCATCTGAATATTACTTTTGTAGTTGTAACCAAACTGTATTCTCCGGACGATATGATATAATCCGTTCTCTTATTTCATGAATTATTATTATTTATCATTTATCGTAACAATACAATCGGTACCCACTTCTTTTCTGAAGAGTGTGCACCAAACCATGCATGAAAAATCGGATGAAGACCTTTAGCAAACTGGAATGATTGTTGACAAGCGAATCCAATCAGGTCAAACTCCGGTAATACCCGTTTATTGCATCTCTGGTCATCTCGTGTGTTGGATGTCCAAATGTTTCAGTCATATAACTACGATCGCTGCAGCTTATAGTGATGTTTAGCACTGGGGAATCACCTGGCAGGTATATAGCATGATGTCCCACCCAACCACATGACCTAACACCAGGCCGATTAGTCCTAACACTAACCTTTTAATGCTGAGCGCCATGTAAGGCATCTGTTAGTACCATTTTGTAAATCCTTAGTATGACTCCGCCGGTGATCGAAGAAATGACCCATGCACGAAAATCCTCTTTAATATTGTCCTGCAAGTTTAAAATTCCAGACAATGTACGAAATACACATAGATTCATATCGAGATTTAAAACATGATTAAACATTTACTTGAATGCGATGAAAGTATTACTCCTGTTAGAATTTGTGTCTACATGGTCACTTTAATGAAACCGAATGGAGTATATATTGAACCAGACACTCTTACCAGTTAACAAACTGCAATAGACAGATACTAGTTGTTGTTATTTTTTAAAAGCCACTTTCATTTATTTTTTTTTTTTGCTCCAATCACTTTCAGATGGCTTTAATTGACTTTCATTTCACTACCTTTATTGTGGTCTATACCTGTTTTGCATTGCATTTGAAATCTAGATTTGAGCAGTAAGTTCGCCAAGAATTTTCTTTCGCAGTGTGCGTATTGAACTTGCTCTTTCATCCTTGGATTTGTTTATGAGAAAATCTAAGGAATGTCCTGTATTTTTTAATATATTGAGGGCTCTTTTTTCCTCCAAATTTCTTTTGCCATCGCTGTTCCACCAAGGAACTAGTGGTTTTGTATTTGTGCTGTTTCATTTTCCTGTCCTATGGATGCTCCTGGTTGCACCGTGGTTAGACTTTCCAGCATATTTTGGTTATATATGTCTCGGTTGTCGTCTCTACGATTTTCTATGTTTGCACTAGTCAGTATAGAGCTGAATATTCCCCAATCGGCTTTATCAAATCTCGACTTTGGAATTTGGTGAAGTTAGTGATTTGGGTGGTTAGATTGATTGTGATTAATTCGGGGATATGGCCACCTTTTAATGTTTTTGTCTGATCCACTACCCAATTTGTTATTGTAGCTAAACCGTGGGTACAAATTAAGATATATTGCTGTCAGTGAGCTTGGTTCTGGGTCGATCCCGGAGCGTGACCCGTCATTGAGTATCAATATAATACAGTTATAGACCCATTTATCAAATACGTTTTCTCCTTTGCATTGGTAACATCCTCCCAATCTGTTTGATGTGGGCGTTAAATTCTCCACATATTATGAATTCGGTGTCACTACCTAGACCGTTGGGCATACATTTGAGCAGAGATTGGCTGATTTATGCTCCGGTAATAAATAGTGTAACCTCGAGCACCGGTTTTTCTGTGTGATTATTGAGGAATGGTGTACGAGTGTTTTCAAATTGTTGTTGCTTAGAAGACATATTGTTGAATTAGTTCAAGAAAATCACTAACATAAATGGCTAGTCTCCCTCCTTTCTTACTATTGTCACTATTATGAAAATACCCTATATAATATCCTGAGATTTTCGGCTTATATCTGATAGCACTTGGTATATGTGTGTTTTGGAAGCCTATAATGTCTGGATTGATAGTTTCTTTATTTAGCTTAATTATTAATTCACGAATATTGTGCAATAGTTTTCGGCAGGTTCATTGCCAAACAGTAGTATGTTTTTCATTTTTCATTTTAGAATGCATACTTTACCAAACTTGTTAATATTTAGATGAGCTATTTCTTTGATCATAGTTGAGTATTCTTCCAAGAGGTCACTAAGTAATTTAAAGGCGGATATAACAGTTGTTTGGTTATTTTTGATGAGGGAAAGATTAACTGCAGTCAGTTCCAGTAAGAATTGTACTATAACGCTTTATGGACAATATTATAATTATTTCAATTGTTATATCTTGACCGAGTTTTTATAGTCTTTGCTTGAAGTGATACCAAATGGTATATCTGGAGTTATTGGTGGGGTACGGGTGCCTTCTGTATATTATCATTGTTATACTTAATGTTTTCTTGTGTATTTGATGGCTGGGGTCTGCGCTCTATTTCCATTACTATATAACCTGTTGTCCAGTTGCATTGCCGTTCTTGTGGTTAAATACCTCTCAGTGCAAATTGAAAGAATATTTTAGTGGGGTTTGCTATTAGATCTCGGAGAAAGTTGGGGAATAAAAGAGGAAGAGGATGCTACTGCAGTTGGTGTGCTAACCTGCAGTGAGTCATTCGGTTTTCTTGTTGGCACACTTCTGTTTTGGAATGTACATCGATGTGTTTACTGGACACAACATGTGTCACACCTAGGTTGTACGGGTATTTATTGGTGAAATGTCACCTTGCTTTTCAGTTGTTGCTAAATCTAGACTTGTTGATATAGCTTCTAATTGATCTAAGTGGTCTAGTAAAGGTGGGATTGATAAGAATTCCACCATAACTACTGCTGTCGTATGTCCACATATGTTCGTTAATCTATAGGCTCTGCTTATATTGGCTCCCTTTGTCAGCCACTCGTTCGTTTTGTAAGAATGTCCTTTTAGGTTGTGTCTTCTGTATAGTTTGAAGACCCTTTTGTAAGTGGAATGTCCTGTAGATATATTCGGGTCGTAAGCCTATTTTTTCAGACTGTGATGTCATTCCTTTTTCTATTAATACATTTTCTGCCAGCGTTGGTGTTAAGAGATTTGTGTCTTGACACAGCTACTTTGATGGAACCAATACGGTAAAGGCATATGAATTTGCGACTTGTTGGTGATTGCTACATCTCACTATGATATATTGAGTTTTGGGTCTTATTATTTGGAATTCATTTGCACGAGTTAAACATATATATATATATATATATATATATATATATATATATATATATATATATATATAGTATTTTCATTTCCTCTGTCTTTTCTTTTGGTTGGTTGTTTCCAGCGGATCTATACATATCCCTCCTACTTTCCGTGCGGTTGTTTGATCCGTATCTTTCGTACCAGTTTACCTGTTCTATGCTTTTGTCTTTGTTTTTACCTCTTGGCTTGACATGTCTTTTGTGGATTTGTTTGATCTCTGGTTATATCGTTTGATCTATTTGGCTTTGGATTGGCCATTTTGTGGTATTTTCCCTTTACCGTTGTATACATCTGGTTCATCAGTGACTAGTGATACTGAGTTATTCCACTTCGGTCTGACAAAAGAGTAAAAGCGTTCTTTTCTTATATTTCGTCTGATTCTATGATATTTGTGATTTGCTCTTCTTTGGATGATCCTGGAATTTGACTGTTGTGGTTATTTGTTTGGTTAGGATTCTTTACATTTGATTTGGGTGAGTTATTCTTCTGTGTAATGTCTGCTAGCGATGCTACTGAGGAGTCCTTTGATGAAATAATGTTCTTTGCAACTTCGGTGTGAGGACCCCGAGTGGTCGAGTGGTCTATAGAGCATTCCCTTACGGATCACTGCCATCTCACCTCTGTCTGCGTGTGTTCGTTTCTCAGATTCGGCCAATGTTGGTATGAGACAAAGCTAGCCAGTAGCTACTCGTGGGTCGGTGGTTCTTCGTGGGGTTTTCCAGTGTTCTTCCTCCACCATTAATACTGTCCGCCATGCATAGCCTATCGTGTGCTGAAAAATGGCGTTAAACCCTAAAACATCAACAACAACAACTTCTCTGTGGGATGTTGCTGGGAGGAGAGTACACAGTTTTATGTTATAATCTCATTTCGGTGAGTGGTTTATTTTTTTTTGAATCATCACTATTTGATCATTGGTTTAAACAGGTAAAGTAAAATTCTGGATCTCCAGACGTGTGGAAGCTTGACTTGGGACCTGTTGGTGAGGAAGTTGTTGAATATTCCTGCAACATTTAATACTGTGTTCGTTTTTCAAACAGAATGTCTAATGAAGTTCATTTTGACTTTGTTTCTTGTCTGTTGTGACGTTTTCAAAAAAGGGCGCCACAATTTGAATTTGATGTCCGGTCAAGGAGTGAGTAATTTCAATCGGTTAACTATCTCAGATGCAATAATACTTAAGTAATCAATTAGTGCGCAATGATAGTTTAGTCGTGTGGTAATGGACTAATGGTTGATATGGTAGATTAGGAAAGTATAGCTATTTGTGATTAGACTTAATTTTGATTGTTATGTTTAATGTTTAATGTTTGGCTAATTGAAAATGGTGAGCTATAATCACTGGCAGAGAATCTCGCAGTTATTGGCACGCGCTTGCTAACTTGCAAGGTTTCCGCCCGTGGTATATGTCAGTATGATTCTTGGCATCTGTTGTGAGATTTAGTTCTCCATGTTTGCTATCTACCTTACTATTGATTATATCGTACAGTCTACTAATACTTTCTACTATTGTGCTAAATGGATTTCCTTAAAAATCTAAATTTGGATATGTAATTATTCAATGTGTTCTGGGAATCGAAAAATAATGAATAATTTAATGGTTTGATTCTTAGATCTGTAGTAACAATAAGGTAATTAGGAGAAAGAGCATGAAGATTAGAAGTACAATTTTTGGCAACACAAAGTACAATACCCGAAGGTTTCATAAATTAATGTTCCCTACCTTAGATAAAAATTGTGTTTCCCTTTGCGAAAATTTCCTAATTAATATGGTGTAAATTGTAAATTTTCTGCTGTGCGAACTCCGCCTGCTAGGCGGACTATTGGGCATCCTCTCCTGGTGGAAACGTATTAGCGGGCTGCGTTGTGTCTTGTACTTTATGTGGTGGAATGTTGATGGCAAGAACGTCCCTGATCTCCTGCTTCAACTATAACATTTCGCTGAATTGTGGGTACGTCCGATTCTTGCTAGTATCATGTACTTAGTGATATCCAGACTGAAGAACAACAAGAAATTGTATTATTGTTGCTTGAGCACATTGACGATTTAAATTCAGCTATAAGGGACTACTTAATTGATCGAGAGGGACGAGAGTTTCATCTCTCAACGCATTTCTGCGTTCAGAGTGTACAACTAAATTATGTCCGATTTAGGGACATTTAAATACGACTGGACAAGTGATGGAATCTGTGTAATTAAATTTCAAATTATTGATACGAGTTGTCCTGGCATTTCATCTGATAAAGTCAATGATCACGTCTTTCAAAGGTATTAAACCATGCAAATCAAAATATGCTAGGCTATGATCATTGGGAAAGTATATGGCAACCCAGTGGGTTCCAAGATGATGACTGTCCTTCGTGTTGATGACATAAGCTTGATTGTATCTAGGTTTTCGAAGAGGAAGTTCATCTTTGGCGCACACGACAGGATTGCATGAATTGGTGTACGAACTGAGTTTCAAAAAGTAATAAAGTTCCAGGTATTTAGTTTTGGTTTCAAAGGTATTCATAACTTAAGTAGTCAATTCAATCCTGATTTGCTTGCAAGTCTCTTTTCAGTTAACTAATCTTCATCCCAGTATTCTGTGCAAAGAGAGCTTTAATGCGACGTATCTGTAGAAAATTAAATGGAGAGGAGAGATGGTCACGCAAGTCTTTATACAATTGATGAAGCACTGCTTTTTCCGAGACGAGACCTCAGTCGTCATCCAAATACTCGTCAACTTTTTCTTCCTGACTCATAATCATGCATGTATTGTGATAAATTTGAATGGGATGATAATTGTGACATCCGTGAGAGTGTGTGTTGATTATCGCGGTATTTTTTTCCGCCAGGAGGTTGGCACAACAGCAGAATAAATTTTGTTCTAGTTCTGCCCATATCCATATCAGTGTCCTTTTCGACCTTGTCTTTAGATCTGATTTCAAGATATTCTCCCATTCCATTTTCTAAACGGCTCAACAGTTCAAAGAAGGTTAATAGTCTTCCGTAGCCTCTAATAGTCTAGAATTCTCTCACGCTGCTTAGTATTGCTGAATTTTGCAAACCAGATGACGCTCATTGTATTTGGTAGAGGTTCCTCAAACTGAAGTTCCACACAAAATTGGACGGGCTTTATGGAGTGGAAATGTGCCTCTTCGCTGCCTTGGTCTTGAGTGATGTGAAAAGCCCATAATGCGTAGGCTCTTGCATACTCGTCGTATGAAATACCGTGGCTGGTGTTGGTTTCTAATTGTCATTTGATTTCGTACAGGGTCAAGTACTAACTGAAGCAATAAGTCTCGGCAAACCTAAGTTCGAAGGGTCTAATAACATGATTTCGCCATCTTGACTGATTTCTATCTTGGATACTATGCAATGTTTAAACTAGAAAGAATTGCCAATGATAATTAGTACGAAGGCTTCATTGCTGACGATACCAATGAGTAAGCTTTTGGGTAGCTGAGAGATGATAATCGATATTTGATACTTGACAGTTATTCATCTCAAAGCGTGACTGATTGGATGATTGATTTGTACTCGTTGACATGCGCCATTAAATGGAATGCGACACTGTTTATATTTAGTCTCGGTCCACTTCGTACAGCAAATGCTTTCCTTGCAACTGCATGCCCAAATGCAAAAACGACCCATAACTTCTAAACTACGTCCTTCCAGGATTTCCTTTCGACGCTCGTTAACGCCCACATGGTGAGGCTTGTCAGCGTCTGTCATGGCTGTGTCACAGAACTTATCATCGCTTGCTGTGTAAGGTTGCTCTACTGCGCAAGTAACCAGATGAGTGTTCTTGGCGTCTTTTCAGTAGGTCAATAAATGTTCTAAGTATGCTGTGTAAGGGTAGGTATCCATGCTGCTGCTGCTGACCGGTTCGTTATTAAAGTACCAATCCACATAGCTGAATGAGGAATGCATGAACTTGTTGACAGAAATTACACTAGAATCGGCTCCATGCAGCGGTGTTTTCCGCTTTGAGAACGTTGACATTCGCGTACACGTATCTGCTAGTCAGATCGATGTAATCGTCTGTTTGTTCTTTGATCTAAAATACGATCGGAGCTGAAGTCGTCAAAGGGACATGGGACGAAGTTACATTCATTGTGATTCTTGTATCGTTATCATGGTGGATGGCATGGCAAACATATCCAGTTATAACAAGCAACATTCGCAAGAATCTTGGGGCCTCATTTTTCTGTTTAATAATCAACAAAATCTAATTCTCTGACTTATTTTCTTCATCTTTCTGTAAATTTGTGGGTTGTGAAGTCCCTTGGAAGGTTATCTTCGCCGTCTTATTCTGCCGTGTCCTTGCTGTGGCGTGATTTAAGAAGGAGAGCCGTGTTCGGCAGCGTCCATGGCTTGTATATAACTTTCATGGCGAGCCCAAATGTCTTGTACAATTTAAAGCAGCACATATTTGCCTTCATCCAACATTTCAAACAAAGTGGGATGATAAATGATGCTCAACGTTTCGGCATCGGTTGGCGACTAGCTATTTGGTGGTACTCGATCGTGACACTTCGTTTGGTTTTGTCAAGGGGTTGACCAAATAAAACTGGTTAATCAAATTTCCAGAGTTCTTATTTCTGTGGAGTCACTCGAGGTCAAAGGAGTTTCCAAAATAAAGTTGTTTTGACTGTTAGGAGGGTAACTGTCCTTGTCTGCAAGGTTTCCGTTGTTACTGGTAGAGTATTTAAGGGAATAATTGGGTAAAAGGTAACCAATGCACCTGATCAGTAAAATAGTTCAGAATTTGTGTCCCCTTATTGAAAGGTCAGATTGGCAATGGCAGCACCGATGACACAATATACAAAGATTTGGCAGAAAATGATGATTTGCGTTTTAGATTCACGTGCTCTACTCGACACCCACAGGTGATATTTATGTTTCTTTGTTTGTTTTTGAATCGCGCACCAGCACTTAGAGGCTATTAAGCGCCATACAATAGGTTGTTTGATACATGTTTAAAATGCTAAAATGTTCAATATCGACTAGCCATATCAAAAACCAAAGCATTCAAAGAAAAATAGTAAAATGTTGGTAACAATAAAATGTGAAGTTTCCCAATCAACACGACATGTCTGTGGTGTATGTTACTGAGGACAGAAAAGATCTTCAAAATAAAGGGCAATATTTACATTAGATAAAAAATTCTCAAGGTGATGGAATATAAAATATAATTTAAATGCTTTGTAGATCTTGTTGAGAAAAAAGAGTTGTCGCAGTTGATGAAGCTCTGTCGAAGGACATGATGGTCACTGTTCATATTCGATGACTTGCGAAGCTTCGATCCAAGAATCAGAACTCGGAGGATATCCTTTCCAAACGCACATTGACGTCTTTGACACGACGTTGGGCAACGTGATGGGATCTTTGATCGATAATTCTTTTAAGGTCGTACACCTCGTGTTCTTTTATGATCACGTGGTGTAACTGGGGCAAGGAGAAACGTTCTTGCAACACTTCACCGGTCATGCCTTCCAATTTGTAGATGGGAGGATGACGACCATGTGCTGTTCCAGTGGCACAAAACATATCGTTAGTCAAGTTGTAGAAGTTAATTTGTCGAAAGTGCGTTTGGATTTGCCAATGCGCATATATTCTCCTGTTGTCAACGCTCCCTCCTTTTGGGGACAACAGTAGTTGGGCAAACAAGCGCTCGAACACGGTCACGGTAAGATGTCGATGTACTTGAGGGTTTTTTCAATGGTAAAATATTTCCACATGCGTTCGTTCAAGGTAAGTTTGAAAACGTTTCACGATGATGGCTTTGGTGTCGGGATTCTTAATGGCGAAACAAAGGATGTCTCTTTTCTTCAATTAGTATTAAAAAATTGAAAGTGCGTTTGGTTTTGACAATGCGTATACATTCTCCTGTTTTCAACGCTCCCTCTTTTTGGGGACAACATTAGTTGGGCAAACAAGCGCTCAAACACGGTAAGATGTTGATGTACTTGAGGGTCTGTTCATGCGTAAAATATTTCTACATGCGTTCGTTCAAGGTGAGTTTGAAAACGTTTCACGATGATAGCTTTGGTTTCGGGATTCTTAATGGCGAAACAATGGATCTCTCGTTTCTTCAATTATTATTAAAAAATTTGGTTCAGATATTATTTCCCTTTGTCAGTTTGCCATCAAAGAGGGCGATAACCATTCTGTTGCAGCACCAGTTGTAATGCTCGATCTAACTCAGAGGTCGATTTGGAAGTCAAACGTATAACCCATTATAATTTTGGAAAGACGTCGATGACACAAAACAAATATTTGTAGCAATGATCTTAGTTGGCCGAATGAGAGATATCGTCTAATTCGGCTTGCAGTTGATGATCGATGCGCTCCACTCGGTAAAACCTCTGGAACATTTTCGTCGAATATTCTTTGCGTAACTCGTAGATGGCTTGTCCTTGTAACCATCGCTGCACATGAGGTAACCGTACACTTTTCAGTCGGATCTGGGTGGAAATTATATAATTTGTAAACTTCTCCGTAACTCACACGATTCGCGTGATCGTCTATTACGTATCTTTTATTAACGACACTCTGAAGTGCTGCTTGACACTTATGCTTAGTTTATACATATTTCACGCTGTTCTGATATTTTTGTAGTTAATTATTAACTAATCATTGTGCATACAATTACAACAGGGACATCTGTTTCTCTTACGACACATTCAGGGCTATATTATTTACGAACGTTCTAGTGACCTAGTAATTTCAACACATTACTAGGTTCATCTTAGTTTGTATATTTTATACGTCGTGTCTGCAGAATGTCAACTTAAATGATATAAATGTGGCTTCAAAGCATGGAAGTCTACTATGATTATTTTGTCCTTTATACTATACACTGTTACTGATTTACAACTTCTATAATTCCGGATGACCGTGTTCAAGTTACCGTTGCTTTGGAGGAAGAACAGAGGAAGTTTGGAGACAGACAGCTCAGGAACGTTCCCAATACCTCTCCGCTTATTACACACTGGCGTTTGTAACAGTCTTCTTCAGTGTGAAAAGATGTTAAGCACCACCAAAAGAGAGGATCTCTTCAATCACACGTCACTAATATCGATCGCTAGAATGCAACCATATCCTGGCGGTAAGAAAGCGATTTTTGTCTTCACTGGGCTTAGAGTTTCGTTAATGTCCACTTTGCACGCATAAAGCGTCAGATCTGGATGGTTCAACAGGAGATACGGTCGCTCATCAAATTAAAAAGAAAAGAAATACATTTTTTAAAAAAATGAAAAAAGTTAAGGGCACACAGAAGCTTGTTCAACGTCTATGCTCTCCAGCATTTAACTCAAAGTTGATTCTCGTTTTAGGAAAGAAAACAGCAATTAGAAGCCGATCATCGACTGGAATCCGCTGCTCCTATAGACGGGGCGGGTATGCTGTCACCATCGATCTGACAGACGTATAGCGTAAGCTTTATCTTCCATATGCACCCTTTCTCTCGCAAGTTTCTGTGTTTCGCATACCACCACACAGTTTATCAATTCAACGTTCTTCCCTTTGACCTCAGCATCAGCCCCTGGGCTTTTAATCATACTTTTGATTGCCTCGTCTCCCTGTCCCGGCCGAAGTCATCTACATCGAAGCTGCTTACCTGGGCGGCATCATACAGGAAAACATGGTACGTTATATCCTACTCCAGGATGGGAATGATCTCACATCGTTTTGAGATCACTTTGAAAGTCATACCGCCGTTCTTAGGCAACTGGAATCTTTTGAGAACTCTTGTGTTCGGGTTTGGAGAATCACTGAACTCGTCGATTCCGTTTCCAACTGGACTCGGATTGCAGACAGAATGTACTTACAAATCCACGGTTTCTTATACATCGTCAGAGGACTTATTCCTTCTTGGCCTTCTCTTTATGTGGACTTTGTCAGCGCATGGGCGTCCCGTTTCATGTCTTCTTAATCAAATACTCATGAAAACTACCCAGATTTAATATTTCCATCATTAGTGGGGAACACTGGAATCGCGCTGGAGAAACCACATGCTGAAATAACGGTAGGTACCACCACCACTGCACACAGTGAAGGTGTTCGCTTGTTGCTGACCCTTACTACCTACAGCGACACGTATTAGTTAGGGGAACGTCTTCGACACGCCATCATCCTAGAAATGAAGGTTGTCATCAATGTCTTTCATTTCTGAAATGATTGAATCTGAAGCAATAAATGTCCTCGTTCGGTCCGACAGCTCTGTAGTTTTTTACCTGTCTCCTCAAACAGAGAGGCACGAAATCACTCGACCTGTTGATCTGAGTGCGCAGTTCCTACATGAGTACAACAATCTCCAGTTAAGGACCCGAACACTTGGACCGTGGATGCACTGTGAATCATATAGAATAGGTTGTGTGTCTTTGTCTCGCCTCCTACGGTTTTGATACTTAATAAATAATTCAGACGTTATGGATTTAGAATGGCAAGATGGTTTTGTTAGCCCATCATCAATGGGACAAGCCCTGGGTCACCGATCTATTATTTGTAGCGATATATATGCCCGGGAAGATTCTGGTTAACCCATATCTTCTTGACTGTTACGGGTGATCCTTCCCTGGCAGAACCGTCCCTTTCGTCTATACGATCAGATCTTACCAACACATTCGATTATAAATGGACTCTCAAATGTAAGTAGACCTACCACGCTCAAAGCTAATGCGGAAATGTGGTTTGTTCAAAATCTGTACCAAACTAACTACATCGTCCTTCTGCGTGTCTTAGGCCCTGAAAAGGTAGACCTTTATCAGGTCATTTGAGAATAAGCAGTTGAGTTCCAATCGCAACTTATGGCTACCGCACCATAATTTCGGCACCATGGTAAATATGTTTTTGGGCGGGATAGAGACCTAACGGATATTTTAGACAATACTGGTCAAATATCGGCCAGTTTGACTCATTGTGTCTTCAAATGGATCCAATCCTGTGTTATAGCATGGCTCGATTCGAAATCCTTCGAACTTCTAGCCTACACTTCGCTAAACTCACTATCATACAGAATATATTTCCTGGTAGCTTTTTCTTTTGCAACAGGATAAGAGAGCTGCATACTCATTTATGTCGACCTGAACTCCATTTCATTCAGATCGTAGGGTTCAGTTGTTCTCTTGACACCATTCGTAGCCCAGTGTAGGTTACCGTCTGTCACTAGCCAACCAGTCGTCAATTGTCTGCTCTCTTACATCACCAGGTCGAGAAAGAGCAACTTTGAAAGAACCTGTTTGAGCTCTCAAGTACTAACGTGCAGAGCACATATACAAGTTGTGACGCGTAAGTACTGCTTCCTTCCGGTGTTGGCTAGAACACAGGATATCACCTTTCAAGCTCTTTCTTTGAGCTGTGTCTTACGCTTGGTGTACTCCGATGTCTAACCAGTCGCATCACGTAGCTTACTGCTCTGCAGCATTTTGCAATATCTGTGAGCCAGAAAACAGGATATCACTCTTCAAGACCAATCTGCGTTGCTGAAGTGGGACGTACGCTTAGTATACTTTGAGATCGCAACAACTAAGAGTAGCTTGTCATAGAGTACTGCTCTGACGTTTCGAGCAATTTATGCGATCCTCGCGTTCGAACGTAGTGCACCAACCCGATATATAATTTAAGCTGTTTAGCTGTCAGGCAGAATCAATCTTTCTGAACCTCTATTTTAAAGATTTGGCGTCGCGGGGGCATTCTAGAATTTAGTGGGTCCAGTGACGGCCACCAGACCCAACTGGAATAATCAACTCAGCCTGTCAGCGTTACAGAATTCGCTGTTGAAAGTGTGTAGGTAAGAAGATTTGAGTAATCATCGTTTTAGCCGTATGTTAGGATAACACGTACAGATATCACAGTCTGTGTTGTTTATTTACTTAAGAGAAATAGTCATCGTTCGCATGGGGAATCCCACCATTCTTCCCTGAAGAATACTCGAGATAGAGGTCGGATGCTAAGCATCCCCTCCTCCTAATATATTTTATCCTAATATAATCTGATCGTGGAATGTATTAGAAGGAGATTGAAAGGTTGTTAGTAATTTATATTTCTCTGAGAATACGTTTTCAATTACCTTAGTTAAAAACCTTCCCATCCACCCCGCTGTGCTAGCCACCTTGTTAGTATCTCGCACAGCTAAAAACTGGCGACACCTAGTGGTATGAAGGGGAGGTAATGGTCTAACAAGATGAAGTTGCTACAAATGACAACACTTAACAATTATAAGAAGTTGTAAAATAAAGCATTCAACTAGCGGTGGAGCGATAAATCCGCACAATAAATAAAAAATAGACATTGGAAGGGTCTATAGAAACAAAAAAAAACGGCCGGATTGTCGGAGGAAAAATTTTACGTTATGTAACCTGAGCAGCAATAAAGTTAAAACATGACAACACGTGGTGGTATATGGGGCAGCTATCAGGCAAGAGGTATTGTCCTTGTCGTTTGATATTAATAGGGAAGGACTAATTTGAGTCTTTTAATAGGGCAGGATTTGCTTGGTAGCAGGCTAATATTCCTAATGTAATGTGATGGGTAAGTATACTCGGGAAAACTTAATTTACTGGAAACAATGCTTTTTCTTAGATGCACGCTTAGCATGAGAATACATGTGAATGTAAAACTTGAGCCAAAATACCATTATTCGAGCAAAGTTCAATTGTGGGGTGGCAATTCAAAACCAGGGGATATTTTTGTCCAGTTATAAAAAAATAAATTACAAACTTTACTTTGCCTCAGATTTTTATGTCCTGTCCGTAATGACCCAAAATATGAAACAAGAGTCCATGTTCAAAAATACATCAGTTTCTCTAAAATAATTAAGTTTTGGATCCAATGCACGGAATGTACAAACAACATGCATGCACCGACTGATGTACGTAAAAGAAAATATTGCTTGAATGAAAGTTTCAGGACTTTAGTTTGGGTGTATTGTATATGTGACCTGAATACCTGTATGTACATGAAAAGATAACTTCCGTACTATGAAACCTGATTGGCATATTATTGAGTTAGATAGCGATTGGAATGCGTATACCTTCACATAAGCTGACTGTATTATATAGCATACATTTATGTGGGTGGGTGAAGCTAGACTGGACCTAAATGACCACAAGCGAGAATTACTAAAATCGTATTTGCTTCCTGGAATGAAGAATGGTTGAAGTCAGGATGATAGACAACTTTACACTTGTTCATGACAACTTAGATACTACCATAGACTGTCTATTTTTAAATCAGTCTTTTTTAAATGTATAGCTACATTCATGATAGATAACATGATTGTACCCATTCACCAACCAATAATATTTAATTTGGGTCTCGTTGCTACCATTTACCTCACAGCTGACAACAATGAAAATATTTCTCCAAGAGATCTGTGCATTTGGAATGATACTAAGAAAAAACTATTATATTTGTGGAGACTTGGGCTCTTCACTTACAACAAAACTTTTACTATTCTCACTAAAAGTGAAAAAGTGCAAATATTTATCCGAGTACTGAGACAGAACCCGACTCTGGTGATCCGTATTCTGAAGAAGGAAACCTCTGAGCCGATAAATGTAATAATAAGATATTAATACTGTTCTTATCATAACTATTGATTACTTCCTGTGAAAGCTACGTACTGATATTATGTACTCCTCTGTCCTTCGATCTATCTACCTCTGTCTACACATACTTTTTGCTTTCTACTCTATGAAAATATGCTTATGTCAGTTTATGTAGCAGGAATAAGACGGCAAATGTAGGAGTGCTATATTAGTATGCGGGCCATGGGCTGCAATTCCAACGTATATAACGTGTATTGTGATAATACAATGTTTTATCTCATTATATTAACTTCAGTCTATGAATGAAATGTTGCATTAATATAATAGTTCTTAATATGCGACTTGTAATGTACTGCTTTCGCTTGCATATATCAATGAGCTTGCGTGGTTTGCTTGCCAAGACATGTTCAATATTTGAGTCGTGGTTCGGGTAGTCAAGGCGCAAATCGTAAACACCTATATATCCGTACCATCGTGATTAAACATTTTATGAACAAAATATAAAACTTTACTTGTCAGCATAAACGTTGGTGATTCTTCACCCATTCCTGTGCCTGGTTCAATATGCGTATATACAGAGAAAGTTTAAATAAAGATTAACAGTTGTTAAGCTACATTTTAGCAGCTTGCAGCATCCGGTTTTAGTGAACAAATCTGCGAAAGTTAAAACATTGTGAATACCATTGCCATTCTAGATCGATCAGCGATGATACAGAATTTTTCTTCACGTACGTTGGCAAGTACCGTGTAGTGGCCTTAACGAACCAAGAGGTTCTTTGGTATCTTTTCAACCAAAGGCTAAAGATGACGCAGAGACTTGTTCCTGCAATGGCCCACCCATCTTAACATTTAAACAATTGAATGATTGCTCCCTGTATCTAGCAATAATCTCGACTGTACGCCCAAGACTTACAGTCATGTAGTCTCTGACCACGGTAACTCGTAAAGAGAAACTCATAAACATATCAAAATGTAGATTTAGAAGGGAATACTATATCTGTTGTAGCGCCTGACAGGGTCAAGGGGCAGGTAGTAATAGGCCAAACATTGCTACTCAGATTTCAGGTAGATTTGATGTAGATGGTTCTTCTCGTATTTCCTTAAGAGTTAAGAATTCGAAGAAGGATCAAGAGCAGGTAGGTATACATATATGATTAGATCAATCGTACGAACAATAATGAATTTGCATTGTTTTCGCAACATGCAATTTTAGGGTTTTGCATTTTTCTAAAATCCATGCCCTACTCGCATTAAAGGCATGGATCATGTACTACATATAAAATGTATTTAATCCATAAAGTTTAGTTCTAATATAATTGTGAAAAAGTATATAGCACTATGTTCAATCAACGTTCGTCTAGAAGCAAATGAAGTCATTGATTACTGAGATCTGGCTATGTTCATGAAACATAATCATATAGACTGCCAGGCATAAATACATCTTCGTACAGATAAAAATATTCTTCAGGATGGAAGAAACAAATCATGAACTTGTAAGTTCTCTCTATTCAGTTTTATTGATGTTAGAGTTAATGGGTATCGTTTAAATATCACGTGAAACTAATGCTTAAACTCGTTATGCAGTACCTCGTGTATTGTATTGTTCTGAAACCCGCTGCATCCATAACTTTTAGAACACTTCCTTAAGAGATTCGGCGTTAAACCTACAAAGATACATCAGCTTCTATTTTTCGCAACTGTTGCTTTTCGTATATATAAGGTTGTTGATGAGGGTAGCGTTATTACTGGTCACAGGATATAATAAAACTAAATTGTACTAATATCTGATGGACGACTACATAATCCTCTCAGCTACACTATTATATGATTTTTCCCTTGACCTCAGGTCACAAGTATCAGTACTTTCTAGATAGCTCATAATCTTTACAAGAAAAACATGCTCTGGATTGCACTGAGGAAATTCCAAAACCTAGACCCAACTAATAAATGATCATGATATTACGCCCATACACAGAGAGAATAATGTATATATTAGTTGTTTACTCATAATACAATAAGAAATGTCAATTAGGTCAAGCAGAAATGAACTCAATTTTGGACAAAGTCAAGTCCAACATATAATGTTACATGTAATGAAAGTTTGCAAAATCTAATACAAAACGAACAAACTATGTAAATTCAATATATACATAACACTACATACAGATGTAGCATTCATTGTGACACGAGGTTAAATAAAGATGTTAACTAAATTGGTAAAGCGTTTGCCTACCGCGAAGACATATGCTGTTCCATTTTCATAAAGGAGTTAGGGCGTTTTTTTTTATTAGTCTTTGATGACATTGTAATCTCTTTGTATTTAATGGAGATTTGATAACAAATTTAATTTTGTAATTAAATTTTGACCATTTTTAAATGGATTTGTAAGTTGGGAATTTTAACTTTTGACTGCTAATATCACGTTTGTATACTTTGGTCATAAAATATATAACCAAAAACATCAGCTTCATGGCATAAAATGGTAAAACTATATGTATGTTATTATTCAAAATATTAGACGCATTTATGGATAACCCAGCAATAAGAAATTTAAATAATAACCACAATACATGGGAAGATGAAATAAATAAAATGTAATCTTTATTTCATCAACACACTGTTTAAATGGGAACCAGCACGTGAAGATAAAATGTTTGACAGAAATAAATTAGCATTACTTCATACACGTAATATAACTCATATTAAGTAGATTCTGGAGCTGTATATGTTTTACAAGACACATATTACAAAATATTGCCCAAGAATGGTAATATACGTAATTTTCAGTAAGTTATTTTTCACAATATGAAATATAAATTTTCATAACTAGTAACACTTTCAGGACATTTTAGTAGAGATTGTTAAGATACTGCAATGTATTTTATGATACTAAAGTTATTCAAACGTTTTAAAATGATAATTACAACAGCTACGATATCTTATAATTGTATCATATGTCATTTTTTATTGAGTTATATAGAATATGTACATGTTCATAAAGTAACTTGTTACACTGCAGTGGTAAGTTATATTCCTTCCAAACTATAATGTTCGTGTTCTCAATATTTCTTGTAAATTTCAACTGGTTACATTTGACACTCACAAGCTGTATCATTTATAAGGTATGTCTATACATTGTATTCATGAGATATCCAATATTTGTAAAATGTTCTTCATTAAGTTAGCAGCCTAATAGGTTATTAGCAAATCATTTTTTCAATGAATTAAATTTATTTTGAAACAAAATTTACATTTCTCAAAATTCGAAATAAAAATAAATATTGTTTTAACTTGATTTGTCTACCTTAGAGGAAAAATGTGACGGCCGTGTTTTTTGAAATACCATGCCATGTGTTTTCTGATAGAATATCTGTTTCAGCTGGCGCTGCTGTCACTTGCCTTCGGTGATCAATAGTATAATTATAGTCATATCATATGTTTCAGAGTTCGAAAATAATGAAATTCGCAATATGTCATAAGAATAGTATAGTTCCTACTACGTTATTACTAAACTCATTATCTATGAGGTACTATCTAAAAGTTGAAGGAAAGTTTTCGAGCATAGGTAAAGTCGTTTAGTTATTTTTCTCTTTTCTTAATTCAAATGTGGTATCTCTTTTGAAAACAAATCATATTATCCAAAATTAAATTATCTCAAAGTACTTAAGAAATAGAAAACAGTTTTCTGCCAAGGAATCACATTTGAGATTATATATAGACTGGGCGGACTTTTAGGAATGCTGTAGGAAGATAGGAAACATCTCATACCAATATATATCGTAGTTTATGTTAGTTAAAATTTAAGTGTGCAATGTATTTGTGTTTACCATTGATTTTCTATTTCTTTCCGCTTACATCTATATTGTGAGCTACGAATGTCGAACTCTTACATAAAATCATTCAATTTTAACTTATAACAGGATTACAAGGTAATGAACATCGACCGTTGAAGTTTAAACAGCACCAATAAAATCTCTCCCATTCATTTTATTGTTTGACATTGAACCTTGTTACTAATATATGTTCCTAGATTTTACAAAGGTATATTTGAAACAGTCAACGCAGCTAAGTTTGAAAACTAGGATGCTGACCTGATATAGCGGAATACGCCGGCATATTCTCTGAATGACGTCAAGGCCATGGCTTGGTACAAAGGGAAAGACAGTCAGATAGCAAGCTGGCTGGAGGGTAAATGGTTTAAGGAATATCCTCCGTATATCGGCTGACTGATGCAGATAGGAACAACTGGCATAAAGCGAAGAGCAAACCGATTAGACAGAGGCTATTACTGGTTAGCTCTAACGCTTGCGTCCACATATAAAAAATTAGAAGCAGTAAACCATCATGAAATAATCGGTACATCTATTTGTGGTGCCTTTTTCAAAGAACTTACTTACAAAAAAAAAGAAATATGAATGTGAAAAACATGAACAAGAAATCTAATCTTAACATCGTAAATTCCCAACAGAATTATATTTAAGTTTCTGACCACAAATATAGTAAGTTTTTATTATGCAACTGTTATATTTACGCGTTAAAATACAGCGTTGAATACATTTGTCAATGACGTCCACACGACAGTATTAGCAAAAAAAAGAAATATTTTAATATTCTTTTCTACACATTTGAGTGTATAATAAATTGTGTAGTATGCGAAAGGTAACAGCTATTATTATTATATTTTCGACAGTCGCGCCATCGAGTCAATGCAAACCTAACATCACAGAGAAAGGATCCATTATGAAGGCAAATTTACCTTCTGAGGGATGTGGCACACCTCCACTTACATAGTAATTTCCCGTAGACACGATTATCTCTAATTTGTAACTATGCGTCTCACGCAAAAATGTGTTGACAAAACATGAATTGTTTCTTCATCATTCCCGATTGAGGCAGGCACATTACAAGGGAATTATATTTTGTTTTTGACTTTGAAAACTTGTGCGCTATACGTCTGTTCTTAAGTGGTAGTAAAATTACATTTAATTGACCATTCCACCAACATTCCATCGTATAAAATTTGTAATCACAAAATGTCTTCATTACAGTCACACATTTAAAGCCTACTAGATCTGGGAATACGTTTTGAGTCAGGGGAATATGTCGTATGCGCAGAGGGAGATTCGGTCATCTGCTACCATGGGAACATTCTGATCTTTGCACGGGACTTACCAGTGAGTGCCAATTTTAAGTAATACAATACTGTGTGACGTAAGTATCTCATCGCAGACTTTGAAATGGCGAAATGATTTAGGTTCTCGGAATAGTCTGCACAAATAACTCAACCAGAACAAAATTAATTGATGAACAGCCTATCTCAATGATTATCTTAATGATTTAGTGCATAGTTTAGCCAAGCAGTTCTTTGTAATTTTCTTCACATTTCCAAATTTTATCTGTGCCGACATCGATATAAAAGTGTATCAGGAAAATACTTTATATAATGTAAAGACGGCATAACTATATCCACCTCTGCAACCTTAACAACCAGTGTATCGATGCAAATGATTAAACTTATTTGTCCTGTGTGCAAAACTGCTGCATGGATTGGAATAAGTTTTTGACATATATTTATATTAATTTTAACAGATTCACTCAAGACCCACTTCCCCTAAAAACCAGACTTCTTTTTGCTTTGCGAGTAGCAGAATTTTTTCTATAATCCTTCAGTTGATGCAAATTTAAATGATGAACACAGTATTCACGTTGAAATAATATATATATACATACATATATATATATATATATATATATATATATATATATATATATATATATATATATATACATATATATATATACATATATATATATATATATATATATATATATATATATATATATATATATATATATATATATATATATATATATATATATATTAGGAGCATCAAATTGAGAATGTAAAATGTAGAACGATCTTTTAACCAGCAATCATAAAACGGAGACAAGGCAAACAGTAGCTGTCTGGGCTGAATTGTAACACCCCAGGGAATCCCGGGGGCTTTAAACTGAATGCCCTTTGGACTCAGGGTGGGCATAGGAAACTTGCACCAGGTTAGTTTCTTATAGAATTGCCCATTTAAGTATATCTCATCTTTTGTCAATAAGTCGCGCGTTACTTATCATTATATAATCTACCTCAAACGCTGACAATATGTAAATAACGCTTTGTCGGACTCGAACTCATGAAGTCATTTCACGGTCTGAATGCTCTTACAAATTCGGCCACTGTCCCACAAAAGAATATACGATGAAATAATTTACATGAGGATACACTTACTGAACAGACAGACACACATTAAACATACACGCGTATTTAGATAGTCTAAATTATTTCTTATGTAGTTTATTTTAATGTAGCAGATATATTTTTTCAGCGAATATTCAATAGTTGATTTTACCTGTAAATTCAGACCGCTCCAGTGGTCTAGTGGTTAGAGCGTCGGCCTTGGAAGCGGGAGGTCGTGGGTTCGAACCACAGCCAACTGATACCAAAGACTTACAAAAATGGTACTACCTGCTGCCTTGCTAGGCGGTCAGCATTAGGAGGTCAGTGTTAAGACTGGTCATCCTGGTTTCGGGTTAATGTAACTGGGTGGGACATCCTGCTGCTACATGGTGCCCCAGTGCTAGATATCAATATAAACTGTCACACCGCAGACATCGTAGCGATCAGACTGCAAAAGTGTTAAAGCTACCTTAAAAATCCTAATCACACACACACATACACCTGTACATTTCAGCGTGTTGCCGTTTTGAACCACGTGATCGTGTTGTGAAACCCTCAGCGAGTTATTAACAGCATTGTATTTTAGCTCAGTCACGTGACTGTGGCGAAGTCTTAGCTGTGAGTCAAATTGAGAACTCGGTAAGTTCTTGTATTTGAAAAATATGTTACGTTACTGGATATATAGTAAACACTTGCATAGCTGATTACTTAGTGATCATTAACTGAAATGTTGTTGTAATAATAATAATAATAATAATAATAATAATAATAATAATAATAATAATAATAATGATAATAATAATAATAATAATAATAATAATAATAATAATAATCAGTGATTCTGCGCTTACCATGGAATATCATCCAGCTATATTAGCTGGACAGCTACTGGACACAATTACGAATAATCTTTCAGTCCGTGATTCTGTAAAAGAGCAGGTGCAAGAACGCCAGGATACTCATGTGGAATTTACAAAGGGTATAGAACATTTATTTAAACCAGTCACAAAAGTAACTGATGATTTTCTTCCGTCGTTGAGACAAGCTAAATCTACCAAACATATAGCAAAAATAGTACAAAACTGCTTAATGAGTCTCTCATAACTTCCAGCTGAAACAGGTTTTTCAGCCACAATTACGGCAAGAAATACATCAAGCAAATCCCATTCTGAGATTGGTGATATAAGGGATTTTTTTGGACCAGATCCTAATCCTTCTTATATACCAACTGCCAAATTTACCGAAGTAGGTCGTAAAAATACTTCGAGAAAACCATATATTGGTTGCTGCAGCTGGATATGAAATTAGTAGTAAATTATTAGATCCAGAGACCGCAAATTTCACCTAATTACCTGGATTAGTTTTTTGTTTCGAAATTGCCATAGTCTAAATCAAATTTGTGGTGAATACAAACCTTCATGTGTAGAATTTGAGAAACGGGTCAAAGAAGCTATAGAATCCCAATCACTTCAAGATTTAATATCAATCGAAATAGTACAGTCTGGAATGTCTAGTATTTAGGAAGAAGAACCACCTGAAGGAGCGTCCGGATGTGGTCTTGCCACTCGCAATAAACATCGTAGGAAACGCGATAGTAATATAATAGGTTACTCGTTGGTGATTCAAGATAACATTTCTCCCAACAACATTCTCGCTGATGTTCATTGGCTAGATTCTGATTGGTGGAAGACGAAACACTTATCACGAAATTATCATTGAATCAGCTGCTATTTGTTTGCGTTTATTTCCCGATGGCGTCATGGACAGTGGAGTCTATTGGACACTTATAGATGAATTACCGATGCGTTCTACAATGAGTGATCCATTAGGTCGGTGATAACAAAATATGATTATACACATTACCCAACACAGATCGGAAGATTCAGAGTCAGACGGACTAGGCGTATATTATTCAAGGTTTGTTCAGAAGGATAGCCCAAACAGTTATTTCGATTGCTAAAAGATTAGATCGCCATCTAAGTTGTTCGTGATAAAGCTATTGGAAACACTGGTAATTTTGCTAGTAATCATTTTCTGTGGTCAAAGACAGACTCTCACGATTAGTGCGACGAAAACCACAGCATCATGTGCAGAATTTCAACACGAGTATTCCAGTAAAACTGCCCAGCAACGAAGTGGTGCCATCAAGTGTCAGCAAATTAATAAATCTAGCTGCTAATTAGCGGTTGAAGGAATTAGCTGGAGTGCCACCACCGATAAATGAAGCCGCAACTGAGATAGAAACAAAATCATTACCACAAACCTAATAGCGGTTAGTGGTCTATCCCATCATCATTGGCGATATTGATTCGTGTTAGAACATCGGTTTAGACAACAGGGAATTATTGCAAAATGTTTAAACGTGTATCTGATTAAGCACTTCACATGGACGCACCAGTATGCAATGATGCGTCTGTGCACGATTATTAGTATTATTGTTATGAAGCACTAGAACCAGACCAACATGGTTGAATCGAATCGAAGATACATCAAGGTATTTCAATCCCGCTCAGCATTTATTGAAATTCACGGTAAGATTGTGAACAATGATGATACCACATATGCAGCAAATGAAGAAGGTGGATTAAGTAACTATGGTATTATGGCGGTGTTTAACAGTGAGCGATATATCGTTGATGGCAGATAAATCGGTTCTCGATAATCTTCTGATGACTATTCACGATCCGCTGCTCCATCCATGATGTTTGCGAATGACATTACTGACCACTTCAACTTCAGGCAACATTTAATTGTACGATTAGAACAGGCTAATTCTGATGATCAATGAGCTGGAACGATACCACGATCAGCTGATGCTTTTGCGGCAGTACAAAGTGTTAATACAGAATTTTACTTCGGTTTCGCAGAACGGCGATCTCAGGTTAACGTGGATTGTGCATTTTCTGGCTTCACCAATATCTCAGAAAGTTTATGAATTTCAATGGGCAGTAATTTTTATTTCCAATCAACACATCAATCGGATTTAATGTGATTAACAAATTTTACTCTAACAAGGTAAATACAATCACGACATTGCATGATCGTTTCAAGTTGTTTCTTTTAAAACTTATACGTAGATTTGGTACCAGGTCATTGACAGCACATGTGCACTCGATACAGGCATCATCATTCCTTCATCATCATTTCTTTCTTTTCGAGGAGATATAGGTGTGATCAATATTACAACTACTGGAGCTTATAAACTTGTTTGCTTGTTAAAGTTTCCAAGTTTCTTCATTATACATTCCATGATCGATATCGAAATAAGTGCCGATATATCAAATTAAAATCGCCAAATATGTGTTGAATTACATTAAGTTGTATGATTTAGTTATTTATTACATACCTTTTTAATCTTACATGGCTGTTCATAATGATCATTACAGATATTCAATGTGTGATTCCGTACGACACACCTAAACATTATATATATATATATATATATATATATATATATATATATATATATATATATATATCATACCTAGCTTGTCGCGTCTTATAGGTTTGGAATTATTAATTATTAGTCCACTTATTAAATATCAGGAATAATTTATTGCTATACAGCTTAAACTTTTCAAGGAGATAGAAAGAGCATGTACCTTGCTGCAGTTCTACCACAACATTGTGTACGCTTTTAGGAAAACAGACAATAGTGCAATACTATAATAAAATATCATCAAGATTTTGTAGAAACGTTTATATCACAATTCAGAATTGCAAATAATGAGCACATGTTAGAAAAATATCATTTGGCACGTTTGGGAACCATGGACCTATGAATTTTAATAAAACAAATCTCTTATACCAAAACTGCATATGTGAATTAAACCTAGCAGAGTAACTTTAAAAGTAAGAATCATGTTTATTTTTCAGCTCATGGATGCCCACAAAATGAGGTAATTCCACTAATCGGGAAAGGTGAACCTTAAAGGAAGGTAAAGTAAATTTAAACAAAATAAAATTTAATTCGTCCCAAACTCGTAGACACGATACTAAGAACCAATTTAAAGGATCTGAACTCTTGAAGTTTGATTACTCTCAAACCATTTATTAATTGGTTTTGAAAATATTGTTTTCTATGTTGTTATTCTATGACTCTCATTTTGTCTGTTAGATCTGGCTTCACCAATATCTCCGAAATTGGACGACTTTCTATGTGTAGACGTTTAGAGAAATTTTAATTTACAATTAACAAATCAATCGTCTTTATTGGGATTAACAAATACAGATTTTACAGTTACGAGATAAATACAATCACGTCATTGCATGGTCATTTAAATTTCTTTCTTTCAAAACTTATATCTGGATTTCTTACCAGGTCTTCCTTGATTCAGAGCTATCTGCGTGGCTTGTACAAGGATATGACGAGGGTATCTCTGTCGCCCACCGGCAAAGACAACTTTGTTGAGGTATCAGAAGTTTACATTGACTTGGACTTCCAACAAATGGAAACTAAAGATTATAATATACAGAAACTGATCTATCTTGGTCAGCATCATATAAGGTCTTGGTTTCTAGCGACGATACTCGCATTGTAAAATCACATTACCAACATGTTTCCCAGATTATAATTATTGGATCGAGCGGCAGTGGTAAGTTTACACGGTGCTGGTCAAAAATCTCTGAAAATGAGGATGCAACTCAACATAAATAAATGTACTCTGCCGTTGTGTCCGGAATGGAATAAACTGATACAAATGAAACTAAATGAAGTAGTAATCAAGTCTGGCATTATCAGTAGTCGTCAAGTCTTTTCAAAGGCTTTTAGTTCTTGTAAATGAATTGCAAACATGGAGATTTCACCGACAGTAGTTAGTACTCTTGATAATAAAACATTTCACTATAGATGGAGTATTCAACACTCGGGTAGAGGGCCGCGTGAGGCCCGAGAAGCCGTCTAATGTGGCCTTGAAATTGATTTGCGTCACAAGGTGTCATGAGAGATAACAATGTTGATGCGGCCCTTGAGCCATCGGAAATGTCCTCGTTCGGCCCTTAGGGTGGTATGAGTTTGAGACCCCTGATATATAAAATCAAGCACGATTACATAATCTGGAATTATCAGTTCAACCAGTTATTGTACTATTCGTTATTACGGAATAATTTTTGGGCACTCTAAACTTGAAGAATTTGAGTGTAACTCTTAAGGTGGAAATATCCTATGCGCATTACTAGAATGCTTGAAGAAACAGATGCTGCTGCTGCTGCTGCTGATGATGATGATGATGATGATGATGATGATGAAGATGATGATGCTGATGATGGAAAGAAACAAATGATAAAAATCATTTTAAAATCCATTTTAAGCTAGTAAAACATAAGTTAAGACATGACCTTCACTTACTATGCAGAATAAATGAAATACGGGTTGTCAAAACGTGTCGGGAGTTTGTTCGTCAATCGTCAGTAGAAATGCCCTAGGGTGATATGCAAATCTTATATGTGCTCTAAACAAGTTAATATTAAACTTAATCCAGCATATAGTGTCGAGACCGTTTTGGAAATAATGTAGGAAATGTTTAGCTACTCATCAGTTCTAAAAAGGACAACATGACGTTATTGAATGTGATGAATGTGAAAAACTGAATATCGTTTATGGCCGTAGGATGTACAGTTTTGCCTGTTTGCTTTTATATGTGTATAATTACACTTTACTTATTTTTAGCCTCGAGGCGGATTAAATTGATCCCCCATCAATACAAAAAGTACGTATGAAATTATAGAAGCCATGAAGTAAAATTCAACAAAGGTCTAAGACATTTGGTATTATGTATTTTATGAATCATTTGGGGATTTACTATTTACAACTCTGATCACAATTGTACTCTCTATATGGAAAGTGTCAAAGTGCTCGAGTTTCAAGTATGCTTGCAATATGACATAAACGTCAGTCATAAAACTCTATTAACCGGAATACCAGTATGGCAGCATCGATTACATAAAGAGAAAAAAATAAATCACAATACTGTAAGTGCTGACAAAATACAGGACAAAATAAGGATGCTAACTACAGTATCAGCCGTTGCACACAGTCAATAATAGCAACAGAGTTGTCAGAAAAACGACTTTGATGTAATTCGCAAAGCCGTTCTGCAACCCTTCAACTTTGCATTACGTCATATTGACCTATTCTCACTCAGTCAGTTACAGCGTATGATGCACTCGTTAATTCCAAAATACTTTTGGTTGATATTCTCACATTCGATATAGAATAGTTAACGTTTACATGCGAACTACTTTAATCAATTTAAACCTTGGAAGATAAACGTTTAATTCCAAATTTAGCTTGAAGATTTGGAATACGTATATGGCATGGAATTTATAGCTATTTGATGCTGAATTAAATACTCATTGCAATAGTTTGTGTTACAATTTATAATATACACAGTGTAATTGTTTTTTTTTTCTGGCAACTACTCGTTTTCTATTATTGTCTGGGTGCAAGGAAACCATTAATTCTTCCTGCATGCACAGGAATTCCACTACGAAAATACATTAACGAGTAATTATACGGAATGCAGCACTAAATCCATAAACGATTGTATCCTTTACATAACACTGTTTTGATTGCAGATATGTTTACTTTGTCTTCCATTACATATAATTCTTAGTTATGACACAGTCAACTGTAAACGCTGCTATGAAATAATTACACAATATTGTGATTTCAAGTGTTGTTCAGGTTCACTGGCTCCAAATAAACTGCGTATTGTGTGGTTTTGAGTGTTGGCTCATGAGTTGGTTTACATTGGTGTACAAATAAATTCATACATGATACAATACATTTAATGTAATTAAGATACTTGATAAAAGTAAATGACTAACATTTGTAGGCAATGTATTTCATGTTTTTGTTTTAAATGTCACAAATTATCTTATGGATTAGGTGATGAAAGATCTGCGAACCATTCATGTTCATGCATTCACCATAAAACAAACTTTTATACATTAAGGATACATATGCATTTGGTTCAATTAATTATGCTATTAAATGTACCTAGCTTTGTATGCCTTATTCATTTAAAGGTGAAAGAAAAGCGGCCAATGAAACCTATAGTACGAACTGATGGTTTCAGATCGCAGGGATCGATAATAATAACAACACTAAGAATGGGATGTCTTAATTCGGCATGTCACTTTCACCCATACTAGAGAATAGGGATGATGTCGGTAAATAATTGAATGGGAAATATGAAATTTAACTGGTCAGAGCCAATAATTAGTGCATGAAAGGCGGTATTTGGAAAGGAGGAATATCCAGCATTTTTGTTTTACCAAAGACGTAATTAATGGAGAAGAGATGACTGGAATATATGATGTAATACTTTGCTTCATTCCAGTTGCTTTTGTTTATATCATTAGGCATATTCACAATGAGAGCAGATATGGAAACTGTAATATCGGACAAATTAGTACAACAACTCTGAAACATTTAGAGAAATGTAAACACAATTGCAACTGGCTTGCAAGTGTAAAAATGTCTTTGTCATTCTTTCTATGTTGTACTTGTAAATGACAAAGACAACTATAATCTTAACATTTAAAACGTTAAGGAAATTACGTAGGTCAGCGGTTTAATGTTATCTCGGCAGTAAAATAGTCCAGTATTTCAGGACATGCTCTTTGGGCTGCTGAAAATCTAACGTGATTCGGGTGAATCTTATAGGACGTACCTAAGCTGACGATGTGAAATATTAGAATATAAACAACAAATAAGGATCACAAAAGTGTTTATGACATCATTGCGAAAAAGAGATTGAGCAATAGGAAAGGAACCAAATCTCATACCTTATAAGTCTAATAGAATATATTGATAATCCTACATCTAGATTTACCAAATATTGCCGTTTAAATGACAACTAGGATATAGTTAAAGAGGGAAATGTATTTTTGTTCCATAGAGTTAGGGAAGCTAATTAATACTTCTAAAGGTATTTTCAGAGATCTAGATTGTCGAATTTCGTTAACTCCTGTTTCTTAATGTGTATTAAGAACATTTCTGTGAGTCTCTTTCTTTAAACCAGAACCTTGTCAGATGATGACAGCAATGTAAACCCCATTGGTCGCTTTGATTCACCTTTTACGCCAAGCAGAATTCAGATTTTACCATTCAGAAATTATTGATCGTTATGTGAAAAGTGCTAATACGTGTGCTTCTGCATGTAATGTAATTACAACATATTGATATGCGTACAAGAAAAAACAATGTCAATACAATTACAATCATCGCATGCTATATATCAATTGTCATTACCGACACTATTATAATGAGACCTTTTCCATCGAAACTTTGTCAGTATGACTTATACAGTAACTGACAATCTTTGACTATAATTCTACAGTTCTGCACACAAAGATTAATGAATAAATGTAATGAAAAATTGAAAAATATGAAATGATGTTTCACAAAAAGCAAAGAAAAACATTAGAACAAATATTATATATAAACCAGATATGACTGTATACAGTTATTATTTTTCAATCAATTATGGCAATATAAATTAATTAAATTTGAATAAGAGTAATTATATTTCTATCTATTATTAGAGCATATAATATTTAGATTTCAATCAATTATTACAAATGATAAAATGTCCCATGGTTGATTAGTTTCTTGAAATATTTAGGAATCAATGAGCGGAACAGTGACGGACGCACATTGTTAATGATTGCGTTAAAATAAAACCCTAAAACATACCACTTTATGCCTATGTACATGTGCTCGGCTAAGATACTTACAATGAAAAACCGAAATAACCAACTTGAATAATGTAGTGACAGGATGTATTAAACATAATAAATACTTATATAAATCAGAACGTAACACTGTAATTAATACCTCTTACTTCATTTTTCAAGGTTAGCTTCAAATTTGTGTCTGTGTTACAAGGGGACCAGTATATATTTTACATATCAACGTCTCTATCAATATACGTTTAAACCGCGTCTCAGGTTTGCAATGCTATTTATATTGCTCTGTCTGAGCTCAGAGGAATAATAAAACTGCAATGTAACTGAAATGATATAAATATATTTCGAGAATAGTTAATAAAAGACAAATTATTTTGAGGTGACAATTGTAACCAAACATACAACAGTTAAGAATTTACATCGTAGTTTAATTCAACATTGATACGTCTTTGAAATATACTTTTTATGTTAAATTATTGGTGATTTTTGATAAGTTGCGCTTATCAAAACATGAAAACATTTAAAAATTGTAAAAAAATAGAGATGTTAGTTACTTTAATGTCGACCGTTCCGGTTTCGAAGGTGGCTAGAGCGTCCGTCTCGAATGTAGGATGCAGATGGCGGTATTAACTTTTACATAAATCAATACGGCTAAAATGATTAGCATTTTATCAGCTACTTTTGGCTACTACCAGGATTTAATTAAGGTCTTATTTTGTATCACTGGTTACTATGCAACTGAGGTATAGTAGTTAATAATGTCATCCGTCTTGACAGATTGTATGCAGCAATTCATGAAAGATATTATCTGATGAAAGCAAAGAAACAAAATTGTTTAAGAAGAGCCCTCTTTAATTTTGCATACAGTTGTTATCCACAGATGACTATAAAGTGTAATAAGTTTCAATTTGTATAAAAATTTGTCAATAATTAATGATGCAAATCTACATTTAATTTCATACTAAAATGCTAGCTGAAAAACATGTCTTCCCCACTGCCTCTACGTCTAAATATGTGTTTAGCAAGTAATGCATATGAAATACAATGTATACCATACTTCCGAATCTGTTCAGACTGGGTCAGTTTATACAGATGCCTTGCAAGTATAATCAGAATCATACTGAGTTAATACATCATTTTTGGTTCTGCTAATACATCGTTAATGTTTGGCAAAGTATGAGGTTTCATGTGCGACGAGATATCATGATCGATGTAAACATTGATTCAATTATTTATTGCAACCAGAATATTGTAGATGACGTTGAGTGACTGAAGTGTGCAATATTTGCAACACAATCGTTATCCTCACACCCTCGTAAAAGAGGAGTGATATTTTTCTATTAATCGTTGGCTACATTTATGTAGTCCAAAATCACCTTATATAGTTTTCGATGTGACATTTATCAAGAAATCAATTATAGAAGGAGTCTTTCCAAGGGCGCTGGGCAAAATGTACACTATTAACAATATATCGTTGCGTGTAATCTTTTCCTTCATCTTCGTCTACTAGTGAAAATATTTGTACAAATAATTATACGACCGAATTTATGGTTAAACCTGTTATAATTCAAATAGAAAGTATTACTAAATTTCACATGGTGTCACTAACAAACAGAATAATAAAGGAATAAGTGTTCTGCGGTGATCTTGAATCCATTACTCCACAGGGGATCCTTTCATTTGATCACGAGACAATATGGCGTCGGCGTTCACCTGACTTCGTACAGCGGAGTACAACGCATTGTCATACGAAACAGGGAACCAGACTACGAAGAAGGTTTTAAAGTTAGATCAAGGTCGTCATGGGACCTGTCTGGTGACCATGTGGTTAGAGCGTCTGCCTCAGATGCGGGAGGTTACGGGTTCGAACTCCGGCTGAGTTATACCATAACGATTTGGTAAGTGCATAACTAGGAGCTCAGCATTAAAAGCTTGTGTTATGACTAGTTGGACTGATGAATGGATAATGTGACTGGGTGGGACATCATGTTACATGCCTGATGCATTATACCCCGTTGCGATATGACAAAAAATTGTTACATTAAAATAACAAAACACACACATAGTCGTTATGGCTTGTATATCTCTTAGTGTGGCATAGCCTACCAAGGTATATCTACTGGTGTGGCATAGTCTTCCAAGGTATATCTCACAGTGTACCATAGACTACCAAGGTATATCTCACAATGTACCATAGTCTACCTAGGTATATCTCACAATGTGACAAAGTGTAATAAAGTATATCCCATACTGTGATACATTGTTTGGTTGTTTTTTTACGATGTTTAACGTAACTTTAAGAATACAGTTTCAGTCATATCGCTATGATGTCTGCATTGAGACAGTTTGTCGCATTATTAGGAAACAAATAACTTGGCTACGCCTTATAAATATTTGGCTAGTTTTCGGTGTACATGGGTACAATGTTATCTAGGGTGAATAAGTGTTTTCGAGGTAAGCGACGGAACTAACAGGTATCTCGCCGGAAATTGCTTGCAACGAGGGACATTATCATCCACAGGTACTTTACCCCGAATATTACCCTCTGTCCTATGGATTTAAGCACGATCAATTGATAACCGACACACCGGTCGCTTTGGATCTTGTTGAGAAGTGCACCTTCTCCATTGTGTTCTTAAGCCATAGCTGTGAGTGTTAAATTTATGATTCATTTGATATGCGAAGCTTATTGACTTTGTAATGTCTTATCTTGTAATAATTTATTTATTACAACGCAGATTTGAAACTTTGTGAACTCTGCATTACAGGTTGTTAATAAAGTTTAATGTATTAGCATTTTCCAGACCTCCAGAAGGGTGATAGCAGCCTTTACACGTTTGGGCCAACCCAAAGACTCTGTGAAATAATGCGGATTATCAGTTTATGAATCGTAAGACTGTACAAGGGTCAAGAAGCATATGTTTTTTTCAATTGTTGTTTCAATTGG
This sequence comes from Unio delphinus, assembly GCA_029339505.1. NCBI lineage: Eukaryota > Metazoa > Mollusca > Bivalvia > Unionida > Unionidae > Unio > Unio delphinus. The sequence continues at coordinate 5,111,723 of JAQISU010001239.1, forward strand.
GTACATGTTCATTTACATGAGATTATTTTTAGTTTTAGTTGTATTCCAGGAAATTTATGTGGATCTCACTTACAGTGCAGAACATTTTAAACATATTTTAATACCTTGAGATTGTTTGAAACTTAATCGTAGGCCATACGTGAAATTATGTGATTATCTAACAGTGCATACTATTATTAGAAACGTATAAGAAGTCCATGATGTTTCTTAAATCTGTATTTCAGATTGATATCATATGTTTGGTTGAATTTTAATGTGTGAATGTTTGTATAGAGTGATTTGATCAATCGTATGTTGAAAGCATGTGAGAATCTTTATATTTATAATCATATATTTTCTATGCTAATTAAGTTCATAAATTTCCATCTTTCACACATTGTGTTGAAGTTATTCATTTCATCCAACAGCAGCCCAGTTTCTCTTCTGCGACAGTTTATAGTGATGTCTAGCACTGGGGCGTCATGCAGCAGACATGCAACATGAAGTAACACCCAGTCTATTATGCTGACACCAATGACATTATTGTCATCAAATATACTACAGTTGCAGGATGAACAATTATACATTGGAGAGAATAGACGGTCACCAGAATCTGCATTTTCCATTTAAATGTCATTTGAAACGTTTCGCTTAATTATGTCAAGAAGGTTCGTGCTCTTTGATCCATCGATAATTTTAACATTTTGTTGAAAAATAGCCAAGTTGCTGGGACACTGCTGTCTGTATGGTTCTGACATTGGATAGATGTAATTATATTACGGATATTAATCATCTCGATTAGCTACTGTAGCAGTTACAAGTACGTTTCTCTAGTGACCTTGCCAAAATATTTTGATAGGATCTGACAGGGGCGAGGAACAATTCTGCATAATTCTTGTTTGTAAGTTACAATATTTTTTACAGACTCTGGACGAATCTTTAATAAGCTAGTCTACTATAGCTATTCGTAACATATTACATAATGATGTATGGGTTCCATTACATATTACATGGTTGGCTGATGGTTTTTATATCACATACACACTTTCAAATTGTCAAAACTCGTATACCATGCACTCGATTTCAATTACGTTTTACACAGTCATCTAAAATGTGTTCATATAAAGTTGTACTTTTTGAGGGCACTTCTTTGATTTTGTAGAAAATGTATAGCTATATGCCAATGATGGTTACCAATCTTTTTTCTAATTTCATAACTTCAAAAATATAATTTTTGTTTTAAAACACTTTCATAACGTATGACGTACATGAATCCGCAGTTCATGAACAAATGCTTCCATATAATTTCCTCGTGGATTACAAAATATCACTAGTTATCTTAGTATGCCACCTGTTGTTGGGCATAAGAACTTGCATAGTACATTCGTTACTAGATAGTGTTCATTCAGAAATTATTGGTGTCAATATATGTTCTTATTTGCTGTCACGTAAAGTTTATTTTGTAACGTGGTTTTCTTTATGATCAAATGTTTTCAGCCAATTACATATACTAACAGTTTGGGTATACTGCATGAATAATTAATAACATTAACAGTTTCCAAACTTGTCTCAATTTCGAAGATTGCTGGTTGAATGGAATAGTTGGCATTAATTTTTATTTAAGTTGTGAAATTAATCAATGACCAAACATTTCAGTCAGCATGCATACATATTTTGTGGAGTAAATACATTTCTTGATCATTAAATTAGTATTTCTACGTATATCATTATACAATAATTGATGTGCTTGTCTCTACTAGTTTATTTAAACTGTTTATGAAATTTCTCAAAAGGAATATAAATCAAACATAACTACAGAAAATAGTCGATGAATGGCCAATGGATGTTAATGAGTTACTTAATGCATGTATTGATCTATAAGCTGGTGAAGTGAATGTCAGTGCTGTTGGCCGCACATAGCAGTCTATTGTGGAATGATCTTAGTGACGCCGTCGGGTATCTATCATCTAGAATAATTTGTCAGTTACATGTTATCACCAGTACTCCTAATCTGATTGGAAGAATTGTATGCATACAGCTTGGCATACAGTTAGATCATGTCGTCCAGTTGGCCTCTGTTGAAAATGTGTCTATATGATATCTGACACAAATGTCATAGCGGATATCTTGAAATTCTTGATATCTCTCCGCCTTCCGAACACGTGTTCGTAGGTAGCAATATTTAGATTCAATGTAATGACTTATTATGAAATAAAACTGACCCGGCCTCCAGTATTGTGGCCAAGGTTGACACTATAACACATTGTTCTCGCTAATAGACTTGAACGAACGAGTGACTACACAGACATCAGTTTCTTTCCGAAAGACTTTTTTTGGCATGTTGATGATCAAAGATTAACATATCTTGCCTATGCTACTTTTCATATACATTGAAGTGGAGGTTTTGTAGACGCATTTTATAAACTAGTAAAAAAGCACAATTATAGAAGTAATGTACGGCTGAGGCTACTGATAACGTTGCACAATTCGTATGAAAAGAAACATATATACATTAGAAGACTAATCATTAACGTCTTTTCACGTACATAATTTTGATTAAGTTATCATTGCTTAAACAAAATCCACATAACTTCCATTCAAATTTATCAACGCGTATTATATAAAACTTCGTTGACAGTGTTCTATACAAATATTTTATGTTACAAAACTATTTTTGCTGACGTTGAAAAGTTGAAACATTGTATTTGTTTACGGTAGCATGGACAGATACACTATGACATGGGATTTTAGTAATAGATTTGCACAAATATTTCTACTGTCGAAGCTAGATCGTTTCGAAAGAAATCTTTTCTCACGACCAGATCTATGAATGAATTTCAAGTACACAGTAAAATATTAAATCCTTGCATTCATTCTTTATCAAAATGCCGAATTATAAGATGTTTGGTCGAGGACCACGTATTAAGAATGTGTCATATGAAGGATGCGTCTAGCTGTCTGGTTGCATAACCTAAACCCCATGCGAAACTACTTTCTGTACATTCAATGAAAAAGTCCGTAGGTTTGAAATTATTATTGTAACAAATTTATGGTTTCTTATTGCCCCAATCTAGTTTGATTCCTCTTTATAAAACCTAAACAAGTTTTTTTAAAAAAAGGAACTTGGCCAGTAAAATCACCCACGGTTGCAACATTTGTTCTCTTTAGTACATTTACCTATTGATCAGTATGTGTACTTTTCCAATAGTTCCGGTGAGGTACAGATTTATTTCATTTGAAAATACCGAATTTGTTTTGATAGAGAATACTAATGTCAAAGATAAGGCACGATCTTGAATTTACAAATCACAGCCCTTCCACTTGTACATCCATGTTCCTTCACCAAAGACAAGGAAAGGAATAAAATAAATATCAGCTTAACGTTTCTGTAATAGACTATTACTAAATAATGAACATCATACTGCTACGAGATGAAGCAAAGTTAGAATATCCAATTCCAGGACAGTCACATACCTCGGTAGAGAAACGAATTATAACAGTAGCATGCAATACATTTAAATCAAGGTATTTTTTTTCTGAGCCATTACCAACTATTAGGGGTTTTGTTACAAGTCATATATTCGTTTGAGCTGTGGTTAGTCATTTTATTTTTTTTTAGCTTGTCTTGTTTCCCTGCTAAAGTAATCTAAAGGAAATATTAAATGATTCAAAAAAGAAAAATACGTTTTGCTGTCAGGCTGCAATTAATTATTCACAACGATATTATCACTATAACAATTTGTTTTGTAAATTCAACATTTTATCAAAGTGTTCTAAGATGCTGCTGCGATGCGTAAATATAAATAAATACACTTTGAGGTAATGTTCCATGACCATATTGGAGTTATGTTTAGAAAGGGATATTGCGACATCGATCAGGCTGCTTATAATCAACATTATCCATTTATATTTACGATATGCCTAGTTGAATCAGTCTATTAACTATATTCAGTTACAATGTTTGAGGATTTATGCCAGTAAAGTATTCATTGGAATTACAAAGTGCTCATTGACGTTTTGGCTAACAATTTTGGGAATATTTTGAATTTATTCAAGGACGTCACTGACTATATTGCTGACGTTTCAAGAGTGTTAGCTCATCATCTCATTCAAAATTTACTGCCACATCATCTCGTTCACAATCTGCTGGCACATCATCTCATTCAAATTTGCTGGCACATCATCTCATTCAAAATTTACTAGCAGATCATCTCCTTCAAATTTGCTGGCACATCATCTCATTCAAAATTTACAGGCACATCATCTCGTTTAAAATTTACTGGCACATCATCTCATTCAAATTTGCTTGCACATCATCTCATTCAAAATTTAATGGCACATCATCTCGTTCAAAATTTACTGGCACATCATCTCATTCAATATTGGAATTCATTTCGAACACTCTATTCTAAGTCCGTTTTCAATTTTCACTTCGTATTCCAAGGAAATAAATTAGTTATTCATTGTTACTAAACTTGTTGATTTCGCTTTATTCTCTTGCTTAGTTTAAGACAATGTATTCGTAACAATAAATCCAAAATTTAACATTATATGGAATAAAGAACTAATTATATCATTTATGATTGTTCATATATATATATATATATATATATATATATATATATATATATATAGAGAGAGAGAGAGAGAGAGAGAGAGAGAGAGAGAGAGAGAGAATAAAGAAAAGTGCAAGGTTCCCATCCCCGCCCATATTCGATCTTCCGGAGCTAAAAGTTATGTGTCAGTCCCTAGGTAGAAAGCTATTTGAACCTAACACTCCTGACATCAATGTCATAACGTTACTCGCCATCTTCGATTTTGGCCCTGCCAATCTTGAGAAAGGTTTAATTGTTTCAGACAAGATGCAAACTGCTGCCAAGAGTACAGGATTACAGATTTGGACATGCACATTCCTGGCAGATTCAAAGATACTTTACAGAGGACATAACAAATATATGTATGTTTTACACACGTTATCAGTACAAAATAAGTCTCTTTCTAATATGAGGAAAACAAATTTTCTGCAATAGTAATGAAGACGCAGGTATCAGGATATTCAGCCAATGATGAATCGACAATCATCTTTCTTTACAGTGAGACCTGATCTTTATGATTCGTTGGAGTGAAGTACAACTACGGTTTTATTGTTTTTATGTGAAAAACTTCCCCTACCAATTTGGGCAAACTATTTGTCTCACAAATAGATTGCTGTGAAGAGTCAATGACCTCCACTACAGGAGTACATATTCACATTAATCAATATATGAAACGTCATGTTGAGTCCAGAGCAGGTTGCGTTCAATGAGCCCGACGAGCTGTATAGTTATTTACTGTAAACCTTCAATGTTTAGATCTGCTAGTCGTGTCTTATTTGAGAAAAGTTCGTTTGTCATTTTGTATGGGATCGACGTTTGTCTTATCCGTATCGTGATTAACGGGGAATTTAACAACGTGAAGGTCCAGTACTCTCGCCAGCAATGTGCCATTATTTGGGAAGCTTTGTTTTATCATAACGTGTCGGAGTAGCATCATAATCAGTGAGTTACGGAATAGCACTAATACAGTTTAGACTGATTTCGTGTCTTATATTTGCAAACAAAATAATAATGGTATTTTAACAATTATATATATATATATATATATATATATATATATATATATATATATATATATATATATATATATATACACACACATATATATATATATATATATATATATATATATATATATATATATATTATGCTGGAATGAATATTGAAATATGAAATATTGATTATGTTTTATAATATTTAGTTACCTAAATTCGTCACATTTTAAACATGTCTACATTTAAATTTGGCTAATCATAGCCCTGTTTGAAATAGTTGGTCATCAGTGCCAAATGGATGCCACAAGTGCTGTGAGGTTCGAGAGGGCAATGCAAACTACCTTTTGACTGTATGAAATCACGTTTTTTCATTTCGCGAAAACACATACAATGAGGTTCGCCGATGCAAACGAATGCACAAATGTGTATATTTTATTGTGTGAAGTGGAAACGGCTTGCGGAAATTCGATAACGCAGATTTACAGAAGTTTTCATATCGAGTTAGAACAAATGCATCTGTGTTGATGATGAGGGTCTACACAATTAACAGTGTTGGTTTCCTGGCTAGACTCATGAGTAGTACTCTGGAAATAATTTACAATTAAAGCCTTAGGGATACTCATCAACCTGTTACTGATGGTGAAAGATGAAGCAGATAGTATCAGACCGGTCTGTCTATAGTCTGAGTCTGTATTCCAGTTTGCTTGTACCCCCTGCCCATTTTATAAGGAAAAGCATAAATAAGATTAAAAGTCAATAAATCGTACTCCGTTCATTCATTGATTTATAATTTCTAACCCGATTGCGACCAGGGTGTCCATAACACCTATATCGTCTGCGCGTCTGATGCTTAAGGGAAGTTTTCATATCAACACGACACCATATTACATACAATTTGGGCAAGTCAATTTTCCGAAAATAGAGTGACGTCATTTCTTCTATTTGCTTACTCTCGTATACTTCCGTCAATTACGGTGAGGTAAGAGTTATATCATTTGCCACCTATAAAATATACCTTCTAGGTACATACATCCGTATTTATCCTCCGCCCCTTTAAACCATATAAATTGCTACAAAGGTTATTAAGTGTGTCCTAAAATGAAAGACATTCGTGCTGAATGACTGTCTTAATGTAACAATTGTGAAAGATGATAACACAAATGTAAAAGCATTCACATATATTAGTTCACAATTTTTATTTGATCATCGTTAGAATCACACCATGGACGACGTGACGATGGATGGACACCAAACTTTGTATCTAGTATCTTCCACTTGTACTAATAGCCCTGATTGGCATTGTAGTACCAATTCTGGCGGTCATTTGGTGGAAACGACAATTGTTTTGTGAGTAAGACATATAACCCTCTCATTATGAGAATGATAAACGGAGTGAATCTGTGAAATTTTCATGATCAACAATAGCGGAGAGAGAAATCCACTCATCGCCTTTCTATACACTACAAATTTACATTCAAGACTGATTTCATATTCTTATCTATATACATGTATACTGTCAAATACTCGGGATCATATATACTAAATAAGACAAATAATCATACTGTAAGATCGTATAAGTACCTTGTGTACCTTATAACGTGTTAGTTCACATCCACCCAGATTCTGATGAGGTTCGTTCTAAGCATTTTCGTTATGTATTATGTAGTAAGAAGAAAAACATTTACATTATCATCACTTGTTGCGTCAATGAAGGACTAAACTGCAATGTTATTAAAGAAAACCCAACAACACAAATACTAATGTAAAGGTTTGTTCCATTGCCGAATGGTGGACTATTTTAATATCGAATTAGTTTAAATCAAGCACTTCACTATCTGTGTCTATATTCATATACAAAAAGAACATTACTAATTTGGTCGATAAAAAATTAAGGATATGTTCAGTGTCTTATAATTTAAGGATACAGACAACATAATTATTATATATTTTTTGTATTCAGGTAGAAACAGAAACAGTGAGCAGACGTGTTTGGGTCGGAAGACAAACCTACAGATATTGGTGTGACATTGTAGTACAGATATGAATTCTTTAGTTTTATATACGACCAATCAGGTGTAAATTACGTCGAAGCAACAATAAATACATCATTTTAGCTTAAAAAGGACATGCATGTGAAACAAAAGATATATTAGAGAAAAAGTAAAGATTAATTCTAAACCAATCCTTAGAGAAATAAAACGAAGAAACATAATGTTAACTTATTCGTCTCTAGACACCGTTTAAATAAAAAAATGTATGGCCTTTCGATTGGTCTTCATGTCACTGTACAACAGCCATTTTCACTGAGGCATTTGAAGCTCAGATTTGATGAAGGCGTTATATATAGCCGAGGTGGTTTTTTGCGAGTTTTTTCGGCTCTCGTTGTTGATGATGATGGAGGACTTAAAGTTGGTTGGTTGAAAGATAATGAAAGTCATAACTTATATGTTATCAGCTGTTATTCCGCATAATATGTTATTTCAAGGAATTCATTGTTCTGATTCATGAAAATAAATCAGTTTCTCTTAACTATAGTGCAAATAATGTAGCAACAGAAAGCTTGATCGAATTGAGATCTATAACACAATGTTGAATGGAAAGATTTTTACACAAGTTTAAGTTATATTGAAGGAAATAACAATTGCAGATTTCGCGTTAAATCTAATTATTTTAGTATCATAGGGTCCTTTCTGATGTTTTAAAAAAATATTATTTCAATTAAAATCTTCCTGGAATACATATTCCAGGAACGCATCAACATGTGACTATTATGACTTTCACATTTTCTTATAGTAATTAAAGTATTCGTATGTTCCCAGTATAACGAGGACATGCAGATTTTCAGATACTTTATGGAAATAACTATATTAAATTGGTACTTGATAATAATAAGAACTAGAGGTTTTGTTGGAATGATACTGCTGTAATGTCAGTGACGTATTTTGTAAGTTCAAGTTAAAATGAATACCCAGATGAATGTTACCATGTTGAAATCATCGTGGAGGCCTACCGAAACGCTTACTAAGGCCATTACTGTAACGGAATTTGTAGTGAGAAAATATATCCTTTTCAGCAGGAAGTATTGAACTTTACTGTGAGGCTTTTTTGTGTGCGATCACGCCTTTAACTTTTCAATGACATTTTGTAAAATTTGCGACGAGGTGTAATATGTTGGAATGACGTCTTTACAATCACGTTAGAAATTTGATGCGATATCTTTGTTTGTATTCACAATGTGAGTTGTTTGTCATTTGAATTTTCGAAAAGATCTTTTACTTCTTCTTAAAGGGTTTGAATAGTTTAAATGTTGCTTTGAGAACATTTTGCATAATGATATCTTCAAACTTTCATTTACCATTTTTCTCACTCCACTGTTCATAATTCTCAGAATGAATTTTGCGTCTAGAAGAAACTCTTTTTCCTTTACACAAGAAAGTCACCAGCCTAGCTATTTGAAAGTTAATTTAAATTTACGTGAAATATTTTAAATACATCGACATCAGCTGCCATGTAAAACAAATTTTTGGTGTAAACGTTTAAAAAAAGTTAAAGAAATTATTGCAGTAATTAATTCATGACTTTACCACATTCCCATAAGTTTTAAAGATTTCACCTAGTTAGAGGAGTATAATTTCGCAATATAAATAGCTGTTTTGGCGTTTCGATAGCATGCATTAATAACTGTGGAAAATTCGTTTCAATATACTGTTGGTACTCCATATTTAAATTGAGGTAGTAATATTAGTATAAATGACAGTACGTGTAACGATCAATATAGGCTTTATCATTCTTCGAATCGATATATGTGTGAAAAATGAAAAAACCGTTGCAACTTGTAAATGTGTTTCAATTGTGTTAAACAATTTTCAAGTTATTTCAAAGGACATTTCATCATTGATATCTAAGAACGTGTCAAGACATTATGTGAAGATAGTCATATAAGTATTGAATTAAAAAATATTCGTGTCCGAAAATACTAAACTGCTTGATATAGTTATTTATTACACACGTCTCTAATTTTACATGACTGATCATATCGTTCAATACAGATGTTCAATCTGTGATTCTGTATCGCACTCCTAAAAAACTCTATATCTCACACCAAGCATGGAATTAATTTTAGTTTTTAAAACATTATTTAACAGTCCACTCATTAAATATCGGGGAATATTTATTACTTTACGGTTAAACTATTCAAACATGCAAGAAGCGTTTATAATGTGATGTAATGAGGAAATGTAGTTAAATTTTGTTGTAAAATGATCTATTTGGTTGATGGGGTTAACAGAAGCCGTGTATATATTTGAATTTGTTTAGGTTGACAGCAGTATCTTTGACATAATGTTTGAAAATGCGGTTTCATATGTCGCTGGTGTGCAATGTGATATCAAACAAGAGAGAGAGAGAGAGAGAGAGAGAGAGAGAGAGAGAGAGAGAGAGAGAGAGAGAGAGAGAGAGAGAGAGAAAGAGAGAACACCATAGAGGTCACTGAGGTCATGTCAAGATTTACGGCATGGTTATGAATACTCTTACGTTCGATGTAAACATTACTCCTGTTTAGTTAGACAATTTATATGGTGCCTACATGGTGAACTGGATAGACGTAAAACTTAAAACATCAAAATAACCAAATAATTAGTGACACTGTGCGTGCGTGTGTGTGTCTGTGTGATTTGAAAGTTTAACGTAACTCAAACAAGTTTTCATTTAAATCGCTACGATATCAGAAGTGTGACAGTCTTTAAGGATTTTTAGCACTGGGGCATCATGACTTAGGCATGTAGCATGATGTCCATCCCAGTCTCACTATCCTGGTATAGACCAGGCTTACCAGTCCAGATATTACCCTCTTAATGCTGAGCACCAAGCAAAGCAGCTGTTAGTACCATTTGGTTTTGGTTGTATTTGTCATAACTCAACAGGGAATTTAACCCACGACCTCCCACATCTGAGGTGGACGCTCTAACCACAAGTTCACTGGAGCGACCTTCAACCCCGGAAAACACTGTAGATATCTTTAATGCAATTGTTTGAAGATTAAAAAAAAATCCACAAAAAAAGACAGTAAAGGGCAGAGACTTGTAAACGTCTCTTCAAACACAGACATGAAGCCAGTGTAAGTTAATTGGATGTGTTGATTTCAAGTCTCAGAAAGTGTGTGTGTGTGTGTGTGTGTGTGTGTGTGTGTGTGTGTGTGTTTACGTGTGTGTAATTTGGATTTGTAATGTATATTTAACAATTGTTTAGTCATATGTCTACAACGTCAGCAGTATGCCAGCTTATTTTCAAATCTAGCACTGACATCAGTCCGACCAGTCCCAATAATAACCTCTTAATGCTGAACGCCAAGCTAGGCAGCTGCTAGTTCTATTGTATACGTGTTTGGAATGACTCTGCCGAGGATCGAATTCGAGACCTCCTGAATCGCAGGAGGAGGCTCTAACCACCAGGCCATCAGAGAAGTCCATTAAGTTACACTAATTCAAACTACATCATTTTATCTGTTAATTGCTGACTACTGGGAGCAACGAATTTTTAAAAAATGCTCGAAGACATCGAAGTGCAAAATCGTGCACCTATTGGTCACATTTCCAGCAGCATTAGCAATGAGGAAGCAGATAGGAGACATTCTACAACGTAAGCATCGAAAATGCAAGACTGTCCACAAAAAATATTTTAGCTCCAGAGTTGTAAAAATATAGTATGCGAAATTTATTTTCTTAATATTTTTTTAAATAGTACGTTAAAGTGGAGGAATATTCAATTTGTGTTAATTATATTCAATGCAGCAGTAATTTATTGTAATAAATTGAAACATATAATTCGCGAAAATATTGCAACCTAATGAGTTATGTATATAAAACAAAATGTAATGTCTTCCTTATTCTATGCCATTTGATCTGAAATATTATTGAAAGTAGAGTTTGTATTCAGTTCAGACATTCAGCTACGGGTCCAAAACGTCTGTCCGTTTTCAAGAGTTAGGACAAATCCACATTCCACATTCATTCATAAGATATGCACACGTTGGTAAACATTCAAAGCTAAAGATTAACTCACCATATCAGTAATGCAGATGACTGATGACATAACTGCACATTATATACGTATCCCCAGGTTTCCCATATCACACAGCGAACCTTCAGAGGGATATATACTATATTTGATAATACGTCAAATAATTATACATTATGCATCGAAGAAATTAAAAAGAAATGTGAATAAAAAGAGAATATGTAATAAAAGCAAAACCACCTAAGTGATTTATTCATTGTCTAAGAATTGTAAATATTGAACACGTGTTAGAATATCATATTTGAGCAAATTTAGACACCATGGATCGTAGAACTTAAGATGTCCTGTACGAAACTGCATATGCGAATTAAATCAAAGATAGTAAAGGTAAGAACCATGTTTGTTTTTCAGCTGAGGGATCCCCAATGAATGAGGAAATTCCACTAATCGAGAAAGGTTAAAATTCAAGGAAAGGTACGGTACATTTAAGCAAAAATAGATTTCATTTGTGCCAAATAGCATATAAGATAATAAGAATCAGTTTAAAGGATATAAGCTCGTGAATTTTGATTACTTTATCTGCAAACAAGTATGAGTTGGTTTTGAAAATTATGTTTTCTATGTTGTTAGCCACAAAAGCTATGAACTTGCTTTTGTTGTTTTAGCTCTGCTTTCACCAATATCTCAGAATGTTTAGGAATTTCTACGTGCAGTAATTTTGATTTCCAATTAACACATCAATCGGATTTAATGGGATTAACAACAAATTCAGATTTTCCTCTTACAAGGTAAATACAATCACGACATTGCATGATCATTTCAAGTTGTTTCTTTTAAAACTTATACGTAGATTTCTTACCAGGTCCTCCTGAAATCCAGAGCTATCTGTGCGACTTGTACAAAGATATGACGAAGATATCTCTGTCGCCCACCAGCAAAGAAAACTTTTTTGACGTATCAGAAGTGTACATTGACTTGGACTTCCACCAGATGGAAATCAGAGATTTAAAATATACAGAAATTGGTCCATCTTGGAAAACATCTTATAAGGTCTCGGTTTCGAACGACGATACTCGCAGTGTAGAAGCAGATAACCAACCTGTTTCCCCGATTATAATTATGGGATGTAGCGGCAATGGTAAATCTACATGGTGCAAGCATCTTGTAAACTGCTAGTCGGAAATCTCTAAAAATGAGGATGCAAATGTACATGATATAAATTTACCAAATCTTGGAGAATATCAAATTCTATTATGCTTGCCACTAAAATCTTCCGACAGGACGTTCGTTCCAGGAATTATTACAACAATATTTGTTTCAAGAACAACCCGAATATTTAAATAACGTTACAAAGCACATACGTGATAAAAGTCATGCCCAATCTATACTTATTCTTATAGATGGTTTCAATACAATTGGTGAAAGCGTCAAACAGATGGTAGAACTATTGAATCATAATCTACTATTTTCAAGGACTGTTATTTTTTACATGTCGACCAAACGGTTTAAAACAGATCTTTAATGCATCTGCTGATATTCCAATACAGTTTGAGTTGTTCAAAGTCTGTGAAATAGCCCCTAAAATGTCTTTGGTATATACTAGTAAGGTTTTGAGAATATTAAATCAACATGATAAGGACTCTAACATTAATACCTTTTTACATTTACAAGAAATCTCCACGTACAAAGTCTGCTTCAGTTACCATATATCTGTCTGACGCTTCTGTTTGTATGGATGAAAAACAAAAACCCCTACATTGAAATTACGGATATTCTTCTTCGCATAGTGGAACATATACTTGAGACTGAGGAAACAGTTACGTGGTGCAATGAAAGGATCATGAAATTATCGCAAAGAAACTCCCTAAGGTCCACACAAACGTTAAAAAATTAGATGATCGATTTGTTAATATTAGGGATCTTATGTATGAACTCAGTATGACAACGGAAGAAATCTTCTATCTAACTCAACAATATTGACAAATAAAGAACGGCGGCTTCGTTATGCCTCAGGAAGAGGAAGGGATACGCTCGCACTTGAAGTCCTGCGTGACATAGGTTTCATAACTGAATCTGAACCTTTACAATCAGTAGAGTCTTTCAACATTAATTTTCACAAATATGCTATTTTACCAATTATTTGTTTAAATAGCAATTGCATTTAAGAAGGGACTTGTTTTCAAGTATATCATTTCAGATCTGCAAGTTGCTCTGAAACACAGCATGATTATTCACATGCTCTGGCAATTCTCATTTACATTACGAGAGAAATTTTTTGTCAAACTACGCAAGTTGAAAACCAAAACACTTGAAAAGCCTGGCTTGGTTACAGGGACTAACATGTTTAGATACTCCATCACAAAGATATCAAATAAAAAATTAAAAAAAACAATATCATCAAGTGATGTGGCTACAGTTGCTAATGTGCAGTGGGAATCTAGATAAAGATAAACTTTTGTTTCTGACAGATACGTTGAAGTCAGTAGATTGACTTACTTCTCTTGTGTTAGAAAACAATGAAAATAATGACGATCTGGTTTTTTGGCTACCATGCTCACAAACTTTGGAATAGCTAACACTCAACATAAATAATTGTACTCTGCTGTTGTGACTTGAATAGAAAAAACTGATACCAATGCAGCTAAAAGAAGTCATAATCAAGTCTGTCATTATCACTAGTCGCGTTCGTGAAATCCTTTCAAAGGCTCTTAGTTTTTGCAAATGTATTGAAAAAAAATTGAGATTTCACCGACAGTAGTTAGCATTAATGGTAATGAAACATTGCCCTATACATGGGGTCTTCCACACTCGGGTGGAGGGTCGCACGAGACCCAACAAGCTGTATAATGTGGCCTTGAAAATGATTTGCGTCATGGTGTCATGAGAGAGAACAATGGTGGTGCGGCCCTTGAGCCGTCGGAAATGCTCTCATGTGGCCCTTAGGCTGGTTTGAGTTTGAGACCCTGATAAATAAAATCAAGCACAACTAAATAATCTGGAATTATCAATTGAACCAGTTGTCGTACTATTCGATATTATGGAATAATAGTCTGGGTACATAACTTGAAGACTTTGAGTGTAACTCTTAAGGTGGAGATACCCAATTTGCATTAATAGAATGCTTGGAGACACATGATGATGTTGTTGCTGATGATGATGATAAATATTCATTCATAATCTATTTTAAGCTAGGAAAACATAAGTTAAAACATGACCTTGACTTATTTTGCAGAGTAAACGAAATACAGGTTGTCAAACCGTGTCAGGAGTTTGTTCGTCAATCGTCAGTAGCAATGCCCTAGGACGATATGGAAATCGTATATGTTCTCTAAACAAGTTAATATTCAACTTAAACCATTATATACTGTGGTGACCATTTTGGAAATAGTGTAGGAAATGTTTAGCTACTCATCAAAGTTCTAAACAGGACAAAATGACGGAAGTTATTGAATGTGCTGAATGTGAAAAGCTGAATATCGTTTAACGGCCGTAGTATATACAATTTTCTTGTTTGTTTTTATATGTGGATAATTACAATATACTTATTGTGAGCCTCGAGGCGGATTAAAATGATTTCCCCCCTGAATACAAAACTTATGGATGAAATGGTAGAAGCCATGAAGCACAATGCAAGAAAAATTGTAAGACATTTGGTATTATGTAATTTATGAATCATTTTGAGCTTTACTATTTACAGCTCTGATCACACTTGTACTCTCTATATGAAAAGTATGAACGTACTCATGTTTTAAGTATGCTTCCAAAATGACTCAGTCACAAAACGTGATTGAGCGGAATGCCATCTATTGCAACAATAAAAAAGGAAAATCAAAGTACTATAAATGCTGACAATATACAAGACCAAATAATTGTGATAAAAAACAAATATCTGCAAATGTGTTTCATTTACTTTTATCAAGTATCTTAATTACATGTAAAACTACCCATGAGCCAACACTCAAACCCACACAACACGCACTTTATTTGGAGTCAACCATTTCACACAGCCAATAATAACAAGAGATTTAAAAAAAAACGAATTTGATGTTATTCGCATAGCCGTTTTGCAGCCTGGCAACACTGCATTACGTCATGTTGACCAATTGCCAAGCAGTCAGTTACAGCGTATCATGTACTTGTTAATTTCAAAATACTTTGGGTCGATATTCTCACATTCGATAGAGAATAGTTAAATGTATATGCGAACAACTTTAATCAATTTTAACCATGCAAAATAAACGTTTAATTCCAAATTTAGCATGAGTAATTGGAATACATATATGGCATGGAATTTGTATCTATTTTATGCTGAATCAAATACTCATTGCAAACGTTTGTGTTAAAATTTCTAACATACACAGTGTAATTGTACATTTTATTGGTAACTGCTCGTTTAATTTTATTGTCTGTGTGCAAGGAAACCATTAATTCCTCCTGCATACGTAGGAATTCAACTACGCAAATATATTGGCCAGTATTTATACGAAATGCAGCCCTAAATCCATAGATAATCGTATCCTCTACATATCACTGCTTTGATTACAGATTTCACATGTGTGTGAGAAACATAAATTGCAATGTTTGTCCATGTTTTTACGTCTTCCAGTACTTATTCTTCTTAGTTATGACATAGTCAATTGTAAATGTTGCCATGAAATGATTACAAAATATTGTGATTTAAAGTGTTGTTCAGGTTCATTGACTCCAAATAAAGTGCGTGTTGTGTGGATTTGAGTGTTGGCTCATGAGTAGTTTTACATGTAATTAAGATACTTGATAATAAAGTAAATGACACACATTTGCAGATAATTGTTTTTCATGTCTTTTAAGATGTCACAAATTATTGTATGGATTAGGTGATGAAAGAACTGCGCAACATTCATGTTCATGCATTCACCATAATACAAACTTTTATCCATTAGGGATACAGCAGCATTTTTATCAATGAATCGTGATATTAAAAGCACCTAGCTTTTGTATGCCTGTTTCATATTTTGGCGAAATAAACGAAAAGCGGCCAATGAAACATTTAGTACGAACTGATGGTTTCGGATCGCAGAGATCGACAGCAAGTAAATGTGCAGTACTATTCCTGTATCACTAAGAATGGAATGTCCTTATTTAGCATGCTACTTTCACCTATACTAGAGAATAGGGATGATGACGGTAAATAATTGAATGGGAAATATGACATTTAACTCGTCAGAACCAATAATTAATGCATGAAAGGTGGGATTCAGAAACGAGGAATATCTAACATTAGTTTACCCAAGACGTAATTAATGGAGAAGAGAATACTGGAATGTATAATGTAATAAATTGCTTCACTCCAGTTTTTGTGATATCATTAGGCATATTCACACTGAGTGGAGATATGG
Source organism: Unio delphinus (assembly GCA_029339505.1). Classification (NCBI taxonomy): domain Eukaryota; kingdom Metazoa; phylum Mollusca; class Bivalvia; order Unionida; family Unionidae; genus Unio; species Unio delphinus. The sequence goes on from JAQISU010001239.1 coordinate 5,128,685, forward strand.
AAACTGTGATGTCGGACAAATTAGTACAACGACCCGAACCCTGTAGAGAAATGTAAACAAAATTGCAACTGGCTTGCAAGCGTAAAAATCTATTTGTCATTCAATCTCCGTTCTACTTGTAAATGGCCAAATACAACTCTAGTCTTTGTATTCAAAATAACATGGAGATTTCGCAGGTCAAGCGGTTTAATGTCCTCTCAGCAGTAAAGAAGTAAAGAGTCCAGTATTTCAGGCCAAGCTTTTCGGGCGGAAGAAAATCTAACATGATTAAGTTGAGACCTATAGGCTGTACTTAAAGTGACGATGTGAGATATTATAATACAAATACAACATAAGGATCACAATAGCGTTTATGACGTCAATGCGAAAAAAAGATTGAGCAAGAGGAAAGGAACCAAATCTTTTAAGTCTAATATAATATATTGATACTCTTTACTTTACCAAACATTGACGTTTAAATGACAACTAGAATATAGTTACTGAGGGAAATGTCTTTTCTGTTCCATAGAGTTTGGAAAGCTATTTAATATTTCTAAATTTATTGTATGAGATCTAGAATTTCGAATTTCTGTAATTCCTGTTTCTTAATGTGTATTAAGAACACTTCGATGAGTGTCGTTCTTTAGTCTAGACCCCGCCAGTTTATGACTGCAGTGTAAACCCCATTGGTCGCTTTGATCGACTGTTTACACCATTCAGCTGTTATGATTCACAAATTATTGATCATTGTGTGAACATCGCTAATAAGTGTGCTTCTGCATGTAGTGTAATTACAACATATTGATACAAGAAAAAACAAATAAATGTCAATACAATTACAATCATGACATGCTATATATCAATTGTATTGCAAAATAATGTTCAAGCAAGTAATAAAGTGGCCAATAATCAACTTTCTTCTGTCATTACCGACACTATAATAATGAGACCTTTGTCATCTAAACTTTGTCAGCATATAACGAAAGGGATCATTGACTATAATAATACTCTTTTGCACACAGATGATGAATGAATAAATGTAACGCAAAAATAAAGAATATATAATGATCTTACCCAATAAGCAAAGACAAACATGAGAACAAATATTAGATTAAAACCAGATATGACTGTATAGAGTAATTATTTTTTAATCAATCATGGCAATATAAAGTAATTAAATTTCAGTCAGAGTAATTAGATTTCGATCAATTATGAGAGCACGAGAAATAGTCATATAATTGAATAGTTTTTTTTTTAAATATCTAGAAATCAATGAACGGTACAGTGACTGACTCATATTCTGAATGATAATTGCGTTTAAATAAAACCCTAAAATATACCTCTTTATGCCCATGTTCATGTGCTCGGCTAAGATACTTACAATAAAAAATCGAAATAACCAACTTGAATAATGTAATGAAAGATGTATTAAACATAATAAATATATAAATCAGAACGTAACATTGGATTTAACACCTCTTATTTAATATTTTAAGGTTGGCTTTAAATTTGTGTCCATGAAACAATAGGACGCGTATAGATTTTATATATCAACGTCTCTGTCAATAAACGTTTAAACCTCGTCACAGGTATGTAATACAATCCGAGCTCAGATATGTACTCATCGATGTGTAGAATTATATCATACTCACACTCAATATTAGAGAAACAAGAGGTTGACAAGTAAATATTAAAACTAAAAGGTTAAATGTTAAAGGAGTAATGAAACTTCCTCGCATCTGAAATGATATAAATATATTTCGATAATAGTTTTTAAAAAAAAGACTTTTTGTAGGTTACAATTATAACCAAGCTTAAAACAGTTATTAATTTACATCGTAGTGTAATTAAACATTTGATACGTTTTTGAAATATACGTTTTGTTAATTTATTGGTGATACTTTTATAATTTGCGATGATCGAAACCTGAAAACATTTAATAATTGTTACAAATACACATATTAGTTTCTTTAATGTCGACCGTTCCGGTGGCATAGGTGGTTAGAGCGCCCATCTCGAATCTAGAATACAGATGAAGGTATTGACTTTCACATAAACCAATAATGCGAAAATTACTAGCATGTTATCAGCTACTTTTGGTTACTACCAAGAATTAATTTAGGTCTTCTTTTGTGTCAGTGGTTACTATGCAACTGAAGTACAGTAGTTTATTATATCACCAATCTTGACGGATTGTATGCAGCAATTCATTTATTGAAACCAAAGAAAAATATTTTAAGAACAGCCCTCTCTAATTTGGAGTACAGTTTGTATTCATAGGCGGCTATTATGTGTAAAAAATTTCAAGTTGTATCAAAATTTGCCAATAATGAATTATGCATATCTGCATTTAATTTCATACTAAAATGCTAGCTAAAGAGCATGCATTCCCCCACTGCCTCTACCTCTTAATATTTATTAAGCAAGTAATGTTTATGTAAACAAAATTATATACCTTACGTCCGGAATTGGTAAGGTTGGGTCAGTTTATACAGATGCCTTGCAAGTATAAACAGGATTATACTAAATCAATACTTCTATTTCGGTTCTGCTGATAAATCGTTAATGTTTGGCAAAGTATGAGGTTTCATGTACAACGAGATATCATTATCGATGTAAAAATTGATCCAATAATATATTGCAACCAGAATATTGTAGACGACGTGGATTGAATGAAGTGTGCAATATTTGCAACACAGCCGTTATCCTCACACTCTCGTAAACGAGGGGTGATATTTTCATATTAATCTTTGGCTATGTTTAGGTTGTCAAACATCACCTCATATCATTTTCGACGTAATATTTATCAAGGAATCAATTATTGAATGAATCTTTCCAAGGCCGGTGGGCAAAATGGGCACTATTAACAAAATATCGTTGCATGTAACCTATTCCTTGATCTTCGCCTACTAGCAAAAATATTTGTACAAATAATTATACGACCAAATATATGGTAAAACCTGCGATAGTTCAAATAGAAAGTATTACTAAATTTAACATGTTGTCACTAACAAACAGAATAATAAAGGAATAAATGTTCCTCGTTTATATTAAATCCATTACTCCACAAAAGATCATTTGTGTTGATCACGATACATTATGGCGTTGGCGTTCACCTGGCATCGCATAGTTAAATGCAACGCATTGTGCATATGAAGCAGGTAACCATACTAAGAATAAGGTTTTAAATTTAGATTAACGTCGTTATGAGACCGATTGGGTGACCTAGTGGTAAGAGCGTCTGCCTCAGATGCCGCAGGATGCGAGTGCGAACCGCAGGATTGTTATACCATACAATTTTTGTAGCTGCCTCTCTAGGAGGTCAGCATTAAAAGGTTAGAGTTATGACTAGTTGGCCTGGTGCCAGGATATTGTGACTGGGTAGGACATCATGTTACATGCCTGATGCATAATCACCCATTGCGATATGACTGAAAATATTTACATTAAAATTCCAAATCACACATACATGCACACACACAAGGTTGTTAGGGCTTGTATATCTCTTAGTTTGACATAGTCTACCAAGGCATATCTCCTAGTGTGGCATAGTCTACCAAGGTATATCTCGCAATGTAGCATAGTCTACCAAGGTATATCTCACAATGTAGCATAGTAGCATAGTCTACCAAGGTATAACTCACAATGTAGCATAGTCTACCAATGTATATCTCACATTGTAGCATAGTTTACCAAGGTATATCCCACATCGTAGCATAGTGTACCAATATATATTTCATACTGTTGTAAATTGTAATAAAGTATATCCCATACTGTGATACAATGTTTGTTTGTTTGTTTGATTGGGATGCTGAACGTAGCTTTAACAATAAATTTCCGTCATAACGCTACGATGTCTGCAGTGAAGCAGATTGTCACACACTTAGGAAACAAATAACTTGGTTATGCCTTAGAAATATGTGATTATTTATCAAAGGTGAATAAGTGTTTTCCAGGTACGCGACGGAAATAACATATATCTCGCATTAAATTGATTGAGACGAGGGACATAATAATATAATATGCACGGGTATTTTACCCTAAATATTACTCTATGTCCTATGGATTTAAGCAAGATCAATTCATAACAGACACACTGGTCGCTTTGGATCTTGTTCAGGAGTGCACGTTCTCTAATGTGTTCTTAAGGCGCAGGGGTAAGTGTTTAATTTATATTTAATTTGATATGCGAAGCTTATTGAGTTTGCAATGTCATATCGTGTAATGATTTATTGATTACAAAGCAGGTTTGAAACGTTGTAAGCTGTGCATTACATGTTGTTAGTAGAGTTTAATGTATTAACATTTTTCAGAACTCCAGGCGGGTGCTACAAGTTTGGGCCAACCGAAAAACTCGGTGAAACTGTATCGTTTATCAGTTTATGAATTGTACAACTGTACAAGGGTCAAGAAGCATACGTTTGTTTCAGTTTTTGTTTCAATTGGGTACATTTTTATTTACATGAAATTATTTTGATTTTTAGTTCTATTCCAGGAGATTTATGTGAATCTCATTTACGATGCAGAACATTTGAAACATATTTAAACACCTTGAGATTGTTTGAATCTTAATCGCAGGCCATACGAAATCATGTGACTATATTACAGTGCATACTATTATTTGAAACGTATATAAAATCCATGAGGTTTCCTGTATCTGTATTTCAGATTAATATCATATTTCTGAATCGCGCAATAGAAAACTATATTGCAAAGTGTAAAGCATGCAATGCGTATTCTTCTCAGCAGCAGAAGGAACCACTCATAAGTCACGATGTGCCTAAAAGGCAATGGGAGAAGATAGATGTAGACCTATGTGATTTTGACAACAAAGCATATCTGGTTACAGTAGATTATTATTCAAATTGTATTGAAGTTGATAGACTTCATAATAAGACTGCCAAAGAAGTCATCGAAAAAATGAAAGCTTTACATGGCCAGGTATGGAATACCGGATGAACTTGCATCAGACAATGAACCACCATTCACAGGAAATGATTTTTCAGACTTTGCACGAACTTACGAGTTCAAACACAAAATTAGCTCACCAGGATACCCTCAATCAAATGGAAGAGTGGAGAATGTGGTGAAAATAGTGAAGAGGTTAATGAGGGAAGCAGTACAGTCTTTATCAGATCCCTACCTCACACTACTGGATTTCCGGAATCAACCACCGAAAGGTTTGCGTTCGTCACCAGCACAACGCATATTCAAAAGGCGTACAAAAAATTTACTGCCAATATCATAAAGCCTTCTAATGCCAAGGTCACAGTCACAATAAAGTACCAGATCTTAGTTGTTGGGAAACAAAAGGAAACAAGAAAATCTATTTAAGAAGGGAGATGTAACGTAATAAGTACAAGTATTAGTCCAGTTCACAGTAAGGTTGTACGAGTTACTTCCCTTATTACTGTTGTAGATCTATTTTAAGAAAACATAGAATGGTGCAACATGAGCTAGAGCTTAAATGTAATTACTTTACACTGTCATACTTGACTAACTGTAATTATTCTACACTGTCATACTTGACTAAAATATAGTTATTCCACAGTCATACTTGACTTAATTGTAATTACTTTACATTGTCATACTTGACTAAAATGTACTTACTCTACACTGTCATACTTGTCTGAAATATAGTTATTCTACACTGTCATACTTCAACTTAAATGTAATTACTTTACACTGTCATACTGACTAAAATGTAATTTCTCTACACTGTCATACTTGACTAAAATATAGTTATTGCACACTGTCAATATGACTAAAATGTAATTACTCTACACTGTCATACTTGACTAAAATATACTTATTCCACACTGTCATACTTGACTAAAATGTACTTACTCTACACTGTCATACTTGTCTGAAATATAGTTATTCTACACTGTTATACTTGACTTAAATGTAATTACTTTACACTGTCATACTTGACTAAACTGTAATTACTCTACACTGTCATACTTGACTGAAATAGGTAGTCTATACTGTCTTACTAGACTTGAGTGTAATTATTATACACTGTCATACTTGACTAAAATGTAATTACTCAAAACTCTTAACTGATTAAAATGTAATACTCAAAACTGTCATAATTAACAAGAATCAAATTATTCTGAACTGTCAGTCATTATTGATTAAGATCTAATTACTCCACACTATGCACGATTGGCAACTTCAGTAACATCAACTGTTAAAACACAAAACATATCACTTGCAAAATATTGTTTTAGGCATTCGACGGTATTCATTGCACAAACACGTAAACACTTAATCGAACAATAATAATAGCAGAAACGAGGCGACGTAATATGATCAGTTCACACTTATCCTATAGACCGCTCCGGTGGCCTCGTATGCAGGAGGTCGTGGGTTCGATTACCGGCGGAGTCATATCAAAGACCTTTAAAAAATGGTAATAACAGCTGCCTTGTTTGGCGCTCAGGATTTAGAGGTATGTAACATGATCTCCCCCCCCCCAGTGCTAGACATCACTTTAAACCTCAACACACACACACACACACACACACACACACACACACACACACACACACACACACACACATACACACACACACACTTATCCTACAGGTGTATGTGTCTTTCTTAAACACGTATACCACTCTAAAGATTAAGATTACCATATGCCTATTAAGTCTGCTTCACTGCTTTGTATGTTCCATGCGGTGCACTCCACTATACTATGTCAGGCGAACCCAACGAATACGGTTGCTATTTCGATGCTAACAGTTGGCAAGGTCTGTGTCATGTACAACTAGATATCAATACAAACGTAAACTTGGTCAAGGAATTTATTGGAACTTGATTGTTTTAGATGACATGCTATATTTGTAAATAATCGTTACCCTCACCCCCTCGTGAAAGAGGTGTGATATATTCGTATTAATCCTTTGGCTATATTAAGGCATCAATTTCGACGTAATATTTATCAAGGAATCGATCGGTGCGGCAATGTTTGAGATGACACTAAATACAATGTGCAATATTAACACAATATCGTTGTGTGTACCCTTTTCTTTCATCTTCTTCTAGTAACAATATTTGTAACAAAGAGAATTACATGACCAAAGTGGTCGTTAAGTTTGCACTCAAGATAACGACTGATATAACAGGGAACCAGACTAACTTACAGTCTACTCTATTCGCGCAAGACATGTGAACAGACATATAGGTTTTCATGGGATGTTAGTTCCTTCCGAATAGAGCGTTTAAGTACAGTACTTTCCTTTACATACTAGTCTTTGCCATTGAGTTAGCCTATACATTAGTGCCCGACGGCAAGAAGGCAAGGTAAGTTTGTGATATTTATATGTGTACCTAGAAGACCACTACCAACGTACGTAACATGTTTTGATAATCAATTGTCATATGATGTGCCAGCAGCCTCGAATGTGTCAGTATGCCAACATGCTTGAAGCATAACAAGCATATAATCCAACATGACCTTACTAAAATTCACAATAATACCAAAATAAAAAAGTTAGAAAATATTGCTGTTGAACGCTTGGTAATTCCAAATAAAAAATATGAAGAAATAAATCTTCTTAAAATAATACTGAACACAAAAGTGATACAAATTCAACTTCGGATGTTAAGGTAGGAATGAATAGTTCTAATATAGTAAACTTAATTCAAATTCATAAACAATCTTACGTTGGTCTCCGTTTCCCTGTCAAGTTAATACGAATTTCCAGGAAACTTTAAATTCATTTTTTGTTGAAGGATTTTAGGTCAAAATCAAGGCTATACCCTCAACGCAAACGGATTTAAACATGTTGACAATGAATAAATAACTTAACAATAACTTATAATGTCATTAATAATAATCATCATAATCATCATCGAGATAACTAAGAGCTCTTCGAGATAACTAACAAACTTATGTCAAAGAACAAATGTACACCACTTCCAACCAACTTCTCTCTAGTAGACCTTTCGGACCTATTTGCAAATTTCATTCGGGACAAAGTACAAACATTTAGAGATTCGCTTGACAAGACGATTTCAATTGAATCGTCACCATACAGTTATGATATAGAATTTCAGCGAAAACCATTAGGTGCATTTGAACCTGTCTCTATTGATTTCGTACGGACAATGGTGATGAAGAGTGCAGCAAAGTGTTGTAAACTTGATCCAATTCCGACATCTCTGCTGCTTGAGTGCTTAGGCCCAATATTGCCTTCTCTAATCGGGGGAATTCCTAACAGTTTTCAAAACTGCCATCGTAAAGCCACTGCTGAAGAAACCAACACTTGTTCATGACGATGTAAAGAACTACCACCCAGTTTCTAATCTCCCATTGATATATAAAATCTTAGAAAAGGTTGGTTTAACCCAACGTGTGTCTCATTTGAATTCAAACAGTCTTTCAGTAATGTACAGTCTGTATATCGCCCTTGCCACAGTACGGAAACTGCTCTTCTAAAAGTATTTAATGACAGTCTTTCTTCTTTGGATAGTGAAAAGATTACAGTCCTCACCCTCCTTGATTTGTTTGCAGCATTTGACACGATAGACCATGATACATTACTTCACAGTCACCAGTATGTATGTATTTGGCATTCATAATATAGCCTTACAGTGGTTCAGGTCCTACTTAGTCAACAGGACACAAACTGTATCTGCAAATGGAATACATTCCAGCCCAGTTGATCTATGTTGTGGTGTTCCACAGAGGTCTGTTGTTTGGACCCGTTTCTTTTCGTTCTATACACTCAGCCGCTCTCAAGAGTCATAAATCATCACCTAGTGTCTCACCAATTGTACTCTGACGACACCCAACTATTCAAGTCTAGCCACCCAACTGATGTTGATGCTACATCCATGTAGTAGGGAGGTGCATTTCTGATGTGAAATCATGGATGACATGTAACAAGCTGCAGAGGAATGATGATAAAACTGAGGCAATTGTGATCACAACACGAAGACCTTCTCATTCACATCCTTTAGCTCAGATCATAAATATCAGCAACACCAACATAAAATTCATACTGTCAGTACCAAACCTAGTTTTTACTCTAGACAGTACTCTCACATTGCACCAATTTGTTATGAACATATGAAAGGCTGCATATCTTGAACTGAGACGCGTTGATGCCACTAAAACACTTCTGTGTTCATTAGCATCTTCAAGACTGGACTTTTGTAAGTCAATTCTGTCTGGTCCGTCACAATATTTACTTCAGAAACTTCAAAAAGTTCGAAACACAGTTGCTCGGTTCATCTTTAGAGTACCTCGATCAGAGCACACCTCACCACTGCTATGTATCCTACACTGGCTATCGATTCGATACAGAATCAAACACAAAATTATATATCTCTATGGAAGACAAAATGTAAACACAATACCATTTATTCTAATTCAGTTCCACTATATTGTCCCAGTCAATGTTTGAGCACTTTTTACTAAAACTGACGTAAAGATGTTGACAATGAATAAATATTTTAATAATAGCCTATAATGACACGATATTAGGTAGGCCTTTAAGTCTATAATAATATAGACAAATGTAAACACACTAGAAATTATATATATATATATAATATATATATATATATATATATATATATATATATATATATATATATATATATATATATATATATATATATATATATATATATAATTCTGATTCAGTATCACTATAGTGTCCCAATCTATTTCTTTTTGGTGGTGGTGATATAAGCTTTAGATTAGAAATACTTTGTATTGATTTAAATGTATTGTATGCTTGTTAGAATGTGAGCAAAAAGACGTGATTCTCTGTTTATTTCGGTGACAGAAAATAGCGAATAATGAGGCACTAATGATGATTCCATAGTGAAATATATGCTTCATTGCATGGTGCTTTGTTTATAGTCCAGCCTTCCAAAAATGAAGGATAACCTATGTCAAAAACTTCACAGTGAATTTATCGTTGAATGTATTGCATACAATATGATAACTTATTATCAGTTGGGTTGAGGTGACAATTATAACCAAGCTTACAACAGTTAAGAATTTACATCGTAGTCAAATTAAACATTTGATACTTATTTGAAATATACGTTTTATGTTAATTTATTGATGATGTTTTGATAACCTAAAAACATTTTAAAAATTGTTACAAATACACATATTAGTATCTTTAATGTCGACCGTTCTGGAGGCGTATGTGGTTAGAGCGTCCGTCTCGAATGTTGAATGAAGATGTGGGTATTGAAGTTTATATAAACCAATACGGCGAAAATAAAATTACTAGCATCTTATCAGCTACTTTTGGCTACTACCAGGTATTAATTTAGGTCTTCTTTTGTGTCAGTGGTTACTAAGCAACTGAGTCATAGTAGCTTATAATGTCATCCGTCTTGACGGATTGTATGGAGCAATTCATTTGTTAAAACCAAATAAAAAATAATTTAAGAACAGCCCTCTCTAATGTGGCATAGAGTTGTTATGCATAGATGGCCATTAAGTGTAAAAAGTTTAAATTTTGGATCAAAATTTGTCAATAATTAATGATAAATTTAATTTCATACTAAAATGCTAGCTGAAAAACATAACTTCGCTACTGTCTCTACCTCTAAAGATGTGTTAAGCAAGTACGTATATGTAATACAATTTATACCTTACATACGAAACTGGTAAGTCTGGTTCAGTTGATGCAGATGCCGTGCAGGTATAAACAGGTTCATAATGAGTCAATACTTCATTTTTGGTTCTGCTGATTATATCAGCATCAATGTAAGAATTGATTCAATACTTTATTGAAACCAGAATATTGTAGATAACGTGTAGTGAATGAAGTGTGCAATATTTGCAACACAATCGTTACCCTCACACCCTTATACAAGAGGGGTGATATTTTCCTATTAATCTTTGGCTACATTTAGGTTGTCAAACATCACCTCAGATAATTTTCGACGTAACATTTTATCAGGAAATCAATCAAAGAAGGAATCTTTCCAAGGACACTGGGCACAATGTAAAAATATTTGATCAATTAAATACACGACCGAATTTATGATGAAACCTGCTATAGTTCAAATAGAAAGTATTACTCAATTTCACATGTTGTCACTAACAAACAGAATAATAAAAGAATAAATGTTATGCGGTTAAAATAACTCCATTTCTCCATATGAGGTCATGTGTTTTGATCACGTGACAATGTGGCGTCGATGTTCAACTGATTTTGTATGGCGGATTGCAACACATTGAGCATACGAAACAGGGAACCAGACTAAGAATAAGATTTTAAATTTGAATCAAGGTCGTCATCGGACCGTTCTGGTGATCCAGTGGTTAGAGCGTCTGCATCAGATGCGGGAGGTTGCGGCCGAGTCATACGATACAGATTTTGCAGCTGCCCCACTAGGAGGTCAGCATTTAAATGTTATTATTATGACTAGTTGGCCTGGTGCCAGGATAATGTCACTGGGTGGGACATTATGGTACATGTCTGATGCATGATGCCCCATTGCGATATGACTGAAAATTGTTATATTAAAATTCCAAATCACACTCATACATACACGTATATCCACACACAAAGTCGTTATGGCTTGTATATCTCTTAGTGTGGCATAGTCTACCAAGGTATATCTCCTAGTGTGGCATAGTCTACCAAGGCATATCTCCCATTTAGCATAGCGTACCAAGATATATTTCTTACTGTGGCAAAGTGTATATCCCTTACTAACAAAACACAGAAGACAATTTCATATTTTGTCAGACACCCAAACTTTTGCGTTGTTGATAAATTGTTGCTGATATGGACTCCAACCACTTTGCAATCCTGATTCCATGTAACTGATAAAACGTTCCTAATCATCACAATATTTATTTTGCCTTTTTCTGTCTGAGTCAGCCCTCCCATATCTGGGCTCATACTGTACAATCTAGATAAATGTGCATACCTATCACGAGGCTCTAACATGAAATGACAGAAGAGTTATGGTATAAAGTGCATGCGCCCCCCCCCCCCCCCACGTGCCTCAGATTACATTTTAAGCCGACTCTAAACATCAAATAAGAGATTTTATTTCCAACCTTATGTACTGAGATGTATAATTTATGTTTCATGCTTAACACATCCTAATGTCATGACATCATTGAATTTATTTCAGGTTTAACATCTTCGTCGTATAAGTTAGAACCTGTTCAATCAAAGGAATATTGATTACTTTTCTCATAGCTAATTGAAATATAATTACGTTACACTGGCATAATTGATAAAAATCGAATTACTCTACAGGAATTGTATAAATAAAATGAAATTACTTTATTCTGTCATACTTGACTAAAATGTAATTACTCTACACTATTATACTCGACTAAAATGTAATTACTCTACTATGTCATATTTTACTTAAATGTAATTACTCTACACTTCATACTTGACTAAATGGTAATTACTCAACACTCTTAACTGATTAAAATGTTATTCTCTACAACGTCATAATTGACAAGAATCTAATTATTATGCACTGTCTGTCATAATTTATTATCTGTTTAAACACAACACATATGCAAAATATTGTTTTAGGCATTCGAAACAATAGTCTCACAAATACTTTCGTTATTCATCGCCCATACACGTCATCACTTAATCGAACAATAATAACAGCAGAAACAAGACGACGTAATATCATCAGTTCACATTTATCCTACAGACTGCTCCAATTGCCTATTCGATAGAGCATCCGCCTCGGATGCAGGAGGTCGTGTGTTCGAACGCCGGCGGAGTTATATCAAAAACATTTACAAAATGGTAATAACGGCAGCCTCGTTTGGCGCTCAGCATTAAACGTGTAGAGCTAGGACTGGTCGGCCTGGTGTTAGGATAATGTAACTAAATGGGATATGATTCTATATGTAAGTAGCATGATGCCCCAGTGCTAGAAATCACCATAAACTCCATAAACTTCAACACTGAGATATCGCAGCGATATGATTGAACACACACCCACACACACATTAACACACACACACACACACACACACACACACACACACACATTTATCCTATAGGTGTATATTTCTTTCTTAAACACGTATACCGCTCTAAATATTAAGATTAGCATATGCCTATTAAGTCTGGTTCCCTGCTTCGTATGCTCCATGCATTGCATTCCACTATACTAAGTCAGGCGAACCCACATTGGAATACGGTTGCTATTTCGATTATAGTTAGCACGGTATGTGTCTTGTACAACGAGATATCAATATCGATGTAAATTTGACCAAGGAAAATATTGCAACTAGACTGTTTTCGATGACATGCTACATTTGCAAAACAATCGTTACACTCACCCCCTCGTGAAAGAGGTGTGATAGTTTCGTATTAATCGTTGGCTATATTTAGGTTGTTGTACCTCATCGTAAATCAATTTCCAGGTAATATTTATCAAGGAATCGAATGGTGGGGCGCTATTTTAGGTGACACTAAATACAATGTGCAATATTAACATAATATCGTTTTGTCTACCCATTTTTTTCGTCTTCTACTAGTAACAATATTTGTAACAAAAATAATTACATGACCGAATTGGTCTTTGAGTTTGCACACAATATAACGACTGATATGACAGGGATCCAGACTAACTTACCTTATATTCTATATGCGCAAGACATGTCACCTGACGTAAATGTTTCCTGCAATGTTAGTTACCTCTGAATGAGCATGTAAGTACAATAATTTCCTCTACATCACTGTCGTTGACATTGAATTAGCCCACATATTATTACCCGACTGCAAGAAGGCAAGGTAAGTTTGTGATATTTCAATACTAACGTACTAACATGTTTTGATAATGAAGTATATATATATATATATATATATATATATATATATATATATATATATATATATATATATATATATATATATATATATATATATATATATATATATATGTATATATATATATATGTATATATATATATATATATATATATATATATATATATATATATATATATATATGTGTATCATTACACATGCGTGTTTTTGCTTGTGACGCCATACTTGATTAATATCACAGTCGTGGCTCGTGTGGCCATGGTGCATACCGTAAACAAATGTGTTAAACATAAATCGTAATTAAAGGTTTTTATAGCAGAAGTGGACTCTCAGCACAAACTTTGGTGACTCTTTCATCTGTGTCCTTAAGGTTGAAGTACTGGCTCAAGTGTTTTCATGGAGTTATAGTTAGGTCAGAATTACAGTGCAGTACTTTCCTTTTTGGAGAATGCCGAGTTTAAACGACGCCTACATACTTGTTGTGACGAATCGATATATAACAGATACGCTAGTCATGAGTTGTATGATATTCGGATGGTTCAAAATGGTGCACAAGTAAAGTATTCTGATTCAGTATCACTATATTGCCCCAGTCTATTTTGGAGCATTTTATTCACTATTGGTGGTGGTGATAGGAGAACTTGATTAGACATTCTTAGTATTGATGTAAATGTATTGTTTGCTTATTTTAATTTGAGCATAACGGCGTGATTCTCTGTTTATTTCGGTGACAGAACAGAGCAAATAATGAGGCACTAATGATGATCACATAGTGAAATATGTGCCTCATTGCATCGTGCTTTGTTTATGTCCAGCCTTTAAAGAATGATGGATAACATATGTCAAGAATTTCACATTGAGTTTATCGTTTAAAGTATTGCGGAAGAAATGATTATTTATTATCAGTTGGAAAATAAAATATTTAGTTACCCTACACTGTCATACTTAACTAAAATGTAATTACTCCACAATGTCATATTTAAATAAAATGTAGTTACTCTTCACTGTCATACTTAACTAAATTGTAGTTACTATACACTGTCATGCTTAACTAAAATGTAGTTAGTCTACACTGTCATACGTGACTAAAATGCAATTGCTCTACATTTTCATACTTGACTAAAATGTAATTACTTAACACTCATAACTAATTAAAATATAATACTCCATACTGTCATAATTGACTAAAATATAATTACTTAACACTCATAATTAATAAAAAAAATATAATACTCTATACTGTCATAATTGACTAAAATATAATTATTCTTCACTGTCATAATTTATTAAAGTCTAATTACTCCACACTGTGCATGACGTGCAACTCCATTAACATATTTGTTAAAACACAAAGCATATCACAATAAAATATATTTGTAGGAATTCGAAACAATAATCTCATAAATACTTACGTTAATCATTCGCTCATAAACGTAAGCACTTAATGAACAATATTAGAAAACATGAGTGAACATGTGTCAACACAGTATTATCAGTTCACACTTATCGTACTGACCGCTTCGGTGGCCTAGTCGTTAGATGCAGGATGTGGGTTCGATCCCCATCCGAATCATATCAAAAAGACTTATAAAAAATGGTACTAACAGCTGCCTCGTTTGGCACTAAGCATAACGAGCTTAGTGTTAGAACTGGTCGACCTGATGTTAGGATAATGTGACTCAGTGGGATATGATTCTATATGTCTGCAGCATGATGACCCAGTGCTAGACATCACTATAAAGTTCAACACTGCAGATATCGTAGTGATATGACTGAACACACACACACACACACACACACACAAACACACAAACTTATCCTACAAGTGTATGTGTCTTTCTAAAACACGTATATACCTCTCTAAAGATTAAAGGCATACAACTTAAGTAAAATCGAATGAAATTATATATTTCTTTTTTCAGTTTGTGATTACCTATTTAGTTGAAAAATTACGATTTAAGCTGTTACTAAGGCCGAAATCAGGCTAGTATCGGAAATTTTTTGAGAAAATACGCGATTTTTCATTATTGTCCGGCAGATATTCATGATACATGATATTCATGTAACCTCTAAGTTAACCTCTCCCGAAGATTTAGAACTTCAGCCATGCGCAATCACGTGTTTACAAAAATAATGGCGTGTCCGCAACTAGATCGAAAACCAAAACTTAGATTCTGAAAGGAGGGGGAAAAAGTTATCTGGGCAAATTATGGCAGTACACGCATATGTATTGGTGACCAGCATTGAAAGATGGAATAAAAATAAGTCCTATTTGAGCCTGAAAACTAATCCAGAGGTCGTCAAATTCTTGCTGGACACTGGTGAGTGTCAATTTTGCAATGAACAGTCAGATTTTTATAACGCTATTTTAATTCTGTATTGTTAACTCTTGAACAAAACTCTTAAAATTACATATTTTATATAAACAGGCATTATTCCATTTATCTTCAAATAAAATGTCACAGCCCTGCAACAATATCGCTGAAACCCGCATGCACATCACTGCTGATATTTTGGAGGCTACCTAAGGGTTATTAATAATCATCTTCATTTTCGCACGTTACCATAAGACTTCATTTAGAGGCAAGAAGTCACTTCTGTTGTTTTATATTAAATTATATATAATGTAAATGGCGATGGCTGTAAATGAAAGTAATGCAATAAAGTTAAGTATATTTTATTCTTACTATTATTTGTAAAGTATATATAATTATTGTGTCTAATGAAACATTTATTTTCCCTTGCTATATTAGTTATGAATTGAATGGCAGTGCAAGGAAAACATCAGAAACATAGAGGAATGTCACATAAGACATGGCCACGACTTCTACACCTGGGCCAACAATTCATAGGATACAAATTCCTGCTCGTCTGATATAACCACATCAGAATCAGATATGGCATCTGTGTAAGTATTACTACATTTTATTAAATTTTATGTATATTTACTTGTTTACAAATATTTTGGTAGATGCACATCTATGGAATGACCTGGAAATGTATCATTCTATATTTAGTTTAATATTTTGCAGTTGGTAAAGATTGTACATTTTGTTAAAATATGGTTTCTTTTATTTAGAATAATATTTATGTTGTAAATTGTTTGTTGGCATGTCTTTGTTTGTTATTGATATATTCCTCATCATGCTGTTTGTATTTTAGTTAAAGGGTCTCAAGGGACAATAGTATTTGACTAAATTAGTTACCCCTTTAAAAAAGTTATTACTATTAGTTCTTGAAGCATTATCATTCCCATCATAATAAACAAAATAAACGATGAAACTTTCTAGATTTCCAAGTTCAACATTAGTATTTACACATTTCAAAATTTTATTTTAATGGATTCAGTCTTGTCTGAAGTTGAAAAATTTAAGGAGAAGGAAAGTGTTATGATGGAAAAGTCTGAAAGATTTATCAATCCATTTGACAAAGTATACTATAAAAATAAATTGTGATACATACATAAAAGGGGAATATTTGTGTTAAGCATACTAAAAAACAACCATTATGATACATGCATGATATATGTAACTAAACTAAAAGTAATGTATAGTATTGTATTGGTATTTGTGGATGGTATTTGTCTATGAACCAGAAAGTTGCTCCCACAAATGCTTTCTTTTCTGTGTATTATCAAAAAAGTAAAAATTGTGTAATTACAGTTTGTCTTAAATATAGTATCAATGCATAATTGAAATATCGAAGATATACTGGTTATCACAAAAAGAATATGAGTACATTGTATTATAAATACAAACCACACTAAGGCCATAGGTATAGTTTGTCCATTTAGTACACATGGAGAGGGCAAAGGGGTTTACCCAAATGCATATGCTTGTGTATGGGGGTGGGTGGTCTATTGATAATGTATGTACACATATACCACAATAGTAATTTATATAATATGTAACCTGCTTGACTGGGTTCAGTTGGTGTTTGAGCTTTAGTGAACAAATAGACAACTTTTTAAAGTTTTGCAGCTTATTTCTTTGATGCAGCCAGACATTCAACATTCGTGGACTATCTGTTTTATTAAATACATAATATTATTAAACCATGATCTTTTCTGTGTGGATAAATTATAGGCTGTTCTACAGAATGGGGAGAGCAATTGCATGTACGCAGATGGGGTGTGTGTAAAAACAAAAAGGTATGCATGTGTACAGGGAGGGAGGGGTCAAGTTTTGCCCGATTTTTGCACACATCCCCATAGTTGGAATCAAAGTTCTGGATTTTTTACTTTTTTGCTTGCAATCTAATTCACACCAGTCTGAGCTATACACAGACAGGTGAAAATTTGCAAAAGTAGGATAAATTGGGGATTGGAAGCAAAAAGTGACCAGGAGGAAAATGATAGATCAGAAGAAGAAAAACTCCAACTTTTACAATTATGCAGATGCCGATTGATGTTTCTAGCACACCTATACGCTCCCTACCCCCATTTCAGGTGACAAGGAAAAAAATGTAGGGGTGGGATGAGTTGATTATTCGCTGCCTGTATAATGCTACTGAACATTGGCATTGTTATCAAAACAGATTTATGGGGATTTATAAATGTTAAATAGTTCTCTGCATCTGAATCAATTTATTTATTTAGTCATTTTTCTTTGTTTCAGATGTACATCATAACTTGAGAATTTCCATAAGTTTGATTTTATTGTATGCCTCCAAAAGACATTCATATAAGCCATCAGCTTTCAGAGCTAGGAATCTGTTGGCAGCTCTTGATCATAACAATGATAGTGACAGAGATGTGATTGT
The DNA here is from genome assembly GCA_029339505.1 of Unio delphinus. Taxonomy (NCBI): domain Eukaryota; kingdom Metazoa; phylum Mollusca; class Bivalvia; order Unionida; family Unionidae; genus Unio; species Unio delphinus. The sequence continues at coordinate 5,147,233 of JAQISU010001239.1, forward strand.
AAACACAGATGTAACAATAAGGTAATAAACTTTATTCTTGTTTGCCAACGTAATAATTCATTTTGTTAAATATTAATGATTTACCTGAAAGCTGATAAACCATCTGTTTGTGGTATAATTTAATCTTTTACAGAAGAAATTTTTAAAAATAAATTTCATAAACCAATTTTGGTTAGAATTAGTCTAATGTAATTAGAAAATTCTGAAAAGAATCTAAACATTTTTATGATATATGGGTAAGATACAGATTTACTATTTTGACATTTTCATCTGTAGCAAAATGATTTGCTACATGTAATTGTATGCAGTTTTTATTTCGACTTTTGAGAAGTAAAAACATATAAAATGACATTGTAAGTGAAATGTTTGCATTTTCCTGTCAGATACTAAGGTCATACAACAAAAAAGAGAGATGGTCTGCACACCCAAAGAAAGCTGATCAACACTACCTGTATATTCCGGAAATAATTTTGAAAATATTGAAAATGCGGTTACATGATAGAGTTGGCATTTGACTATTTCAGTGATTGTATGGTAAGAAATGATCCCTACCATGGACCCATATAGACTTTGACTAAGTCTTTCTTGATGTGCCTACCATGAGCTGAAGTCCAGCATCTGTTTGATTTCCAAGTATCAGTTTATCTTCAGACCACTGTTGATTATGTTCTTAAAGCTTTTAAAAACATGCATGTGAACAAAAAGATATAAGACCTTTTCTAACTTTTCATACCCATTGCATTTATACTTGTCTTATATGTATGCTTAGATTGAGGTAAATGCAGTGTATTTTGGCCATATGATGTATAAAAAAGCACAGCAGAGACTACGTTGTAAATCATTCAGCCTTATAGGAGTAACAAGATTAACATCATGTAATTTCAAGTCGGTGTTATTGCATAATAAAGTACCTTTTAATAATTTTATTTTCTAAATGTTTTGCATAAAATTGCAGTCAGAAAGATTTCTAGCATACTTTGAGGAAAAAATGTACATAGGAGCAAATGACTTCAATTCATACTCTTCATCTTGATTTCATTGCTCCCGCTAAACATTGCTGTACCTATCAATAGACAACACAATGAAGCATTAAAATTGATATGTAAATGAACTGGACTCTTATTTTTCCAGCAAACCCCATCAAAGAACGTGTGTTGTGCCATGTGAATGCATCTTAATTTAGCTACACACTTTTTTACAAACATCCAGTATTAGGACTTCATATTTATCTTTATAATATTTGCCTAAATACTGATAGATATAACATGCATTGCTTAAAAGAGTTTTTCCTTCATTACTATATATATATATATATATATATATATATATATATATATATATATATATATATATATAAATATATATATGTATATATATATATATATATATATATATATATATATATATATATATATATATATATATATATGTATGTATGTATGTACGCACGCACGCACGCACGCATGCATGTATGTATGTTTTTTTCATGAAAATGAATTACATCAGAAAACAGCATTGAGCTTAACAACATTGTTTCGAATTCCACAACATCATATTGTCCCATATTTCTGACTACATTATTAAATATTTAAGCTAAATCTTCTAACACAATATATTTAGACTTTGTTTTAATTAAATTATATATTTTACTAAATTTATTTGCCCAATTTTTTAAGAATACAATGTAATGAAGTAGTATATCACAGGTGCAGCGATGTCTGCCAGTACTGGTTCACGTACAGTTTCAAACTGATTTTATAAAGAAAGTAATGCTGTTAACTTCTGAGTTTTTTTTATAAAAAAGGAAATAAATTAGAAATGATCTTCACCAATTATATTTGTTAACAAATTACTATTTACATACTGGTGTTGACCGTTCCAGTGGCCTAGTGGTAAGAGCATTCATCTCAGATGCAAGAGGTGTGGCAGGCCTTGATCCTTGGCCAAGTCATACCAAACACATAAAACTGATATTAACAGCTGCCTCATTTGCTGCTCAGCATTAATTGGTTAGTGTAAGGACTGGTCTGTCAGGATGATGTAAATGGGTGGGATGCCATGCTGCATGTCTGCGGCATGATGCCTCAGTGCTAGACATCACTATAAAATGCCACACTGCAAACATCATAGCAAAATGACTGAAAAATTGGTTAATGTATGTTAAAAATCAAAATCACACACACTGTTACAATTTGGAAACAGAATTTGGTATATTTTCCTCACTGTACAGTAGGCCAAATATCATGAACTCGAGCAGTGATATATAGCTGCAAACAGGGTTAATGGTCAGTTAGCAATTAAAACACCCCTGTGAATGTGTAAGAGTTTGTTTGTCTGTGTAGGATAATTGGTATCAACAATGCATAAATACATTTTGCCTTGTGTTACAACTGCCAGAACTTAATGGGTACATCAAGGAAGGTATAAAGTCCAACCAGTCATTTTACGTCTGAAAAATCAAGAGGGCAAACTCTCTTCGTCTGGTTGCATGACCCCTGCATTCCTGAATTTGATATGTATGTCTGAGCCAGTTTTGCATTGTACTTGGTACATTATATATATATATATATATATATATATATATATATATATATATATATATATATATATATATATGTGTGTGTTGTGTGTGTGTGTGTGTGTGTGTACCTAGCTATCCTAATTTTAGAAGAAATGCAATATGAAATATACATGGGGGTGGGGGTGGGCCTAATTTCAATATTTTTGTCTCTGCAGTAGTTTGTTTAGGTGATTTACTAAAGTTTGGCATTGAGTAAATGGTAGTCACTTGTGTCAAAAGCATAGAAACAAAACACAGGATACTAAAACATCAATGTAATTTCAATAGAACTGTCTAGCATTTTGGAATGGGATGTCTGTAATCAATCTTTTATGGTAATGGTACACTAGTTTCTCATATAAAACTCTCTGGGAGATAAAGAAAAAGGAAGAACAGTGGCAGAAGTTAGACAGACTGTAGGGAATAGGACTACCAGTCTATGGCCAGATAAAGGTTATACAGACGAGTAGGAATATAGGACAGGAGGAAAATCTATTACGCTAATAAGATGATAAAAGAAGCCATAACTTAGTCGATTTTTTAATTTGAATTTCATTTGAGAGATGACTGTTACTTAATGAAATTAAATTGTTGTTTATTTGACTTTCACATTTTGTGTATTCATTAAATTAACTGTCGGCACCACTGACCGGGGGCTCTGGGCATTGCATCTCTCTATCACTACGTGAATTCCTCACAAAAACAAGCCGGGGGTGGGGTGGAGGTCTTTTATAATAATTTAAATAATATTTGGAGCATCCGACCCAACCTAAATAACACGGAAAAGCTATATATATGCCATAATTATTCTTAGATGATATCCTTCAGTTTTTTATGCCTGTCTGACTGTACTCTTGAATTAAAGTTATGTCTATACATGCACATTTGTACTTGTATAAGTTTAGTACATTTCATAGTATATAACAGTTAGTTTTACAGTATATGCAGTTGTGTACATTCTTCAGGGTATTTATATAAAAGGTATAATTATTTCTATGGTAAATGAACATTTTAAAAAACTGAAAATTTGATGATTTTAATTGGTGTCAAATATATTTGATTTAGTTGTAAGAAGATGGCTGATGATGCACATCTGTGATATCAGCATTCAATGTTGCTTTTGATGAAAAAGTATTTTAGTCTTAAAAGCCTTATTCTGTTTCCAGAGCCATTTTGTTTTACATTTAATTGAAAGTAATCACCAGTATCTGGATATAATAGTATCCTAGTGTTTGTAGTTCTATTGATATTTACAAGCAAATCTGTATTCATGAAACACTGCAACAAGTTTTGCTTTCTCAACTCAATATTAATTTGCATTATTTATCATTTAACTTAAAGTGTTACTGTATATGCACGATTAAAATCATGTTCACCAGTGTACTTTGTTCTTTACATCCTTTGCATCCCAAGACAATGCAAGTCAATTTCTAGTCATCCTATGTTTTTAATAAATAGTCTCCTCACAGTTGCTTTCAAAACATAGCCGTATATATAATCATTGTTTAGTAGGTAGGTAGCTGAAAAAAATGTTTAACAAAACTTGTTCATGCAAAATAAAAAGTGCATACCACAAAAGAAATGCTTTATACAACTTAAAATCAACATAAGTTATATTATTCGCACATCATATCATTGGATAGATCACCCAAGTCTTCCTTGAGTAAAGCCATGGTACTGGCCAAAATTATTTATCCGTTATACGCCATACGCAACAGCTTTGAGTGACATGAATGTTGCCAGAGCTTAGGTATCCATTAAGTCCAAAAAATAAACTGCCTATTAGCAGTATGCCTTTTCCGCCGGTTGTAATCATTATCTTCTTCTGCTGCCAGAACATCTTGCATATACCTCTGTGCAACAAGTAGCCCGACTTCATCTAAAACAACCAGGTCGATGTCCTGCAGAATATTTTTTTACAAATTGTCAGGAAAAAAATCTAACTAAAATAAATACATTAAATGTTATGTGTGAAAATATTAATTTTTGTGTCATGCAATGAAGCAAACGTCTAAATATACAAACAAATGCGCAAATCACATCGACTATCGGATACGTGAGCGTGAGGTGGTGATGCACAAGAAAATCAACTTTATTCTGAGCCTAAGAAGCGGCTTTAGCGAGACCTTTAAATGCGGTTCTGATTACAATGATACAAATTATCATATTTTTAGTTGGTTTATCTTACACCGTAACACAAACACGACAAGTAAACTCTATCAAGAATGGTCCCTTAAAGTAACCTCTTATTGTCAGGATTTTCTATCTTTTTGGCCTTTTTGCCTACTTCTTTTAATTTATCATATATAATGAGAAATCTATAAGCAATACATATATTGTGGATGACTATAAAGAACTAAGGAGAAGGACAGACGATCAAATACCAAGAGTAAGGCAATAATTACATCCAAAGAAAAATGTGCCTACCTCGACTTCAATATTTGTTGACGCGCGTCACTTGACACTGCGACTTCGGAGAATATCGGTAAATTCCGTTTCTGCATAATTAATTAGCAATCCGTACAGACAAGAGTTATATTTTCATTGATTAAACTTACACTTGTACATTGTTTTAAACTGAATGACATGTAATTACTCATTATTTCTACTATACTTTTCATAATATGATGCATTTGCAAGAACCAAAATGTCGAAAATCTTAGGTTGTAAGCCTTTAAGATTATCACATGCCGTTTAAGCCTGGTTCCCTGCTTCGTGTGATCCATGCGTTAAACTCCACTATACCAAGTCAGGCGAACCCCTCGTGGAATACGGTTGCTATTTCCATTCTAATGTGTCATGTATAACAAGATATCAATATCGCTGTAAACTTGACCAAGGAATTTATTGCAACTAGAATGTTTTAGATGACATGCTATATTTGCAAAACAATCGTTACTCTCACTCCATCGTGAAAGAGGTGTGATATTTTCGTATTAATCTTGGGCTATATTTACGCTGTTGTACTTCATCTTATATCAATTTCGACGTAATATGTATCATAGTAAGGCAATGTTGACATAATATCGTTATATTTGTAAAAAAGATAATTGCATGAATGAATTTGTCGATAAGTTTTCACACCAGATAACGACTGACATAACAGGAAACCAAACTAATTTGCATTCTTCTCTACATGCGCAATACACGTCAACTGACGTAAACATTTTCCTGGAATGTTAGTCACCTCCGAATGAGCGTGTAAGTACAGTACTTTCCTTTACATAACTGTCTTTGACATAGTCCGAGTTTCCTCTGACCCTTGCCACCCCATTTTTGATATTTGTTTTTTTATGCTGGAGTGTAGGGTCAAAGCGCATTCCCTATCGAAAAGTTGGAATTCGCCGACACCAGCTGATATCGGCATGGGGTACTCGCCTACTAACAGACCTAGAAAACTTTAATGACCTTATATTGAGCCATAAGTACATTAATCGATAGGGAAATAATTTATCTTCTCAGAAATTACAAGTATAACACTGATTGTGTCTTTAATATGTTGTCGGACGAAACGAAATTACAGTGTGGATGAATTTTTGACCGCGTTCGCATCATTTGCATTGCTAGTCACATGCTACGTCATAGGTCAAATAGTCACGTGATAACAAAAAAAAAACGCGTTGTAGTGTAGCTACAGCGTGATCAAGCTGCCTCTTTCCAGGACGATGCGACAAAGACACGTTTCCGGTTGGTGTCATTTCAATTAATATGTTGAAAACCATGTGTTCTTGCATGTTATTATAGACATTGCGTGACTTTAATTCACTATTTTCGATCTGTTTTGGTCTTTTTTCCTCAATAATGGAATAGAAGTTTTGGTGCATAAATCTATACTGTAACATGGCAGGTAAAGACACGGAATCTCTTGCCAATGAGATACTTCTTGAAAATGGATATTATACATTCAGTTATTGATGGAAGTGACACATTTGCCGTGCTTCCCACGGGGTACCATATGGGGAAAGCGTATGATACATTCTCCCACCAATGATATTAGACAAGGTAAGGAGAGAGAGAGAGAGAGAGAGAGAGAGAGAGACAGAGAGAGACAGAGAGAGAGAGATAACTCACATGTGATTAACACTGAATAAATACAGCTGAGTTATGTTAAGTTCATAAACACCATAATTTTTTTATTTGAAAATATATGAAAAGATTATCTTTATGTAATAGCAGGTATAAATATAAAATTGTTCAATATCAAAGTAATGTAAAGACCCAATTGAATGACCACATTAAAGTTAATCACAGTGCTATAGGTTTAATATGAATAGGTCAGCTGCTTTCACATGTTAATGAAAATAAGATAATTTTTTAAGTAACAAATTATATTTTCTTAAATAGAGTGTTTAGCAAAAAAATTTGTATTGCAGATACACTCTCATAAGCAATAGATAAGTTTGGTCATATCAGCTTTGAAATCACTGATAAATGATCAGGTGAAAACATCGAAAGACCATAACATTAAAACATGGAATCTATGAAGGAATTGAGAAAGAAGACATAGATGGTAGCTGTATATATATATATATATATATATATATATATATATATATATATATATAGAGAGAGAGAGAGAGAGAGAGAGAGAGAGAGAGAGAGAGAGAGGAAGAGAGAGAGAAATATATAGAGGGAGAGAGAGAGTTAATGTTAGTGTCAATTATGCATTAAAGATTTTACTATCAGCTTGAAACGTTTTAGTTGATTCACATAAATATTTAAACATAATGATCACCATGATACATAGGACCTGACTTTGATATTTTCTCAATAATTTTTCACTTTAATGTTACAAACTTAGTCTAGTCACAATTTATTCTTTGCAGCCATAAAAAGGGGATGTGCAACAGTTTTAATAGCAGTTCCAGAAGCTATCATTACCAGGCACTAGAAAGGTGTACTGGACAATGCATACAGAAAAAAGTTGTGTATGGTTGCATATGATGAATCCCACTGCATATCTGAATGGTATGAAGATTCTAATAACTGTTTTATAACATATAATATTTTACTCTAGCATGATAGAAGTTTAACTTTGAAATAAATCAAACATCAAGAAATAAAAATAGGCATGTACATACTGACTGGAAAAATGTATTTGATGGCCTTAATATATATTTATGTTTAATTGAAATCATGAAATTGGATCAATAATATCTAATAATATACATTTTAAAAAAACTTCTGTTATAATAATCTGGTTGTCATTTGTTTCAGGGGGTTGGACTTCAGGGAAGAGTACCTAAAGGCTGAAATACTCCAACGTATTACTGAATGTCCCGTACTAACGCTAACTGCAACTGCAACAACTGAAATAAAGAATGACATTGCACAAACCCTATGGCTGAGATGTGACAAATTAAATGTTATTTCTGTATTGCCAAATAGGTGTGCAGTTTATATATAGTGTTACAAATATAATTATTTCAGTATATACTATTAGGCAATCATCACTGAAGAAACTGTATCCATATCCTAGATATTTTAACATAATACATAAGTGGATAAAAAGTAGTAGTACATATACCTACAATGTGTTTTTATTATTTGTACTATTTGTTTTGTCCAATCAGGCTCTTATGACATTGCTAGAACAGATGCATTTTACTGGATAATAATTATCCACAAGTTAACATTGGTGAGACTGAATTATTACATTTGGATAAGACCGGAATGGGCTAGGCAAAGAATCTACCTGGTCAAAATAGTACACCTATACATTTGTAAGATGCTGTATGTCATAATTGGGGAGCATGTAATTTTCATTCATTATATGAAAGTCATCTTTCAGAAATGAGATAAATGTACATGACTGTATATAAAATTGCATAAATTTGATACTTTTGCAGGCCAAATATTTAACTTTAAGCCACCAAATGCTCTAAAAGATATAAAAAGGAACTTGAATTAGTAAACACTGAGATTATTCAGAATGGATGTATAATCAAACTCTATAAGCATGCGTTAACAATTATATATTTGGTTTCATTCCACACATAATGATAAATCTTATGATGGGGAAAGTCAATATTGAATAGTTTGATAGAATGGTTCATGTCCACACAAATAATGGAGCGTATTATGAATATTTTCCATAGAAGTGACAGCATCATCCGAATTCTGATTGCTACTGTAGCAGTATGTATGGGAATATATATTCCAAATATGTCCATTGTAGTAATATGGGATTTGCCCCCAACATTATTCCAGATGTGACAGGAAGTTGGGCGAGATGGCTGACTTTGTCTTACGTTATGTTATGCATTCCCAGACGTATTTCCATCCTTTGTTAAGTTGTCCAATATATCAAATATGTTATTCAGTGTCAATTTCAATTTTTTTTTATAAGTGATTTAAAAACTGTTGCAATGATATTTTTGCACGTGAATTATTGGGATATCTGGCATCATTTTTTCCCCCTTAAACCTGATCATTATGGGTGGATATTAATGACTCATGTCCATCTCACATACATTGTAATATCTCAAACAACATAGATGGCAATTCACTTGCATTAAATTAATTAATATGCACACTGCATTTTTTATTTATTTTTAAAGACTGGGTAAAATAAATCTTTAGCCTTTATTTGTAGGTTTTTCAAACAAATGATGAAAAAATACAATTTAGATAAAATTGCTAATTATAATTGAATGATTGTGTTACCTTTCTCTTACAACCTCCTAACCACATTATGATGGAACCTAGCTGTTGCAGGATAGTACTGTGTCTGGTTCTGATAAAGCTGATTATACATAGAAGGAAGTCAATGACAGGTACAAAAGAGATGACCTCTCTTCCAATCCATTTTGTGACAGAGTTGTGGTAATGCTTCTTGGTTATGCTGGCTTGGACAATCTCAAGCAAACTGGGGCAACATTTATTGGCATCATACATCATTTTGTCCCATTCAAACTTCAAATTTGATGACAATCCACCATTGAAACCATTTTTGTAAAGCTACAGATCTCCTGCTTCACTATATCACAAATGACATAAACTGCAGCTTTCTTGGCAAATTGGCTATGTTTAATGAGTTGTCGCAGACCATTTCTGTATCATGAGAGTCCCATGTTATTTACAGTAGGTAATATATGTACCTTCCATAAACTGGTTTAAGAAAACAAAACGTCACAATTATTCCTAGATATGGATGGCCTGTTTACAGGTTAGTTTAATCTTTTCTCGTTCCATACATGGAATTATCAGCTTCAAAATTTGATTTTAATTTGTACAATAATATAGAACTTATGCTGAATTATAATAAGAAATGGTTGTCTAGAATGTTGATAGATGTTATAGTTATATATGTACTTACCATTTCTTCTGTCAAAGATTTTATTGACATCAACTTTGGTTGGTATACATTTCATGGTGTTGAGATAACGTTGGCTTTCTTAGCAATTCTGCGGTGTGTTGGCGTGATTTGAATCTTACTTCCTATATACGACTGATTTTCTAATTTTTCTGAATTTCTCCTCTACTTCATCAAGGTTAGTCTTGATTATATCCAGGGATTTTATTATCAATCTGCATTCAGTACATATGAATGCATATTTTTCAGGCGTGAATGTCACAGAATATATTTTTTCCAGTGATTCGGCAGCACTAGGTCCACCTTTAAATATAGAATGAATCTCTATTCTTTTAAATCCTTTCTTTTTTCTCTTCTGAAACTCTGTGCCGCAGCAGAAACACTCCATTATAGTACATGTACAATTATTTTCCAATGTTGATGTAGAAAACACTCGAAAATAGTGAATGAAAGTCACACAATGTCTAGAATAACATGAATGAAAACATGCTTTTCAATATATTAATTGAGATCACACCAACCGGAAAGATGTCTTTGTCGCGTCGTCCTGGAAAGAGGTAGATTGATCACGCTAAAGCAACACGACAACGCGGTTTTGTTGTTATCACGTGACTATTTGACCTATGACGTAGCATGCGTATCGGTCGCGAGATTTGTTTAGTAATGTGACTAGTAATGCAAATCGTGCGAACGAGGTCAAAAATTCATCAACGCTGTAATTTCGTCTTGTCCGACAACGGATTAAAGACACAATCAGTGTTATACTTGTGATTTCGGAAAAGATAAATTATTCCCCTATCAATTTAATGTACTTATGGCTCAATATAAGGTCATTAAAGTTTCATAGGCCTGTTAGTAGGCAAGTACCCCATGCCGACACCAGCTGGTTTGGTGTCGGCGAATTTCACCTTTTCGATAGTGAATGCGCTCTGACCCTACACCCCAACATAAAAAACCAAATATCAAAAATGGGATGGCAAGGGTCAGATGAAACTCGGACTATCTTTTGACATTGAGTTAGTCTATATATTATTACCCGACAGCAAGAAGGCAAAGAAAGGTTTTGATATTTCTAGGTGTACCTAGTAAATCAATACCAACGATCATAACATGTTTTGATAATGACTTGTCCTATCGGATTCCGTGATCATCAAATTTTATGAATTTATTGCTCATTTGATACAATAGTTATCACTTTTAGACCTGTTATACAATATTCGACTTGCAATACCCTGTTTTCGTTTGTATAGAGCTATATATAATTAAATTATACATGCGTGTTTTTGCTGTGTCGTCATACTCGTATCAGTAGTGGCTCAGGTAGCCAAGGTGCATACCGTAAACAACTGTATAAGCTCAATCACAATTAAACGTTTTTAAAGCGACGATAACAAATGTGAACTCTCAGCACATACTTTGGTAACTCGTCCATTTGTGTGCTTACGGTTGAAGTACTAGTTCACATGTTTTCATGGAGTTCTAGTTAGCTCAGTATGAGCATTTAAATGCAATGATTTCCTTGTTTGGATACTGCCGAGTTGAAACTACGCCTACATATTTATGGTGACGAATGGGTAGATATCATATTTGCTAGTCATTAGTTGCAACAAAATTGACACAAAATCAACGTACAAATGGATTACTGAACACACTATAAATAAGGATAAAAAAAAATAGAGCAAGAAAACTTAAACATTAATTGGAATATGGGTCAAATAAGGATCACTTAAAATAAAAAGCCTCTTGTTCAAATACATGCATGATCCGTGGTTGACAGAAGAGTTTGCACTGCGACGGCATATGATCAGAGTATCGCCGAAATGTCCACTGTGCAAAAACTTGAATTTCACAACAACAAAAAAATATATAATGGTCCAATGTGGAAAAATAATGTGAAACAATAGACCAGAGAGAGTTGCCTTGATTATAGAAATCAAGGCAACGCAACCATACAATGGTAGACAATTTTTATATCTAGACGGAAACTTTTTACAAAGAAATTACTTTACGAAATAACAGATTTTATAGTTAGGAATACGAGAGTATGCGGCCAAATTATCATCATTGGGAAACCAATAGATAGGGAAATAAAAACTGGGGGGAATACAGAGATCTCACGAGGAGAAGTACTGGTAAGGAAAACACAGGGCTAAATCACATGGCGCCAGGCGAAGTGGGCAGGCACTGTCTTGTTCTAAACAACGTACATATAGTTGGATTTAGAATTTCAACTTTCCGCTATGAGTGATTCGAATGTCAATCATTCCAAAATCATTGGCGGGATGGCTCTTAAAAAACGTTTAGTATGTATGGAAAATATATATTAAAGACTGGTTCCTTTGTTGATAAATCAAAACAACAGGAATAAGAGAGATTTGATGCATGACAAAAGCGTTATTCATCTTAAAATGTTCTTCCTGTTTTGGAAAGTTCAAAATCCTTTCTGAAATTAAGATTAAAGGCTTTATCACAAAACGAAGGTTAGAAGAAGACAAGTTTTGACAGAAAAGAGAAATTTAATATATATATATATATTTATATTCTGATTCAGAACCACTATATTACTCCAGTCTTATTTATTAGAGCACTTTGTACTATTTGTTGTGGTGATTAAATATTTAAATTAGATATTCTTAGTATTGATTTAAGGGTATTAATTATTTGCTATAATTTGAACATAATGATGTGGTTCTGTTTTTTATGTGTGTGACAGTACACAGTGGTTAATGAGGCATACAATTGTGAAAATAATAGGAACCTGTTTACTTAATATTTTTGAACCATCATAAGGCAATTCATACATTGTTTCTGGGGATCTTGGGCTATTAAAGAGACATAATGATATATAAACATTTGGCATTTCTGTGTCAGTTAAAAAAAAATTATACTATACAATAAAAATGTCCTAAATAAATATGTATATTCTCTATTAAGCTTTAGTGATAATTGGAGTTCATTAGTATAGTTTAAATCCAGTCAAAGATATTGTGTTAAACTAGTGTATTACCTCGTGCAGTTTATTGTTGTGAAACCAGTTGTAGCCAAAGCCAAAGCTCATATTAAAAACATTTCTTCGTTTTGTGCATTAAGCACATATCAAAATATTTAGGAACTGGTGTTGTGCAGCGTTTAGAGGGCGATTTATCCATTAAGCATATATACACAGGAATACGTTGTATTTCCTTGGGTAACATGTGTCGCTCAGTTGCAGCATATTTTGGGAAAAAAAAAAAATTTCTCTGCCTTTTCAACATTCAATGTACAAGATTCAAAAAAAAATTCGAAAGTCATATTAAAACAATTTTTTTTATATCCGAAAGAGATAAAAGTTTCAACTAGTGGGTTATGTTGAGTTATTGTAAAACATGTTACTAATCTTGTTTCATCTGTGGAGAAGACTGTTTGTACTCTCTACCACACGGTTATATTTTTGTTCTTATTTATTTCATAGCTGCATGCAAGGTTTCTTCACCCGACTGAGATATGTGATGGGGTCATATTATTGATAAATTATGTATGCATGTCTACATGTGTATTAATTTACTCACCATTCTTAATTTTATCAATTCTCTTTCAAAAATGGTCAGTACTCTACTAGTTCGTATTACTAATTACGTATTTCCATAACCTGTGTGGCACCTGGTGGCCGAGTGGTCCATGACGGCCACCTTTACAGATCAATCAGATCTTGTATGACTCCGCGTGGTTTTGAACCTTGGCTCATCAAAAGTTTGTATGCGAGTAAGCTTGCCAGTAGCTATTAATAGGTCGGTAGCTTGTTTCGGGGGTTATCCTCCACCAAATATAATAGCTATCACAAAACTAAAAATCTGCTTATGTTTATTCAAACTATTGCTTTCATCTGGACAAATTAATTGTGTAAGAAACGTTTGACCGTTCGCCTTTTTGTTAGTCATTATAATGTACTTTGATGTTATTAATTCAACTTTCTGCAGTGACCTTACTAATGTTACCATGTGTAGTTTAATTTTTTGTTCATTTTGCATCATCAAATTGTAAACTGAAGAAGCGATGATAAATATTTAACATACTTAATGTTAGAAATAGTTTTGCTTATTTCGATGCTGGATGTGCATATTTCACTTAGAGCTGTTAAAAACACTATATTTTGTCTTTGAATTTGTATACTTAACTGTACCATATATAACGCAAAGAAAATAAAGATATCAGTCAATTTCTGCAATTTCTTGTGTCGGCCTGACAAGACTGTTAGCAACATAATCACTGATTTTTTAATGTAAATACAGTTTGTCACCATTCCTTGTTGTAAAGATTAAGTTAACCTGTATAGCAAATAGTGGGAAAATATTTATTCCCGGATCCATCCACAGTAAAAATTTCAATATAAAGCAACACAGTTGAGGAAAATCTTACTTTGTCAAAATGATAGAGGGCAATGTTTTGTCACCAGTTGTGATTAGAACTTAAAACCCACACACCAAGCTTACCCAGCTCCATTCCCATCTCTATCTCTCACACACACACACATCTAATTTGTATGACCTTTAACATCCTTAACTTGAGACTGGAGTAAATTTGAATATGTTCATATCTAGGTTTTACGAATAATTACATTTTCAAATATATTCAGCTTTATCCTTATGTATGATTTGTTACGTATCATAAACAATATATATATATATATAAATATATATATATATATATATATATATATATATATATATATATATATACATATATATATATATATATATATATATATATATATATATATATATATATATATATATATTGTCACAGAATTAGGCGAAAATTTAATTTATTTTCTTCTTGATTTACAAACTAATCTCACCATTGTTTTTGTTTCGTCGTAAATGCGTTGCCTGGGCTGAATAAGTTGTTTTTCCCAAGGTAAGCGGTGTGTAACGATTTGCATGAGCCTGATTTTGAATTATATGAAATCCGGAACATTAGTTTCACGTAGTGCACGGTAATCTTGCCGTGATTTCTGCTCACCTATTTGAGGGTATATAAGGCAGAATATTTCTGATCAATATTACGGGACCTAAAGTATCTAATCACAGGATAGATAGCTCGTCTTTCAATCTCCAGCTAAAGGGGTGAGTGTTAAATTTATATTTCGTTTTATTGTGAATTTTATTCAGTTTATCATATCATATAATGATGCCTTTATTGCAATGCAGATTTTAAACGGGGAATATTTGGAATTACTAGTCACTATTAGACTTTAAATGTAATAGTGTTATCTAAGTTGTAGATTATTTTGAGACAACTATTATTAGTCTGGTCTTCTTTATTGTAGCTGATAGAATCTCTGATATAATCTCTGATAGCATCTCTGATAGCATCTCTGATAACATCACTGAGAACATCTCTGAATTATAGCTGATTTATTGCGGAACATCTCTGATAACATATGGTATCGTAGCTGAAATTGTTGCTGATTTATTGTGCAATCGAATTGAAGTATCTGACTGTCTGTCTGTCGAACTGTCTGATCGTCTACATCTGTCGTGACGTGTAAATATCCGGAAAGCTAGAAGTCCGATTGTCGGAGCTGTCTAGAGTTATAAACATCCGGGGCGACATCTAGGGTATTGAGGAACGTTGGTTCTAGTAGATGTTCTATGCTGTCTGTACGTATAACTGTGGTGAATCCGTGAAGGGCAAACGGCCGATTAAAGTATTGATCAACCCTAGGTCTTCGGGGAAACTGGGCGGCGATTCAACTGTGTGTGAATCGTACGGTTATACAGGGTCGAGACACATGTGTGTGTTGCAATTGTAGTACAATTGAATACATTGTTGTATTTACATGATTATTTCAGAACACAATAGTATTTCAAGGCATTGCATGATTCTCAATAAAAGCTAGCAACTTGATTGAATACCTGTATATGTTCGTGATAGTTGTCGCAATCCATATGTGCGATAGTACAGTTTGATGTTTGTGTTTATTATCGTGATTTATACTTGCGTTAATATAATTTTTGTAAAGGTTCTTTGGATCTGTGTATAGTCCAAGAGATTCCTTTGTATCTGTGTTTTATTTTGTATTAATATTTCATTTATTCATGTATTGTGAATGGTTGTGAGTGTAATTGTGGATTGAACGCATGAGTTATTGTGTTGATACATCCCTATTTTTTCATTAATAATTTGTTTCATAAATTAACATTATCTTTCACACTTGTGTTTGTGTTGTTCATTTAATCCACCATCCACTCGGTAACAATTCTGTTACAATGGTGTCAGAAGTGGGATTGCTGGATTAGGTGAACTGTCAATCATTTTTGTGAAAGTATACATTTAATGTTTATATTTGAGCGTGACCTTCTTGACAAGATAATACTCAAGTTGGGGTTTATTTTTGTTTAGTTTATCTAGGTCCGTGTGTCCAGTATAAATATATTTAAAGCATTGGTTTGGTTACCTTTATCAGGAAGATAAGGTCAGCCTGTGTTATATATATATTTATATTTTTATATTACAATTTGTCATGTCATCCCTTAAGAACTTGGTTGCCTTAGGCAAAGAATTTGGATATGAAGGTGAAAGTTTAAGGAAATTTATTCAAGAAGAACAAAGCCGGGAAAGGGAAGAAAGGGTAAGGGCAAGGGAATTAGAAAGAGAAAAAGGGGAGGCCGAAGAAAGGAAACGGGCATTAGAAAGGGAATTAGAAAGAGAGAAAGGGGAGGCCGAAGAAAGGAAACGGGCATTAGAAAGGGAATCCGATGAAAGGAAACCGGAATTAGACAGGGAATCCGATGAAAGGAAATGGGCCTTTGAGAAGGAAAAGATAGGATTAGAGAAGGAAAAGATAGAATTAGAGAAGCAGGCCGAAAAGGACAGGATAGGATGGGAAATGGAAGCGGAGCAAAAGCGAATAGAGTTAGAAGAAAAAGCTCAGCAACGGGATCATGAGCGTAAGGTAGAATTATCAACAGCTGGAAGAGAACACGATTCTACCTTTAGCGAATTAAGGGGCCCCAAATTACCTCCCTTTGACGATGAAAAAGATAACATGGATAGTTATCTTCATAGGTTTGAGCGGTATGCCGAAAACCAGAAGTGGAGTCAAAATGACATCGGTATTGCATCTTAGCGCTCTATTAAAAGGTAAAGCACTGGATGTATACTCACGACTTCCGAGAGACGATGTGTTTAAGTACGACGTCCTAAAGGAAGCACTTCTAAAAAGGTACGAGCTAACTGAACAGGGTTTTCGTAAAAAGTTCAGGTATAGCAAGCCCGATAAGGGAGAAACCTTTGGTCAGTTCACCGTTAGAATTGCGAACTATTTTGAGGGGTGGATTGAATGCGGCAAAGCGGTGAAAACGTTTGAAGGATTGACTGATTTCTTGCTCAGAGATCAATTATTTAATACAGTTGGGCGAGAATTAGATCAATTTCTGAAAGAGAAAGTCTTCACGAACGTAAAAAATATGGCTAAGCAAGCCGATTTCTTTGCCGAAGCTCATGGGGGAACCCAGAATGTGGTTTTAAAAGATTTTAAGTCTGGAAACCAGTCTGCGAGACCTATGCCTAGGGAGCTTGTAAAATCAGCTGAGGCAAATAGGTCAGTTAGGAATCCAGTTATTCAGCGTGTGCAATGTTACTTGTGTAATGCATGGGGTCATGTTCAAAAAGACTGTCCTAAAAGAAAGGGACTTGTACATAAGGTAGCAGTGGCTATACAAAGTAAAGGTATATCTGATAATATCGTACAGGTAGAACCATGTATTCATTCGCTTGGCACGTGTCTATTTCCCGAAGCGCGTGTACCAACCGCGAGAGGGTTTGTCAACGGTCAAGAAGTCGTAGTATTACGTGACACGGGTTGCACGGGCGTAGTGATCAAACGGAGTCTCGTGCAGGATAACCAAATGCTCGGGTGGGAGTCCCCATGTATGTTACTCGATCAGACGATCGGTCGCATTCCCGTAGCAAGGATCACGGTAAAAACACCCTTCCTGACGGGAACTGTTGATGCCCTTTGTATGGAAAATCCTATTTACGATCTGACGATCGGTAATGTTGAAGGTTCCCGTCTTCCAACCATGGCCGATTTTAAAATACCTTTGGCCCAGGCAATCGAAACGCGAGCGCAAACACGGCGAGAGAAAACCGCGTTTGATAAATTATTAGTCCCTGAATCGGTCTCAGGAATTTCGCGTGATGATTTCAAACAAGAGCAAGAACGTGATGAATCCATGAAGACAATTGTTGAGAAAATCACGTCCGGCGCGATTAAACACTGCAAGGGTGGGGGTAGCTCTAGATTCGTACGCAAGAACGGATTAATTCATAGGGAGTTTAGCGCTCGGGAGGGTAAGAAGTATTGGCAAGTGGTCGTACCTCAGAGATATAGATCTCAATTACTTAGGGTGGCGCATGAGTCAAGCATGGCAGGACACCTAGGTAAGGCTAAGACCACTAGCAGGGTAGTCGCTGTATTCTACTGGCCTGGTGTTAATGGCGATGTCACACGGTTCTGTAGGTCGTGCGACGTATGTCAGAAAACCGTATGTAAGGGAAGGGTCACAAGGGTGCCCTTAGGACAGATGCCATTAATAGATACACCGTTTAAAAGAGTGGCAGTAGATATTGTAGGATCAATACACCCAGTTACCGAAAGAAAGAATCGGTATATACTTACTCTGGTTGATTACGCGACCAGATACCCCGAAGCCGTAGCGTTACCAACTATTGAAACGGAAAGGGTAGCTGAAGCATTAGTTGATATCTTCAGTAGGGTAGGGGTGCCAGAAGAAATCCTCACTGATTGTGGTGCCCAATTCACCTCTGACCTCATGGGTGAAATAAATTGGCTGTTATCCATCAAACAGCTAAACACTACCCCATACCATCCGATGTGCAATGGACTGGTAGAGAAGTTTAATGGTACCCTAAAAAGCATGCTTCGAATGATGTGCGCGGAACGTCCGCAAGACTGGAACCGTTATTTAAACGCTGTTCTGTTCGCGTACCGTGAAGTACCGCAGGAAAGTTTAGGGTTTTCACCCTTCGAACTGTTGTACGGTAGAACAGTTTGAGGCTCGATGCGGATACTACGCGAACTATGGAACTGGTGATGTCGCGAACGAGGAAATAAAAACAACTTACCAGTACGTTTTAGATCTGAGGAATAAACTTGAGAGTACGTGCCAGATGGCACGTGACGAATTGATTAAATCGGGACGCAGATATGCCAAGTATTATAACCACAGAACGCGAAATAGGAAATTTAGCGTAGGAGATCAGGTGCTATTGCTTCTTCCAACGAGCTCAAATAAGTTATTAGTCCAGTGGAAAGGTCCCTATGAAGTTAAAAAGGTAAAAGGTGACATGGACTATAAAATGGACATGGACGGTAATTTAAAGACATTCCATGCTAACATGCTCAAGTTGTATATCAAGAGACAGAGCGACAATGTTGGAAAGGGGGGTCTTAAATATCGTCTGTACGGCAGTCATAGACGATGATGAAGCAGATTCGTATATCGAGAGTTCCCTTGAATGTCCCTTGGGAGTTGCGGGGGAAGGGATAGATAAGGTCAATGTGAGTGCGGAGTTGACAAAAGACCAGCGTCAACAGATTAATGCGTTCTTGGCTAAACACTCTTATATATTCACAGACAGACCAGGTTGTACAACTTTGTTGGACCTCAAAATTAAACTTAATACGTCTGACCCTATTCGAATTAAGGGCTATCCGGTACCATACAACGCACGTGAAGCTGTGGACGAAGAGGTGGTTAAAATGTTGGATCTGGGGTGATTGAACCCTCCAACTCGCCATATTCGTCTCCAGTAGTGCTAGTCAGGAAAAAGGACGGGACGAACCGATTCTGTATCGATTTTCGGCAGTTGAATAAAATCACTGTGTTCGATGCAGAACCAATGCCAGATATGGAGGGTCTATTTGCAAAGTTGTCGGGAAACCGATGGATTTCCAAATTGCATCTGTCCAAGGGATATTGACAGGTTCCCATTGTCCAAGAGTCCCGAACTTTGACAGCATTTGCGACCCAGAAAGGATTGTATCAATTTAAAGTGATGCCATTCAGGCTAGTTGGAGCCAGCGCCACCTGTTGTCGTTTGATGCGAAAGTTGCTGAAAGGTTTAGCAAACTTTGATAGCTTTGTAGACGACATATTCGTGTACACGAATACTTAAAGTGAGCACGTGTCCGTCCTGAGCGAGCTCATCAATAGACTCCGCAGAGCGAACCTCACAGTGAGACCCACAAAATGCAGTATTGGTTATACAGATTTAGATTGTTTGGGTCATAGGGTCAGTGGTATGGGTCAGTTAAAACCTCACCCCAAGCGAGTTGAAGCAATTAGAGACGCACCAAAGCCAACCAACAAAACGCAGGTAAGATCATTTCTAGGTCTAGTAGGTTTTTATAGAAAGTTTATACCGAACTTTGCAGCCATTGCTGGCCCACTGTCTGATTTAACAAAGAAGGGACAACCAAACAAAGTTCAATGGGGACCGCCACAAGATAAAGCATTTTGTGCTCTGAAAGAGAAACTGGTTAGTGCACCTATATTAAAATTGCCAGATGTCAGCAAACCTTTTATTCTAAGAACGGATGCTTCTGAAACTGGGTTGCGGGCAGTTTTACTGCAAGAGCATGACGACAGCAAGTTACCCGTAGCTTACTCGAGTAGGAAATTGCTACCCAGGGAGAAAAATTATGCCGTCATAGAAAAGGAATGTTTGGCCGTAGTATGGGGAATTGGGAAGTATCACGCATATCTATTTGGGAGAGATTTCGTTCTCGAGACTGATCATCAACCCCTACTGTATTTAAACAAAGCCAAGGTCGCTAACGCTCGGTTGATGCGTTGGGCGCTAACACTACAACCTTATCGTTTACGTGTAGAAGCAATAAGGGGAGTTGAAAATATAGGCGCAGACTACTTGAGTAGGACATGATGGGAAATGTGTATGAATTTGTCCAGCATTAAAATCCAGATTGTGGTATAACCAGTGTAAATGTTGTAAGATATCATCAGTAGTTATTTTTCTTCTATTCTGTGTTAGTTTTAAAACTGTGTACATTTTTATTCTTAGGGGGGAGGTATTGTCACAGAATTAGGCGAAAATTTAATTCATTTTCTTCTTGATTTACAAACTAATCTCACCATTTTTTTGTTTCGTCGTACATGCGTTGCCTGGGCTGAATAAGTTGTTTTTCCCAAGGTAAGCGGAGTGTAACGATTTGCATGTGCCTGATTTTGAATTATATGAAATCCGGAACATTAGTTTCACGTAGTGCACGGTAATCTTGCCGTGATTTCTGCTCACCTATTTGAGGGTATATAAGGCAGAATATTTCTGATCAATATTACGGGACCTAAAGTATCTAATCACAGGATAGATAGCTCGTCTTTCAATCTCCAGCTAAAGGGGTGAGTGTTAAATTTATATTTCGTTTTATTGTGAATTTTATTCAGTTTATCATATCATATAATGATGCCTTTATTGCAATGCAGATTTTAAACGGGGAATATTTGGAATTACTAGTCACTATTAGACTTTAAATGTAATAGTGTTATCTAAGTTGTAGATTATTTTGAGACAACTATTATTAGTCTGGTTTTCTTTATTGTAGCTGATAGAATCTCTGATAGAATCTCTGATAGCATCTCTGATAACATCACTGAGAACATCTCTGAATTATAGCTGATTTATTGCGGAACATCTCTGATAACATATGTTATCGTAGCTGAAATTGTTGCTGATTTATTGTGCAATCGAATTGAAGTATCTGACTGTCTGTCTGTCGAACTGTCTGATCGTCTACATCTGTCGTGACGTGTAAATATCCGGAAAGCTAGAAGTCCGATTGTCGGAGCTGTCTAGAGTTATAAACATCCGGGGCGACATCTAGGGTATTGAGGAACGTTGGTTCTAGTAAATGTTGTATGCTGTCTGTACGTATAACTGTGGTGAATCCGTGAAGGGCAAACGGCCGATTAAAGTATTGGTCAACCCTAGGTCTTCGGGGAAACTGGGCGGCGATTCAACTGTGTGTGAATCGTACGGTTATACAGGGTCGAGACACATGTGTGTGTTGCAATTGTAGTACAATTGAATACATTGTTGTATTTACTTGGTTATTTCAGAACACAATAGTATTTCAAGGCATTGCATGATTCTCAATAAAAGCTAGCAGCTTGATTGAATACCTGTATATGTTCGTGCTAGTTGTCGCAATCCATATGTGCGATACTATAGTTTGATGTTTGTGTTTATTATTGTGATTTATACTTGCGTTAATATAACTTTTGTAAAGGTTCTTTGGATCTGTGTATAGTCCAAGAGATTCCTTTGTATCTGTGTTTTATTTTGTATTAATATTTCATTTATTCATGTATTGTGAATGGTTGTGAGTGTAATTGTGGGTTGAACGCATGAGTTATTGTGTTGATACATCATTATTTTTTCATTAATAATTTATTTCTTAAATTTACATTATCTTTCACACTTGTGTTTGTGTTGTTCATTTAATCCACTATTCACTCGGTAACAATTCTGTTACATATATATATATATATATATATATATATATATATATATATATATATATATATATATAATGTGGTAATGTGTGATAACAATGTTTGTAATCGACACAGTTAATTAGTTAAATAAAAAATCTTTGGGTGGAAATACCCATTATCTTATTATCTTGAATTCTTCAATTCCAAGAATTCCCTTTCTCACAAGAGACTCTTGCCTACAAATGCATTTGGTTAGATTAGAAAACAGGTTATTGCTAACATGTATATTTGCATCTACCAACGCTTGAAATACTTCATCTATAGATGCGTTAGATAAGGTATCGTATATAACTGAGACTTCTTATAGTAAGAGATAACTGTACCTGAACATACGTGCCTTATTAGTTTATGATACTGTTCCTCGAACTAAAATTCATTGCCATCCTACCTGGCCTATTACTTTTCTGACGGTGGTTGTCAGATTCTCGCGAGTCCTAATCGTTATTCGTAGAATATTGTGTAAGCCACACTTGTCAAAAGGTAGTGTTACGTCCCACTTTGTCAAGGGGTATTGCACAACAAATAATAATAATACTATAACACACTCTCCTCTGATACTCGTTATCTAAGAGATGACAGCCCTCGGTATAATTGCCCGGTTGGAGTAAGAGAATGTATATGTTAACCTGAGCGGGTAAATTGCACAAAGCAACTCTGAGCCCCCGTAAGGACAAATAAACAATTTAATCAAATACATACACAATCAGGAATTTTTCTTTTATAAGAAATACACGCGGTTTAGAAATAAACTTTCACCGAATTACAAATATATTTTAAATAGAATTAAACAAATTAGCCGTTTTATTACGGATAGTTAAAAATCACCATATAATCGGGTGGCACAATCGAAGTCAATGCTTTGTTCGATTTTTATAACCTGTTTTCCTCGAACCACGTTCTCTGCTCAATCCAATGTTGTTCTAGAAGTCCATTCCTCTCTCTATATAATCTGCCCTCATAGATGTTCCGCTTGAACTCAGACTTCTCCACTGTATCTTTTATACATCTCTCAATTCTTTTTTTTTCCAACTTGTAAGTCTTTATTTCTGTACTTCACGTCTTCCCAAAAGCTATTCTTCCTTCCAAAAGAAAATTAAAACAATCTAAGTCTCTCGTTACAATGATTATAGTTGAGACTTTCCGTTATTCCTCGTTCGAACAATCAGATATTTCTATCAGTGATAACAATTTTACGGTTAGTAATTAATTATACATGTCCTCAAATAAATGTAGTTCAACCATTTGTTAATTCGTTTTGCCTTGACCTAATACATCAACGTACTACATAGCGAGACGTCGAATTATACACTGTCGCTACATTTTCTATGACATCAAATCTCGGTGAATTCACATGTATTCTTTTAAATCATTAACTAATGTAATACATTAAATTCTTAGTTCACAACCATTATTCAAACAATATGATAAGTTCAAGAATTAACGTAACACTTCCTATTTATACTCAACTTGGTATTTTTACGACACAAATTAACACTCCGTCATTCTTACCTAAGCATTAAGGTAAGAATTCCAATTCATAATTCAAAAGCACATTACTAAACAAATGTATCAAATGAATTCATGCAAATACCTCTGTTTCATAATATAAAACACATTATTATACAAGTGTATCAAAACACAATCATGTAGACCTGTAAACGAAGCAGACATTTTATGAATTGCATCACAAAAAACGTGTAAGTGAGACAATACCTTGTGTTTTGGTGTGTCACTCAACCGATGTTTTGTGCGGTTTTTCCCCTGGTCGCTTATTTAACATACGAATGTATTTCTCTCAAAAATGATTCGGAGCCTTTACAAAAGAATCCTGCAACTCCTTCCTCTCTTGCAGAGGAATTTTTAGAGACTAAAGTCTAATTTAGCTAGTGCGATATTATGTTCTAAAGATTTCTCGTGTAAAACACATCCCTTATTTAACCCCGACCAATCAGAATCAAATGTATTTCCTCCCGCTTCCCCCCAAAAGTCGCTTACGTCATGGTCAATATGACATGCTTTGGTTTTAAGTAATAGAATCTCTGTTTCTCTCAATTCTTACATTTTTGTGATAAAATGAAACTTTGAAAGGTCGCCGTCGGTCAGTAATGGCTCTGAACGAATACGAATAATTAGCACAACGGCCACATCCTATTATACCGATACCTCTCTCTCTCTCTCTCTCTCTCTCTCTCTCTCTCTCTCTCTCTCTCTCTCTCTCTCTCTCTCTCTCTCTCTCTCTCTCTCTCTCTCTCTCTCTCTCTCTCTCTCTCTCTCTCTCTCTCTCTCTCTCTCTCTCTCTTGCACGATATCTCGTAAATCTATCCAATGGCTATCTGGCGACAACTAATGATTTATTAATAGATCAACCGAGAATTTGGCACTTCACAGTGGTGTAGTTGTAATGTTGCACATTTATCTTGGTTTCTCTGACATCGTTTGAATGTAGTTAATGAATTATATGGATGTTCAATAGCCACATTTAAACAGACGAGACCATGTTCCCCAATTCACTTTTGCGAGTCGAGTCTAATAAAGGTGGCCCAACGTCTTCATTGAAAGCGTGGTTAAAAATAGTTTTCCCACGATTGCAGCCAATCAGTAACAGGAAAACTGCATACTAAGTACATGGGGTTTCATTGGACCAATCAGAATGACATAAAGCGATAAGTTCACATATTATAATATGAAAAATATAAAACTGGACACACACTATAGGCAAAGTCTACCGACTATGTTATGCATTTATATTATTTTTATTAAACCTTTTGGTTAATTTATAGCTACTCGCGCAAAAATAATAAGAACATGCTAAGCATTTTATCAGAAATTGTACAAGTACTGCATGGTTTCTCAGAACATATAAGTAATTCTAATTTAAAAAGGATGAAAACAGTTGATACAAATCGTAAGACTTATCAAAATATAGTGATACGTCATGTTCTTTTACAAATATGATATAATCTTCACAACATTTCTAATACTTTATAACAACAAAAACTATGCTGTATCACTTACAACATATGCACAGTGTAATATCCAATATTTGTAATGTTCTTTACTATATCATTAGTAGATTAACGAATCATTATTTCTATAAGACATTTCGTTTTAGAAGCGGATTTATAAATATCTCACAATTTAACATAAAAAGTATTATTATTTTAATCCCATCTTTATCTTGTTCTACTTTACAGGAAAATGATAAAGTTGTTTCCATTGCGATACTATGCTGTGATCCTAATATTAGAATATCTGTTTCTCCAAAGAATGACGTCATTTGCCTTAGGTAAGTAATAGTAACATAGTTATATCAAAAGTTGCACATTACGAGGATTTCAAATTAACAATATGTCTAATTTAACAAACTAAAACGTTCTTGAAAAAGATGTAAAATATTAATTGAAAAAGTGTATCCCAACATAAAAAAGATAAATATAAATCTACATACCCAAAAAAATTAGTAAAAACAGTTTTCTGTCATAATTATATTTGAGACTTTATAAATACCAAGCTGTCTGTTGGATGATTGCTATCGGAAGATAGGAAACATCTGACACAAACATGCTTTGCAATTTAAAGTTGGTTCAGAGTTAATTGAACAATGCACGTTTATTTACAATTGGTTCTCAATTATCGTGTCCGCTGACATCTGTCATGTAACCTAAGAATGTCGATATCTTGAAAAAGACCTTGGAATGTTCACCTTTAACATGATTGCAAGGCAACACATATTGACCTTTAAAGTTGATCACTGCTGCAATAGATTTTTTCCCATGCCATTTGTTGTTTGACATTTATCATTTTTACTGTTCTTACAAATATATTTTCCTGCATTTTATAACGGTTCATTTGAATCAGGCTACGCAGTAAATTGTGAACATGAGGATGCTAACATGATATGGCGGAATACGCCGGCATATTCTCTGAATGATGTCAAGGCTATGGCATGGTACAAAGGGACAGATAGTCTTATAGCGTGCTGGCTGGAGGGGAAAGGGTTCAAGGAATACCCTCCATATATCGGCCGATTGAAGCAGATAGGAGGAACTGGCATAAAGATAAAAAGAGCACACCGATCAGACACTGGCTTTTACTGGTTATCTTTGACGATTGCGCCCACAGATCAGAAATTAGAAGCAGCAACTCATCTTGAAGTTATAGGTACATGTAGCTTTTGTGCTTGAAAAAATGGGGAAATAATGAAATATTATGAGATTGTAAACAAACATAAAGAAAAAATAACATCATATGTTTATATTTTGATTATATTTAAGTTTCAGAACACAAATCAAATTGGTTGACTCAGTTTGTTTACGTGTTAAAATATCACGTTGAACACAGGCGGCAATGACATCCACTGTGCAGAGTTAGTAAGAAAACATTTTTTCAATGCTATTTTTTAGACATTGGAGTGTATAATGAATTGAGTATTATGCGAAAGACAATAACTTTTAGTATTATATTTTCGACAGTCGCGCCGTCGAGTCAATGTAAGCCGAACATTACAGAGGAAGGGTCAATTCTGAAGGCGGATGTACCTTCTGTGGGGTGCGGCACACCTCCTCTTTCACCGAAATGGAAAAATACTAACAAGACTTTGATCCAAGAGGTAATTTTTCCGTCTTTAATTGCATATTTGACTCAACAGGATGTTAGGATATTTAATTGACATTGCTTTTTTATCTTCGCAATTGTATTCATTGCATGCATATTGTAATGTAACATTATAAGTTTGGCTTGACCGTGTCCAAAAACTAAGGTCATTTCTGTTTGACCCAAACTGATTTGTACAATTTTATTCTGCGCAAACAACTAATACATAGCTAAATTAGTTTATTTATGCTAGACATCTTAGCACAATCAAGCTGTATTTTATGATGTGACCTTTAATTTTTGGCTAAATTTTATTTCTTCAAATTATATTTTTCAAGTAATTTTTGTCTCTAGAAGTACCTAACTGCTCTAATAAAATTCTATGACAGAGACAGTAACTCGAATTTATAGAGAATTTAAACATGGAATTATTTGACTTTGGTTTAAGAAAAGACTGTTTATTCTTCAACATTTTAATAACTACCACAGAAAGTCTATCAACTTTTGTTTTTGGAGTTATTCTGGAATCTTGTTGAATAGTAATCACGACTTCATTTACTATTTTGTTTAATTGTCATTTTTATTATATGTTCAAGGGAAATCAACTATTTTTTACAGTTTAAAAAGGTTGGGTGTCTATCACGTCTTTATGTTACTGCTTTTAAGGGTATAGACTCGTAACACACATCATGTCGATAACAAATTGAGTGGTGTGATGTAGGCTACATTTTCAAGTTAGTATATCCATATCTCGCACTTGGATGATTCTATACATTTTTCTGGATATTAACTATTCTACTCTAAAACATTCTTCACACTATATTACATTATTAATTTTATATCATCCTCCACACTATTGAATGTCTCTAAGTCGTTAGATGAGAAACTTACATCCACAAAAAGCTATCGGCAAATTTATTGCTAATGTGATGTAATGCCGAGTTTGCTGCAGAGCCTTTAAAAGTAACATGCTAGATAGAAACAACCATTAACGTCCTTCAGTCCTCAACTAGAAGACAATTATCACATAATTTTCACTTCATATTACAATGAGTACACCTTTAAGTCCGCTATATCCACATTCACACCATAAATTCAAATGATCACACGGCTTAAAATAAAACGCCATCTTTATCCTTTAGACTGATAAGGCATTTTTGACATAGACATTAAATGCAATATTTCATTTAGATTTGTGTTAAATTTATGTTTACATTGGTATCCATATCCCACGTAATGCTCCTTCAAATGACACTTATTTTATGTTTAAATTACATGGATTCTATTTATTCGTCTGTCACCATATTAAAGTCACTATAAATGAACGATTTGGACTTCAAACATGTTATCTGTGTATTTACCCTGAATATATTCTGAGGTAATTCTTCAGGTATTAAATATTGTTGAAAATCAGCGAA
The DNA here is from genome assembly GCA_029339505.1 of Unio delphinus. Lineage (NCBI taxonomy): Eukaryota > Metazoa > Mollusca > Bivalvia > Unionida > Unionidae > Unio > Unio delphinus. Next base: position 5,175,700 of record JAQISU010001239.1, read on the forward strand.
CCAAGAACGAAGCCAAATATTATAATCACAAAACCACACTCCCTTTATTTCCAGTGACGTTACAACGGCACATATTGCTGTGTAAAATGTTATGAGTATACTTTCCTTTTTCTTTAGCTTAGAATATACCTGCAAAAGAACAAGACATAACATTATTGGCATTTATCGCAAAAGACATTATTATTGGGATAACAAATTATGTAGAAAAGACAAAATCTTGTAAATTGAAGATTTTATCAAAGAAATTTTGCAATGAGGACAAACAGGTAAATTGCCGCTCTAACTGAAATTGAAATAAGGGATACAATTATTGTTTTTCCCTTTGTGATACTTATTAACTCTTGTTATTGCTATATTTAGCAAATTTCGCATGTGCGTAATTCCAAAATCTTGTTATAAATTCTCATCTCATTTTCACCTTTCGTTACAAGGATAACGCCTTGCCTTTTATGTTAAACTTAATTATACACACACACACATACACACACACACACACACACACACATATATATATATATATATATATATATATATATATATATATACTCAAAATGGAAAATCAATTACAAGGTTTTAATTTGACGTTTTGGAATGAAAGATTACTTGACCAATATTTAACATCAACTGTGCTACTAAAATTTGATCACGGCATTGGAAAAAAAAAAACTGTTTCTCGAATTCATGTTTAATGCAGTACTCTTTTGTAGATATTGGTAATCGTTTATCAATGAATCTAAAAATATGCGTTCCATGTAGTTGTAATAATGATTTACTAGGTGTCAAAAGAGGTAATTGTGAGTCGATTGTTTTGAAATTGTTTTAAAATTTTCTCAATATTAAGTTATGTTACAACGATTATATATAATTTGTAACTTTGAGTTTCAAGCGTAAAGGTGTTTACGAAACAAATAATGCTTCGTTATTTTCGATTGAAGTAGGCATCTTAAATGGTTGCAAATTAAATGTTTGAGACTCTTGTACCAAGATGCCATCAAATGAAATTAGTAATCACAAAATATCCTATTTACAGGCACAAAATCAAAGCCTCCTAGATCTGGGAGGAGATTTCGAAGCAGGGGAATATATCGTATGTGCAGAAGGTCATTCGGCCATCTGCTACCAAGGGAACATTTCTGATCTTTGTACGGTCATTACCAGTGAGTACCAATTTTGAGAAATAAAATGCTGTATAATATGAGTAATACAATACTTTATGACATAAGTAATACAATACTTTATGACATGAGTAATATAATAATATAGGCCTTTTCAATAATGGTTGTTGTCTCCCCATAGTAGGAACTCTTCAGTGCATCTTTTTCGCATGCGTTTGCTGCCGCTTCAACTTCCGTGGCCTCCCCATTCATCAGCTGTCAAAGAATGCCTCAGGCAAATTCCCGCAAGTATTGTTGCATTTGTAGTAATTTCAGAGGGAAAAAAGTAGATGGGAAAAGAACATCATTGCACAGGTTAAAATGTTAAGTACGTAGAGTTTGGCTTCAGGGGTATCGGCTAGTACGGAAAGATTTCACTTACACAGCTAACAGTCAAATGTGTTCCGATCATTTTGGGAATAGAAGTGGGCCGTCAAAAGAGCATCCGGTGCATTCAGTTTTCCAAAACAAGGTGTTTCAAACGCCGGTAAGTGGCTACATTGCGTACTATTATGCTCCATCCATTTTAAAAGAGATGCTATTCTGTGATTTTTAATCAGCTGTAATCAATAGCATTGTGTATGCTGTTTTAACAAATAGTCATATTCCATGTTTAACTTTTTAAGTGCACTCCTCTCTGTGATGTGCTACACACAGATGTTCAGAGATAACAAAAGTTATGCATTTGTGTGTAGTCTGCTACTGCATTGTAGTTTAATTTGATGTTGCAATGATCTTTATCAACAGTTGTATTGTCTTTCAATTTGCTGTTGCCATTGGCACTGTCATATCTACAGGTGCACAGTTACACTATAAATATGGACTAACTGTCCACCCATGCAGTACTTAAATAAAATGATGTAACTTACACCAGCACCAACGTTTCATATGTGCATGCTACATATGTATATGTAAATGTTAATTATGGTTATGAAAATTATGTTTATATTTGTATAATTATTTAATTTTAGAATCTGGAGAGTGAAACCTTGGAACTTGCCAATAGTTTTTCAACTAAATGAAGATATGGATCAAGGTGACATAGCTGAACAACAAAGTGATGACGAGGATGATTCATATGATATTTCAGAACCATTTATTTCAAAAACAGAATCACCTCTGGAATTTCTATACATTTACATGATTATTGTTGACCAATACATTTAAATGATATTGCCGCCAGTCATATTATAAACCAATCAACACAAATCAATACCCTATTTATTATTGATGTTTCTACACTGTGTGATTTTTAATGAAATGTCATCTGAACATGGCACACCTGTTAAGAAAGTGACAAATGTAGATTGCGGGATACAGGTTAATTCCCCTGTTATAACATTTGAGGATATTTAACATGATGACCAAAAATTTCTATTTTATACTGAAGTTCCAAATTCAACTATTTTCAAGGCATTATTTGATGAAATTAAGGGTGATGCTACAAGTCAGACAGCTCGTTATAGTGCTTCAAGTGGAAAAGGTCTTCCAAGACACTTGCGTCTGATAGATAAATTCTTTCTTGTTTTCATGCGATTGAGACTAGGCTTGTTACTTGAAGATTTAGCAGATCGATTTAACATTGGAACGTCGACATGCGGAATGATTCTAACAAGTGGATTGATTATTTGTATATACAGTTAGATTTTCTAATCCTATTGCCATCAAAATGTGCTGTTGATGAACATATGCCACATGGCTTTAAGGAAAAATATCCAAGTTGTAGGGTAATAATTGCCTGTACAGAGTTACTCACGGAAATGCATAGTTCCTTACACGACAAATTCTTGATGTACAGTAATTACAAATCACATGTGACATGGAAAGGGCTAATTAGAATTAGTCCAGCAGGCATTGTAACATTTGTATCAGATTTTTGGGCAAGGAGTGCAAGTAACAAACAAATTATTAAAGACAGTGCCCTGGTTGACATGTGTGAACCTGGATATGCCATTATGGCAGACAAAGGATTCCTCTTTTCGGACATCACAACCCCAAAAGTTGTCCATCTTATCATCCCTCCATGTAAACGAGACAAAAGCAGTTCTCCAAAAGAGGAGTGCAAGAAACATGAATAATTGCAAATCTTCGTATCCATGTTGAGAGACAGATGGAAAGGATAAAGCAATTTATATTCTTAAAACCGTTTTGCTTATAAATATGTCACAACAAGTAACACAGAAATAAAAGATATGTACACAATTAACAAATTTACAGCCACCACTATGCAAAACAAATTAGTATTATATTATATTAATTTACACGTATTTCAGCAGTCTGTTTTGATCATATGCATGACATTGCTTTCAAAATGTTTGTGGCAATAATTTGACTTTTAGAAACACCTGCCTATACACAAAAGAACACATATTTTAAACTCATTTAGTAAACATGTCAACTGCAATTATAATAAAGAAAACATTAAACTCTTCAGTCCATAAATTTGTGTAACATTATTCCAATCTCATTGAGTTGATACATTACTTGAAATGTCACCGTATGTCATTAATTTGACAATCACTTTATTTCTCTTTCTCGTCGTTATGACCAAATAGTACAGAGGATCACCTCTATACACATTTGTTGTGTATATTTCTGGAATAATTCCTTTCAAGTAGAAAGAAGTTAGTTTTTCTACCATAATATTCCAGAATTCTAGATTGAATGGAATGCGTTGAATAGATGGTGGTTGTCCAAACCACAAAATCACACCAATCCTTGCCCTCAATGGCCATTTGTCCGTGCACTTGAAAACAATATGCATGCTTCAATTTTAAGATTGCACTGCCACGGAGTTCCAATGTGCAAAAAAAATCTGAATCTTGAGCACATTGACTTGGAGATTTAAATTTCCATTTCTCGGATGCTGGACACTTTTTTCCCAGTAACCCTGAGGACTCGTGACAACAAGGATCATGAACAACTCCATCTGGTCTTGCACCTAAATGAGGAAAGAATGTGTTAACATAAGGCCCACACGGTGTCACATGAAGATCTGAATGAGATTGTGTCATGATATTTATGTAAGTTCTCCGTGCTAATAATAATAATAATAATGAGGACTTTTTATGGCGCTTAAACTTTAGAAGCTCTAAGCGCTTTACAACATCTATAATATGACTACACTATAGAAAAAACAAAAACCATGAAATTGGAAAATATTATATATGCTGAAAACATTTAAGGTACAAAATGTTATTAGATCTCTAAGTTTTTTTCCTGCAGTTGAAAAATGTGAGTTTTAAGAGCAATCTTAAATGGGACAATTGTCTTTGTGCCTAATTTTAATGGACAATTCGTTGCATATAGCCGGGCCCTGGTATGCAAAATAACGTTGTCCATATGACTTCGTTTTCAAAGTGGGAACATATATGACTTCATTTTCAAAGTGGGAACAATGAGTATACGATAGGCAGAAGAGGAGCGTAAGGACCTTGCTGGTGTATACACATAGGTGAGGCCGGAGAGGTATGTTGGACTGGAGTCTGTCAGTGAAACGTAGCAAAGAGAACAAATTTTGTGTTTGATTCTGCATCGAATGGATAGCCAGTGTAGGATACAGAGCAGTGGTGAGATGTGCTCTGATCGAGGTACTTTTAAAGATGATCCGAGCAGCTGTGCTTTTAACATTTTTGATGTTTCCGGAGTAGACATTGTGATGTACCAGACAGAATTGAGTTATAATAATCCAGTCTTGAAAGTACTAATGAACACACAAGTTTGGTGGCATCAACTGAAAGATATTTCCGAATATAATTGATGTGTCTCAGCTCAAGATATGCAGCCTTGCATATATTCATGACATGTTGGTTCGATGTGAGAGTAATGTTAAGAGTTACACCTAGGTTCATATTGTGAGAATTTAATGTTGGTGTTGCTGATATTTATTATCTGAGGTAAAGGATGTGAATGAGAAAGTCTTTTGTGTTGTGGTTTGAATGGTCTCAGTCTTATCATCATTCATGTGCAGCTTGTTACATGTCATCCAGGATGTCACATAAAAAAATGCACCTCTCTTCTCCATCGATGGTATCATCAACTTCCGTTGGGTGGCTAGACTTGTATATTTGGGTGTCATCAGTGTACAATTGGTGAGACTCTGGGCAATGATCTATGACAGTTTAGAGAACCTGAGTGTATGGAATGAAGAGAGCAGGTCAAATAATAGACCCCTGTGGAACACCATGATATATATCAACTGGGCTGGTGTAATAAGTAATACAATACTCTAGGACATGAGCAATGCAATACTGTATGACATAAGTAACCAAATACACTGCAGGGTTTGACATAGTTACATGTATTATGGTTCTCTGAATGGGCTGTACAAATGTATTAACCGGAAGAAAATAAACTTCATGTACAGCCTATCAACATAATCTGATTTTATCTTAATTATTTAGTATATAGCTTAACCTGATAGTTCTGTGTAATTTTGCTGAGTTCCAGACGAAAGAATTTTGAAGGTGGCATTATTTTATTTCTGACTGTCGAGAGTTGCTGGCGACAAATTTTAGTAAAGTAAATTTGTAATGTTTTATTGATATAAGCGACTCCGGTAACATATTACTACTTTTCGCTATATGTAGCAGTCAGTGGATTATGTCACATGATGACGAATAAGACGTTATTCGAACATGATTGAAGCTAGCTGCAGTCACTTATGAGAAGCAATTTAATGTGATTAGTAGCAAATAATGAATGACCGGGAGGATATACAATATTGTTGAGCATATTGGGAAAAGGATACGGTGTAATTTTCACGTGTGGTAATTTACGTTTATTGCAAACTGATAGTGAGATGTTCTTGCGACGGCATAGTGTTTAAGGGACTATTTACGTAGACAACTCATTTTTTTGGCCTGAACTTAACTGAGTAACACAGGCTGCCGCAACAAGGATGCCAGTCATCGACTATAAAGGACCCGAGTTGCTTATATGTATGAGAAATGTATAATTTCTAACCAAATATGCATCAAACACAAAGAATGTGACAAAATGAGCTCTGAATAGACAATGATTTATATCCAACTGCATCTAAGGCAGCTACCATAGTACTTATTGCCCATGTTTTTACTGACGACTGGGAGAGGGGAATGAGTTGTCAGGATCTGATCAAAACAAGCTTAATAAACCAAAACAATCCCAATAAATTATTCGGATATATCTACTCTGAACACATTAATGAGAATATCTATTGATTGGCCCAGTTTTGAGAAATTTGATTTCAGGAATGCTTTTAAGAAATGGTCTGGGAACAAAAATGAGTCGGATATTGATGAGGTATCAATAACATTTGGTCATAAAGACAAATCAGTATTCTGTATTATCAGTCATAAAGAAACATTCTTCTTCATTCTTGCTTTACGTTTGATATACAATGAACGTCACATGTATATAAAGGTATCGTTATATTTATTAGTAATCATTATTGTGCTTTGAAATGTTAAAGGATGTAAATCTGTTTTCTTGTCATGTTTATACAGATTAAAACCTGGGCTAATATAAAATTACGTATATATTTAAGTATCTGCATCATATCATAAGATGACTCCTGTGGCTGAAAAAGTGGCTTCGAAGTTTTAAATTTGGCGAATTACATGGCGCAAATAAACGTAGTTTCAATGAAGGCCCTGTGTAGACCACTGTATCATGGATATACTTTACATGATTTATAGACATCACAACTGTATCCGTCACTGCAGTCTATAAAATCATCATTATCAACGTATATGCTTATAATTATTTGTCTTTATCTTAAAACTTCTCATTTCTTTGGAATAAAATTACGGCATATATTTATATTCATTTTGGCATATTTGTTAAAGAACATCTTGTATTGAAAACGTAAATTCGTTTCCTATTGCTATCAACAGATTTCTTTATATTATCCTTCGTTTAGTGCAAGACAAACTTTTTAAATATATGATCAAATCGCACACACACACACACACACACACACACACACATATATATATATATATATATATATATATATAGATATATATATATATATAACGAAAATTGCTGTCCCTGGATTATATAGGAGATCGCTTGGTAATAATTAATTTTAATACAATAATGCTATCATTCAGGATAAAGAATTTTTAGTTTGTACTGTACATAGATTCTAACCAATGTCAAAGAGTACACGCATCCATCGGATTGTGGATCATCTATATGTCTCGTTTACATTCTTTCTCACACGTATATGTCTTGAATATACACGGTATATTAGTATACAAGTATATGCAATCAAAGAAAACAGGTATCGTATATATCGGATATTTTTCATTTGCTTTGCTTTTAATGAATTAATCTGTCGTGTCTAGAAAGTAATACAAAGATGGTATTTGTGCACATGTTGGCTCAAGAACTCTTCATATATTCTGGTATCTTATATTCTGGTGAATGTATGCCCAGTTTTGGTAGAACGTGGCATTGCTTAATTGTCTTTTTGATTGTTTTGTTGTTTAGTCTTCCTTATTCAGAACGCTTATAGCAGAAAGCCCTTATCAACAGAATTGATTATGATATTATATCCTGTTTGTCAATTAATCTAGGGCTTAATTTCATTATCTGCTCAACTTTATATTTCGCTTAGCATGGATTATGTTCTTTGAATTGTTTTTTTTTCTTTCATTTAAGGTGATGAAGACCTATAAATATGTCACTGTGCTTTTATAGTGGATTCGATTTAATCCATTTAAAGTGCTACAAAGGTGATTCAATTTGTGCTAAAATGAATGTAACAACTGTGAAAGATGATAACACAAATGTTAAAGCATTCACATATCTTAGTTCACAATTTTTATTTTACTATCGTTAGAATCACACCATGGACGACGTGACGATGGATGGACACCAAACCTTGTATCTATTATTACTACAGTTGTACTAGTAGTATCCCTGACTGCCGTGGTGGTATCAATTTTGGCGGTGATTTGGTGGAAACGAAAATTGTTAAGTGAGTAATACTTATAACCCTTTCATTATGATGAGAAGGAAAGAAAAGGAGTGAATGTGTGATATTTTTATGATCAACAATAGCGGAGAGAGAGAGAGAGAGAGAAACAAAGAGAGAGAGAGAGAGAGAGAGAGAGAGAGAGAGAGAGAGAGAGATATCTTCAAGCAGATTTGTATGTATGTTCGTTTCATTTAAGGAAATCCACTCGTTGCCTTTCTATACACTACAAATTCATCTTCAAGACTGTGATTTCATATTCCTATCTATATACATGTATAATGTCCAATACTCCGGATCATATATACTAAATAAGAAATATAATCATACTGTAAGATCGTATACGTACCTTGTGTACCTTATAACTTGTTAGTTCACACCCATCCAGTTTCTGATGAGGTTCGTTCTAAGCATTTTCGTCATGTGTTATGTAGTAAGAAGAAAAACATTTACATTATCATCACTTATTGCGTCAATGAAGGACTAAACTGCACTGTTATTAAAGAAAACACAACAACACAAATACTAATGTACAGGTTTGTTCCTTTGCTGAATGGTGAACTATTTTAATATCGAATTAGTTTAAATTAAGCACTTGACTATCTATGGCTATATTCATACACAAAAAGAACATTACTAATTTGGTCGATAACACATTAAGGATATATTCAGTGTCTTATAATTGAAGGATACAGACAGAACAAGTATTATATATTTTTTGTATTCAGGTAGAAACAGAAAAAGTGAGCAGACGTGTTTGGCGACGGAAGACAAACCTATAGATAATGGTATGACATTGTAGAACAGATATGAATTGTTTAGTTTTATGTACGACCAATTAGGAATAAATTATGTCCAAGCAACAATAAATATATCATTTTAGCTTAAAAAGGACATCCATGTGAAACAAAAGATCTATTAGAGGGAAAGAAAACATTAATTGTAAACCAATCCTAAGAGAAATAAAACGAAGAAACATAATGTTAAATTATTCGTCTCTAGACACCGTTTAAATAAAAAACTTTGTGGCCTTTCGATTGGTCTTGATGTCACTGTACCACAGTCATTTTCACTGAGGCATTTGAAGGTCAGATTTGATGAAGGCGTTTTATATAGCAGAGGTCGTTGTTTGCGTATTTTTGTCGGCTGTCGTTGTTGATGATGATGGATGATCTAAAATTGGTTGGTTGAATGATAATGAAAATCATAATTTAAATGGCATCAGCTATTATTCCGCATAAGATGTTATTTCAAGACACTCATTGTTCTGATTCATGAAAATAAATCAATTTCTCGTAAATATAGAGCAAATATGTAGTAATAGAAAACTAGATTGAATTAAGATCTATAACACAAAGTTGAATGCAAAGATTTTTACACAATTTTAAGTTATATTCAAGAAATAACAAGAATAGCAGTTTTCGCTTTAAATCTAATTATTTTATTATCACAGGGTCCTTGCTGATGTTTAAAAAAATATTATTTCAATTAAAATCTTCCTGGAATACATATTTAAGGAAAGCATCTACATGTGACTATTATGACATTGACATTTTCTTATAGTACTTAAAGTATACGTATGGTCTCAATATAACGAGGCCATGCAGATTTTCAGATACTTTATGGAAATAACTATATCAAGTTGGTATTTGATAATAATAATTTTGTTGGAATTATATTGCTGCAATGTCAGTGACGTATTTGTAAGTTCAAGTTAAAATGAATACCCAGATGAATGTTGCCATGTTGGAATGATTGTGGAGGCCTACCGAAACGCTTACTAAGACCATTACTGTAACGGAACTTGTAGTGAGAAATTATATCCTTTTTCAGCAAGAAGTATCAAACTTTACTGTGACGCTTTTCTTGTGTGCGATGACGCCTTTAACTTTTCAATGACATTTTGTAAAATTTGAGACGAGGTGTTATATTTTGGAATGACGTCTTTACAATCACGTTAGAAATTTGATGCGATATCTTTGTTTGTATTCTCAATGTACGTTGTTTGCCATTTAAATTTTCGAAAAGATATTTAACTTCTTCTTAAAGGGTTTTAATAGTTTAAATGATGATTTGAGAATACTTTGCATAATGATAACGTTAAACTTTTATTTACCAATTTTTCTCGCTCCATTGTGCATATTACTAAATCACCAGCCTAACTATTTAAAACATAATTTAATTTTACGTGAAATATTGTAAATATATTGACATCAGCTTCAAAGTAAAACACACTCATTATGGTGTAAACGTTTATAAAAATTAAATAAAATAATTCAGTATTTAGTACGTGACTTTACCACATTCGCATGAGTGTTCAAAATTTCACCTAGTTAGATGAGTATAATTTCGCAATATCCATAGCTGTTTTGTCGCTTCGACAGTTTGCACTAATAAATGTCGTTTCAATATACTGTTAGGACTTTAGTTAAAAAACATGAACGTTTCTACATGTTTGAATTGAGGTAGGAATATTAGTATAAATGACAGTACGTATAACGATCAATACAGGCATTATCATACTGCTTCTTCGAGGATATATATGTTGGACAAATGAGAAAACCGTTGCAACTTTTAAATTTGTTTCTAATTGTGTTAAACAATTCTCAAGTTACTTCAAGTTACATTTCATCATCGATATCTAAGAACGTGCCATGATATCATGTGAATATAGTCATATATGTGTTGAATTAAAATATATTTGTGTGTGAAAATACCAAACTGCTTGATATGGTTCTTTATTACAAACGTCTCTAATCTTACATGACTGATCATATCGTTCAATACAGCTGTTCAGGGGGCCCCGATTGGCCAAGGGGTCTAAAGCGCTCTCCGTTGCGGATCATTGCCATCTCACCTCTGTCTGAGTGGGTTCGAGTCTAAGATTCAGATAATGTGGGTATGTGAGAATGTTTGCCAGTAGCTTCTCTTGGGTCGTTGGTTCTTTTCGTGGGTTTTCCCGGGTTATTCCTCCACCAATGATACTGGCCGCCACGTATAGTCTATCGTGTGCTGAAAAATGGCGTAAACCCTACAATAATAACAACAGATGTTCAGTCTGGGATTCTTTATCGCACTCCTAAAAAGTCTATATCTCACACCCAGCATGGAGATAATTTTAGTTTTTAAATTATTATATAATAGTTCACTAATTAAATATCAGGGATAATTTACTACTATACTGTTTAATCTATTCAAAAATCTAGGAAGTGTTTATAATGTGAAGAACTGGAGTTAAATTTGTTGTAAAATGATCTGTTTGGTTGATGAGGTTAACGGAAGCGGTGTATATATTTGAATTAGGTAAGGTTGACAGCAATATCTTGGACATAATGTTTCAAAATGCGTTTTCATATGGCGTTGGTGAGTAATGTGATGTCAAAAGAGAGAGAGAGAGAGAGAGAGAGAGAGAGAGAGAGAGAGAGAGAGAGAGAGAGAGAGAGAGACCTATGAAAAACTCACTGAGGTCATGCCACAATTTATGGCATGGTTAGAAAATCCCCTATATTCCATGTAAACATTACTCCTGTTTAGTTAGACAATTTATATGGTGCCTACATGGTGAACTGGATAGACTTAGACTTAAAAAAACTAAACAAAAAACAGATTATTAAGTGACACTGTGTGCGTGTGAAATTTGGATTTGTAATGAAACTCTAACACATTTTCATTTAAATCGCTACGATGTCTGCAGTGCCACAGTCTATAATGGTGTTAGCACTGGGGCATCATGACTCAGGCATGTAGCATGATGTCCAACCCAGTCATGCAGCAAGCTGACCAGTCCAGACATTACCCTCTTAATGCTGAGCGCCAAACAAGGCAGTTGTTAGTACCATTTTTATATGTCTTTGGTATAACTCGACAGGGGATTTAACCCACGACCTCCCACATCTGAGGTGTACGCTCTAACCACTAGGCCACTGAGGTGGCCTTCAATCCAGGAAAACACTGGTGGGATCCTTAATGCAATGTTTTGAGGATTCAAACAAAAATCCTGAAAAAGACAGTAAAGGGCAGATTCGTGGAAGTTTGTCTTGAAACACAGACTGGAAGCCAGTGTAAGTTAATTTGTATGTGTTGATTTCAGGTCTCTGGCATGTGTGTGTGTGTGTGTGTGTGTGTGTGTGTGTGTGTGCGCATGCTTGTGTGTCTGTGCGACTTGGATTTTAACGTAGATTTCACAATTGTTCATTCATATTGCTACAATGTCAGCAGTATCCCAGCTTATTTTCATTCCTAGTACTGGGGCATAATGCTGCAGACATGTAGCTTTATGTCCAACCCAGTCACATTTTCCTGACATCAGGCCGATCAATTCCCAACACTAACATCTTAATACTGAGCGCAAAGCGAGGCTGCTGCTAGTTCTATTGTATACGTGTTTAGTATGACACGGCCGGGGATCGAACTACAAACCTCCTGAATCGCAGGAGGAGGCTCTAACCACCAGGCTAACTGAGCGGTCCATTAAGTTACACTAATTAAAACTACATCATTTTATCTGTTAATTGCTGACTTCTGGGCGCAATGAACTTCAATAAAATGCTTTAAGAAATTGAAGAGCAAACTCTTGCGCCTATTGGTCACATTCCCAGCAGCATCAGTAATGATGAAGCAGATAGGAGACATTCTACAACGTAAGCATCGAAAATGCAAGACTGCACACAAAACTATTTTACATCCAGAGATGCAATTTTTTTTTGTGTCAATTTTTAAATAGTACGTTAAAGTGGAGGAATATCCAGTTTGTCTAATTTTATTTTCAATGCAGCAGTAATTTGTTGTATTAAATTGAAACATAAAATTAGCGAACATATTGCAAGTTAATGAATTATGTATATAAAACAAAATGCAATATACCCGTTATTCTATGAAATCCGACCTGAAATATTATTGAAAGTAGAGTTTGTATTCAATTCAGTTATTCAGTTAAGGGTCCAAAATATATGTCCTATTTCTAGAGTTAGGACAAATCCAAATTCCACATTCGTTCATATGCCTTGTACACAGGTTTGTAAACATGAAAGGTAAAGATTAACACACCATATCAGTAATGCAGATGACTGATGACACAACTGCACAGTATATACTTATCCCCAGGCTGCCCATCTCACTCAACGAATATTCAAAGGGATATATACTATATTTGATAATACGTCAACTGCCTGAACATTATGCATCCAAGAAATTGAAAAGAATGTGTGAATAAAATGATAATATGTAATAAATGCAAAACCACCTAAGTGATTTATTCAGTGTCTAAGAATTGTAAATATTGAACACGTGTTAGAATATCATATCTGAGCAAATTTGGACATCCATGGATCGCACAATTTAAGCTCTCTTGTACCAAAATGCATATGCAGATTTAACCGAACAGAGAAAAGGTATGAACCATTCTTTATTTTTCAGCTGAGGAATGCCTACAGTCTGAGGAAATTCCACTAATGGAGAAAGGTGTAACTTCAAGGGAAGGTACTGTACATTTTAGCAAAAATAGATTTCATTTGTGCCAAGTCATGTAAAAAATAATGAGAATCAGTTTAAAGGATAAAATCTCTTAAGTTGTCTTATTTTAACTCCCAACAAGTTTGAATTGGTTTTGCAAATTATGCTTTTTATGTTGTTAGCCAAAATAACTATGAATCTGGTTTTGTCCTTTAAGTCTTGATTAAACAATCTCTCAGAAAGTATGGAAATTTCTATATGCAGTAATTTTAACTTCGAATCAACACATCAATCGGATTTAATGAGATTAATAAATAAAGATTTTACTCTTACAAAGCGAATACAATCACGACATTGCATGATCGTCTCAAGTTGTTTCTTTCAATACTTATACGTAGAATTCATACCAGGTCTTCCTGAAATCCAGAGCTATCTGCGCGGCTTGTACAAAGATATGACGAAGGTATCTCTGTCGCCCACCGGTAAAGAAAACTTTGTTGACGTATCAGAAGTGTACATTGACTTGGACTTCCAACAAATGGAAACCAGAGATTTAAAACATACAGAAACGGATCTATCTTGGACAACATCATATAAGGTCTCGGTTTCTAACGACGATATTCGCATTGTAGAAGCACATGGCCAACATGTTTCCCCAATAATAATTATGGGATGTAGCGGCAGTGGTAAATCTACATGGTGCAAGCATCTTGTACACTGCTGGTCAGAAATCTCTAAAAAGGATGATGCAAACGTACAGGTTAAAAATTTACCAAATCTTGGAGAATATCAAATTCTATTATACCTGCCACTAAAATCTTCCGACAGAGGACGTTCGTTCCAGGAATTATTGCATCACTATTTGTTTAAAAAACAATCCGACTATTTAAATATCGTTACAAAGCACATGCGTGATAAAAGTCATGGCCAATCTATACTTATTCTTATAGATGGTTTCGATAAAATTGGTGAAAACGTAACACCTATGTCAGAATTATTGGATCATAATCTACTCTTTTCAAGTACTGTTATTTTTACATGTCGACCAAGCTGTTTAAAACGGATCTTTAATGCATATGTTGATATTTCAATACAGTTGGAGTTACTCAAAGTGTGTCAAATACCCCCTGAAAAGGCTGCGGCATATGCTAGTAAGGTTTTGAGAAGATTAAATCAACATAATAAGGACTGTAACGAGAATACCTTTTTAACATTTACAAGGAATCTGCACGTACAAAGTCTGCTACAGTTACCATATCTCTGTCTGATACTTTTGTTTGTATGGATGGAAAACAGAAACCCCTACATTGAAATTACGGATATTCTTCTTGGCATAGTGGAACATATACTTGAGACTGAGGAAACAGTTACGCGGTGCAATGAAAAGATCCTGACATTATTGCAAAGACATTCCGCTAAATTCAACACAGACGTTAAAAAATTAGACGAACGATTCGTTAATATTAGGGCTCTTATGTATGAACTCAGTTTGACAACGGAAGAAATCTTTCTATCTAAATCAAACATATTGACAAACGAAGAAAGGCAGTTTCACGAAACCTCAGCAAGAGAAACAGATAAGCTTCCTCTTGAAGTCTTGCATGACATAGGTCTCATAACTGAATCTGTTCCTTTAAAATCAGTTGAGAGTCTATCAACCGTAACCTTCACTAATATGCTCATGTACCAATTATTTGTTTCCATGGCAATTGCATTCAAGAAGGGACATGTTTTCGAGTATATCGTTTCAGATCTGGACGTTGCCCTGAAACACAGCATGATTATTCACATGCTCTGGCAATTCTCACCTACAGTAGGAAAGGAAATATTTGTCAAACTACGCAAGATCAAAACCAACAAACTTGACAAGGATGTCTTGAGTGACAAGACTAAGAACAAATTCAGATACTCCATCACAAAGCTATCCAAGAAAAACAATTATCATCAACTGAGGTGGCTACAGTATCTTATGTACAAGGGTGATCTAGATGATGAAAAACTTTTGTTTCTGACAAATGCTTTAAAGGCAATGTCAGTTACTTCTCTTGTGTTAGAAAACAATGAAAATAATAACGATCTCGTATTTTGGCTACCATGTTCACAAACGTTGACAAAATTAGAACTCAGCATCAAGAATTGTTCTTTGCTGTTGTGTCCGGAATGGAATAATCAGATACCATGCAAGTTAAAAGAAGTCGTAATCAAGTCTGTTATTATCAGTAGTCGTGATCACGAGGTACTTTATAAGGCTCTTCGCTCTGGCAATTGCATTGACAACCTGGACATTTCCCCGGCAGTAGTTAGTACTGGTGATTTTCATAGAGGTCAACATGAATTAGCGGGATAACCAGTTGTCGTATAAGGGATTGGATAGTCTGGACCCTCTATTCTTAACGAATTAAAATGGAGCCCGTAAGAGGAAATATCCATATCGCATTATGGGAATGTATACAGCCAAAGATGATGATGATGCAGATGATAATGATGATGATAATGATTATTTTGTAAAGAAACTAATGATAAAGATTATGTCAATTTATTTTAAGCTAGAGAAACTTAAGTTAAAACATGGTCAGATGCACCCTCTCTTTCAGGTGCAAAATAAAAGAATAAAGGTTTGTCACAATTTATTGGACGTTGCTTCGTCCTTTAGCAATAGAAACACTTGGACAAGATGGAAATAATATACGTGAACTATTCAAAGTCATGTACACCTTACATCATCGCAACACAGGAGGTCCTGAGCAGAACATTTTTGGAGTGTAATTTCTATGTATATTATGTGTCTTTTGTCATTATAATAGTCTTTGTAACTTCATATAGTTAATCACATTTTGAATGTAAATAACACATAAATGGTTTTTGTGCTTTAAAGATGAGTCAAACATATACTGTGAAATGTTTCATTCATAAAGTTCCAAAGATGTGATGTACTTTTTATTCTGGTAAACATCACGTTGTCCACCAATAACACGAGTACTGGTAATAGGTCAGTCTGACCTAATTCGCTGATTGGCCAGAATCATAACAGTTGATTGTTTACAGAAGGAGTATTTGGAAATGCCGTGGACACAACAACATCATCATCTAAATCATACTATTGTATTCGTATCAAATGAGTATTGGCCTTGTATATATATATAAAGATTATTACGCAGGCTTTGGCATTCGTAGTGGTACTATTAGTCTTGTTAGCGTTAGCCATTGAAAGAATCAATTCGTTTATTTAATGTATTCATATTTTGGAATAACATTTCTCTGCATTAATTTAATGACTATTTGTATATATGATGGATCTACTGAATAAATATGAATTCATTCAGAAACATTTGGATTTATAGCTGTGTTATAATTACTGTAAATTTATTCACATACATATATAACGTATTGATTTCTTCTGTACAGTTGACACATTATTACAGTAGTGATGTCATTCAGAATACTTTTGAAACTCTTTCTGATTACTCGAAGCTGTTGACATTGGTAGAATATTAGGAATTTAGGATTTCATTTACTATGCTGTAATTTTTTAAAATTCCTTCACTTTGTATTTTAATGAGAACAATAAGGGAGATAGGGTAGAAAATATTTAACTCCGCTTCAAAACTTAAAAGAGGAAATTGACAGGTTGAGAAGAACTGAAATTCTTTTAATGTCCGCGAAATATTAAATGTTATTTGCTTGCTAGCGTCTACGTACAATGTACAGATGTATAAACGGTCTTTTTGCATGACACAATCGATGTTCATTTTTATTTGTCAATAACGAGTATATAACTATCCATACATGAACATGTTTGCATTTGGACCTATCAATTCATTTTATGAAAGTACAAATAGTATATAGTTCTGCCATCCCGCCCTTTACTCCCCCAACTGACTGACCTCTGTCGCTCTTGCTATTTTGTATGCATTAATGTGTGCAAAACAAGATAAATAGAGGGTTGTGCTGACATGACCAATATTTGAATACTTTCTTGTTAAAGCCAGTGAGTTTTGTACTAATGGCAATATATTTTTACATTTCTTCTGTCTGAAACACTAAACATTCACCTGATATCGCAAACCATGTGGCCGTACGACACCTTTAAAAATACCAAGTAAATGTGCAGTCGACGAGAGTTCATGATATTTTAACCCCAAAACGATCTGGTTTAAATTCATACTATTTGTACGTTTTGGTTGGATTGTTTGCACTAAACACTATTATATAAAAGTCTATTGAAATTAAGTTTGAGCACTAATGAAAAGTTTTATTATACGATATTTAACTAATGTAAAGTAATTCGCAGTATCTTGACATGTGTATTAAAAACAAATTGCGTATACAACCAAATGAAATAAAGATCAGCGGATCAAACTATACAACACTAGATATAATCGAACTGTAAGCAAAGAACTAGGTCATCTGGCGTTATATATTTCACGTACATTTGTGAATGTACTTAGCCCTGAACAATACAGACCACTACCTATGTCAAAAGTCTGATAGACCTTACGTTACAGACATGCCTGCAATATGACTTTCAGTCATAAAACCGTATTAACCGGAAGACCAATATGACAGTCTCAAATACGCAATAGAGGAAAGTAAATCAAAGTACTATAAGTAATGACAAAATAGTAGACGATGTAATACTGATCGTTACCATATCAACCGTTTCGCAAAGCCAATACTAGAAATAGAGCAGTTTCCAGTAACAAAAACAATTGTTGTGCCATTTGCAAAGCATTTTCAACAATCCTGCACTTCGACACATTGACATATTGCCAATCATTCAGTTACTACTTATCATGTACTAGTAAATGACCAAAATAAGCTGAGTAATGATTCGCAAACATGAGAGGAAATATTTTTGATTTTATATGTCAACCACGTCAGTGAATTTACATAAAGCTCCAAGCCCATTTTTAAAACTTCCAAAAGCTTACCTTAAGATTTGAAAAATCTATAGGGAATTTATGGGATATCTATTTGATTTTCAGTCATTGCTAGTCAGATTTTACAAGATGCCACCATTTAGCGACTTGATTAGATGCTGACAAATGTGCACACAATACCTGTTTATTTATCCCCCAATATAAGATATTTGTATCCTTAAAGATTACAAAGGCACCCTCAGCAATGGAAATTACTATTAAATTAACTGAACCTTTCATACGTTTTCCATTTAAATGCGAAAGGAAAGAAATAAGTAGAAAGATTTAAACTCAGTGGTCCTTTCTTTATTAAAAACCTCAATAGTATGCTGTTACGCATATAACACATGTAAAGCCAAGGATATCATTATTGTAATGACAGCATCTTTTTAACTGACCCTACCTCAATACAGGCGTTATCGCTTCAAACACAAAAAAAACCTTATATACATTTGTTACTTTCATATTAATAAGGTTGTAGCGAGGGACCACAATTTTAACTTAAAGTTGAGATTAGTTTTTAACAATTAACAAGGAAAGGCGATTCTAAGATAATCCTGCTTTCACATTTGGGCTGAGAAAAATGTAATATAAAATTACTATGTACGTACACTTACTTGAATTTACTAAGAATAACCAACGATTCATCCGGAAACTGGTATGAGAACAATCGATTAACTATAATTAATACTGCCGAACATTTATGTCAGATTTCACACAAACCATATCAGGTTTAAATCGTCTGATTGCATCCATTGGACCCGATTGCGTCCTATGGATGCTCGCAATTCAGAACATGTCAATTCCTAGTATGGGGATGACTTTTAGCAAGATATTAATATTTTAATGTCAGCACAGTGATCGAACAAAATAATGATATATTTCACTGTTTGGAAAGATTATTCTTGTTAAAGTCTCTGATTATAATTTACAATACCTTGTAAATTAAGGTATTCTCTGAAAACATAAAACTACTGTCAACTCATGGCTACACATTTTATTTAGAAAGTATCCGTAGAATATTTCAACTTTTAACTGGGATTTTTAAAAAAAAAAATTTGTAAAGGTTTTCACTCTCTGACTGAATTTCATTGATGTAGGTTTCATAACATGATTAGATTTGGAATAAAGCTACAAGCATTATAAGTTATTTTAAACCACTTGCAAAACTGTTCATGGTATATGACATATGCATCAGATTAGGGGTAAAAGCCTTTGCGTATAAATTATATCTAGGTTGATTGCATCGGTTTGAAAATGAAATATTACGTGCACTATTGCCATCTTTCCATATCACGTTTGATGTGTGTCGTTCTCTAGATTTAATCGCAAAACTAAAAGAGATACTGATGATGACTTTTTAAAATGAACAACAAAGATCAAATGTTAACATGTTTTAACCGTAAGTCTATTCGGGTTTCCTTTAGTTCCAAAACATTGTCCACGTTCGTTCAACTCCCTGTATTGTTCACAGCAGAAATACGCTTGTTCTCATAATTATGTCATTGGGCCGTACACTCGTATATCAAGCTACACTATACTTAGCTGTTATATATATATATATATATATATATATATATATATATATATATATATATATATATATATATATATATATATATATATTCTTTTTGTAAATAATTATGTATCTAAAGTGTAAGGGTCATATTTTAAGGATCATATCTCAAACACGTTCAGAATGTCAACTATATTGAATTGCATCAAGATAGTAAGAATACAAAATTTTCAAACGTATCACGAAGGGAAAGGGCATGTATTTCCAATGCGAGCATCACATATTCTAAAAACTAGCCTTCAGATGCGAACAATGCATGCATACATTTTGGGGAGGGGTGAATCAACATTATATTCTATGAATTCCCACTGACTTGTCAGGTCAAGGGAATGATATTGATATGTTTGGCTTTATTATACCTATCACTGATGTATTATATTTTTATATTGGGCAGTTGTATGAAACATTACATTTGGGAATAAAATGCGTCTTACACTCTAGATTATTTCTAGCTAATGTGTTGCACTTTAGAGTGGTAGTAGCTATGTGGAATAGGATGAGAGAAAAACGTGTTCCTTTTAGTGATTTGGTTTATATGACCATGAAAAATGCAAATGTTGTATAGGTCTGACATCTCTCTCTCTCTCTCTCTCTCTCTCTCTCTCTCTCTAATGTGTATATATATATATATATATATATATATATATATATATATATATATATATATATATATATATATAAGGCAACATGGTACTTCTAAAGAAGCATCTAATAAACTTAGGTATCTGATTTCTGCAATGTCCTTTGTATATTCGACGGAGGTTTAATATGTCTTTCAAGAGTTTTATTTCACTATTTGTCTGGTCAAATCAGCTTTTCTCTGACGAGCCCAATTGACCTTTGGCTGTGACACCATCTTTTAGGCAAAATTGTGAGTTGAATTTGACATGGCAGCTCATATAAATGTGATTTAGAATACTCTAATTCAGAGAAACTTAAATCACTTCTGTATCTTAGTATGCCACGTATTTGTTCTCATTATGAATGATTTGAGGCAAGGTAACCAATGAATGTGATCCAGTCTATTACCAAAGGTACGATCATCCATGCTAGTAAAGTGATGTTGAAGATCATCTTGAATAGAATGAATCCACAAACAGAATAAATAATCGCTGACGAACAGGTCGGGTTCCCTAGTGGAAGAAGCCCAAAAGAACAAATATTCAATCTTAGGGTTCTGTGTGAAAAGTACTCACAACATCAGCAAGACATCTATCATGTGTTCATAGATTTCAAAAATATTTTTGACGGAGTGTGGCATGAGGCATTGTAGGTCACAGTAAAGACATACAACATGGGTAAAAGGTTGATCTGTTAATGACTGGTTCAAAACAACAGTTAGAATACGTCAAGGTTGTCTCCTGTCACCCACGCTTACATATACTTAGAGCACATCATTTGCGAAGCCCTGGAAAACCACTGTGGGACAGTCAGCATTGCAGGGCGTAACATTACCAACCTCCGCTTTGCAGACGACATTGATGGTATGGCATGCAGTGAAGATAGGCGCCGAGAAGACAAAGCTGATGACATTTAGTGGCAAACAAATCTCAACTAAGATTAAAGTCCGAGGACAAGAACTGGAAACAGTGGGCCAGTTTAAATATCTTGGTTCCATAATCATCGAAGAGGTAACGAGAGCAGAAATTTTGTCACGAGCAGCACAGACAACGGCAGCTATGTCAAAGCTTAAACCCATCTGGAGAGACAAGAATATATGTATGAAAACTAAAATCAGAATATTGAGAGAACTAGTCATCTTAATCTTTTTGTATTCACGTGAAACCTGGACCATGACAACAGAATTACAACGAAGAATCCAGACACTTGAAATGAGATGTTACAGAACTCTCCTTGGCATCTCTGACATGGACCACATCACAAATGAAGTGCGTAGCACCAGCAGGCACAAAGTAGGCCATTATGAAGACCTCCTCACCACTGTTAAAAGAAAAAGCAGAGATGATATGGTCATGTCACTAGAGCCAACAGTCTATCCACAACAGTACTGCAGGGCAGTGTCCAAGGTGGCAGAAGGAGAGGTAGACAGAGACAAAATTGGACTGACAACATCACATAATGAACCAGAAAAAGTTTTGCGGAGAGAAAGGCATTGGCAATTGATCGAGACAAGTGAAAGGAACTGGTCAGATGTTCAGCAGCACAGTGCCTCAACGACCACACTAGGTCAAGAGACTGAAAAAGAAGAATGTTTATCGTTGAGATAAATCCAAGGTCTTTACCAAATATACACCTGAATTTGTTTGTTCATGCCAGAATTGGCATGGTCTATATGTTGGCAATGTCAAAAGTACCGACGCTATGTTCCATGGGCTAGGTCCCTGTGATAGCTATAATCAGCTGGTACCAAAATCGAAGGAAATATCTAAATTTCTTTTACGCCTGAAACATCGCGTGACATGTCTTGAATAATAGATCAATGCACGTTTAGAACGAAATTTAGTCATCAGAAAGGAATGTTTACACAAATGATAACGCGACTGCAATTTATACATTCAATTACTTATGTGATTGCTATGAAATTGTACATACAAATACAAATTCATTCATTCTATTAATGTGTTGATCTTGAATGAAATGATGCAGTTCGCACATCTGATATGATTACACCTGAGGCAATCATGAATATATTGGTTTGGCTACTTCTCCGGAATGAATGGTCATATTAACAAGATGGTTTTACCAAAATAATTCATATGATGTCTTGTTGGACCTAAATACAAATGCTGTCAATATGTTGTCGAAAGTGACTGAAATCCTGAAAATCTTGTACGCCGTGTTGTTCATGAACAGAAATTCATGTGACAAGTTTTTTTTAACAAAAAGACTTATTTTAATTTCTAAACGCCCGAAATGAAATTATTGAATATCGAATTTATAATATGATCGTTGTAGTGACGTTGCAACATGGGGCGTATACTTGTCATTATGGTTCAAATATAAATTAATTCTTCTCGAACATGGAATATTTCAGCCACTGATGCTATCGTGAGAATCCCATTATCCATACTCCATTTGAATCGTTTGTTATCAAGATGGAGGTTTTATTGAAAGATTTATTATAATGTATAAAGTTTCAAATGGGTCTGACAATATATCCAGTATTGCCACCACAATGGCCTTCACAGAAATCACGTTAATCTCGTTTCAACAACTTCTCCCGAATTAATGTATATAGTATCATGGGTTTTTCACTGAAAGTTTTACACGATGAGTAGTTGGTTGTAAATGCAAATAGTACCAATTTGATTCTAATATATCTTGCCACAACGGCCATCTAGAAATTTCTTATAGATTATTTCCATATATTGCTGGTCATTTATAGTGTTTGTTTTCAATTACAAAGCTCTGGTCAGTTGTCGAATATAGCCATAATGGTGACCATATTTTTTGCGTCCATACGGACGTGGAGTGATCGAGTTCTTTCGATGTCTAATTTGATCCTAAAATATTTTACAAATTTACTTTTAGTATGGCGTTATGGTGACCAAGTTGAATTTATTCCTATTTCTAGTCCTCCCAAATCTCTTTTATCAGATTGGTATTGTCATGTGCCCAGTTACTAATATACCTAGTTGGTCCTAAACGAAAAGGTTGCAAATGATACATCCACAACGCTACCACAAACGACTGTAACTGTACAACTCTTGTTGTGGAAACTCCTAATCCCGTTGACACGGGGGTTTAAATTAAAAGTATGGAACGCCATAGCTGTCTGATGTTTCCAATGAGTTTAACGTTGGGTTCACCAGATATGGCTTGGGGTCAAATGTTACTACAAATGCTTCTTGAAGCGTCATGTCAGGTCAACTCAGCCTTATATGGGGTTGCTAAGCTATGATGTTTTATCAATTTAGCCTAACATAGGGTTCACCAGTCATAATTTGAGGTCAAATAATACTACAAATGCTTCTTTAAGCGTCATGTCAGGTCAACTCGGCCTTATATGGGGTTGGTAAGCTATGATGTCATATCAATTTAGCCTAACGTAGTGTTCACCAGATATGATTTATGGTCAAATGCTACTACAAATGCTTCTTGAAGCATTATGTCAGGTCAACTCAGCCTTATATGGGGTTGCTAAGCGATGATGTTATATCAATTTAGCCTAACATAGGGTTCACCAGTCATGATCTGGGGCCAAATGTTACTACAAATGCTTCTTTAAGTGTTATGTTAGGTCAACTAAGCCTTATATGGGGTTGCTAAGCCATGATGTCATATCAATTTAGCCTAACGTAGGGTTCACCAGTCATGATTTGAGGTCAAATAATACTACAAATGCTTCTTTAAGCGTCATGTCAGGTCTCCTCAGCCTTATATGGTGTTGCTAAGCTATGATGTCATATCAATTTAGTTTAACATAGGGTTCACCAGTCATGATCTGGGGTCAAATGATACTACAAATGCTTCTTTAAGCCTTATGTCAGGTCAACTCGGCCTTATATGGGGTTGCTAAGCCATGGTGTCATATCAATTTAGCCCAATGGAGGGTTCACCAGTTATATATGATTTCATCTTTTCTTAATGTTGCATTAATTTGTCATCATTTGGGGGTACAACGATACTATGAGCGCTCCTTTAAATGTTACTTGAAGTGAGCTGAGCTTATACAGAGTTGTCAGGTCATGATATAAGTTCAAAACAACTTAATGTAATGTTCATAATTAATGATTTACGGTCAAATGACTATATAATTGATCCTTAAATTGTTATATAAGGCAGGTTCCCTTTTGATTATTCGTTTTCCATATATTGGTGTTAGCTTGTTATTGTGTAGTCCTGTCAACTTATGCTGATCTGTTAATATTTTTTCCAGGTTGTCAATATTTACGTGTCATTGTTAATATTGCATTATATGAAGTCAGATTTAATTTCGTTTGGTCAATTTGCCATTATGTTGTGATTTCGTTATGTTCATTCGGAACAGATCCAACTTTGTATTAGTCTGGTTCCCTGTAATATGACAATTTCAGATAGGCTCTTGTAAAACATTCAACGTTACTTAAATTTGTAACGTTATCGTTGTCATATGTAATACATATTTCATATCTTTATGAATGGATTTAAATACAAAGCAAAGAGTGGAGAGAAGTCAGGGAACCAGACTAACTTTGTAGCTACTTCTTCTACTGTGCACGATAAATGTCTCTCTACACAGACATGAAACTTTGCCGGCCGTTTATTTAGGTAATGCGTCATCTCTCTGCAATAAGCAACCATACGCTTAAGCTGCAGAATGTGGTATATGGGTATTATTTTACTCTCAAAAGTAATGGCTAGAAATATGTATCAGTCCTAACCAATTGAAGTAGCATATTTTGTATGGTTCCCGCGCTATTTCGGCGGTTTTCGTTTTATGCTAGGCTGTACGTTGTGAATATTCGCACATATAACATAAACATAATTCTCATTCCCAATTTAACTCAAACACCACAATCACATTGCCTCTATCCAAATCATGCCATATTCCCGTGTCATACATGCATTCTGCTTCATTAATCGTGAAATGCCATCATATGACAGCATAACAAACAGGATAACTGACAGTACAAAAGAGAACGTATTATTTAACGTTATCGTTGTCACATGTAATACATATTTCATATCTTTATGAATGGATTTAAATACAAAGCAAAACCTCTAAGCAATCAACATTTAACGTAAGCCCCTCCCATTATGATATTTGTAATACATTGGGAGGGGGAGGGCGGACGTGTGTGCTGAGGGAACAATTTCCTCAAACACCGTTTCATTCAATCTTGCAGACGAAACTACAGAAAGTTTGCAAAGTGGTGGGGTTCACCTGTGCCACTACCACATGTAACGTTTGCTGATTCCATTTATTTCGTATATTTGTTTTTTTAATGAAAGCAGCTAATATGTTTCATTAACGACGCAACTGTTTTATCTTTATCAATATGCCATTTTGCCATGTCTGTCATCCATTTTTTCATGTGTATTTCAGCCATCCGGTTTGCTACAAATGACCAGTCCCATGATCATATTAGGTAGTGGTTGAAAGACCATAGACTTTACAGTTATGTTAGCACGTACGTGCCATGTATTTCCGACATTTATTACTTAATGTTCTTATTAGTACACTACATATTAAAACTCTTTTGCTATTGCTGCTTACATCTAATTTGTAACATTTCAATGACTTTCCTGCCTTCTGTTCCTATAAAATAATCTTTGTCACTTGAAGTGTGTAAATGTAAATAAAACCGCATATGGTGGGTGACTCAGATTAACGTACCATGGGGAAACAACTCTATTATCGCACTATTTGCCTAACTTACGTATGGTAGTACGCAGGTATTATAATAAAATTGCAACTTACCTATGAGAAGGCATTGTCCCTTCCTGTACTGGCAGAATATTTCCACATTAAACGAAAGGATCCAATGATCAAATCAAGCACACAAATGTAATATGAGTGGAAATCTGTAATTAAGAACATTTTAAATTAAAAACTGTTAATATTTAACTTTATATGAATTTTAAATGCAGTATGGGCAAAAAAATATAAATGTTAAAAAATATTATTAATGTTGTATTAATATTGAAATATTATTGAAGTAAGATCATAAACAACATTTTGTCAGTTGTGGTCCATATTGGCTAGCATGGAATGAAATTCCAAGCTTAACCTTGTAAGGACATGTATGTCACCATCAGTATATGACCTATAATCATCAAACATCAGACGATACACTTAATATATTTTGTAATCAAAGCCAATTCAGGTATAGCAAGTTCGACTGGAGTTTTGTATATGATGATCAACGTAATTGCATACACTTTACAAAAAAGTGATGTTCATTCTTTTTCATTGTAAACTTATCAAAATTTTTGCAATTTTAGAGGCAATTGTGCTATACAACGTTTGTGTCCTTACTGGCTGCAGCTTTACATCTGTAAACAACCGCAAGTCAGCGCATGTTCAAAAATAATCAGAAAATCCAGTTTGCCAATATCATATAGAGTATATTTTTTATCCAGTTTTTCCCAATGTTACCAACAATGAATAAATACGCTTACTAAAATGAAATCTTAAGTGTTTCGGTATTTTACATTTTCTATCTCATTTCTATTTAGTCAGAAACTTTCAAATTGTGTTATTTTAAAAACTTAAACTAGGTATGCTCACTAGAATGTGTCACACACCATATTTAAGTACTATCATTAAAGGTCATGGTTAAAGCTGTATTTTATGTTTCCATCACCATTTCCCTGTTACTCAATAACTTAAAACTAGTTGAGATTAAGGTAAGAAATAATATACTTATACATCATCAGATTCATCACTATAAGATATATTGCATATTATTTTAGGGGATCCTGTCTTCAGGGTCAAAATCAATGCTCAGTATTGTAGATGTCCATGACACTTTCCTTTCTGCAGCATACCTCAAAAGTTTGAAATTAAGAGATGACACTAAGACTACTTGGACATCATCATTAATAGGTTTACATTGTACATTGCACTTTCAAAGTCTTATTGTCAAGGCCTCAGGTTAGTATTTTAAGTTTTTTTTTTCTTTCAGCTTCATAAATAATATCTGTTTGAAGAACAGGGATGAATCATCGTATATTACCATTATTTCAGAGTTGACTCCAACCACCCCCACCTCCACTACCACCCAGTTTAGATAGGAAACTTGAAACAGATGCTGCACAACTTCAGCACGCACATTAACTCAAGCTACAGACTGAGTAATAGGAATTGTGTAACATGACTTGTAGTTAGTATGCATGACCACTTATTTATATAGCTAAAATACTTCAGGTTATGCATGAAATCCATGCACATGATGGCTCTACATTCTCTGTCTTAACTTTATAGAAATATCAGATGACACAAACGGTCATTAGCATGTATATCTAAAGATGGATCTAGAGTATGTCTAATGTCAGCTTTTAAGTGGTAATTTAATGCCTTATAAAAGCTTATGATATAAATTAGTCGAGTGAACAAATGCTTTTTACACCAGATTTTCAAATTTTGGCTCCCTGCCCAGGTGCCTGAATGCCCTGGGCAGAAATCTATCATCCAAGGTTAATAAGTAAAAAAATTTAATTGCAATGACTTTTTCAAATATTTTTGGATCAAGCTTTGTATATGTAGTCATGGCATGGATATACATAATGAGTGTATTTGATTTTGAGTTGGAGATGGGGAACTAAAGCCATTGCCTCATGTTTTGTTTGGTGTTGTATGCCACATCAACACTTTTTATGTTATATCATGTTGAGGCAATCAGAATAAAGTACTTTGTAATAGGACATGCTGCTTTATCCAGTCTGACCCAATGAAATCAAACTGGTATTCTAGTCCACCACCTTCAGCACTGAGTCATGGTGGCTGTATGCCTACGGGTTAAAGTCTAGAAAAACCATTGAAATCCCCACCCATTTGCTGTATATACAAGTGCTACATATAAAAAGAATAACAAAACAAAAGTGACCTTCATGTGTATATTTATCCTATTGACCTACCCTATGAAAACAAATTTGGGGTGGTTACAGCATGTGTAGTTTGGGACAGCTAAATGGTTTAATTACTCTGTTCATCTCATCATCATCATCATCATCATCAGTCCTCTATGCACCGTCTGGTGCTTGAGGCAACAGCAGGGGAACACCACTTTGGTCTGTTGGCCGCTGTTTTGGGGTCAGTCTGCAGGGTGAGGCCTCTGGTCTTGAGTTCTCGCTCCACAGTTCTGCGCCAGGTCTCTTTCGGGCTGCCATGGTTCCTTTCCCATGTGGAGTCCATCTCAGTGCCACCATTGGTAGTGAGTTAGGGGGCATTCTGCCATCTCCATGAATGAGTTGCAAATGGTCTCAGCGATGGTATTGCGCCTGCTCTGTGCCAGAGTTCCTCGTTTGAGATCATGTTTGGCCAGAAGATCCGCATGATCCGTTGTAGGCACTTGGTTTGGTTTGGAAGACTTAGAGCTTGTGTTCTATGTTAGCAGTGGTCTTCCAACACTCTGAACCGTACAAAAGGATGCTCAGCACATTGCTCTTGAAGATACGGATCTTCGTATGGACGCTGAGGTTTGTTGTCCTTAAGATGGGCTTCAGCATTGCGAAGGCCTGGTTGGCCTTGCTGATTCTTGTGGTGACTTCTTTTGTGCAATATCCATCCGCGGCAACCTTGCTGCCCAGGTACGTGAATTCGTCTACTTGCAGAGGTTGGTTGTTGATGGTGATTGGGTTGCCCATTCTAGTGTTCATCTATGATTCAAGAAATAAATAATGTTTTTTTGCAGATACCCAAAAATCCAGTGGTGTCCAAACCTTTGGAGGTGTGTGGCTGCTTAATGAAAAAATGGTGGATATACTTCAAAGAACATTGGATGTACTAGGTCTTAGTACACTGTTTGAACGGTTCCAGTTAGAAAAAATAGATGCATCCATGATCATGTCACTTTCTGATGGCGAGCTGATTCGTCTTGGTGTTGATACAATTGGAGATAGACATCGTCTAAGGGAAACTATAAATCAAAAACTGAAAAATACATTTGACAATGAACCTACTGAGACAGGAACAAACAATAACATAGCCAGCTCAAGGGGTAGGATGGCTCAAGAGATAGCACATGAACGTGCCACATTATTCAGTGGGCAAATAAGGGGCCAGAAAAGGCAAAGGTCCAGCAGTCACAATTGCAGGAAAAAATCTCAATCCCGCAGTTGGACTGTTCAGTTTGTGTGTTTAGCAAACAAGGGAAGCACATCCATCCCAACTGCAACAGAAAAAGAAATATTACACAAAGCAGGTTTGGGAGTGAAAAAAATCAGACTAGATGCTGATGATGAGGAAGAAGATGTAGTACGGAAATTGATGTCTGCACAGCCAGATGAAAGAAATGAAACTATGGGATTTCCACAGTTAAATAATTGTGGTGGAATAGAATTACTGAGAACAACACAAAATTGTAGAACTTTAAAACTTATTGATTGTTGCTGGTCAGTTAGAGAGCTAAAAGCTACAGTAGACCCGCAAGCAAATATGTACATAAGGCCCATTCAAAAGAATTTATCAACAAAGCCACTACAAACAGACAATACAAGGGGAATGCTAGTAAAAGACTCATGTCACGGATGCAGCAAAGAGTTTGCTCTACGTGAACTTAGAGATCATATGCAATTTTGTCCAGGTGCATTGGACTTGCAGAACTTGGAGTGTGATGATGATTTTGTATCTGATGTTTCATTTGAGAATGAAATTGATGACCTCATAATTGAGCACTCTGAGGCTGGAAGAGAAAATACAACAAATGCAGAAATAATCATTTATGTAATTAATTCAGGTACAAGTAATTCTGCTACTGTAAATTCAGTTAGCAATGAAAATAATTCAAGTATAGCAAATTCAGCAGATAATTCAGGAACGGCATCTCCATCAAATGATAAAGAGAGTCCTATTTCAGTGCTTGTGACAGGCCATTGAATACTGTATGACAGGACATATCAGTGACCCTGTGGAAATCCTGAAAAAGTTACAGGATGTCATTGTGTCTGGCAGGCCATTGGAAGTGGAAGATGTAACTGTTTGTGCAGAAGGTGACACAAATTTTATCCTAGTGGACAGGATAAATGTATTATCCACCGGCATGGATGAAATAAGTGCCATCACAAACCTCCGGAAAACACTTGAAGTGCAGTTTTATAATGAGGTAATATTGCTTACAGAATTCTCAAAATAAATTTTATTATGTCAATATCAAGTCAGTTATGTAGCTTTCTTCATGATATTCCAAACAATTTTTTTGTTATTACTTTCTAATAAATTACTGTTTGTATGTAACACGATATTCCTATACAGACATGCAGCATTATCAAGAAATTGTGGTCAAGCTTATTTTTTGAGAAGGGTGATATAATGCATTCATGTATTGTGTATATTACATGTTGTAGCAGTTTTAGAGGTTTCAAAGTTGCAGTGGCATTGATAATTTGGTAAAGAGATTCTGACCTATATTTTCAGACATTTTCCCAATGATATTGTCTATACATTTAACAATCATCAACAGAGTTTGCAAAAAGATCATTGGTCCACTCAAACCGATGGAGCAGAAAAACTACCGGTAGTAAATGTTGCTTCTATGTCAAACTTTCAGTCTGACAGTATTTTTGTCATGTTATCATAAAACATGTGAGTCTAGCATATGTATAGAGACTAACACAAATTTCCTTTATGCTGGATCTAATATTACACAGAAACTGAAAGCATTTTGTGATCTCTTATTGTAATTTTTTGTCATAGTCATATGTAGTTATTTTGCTGGTGACAAGGAACAAATTAATCATAGTCTTTTTGAAGGGGTGGAGATGTGTCAGAATAAAGTTCTGTATATTTGGAATACATGAACTTGTAAAAAAAAGTTTGACTGAAGTGTAAATGTTTGAATTTTTCTAACAGTATTATAAATAAATACATTGGTCTCCCTCCTGAGAGACCCTTCTTACCCCTCCCCAAATACCACCCATTTTATAAGAAAATGCTTGTTAGACATCAGAATGATATACATGTATTACCAGTATTACTGGCTGCTATTTTATACTCTTCAGCACAGGACATAATTTTAAAAGGGAGCGTTTGCCAAGAAGAGGTTGTGGCCTTATAAGAGATGATCCACTGTATAAGCAACTACTTTTGTTCACCGAACATTTTAATAATCAGGTGATTGGTTTTTAGTGAATTTGCATAGGGCAGCAATGCTTTCATTGTTCATTTTCTTTTAATTCAAACCTTTTCTATTAGGTTGCTGCTGACTATGGAGGTCCAAGAAAAGAATTCTTCCGACTTATTCTGAGAGAAATTAAAGAAAAATATTTTGATAATGGCCTGAGGGAACTTCTGGCATCAGACTATGAAACAATACTTTGGTAAGTGTTAATTTACATTCATGTTTTGTACTTTTCTATTTATTGGTTACATGTATACAGATGGATATATTTTTGAATGGGCAACATTAAAGACCAATTCTTATCTTGTATTTGTTTGACTCAATGGGTAATATTTACAGTCAATGAGATATTTTGGATGGACCCTCATTCAAGGTTCCATTAGTTTTTAAATTTAGTATTGCTTTGCATGGCTAGTGGGTCATCAAACCATGATAACTCATTTGTTTTTTTGAGCTATAGAAATCCCTTATATTGGGGTTGATTTTATATGGAATGCATTAAGTTGGGTTTTGAATAGTGTCTTTTTAATACAGATATTATGTTCAAGGAGGTTGACTCAACCTAGTATTGACTTTTGGGAAGGCACAAAATGTATATATATTTCTTGGTACCTCTGCATGAATGATGCTTGTCATTATTATTGTCTGATTAAGGGCAAGAAATTGATGGGGATGACCTTATCACAGTTTGCCTTGATCATAAGTTAATTGATCAGTGATTGATTGGTAAAGGAATGGACATTGAATGGACATGGCCGTTTCATTTTAGGGATCTTCTGGGTCAAGGCCACATATCAATATTTAAATGTTTCCTTCCTTTCTGTTTACATCATAAAAAGTTCTCAGAGGTAGAGATGAACCATGGTATATTTATGCTTCTCAATTTGATGCCACTTCATGTATCACAGTGAAGGCTTCACTGGTATGTTTTTCCCCTTTTCTACACTTTTCTGTTTGTTTGAGATAAGGGAATGAAACATGGTTACTTTCCATACCTATCAAATGACTTTACAGCTCCATATTAAAGGTAATATCTTTCATTATTGTGAAATTTTGTGAAACAAAAACTCATTTAATTTGGTTGCATTATTATTGTTATTATCATTATTATTATTATTATTATTATTATTATTATTATTATTATTAGGGCATAACCGACTTTTGATCCGGAAATCGGATTCCACCGGATAGTATGAACTTCCAATTAATCGGAGTCGGACAAGGCAGGAACGACCGATTCGGATAATAAAAATAATAAAGTTGAATTTCTATAGCACTGTGTCTAACACTGCGTGTCATTCGATAGTGCGTTAATAAAGTTAAATAGGAAGTCAGAAAATTCCAATATGGTCAACACAACCACGCTGTGAGACAATCTATTTGAACCGACGGGTGAAAACCGGAAATGAAGCCGGATATGGTAAAGTACTAAGTAACATGCTAGACACGGCAAAACCAGATACCAGAAACCCGGAAACGGAAGATGAAATTTTTTAGAAAAAAAAATACGGATTTAGCATTTCCGATTAATCGAATCATATCCGGAATCGGAAAAATTTCATGCCCAAAATCCGGAATCGGAAATCGGTAGAAAAATGCTAATCGGTTATGCCCTAATTATTATTATTATTATTATTATTATTATTATTATTATTATTATTATTATTATTATAGCCCTCAGTGTTCTGCAGAATGGGAAAATTCCCACATTCATGAGTCCAAATATTCTGGAAGACCTGTTCAACAGCACAGAAACCTCACCCTGCATAGTTAAACTGCGGAATGGTTTGGAGTCATTGGGGCTGTACCAGGTCAGAATTGTATACTGAAATATGATTAAACTCTTGTCATCATTTCACGCACCTTGTAAGACTCTACACTTCAGTACCAATTTTATCAGATTACACACACTTCTGTACCCTACACTTCTGTACTGTTTATCAGATGACCAATGTATTATCTAATTTACCTAATTGAGGATAGGAATTGGGCCTGCATCTAAAATGTCTTTTAGGGTAAACCTGTTTACTAAGTTTGAGTGATGCAGCCTTAGAATTTCCATGAAATGAATTCTGTTACAATTTGATGGACATTTCCATTAAGATGACAGAATAGTTGGGTTCTATGAAAGATTCTCTATAACTTTATATGTTCTGGAAATGAACTTTTAACCTTCATCCCGATCCTCAAATTGTGTCTTTAAGTTTTTATATCAAGGTTACTTATATTAGAATTACTAATTCCTATCTTAGTATCCAATGTGGATTCAGTCTGTTGTTGTGTTCAATTTTAATTTGAGAGAATTTGTTAAATTTATTCACTGGAATTAGATCTCACTGATACTATTTGGATAAAGTCACTATCTTGAGATTATTGTGAATTCATTCAAGGAAATTTTGAAATATATCCTTGTGCTACCTCAAGACTATTGGCACATTAGCACATTTGAGGCTACTGGCACAGCACAGTAATCATAATGCACAGTTCTTTTTTATTGTTACAGGTTGGCAAGCAGCTTCCAACATTCCTATATCTTTTTCATTCAACGTTGATTCCTCTGACTTATAAAAAGCTGACTTCATTGGTTCAACCTCATTTCAGTGAAGAGGGGACGAATAATAATCAGTTTGAGAAAACTGTGTATGCAGCTTTCTTAAGATACTTGAGAGAAGTTGCAAGTGAGTCCACAAACACTTTTACACTTCTCCAACATGAATAACAAAATTCAGCAGAATTTTCCATGTTTCATTTAGGTTTTAATTTTAAAAATAAGTAATGATAGTTGCACCATTCGGTTAAGATAAAAATTTAGTTCTCTGTCCAAAAGGTGCCCGAATAATTTCATATTAGGATTTTATCTGGAACATTTGCTTACGACAAGACATGTTTTTTTGAGCTAGTCATCAGCCTCTTTAACACTTTACAAAGGGTACAGCACAAGAAGTATACAGTTGTATCGTTGCAGTGATTAAACGCAAATCCATCCAATAAATCAATTAGACATTTCCAGAATAATTAATCTAAAACAAAATTATATCAGTTGTAATTCAACATGGTGTATTATTACAGGTGGCCGCAGAGAAGCAGTGTGCCTGGAGAGTGTTTTGCAGTTCATCACTGGTGCTGATGAGGAGCCAGTTCTTGGATTTAAAATTCCTGCAAACATCAGATTTACATCATCTGAATCCTTTTTGCCAACAGCAAACACATGCATAAATTGCCTAACCCTGCCTCGTCCATCTCAAACTGTGAAGCTACCAGATGATACAACACTTTTTAATTTGTATGATTATTCTTTTGCAAATTCTTTTTATGGATTGAAATAACCTGGCTAATGTATTCTCTCATATGCAAAGATAGGCATATACTTTGGGATTGTATTGCACTTGTTCATTTAACTTTTAACTATAAGCATCAGATTTTTTTTTTGTTTAGCTCAATTTTGTTTCTGTTATAGCAGATATTACACCAAATCTTTTGCATGAACAGTCACATGACAGGTGTTTTCATTGTGAGGGGTATTCCTTTCCACAGGCAAAGGTAGGATGCTGATACCTATTCTTCACACTCCAGTGTGAAAAGTAAGTCTCTTGCATTTTCCTCAGTATCTCATACAATACTGTATGTATAGTCACACAACTTGATGACTATATTGATCTTGCTGTGAGGCACCATGATGTAAGGCACTCGCCTTTAAGGATCACAAAAAATTTACATTCTGTCAGAATTGGTTTGAGTCGAGATTCTGTTAGCATAGATATGTGAGAAAGCTTACCAGTAGCTATTTGTAGGTTTGTGGTTCTTCCAAAGGTTTTCCAGGATTCTTCCTCCCAAATGTAATGCTGCTATTTATAGCCTATCATATGCTGAAAATTGGCATTAAACCCACAAAATAAAAAAAATTCACAAATCTTGAAGATTACTACTTATGATGGATATGTGTAGGTCACAGTGACTTTGCCAGGTACATGGAATCTGCCTACAAAGCTCTCCCGGTGGTCACATAACTGCAAAATCTGCTCAGACCAGTAGTAACTGATGATTGGCAGGATATGGCACCTGTACCTTTATCCTTGTAAGACAAATAAAGTCTGAATAACACTTTGGCTTGCCAAGCAGACAACCTTTTAGCACCTTTGTGCATAAACCAAGATAACAAAGGTAGTGGACATATTTATTGTGATTTATGATTATGTAAGTATTATCAAAGAAAATTTTTACTCCAAATGTTGTTTTCATATTCTAAATAGAGTTTGGAACCGCAGTGGCTTAGAGGTTAGCAAGCAAGATGTATAGTATCAATATATCATTTACTATGAGTCATGAAGCAAGAGGTATAGTACCAATTCATCATTTACTTTGAGTCATGGAGCAAGATGTATAGTACCAATACATCATTTACTATGAGTCATGAAGCAAGAGGTATAGTACTAATACATCATTTACTTTGAGTCATGGAGCAAGATGTATAGTACCAATACATCATTTACTTTGAGTCATGGAGCAAGATGTATAGTACCAATACATCATTTACTTTGAGTCATGAAGCAAGAGGTATAGTACTAATACATCATTTACTTTGAGTCATGGAGCAAGATGTATAGTACCAATACATCATTTACTTTGAGTCATGAAGAGGTTAGCAAGCAAGATGTATAGTTCCAGTACATCATTTACTTTGAGATGCATGGTATTAAGTACTTTCATACAGAAATAATTTTTATGGCATATTTTAAGACTAAATGACTTTGGATATTTTGTCTCTGCCATCAATATGGCAGAGGCATAACTCAGTCCCATTAAATGGTAGGTCTGTCCATTACCATTTTTATTTTTTATACAATGACTTTAGTCACACATCTAAAACACAGACTAAAGTTTGTGGATGGTTTTCACTAGGAGCAAGGAAAAGGGTTAATCATTTTGGGGTCAAAGTATGACAGGCTAGGTCCACAGTGTCTTAAAAAAGGCTAACAGTAGCTGCAAAACTGCTTAAAATGTTGACCTTAGAACTTTCCCAAAATTTGTGGATGACTTATACTTTTTACTAAAAGAAGAAAGCTTATTCATTTTGGAATTAAATGTTCACTGGTTACAGTCACCTAAGAAACCTATATATTTAGGAGTCTAAAGATCAAAGGTCAAAGTCATGGAAAATCTAATAAATAATGGTTTCTACACTGTGACTTTTGGAATGCTCTACAGATAATCTGAACTTCTGAGAGAGTGGCTGGTGTAAGGTGAAGTTGTTTACATTTGCAACATGCACATTGGAAAGAATGTTGGTATACATCTATGATTCTTTCATGTACTTTGGCTGAAGTTTCTTTAGATATTGTATTTTGTGGAAACTGTACGTGATCTAAAGACACAACAAAAATGACTGTTCTCTTTTGCTGAAAAAATCAGTCTAAAGCACATGATCTTTAGCAGTTATTAAAATAGGCAAAAAAAATTTGGTAGACGAGACAATACCAGCTTATGAAAGTGCAATGAATGAATTACCAAATATGTTACAATTTACCTCTGAAGTCCAGGAAGTCAAAATGACCAAAGGGGAGCTAGCAATCTTTAAGGTGCACATCTAAAGTAAAGCCATGCTGTATACTCTTTAACCCATATTACACCCATCAATTATACACAGAAATAAAGGGAATTAAAAGTTCATTGAACAGAATCTAAGATATGCATGGCCAGTTTTAAATAGCCAGTAAAACCAGAGGAAAACGTGAAATATTCTTTTTTTTTAAAATTCAAAATCTGAAAAATTCAAAACTGTTGAGCACAACCTTGAGCATAATATTATATATCACATTGAAAATTCAAGATGACTGAAGCACATCATCTCAAATGTTTTACATACAGATCAGTTAAGAGGTAATTAAGGAATTGTGTCATATGCTCACGAATTTGTTTTTGTTAATGAAGTGTCACTCTTATTTGAGGGACTCTTGTTCACTGATTTAATTTTGAGTGATTTTTGGCCATATTCATGGCAAAGTTGTGAAATTTGTTTGGGGATTCATCTTTATTAGCAGTGCAATCTTGTATTTAGAAACACACAAAACACCACTGTCATATAATGTCCTAGGGTATTGTTATTGTTGCTATCCAATGACATGCCCTATAACAGCTGTATAAGATTTTAAATTCCAGTAAAATAAAATAACTGTATAGGAAATGTTGGTATTCTGTCAAATTAAATAAGTCTAATTAGTCCATATGCATTTCATATCAGTAGCCTCAAGTGCATGTAACTTTTTTGTTGATACAGTGTTTTTAATTGATCGTAATACTGCTCTTGCCAACCTCAGCAGCAGGGGGGGGGGGCGAATCAGACAACATTTTTAGACAAGTTTTCACTGAAATCACGCTTAAAAACAATGAAACCAATGACATCAGGCAAAGAATGTGTGTGTGAATCTGATATCGTTTCATGGATCAGGATCAAATAAAAAAAACAACATTTTCAATGAAATCAGGCCAAAAAAAATAATGAAATCCTGAAATGAGTAAAAACTTTTTGTCCTAGGTACCGGGTGTGAATCAGACAACATTTTTAACCAAGTTTTCACTGAAATCAGGCTTCTATGGCCAAGATGTGGTGAATCGGATACAAGTTTTCAATGAAATCAGGCAAATAAATCAAAAAAAAAATCAATGAAAAATCAATGAAATCAAAAAAATGACTAAGCCTCCATTCGTCTTCAACCGAATATTTGATCCAATCCGATACGATATTGTGTTCGAGGGTCATGTAAATTTATTGTTACAAATCCGTGTGGGGCAGACTGAGCATGACTAAAGAAATTTCTAAATTGATTGAAGTCCATATCGGAGCACCATGTCTGCCAAATATTTCGTAGCGTATGTGTATCAACTCCATTAAACACACACAACACATTACAATTATCGCGAATCACTTTTGGTATTTGTGTGTAACGTTGAGTGACATAGATCACATCCGTGTTTTTGTGCCTGCCTCTGGAAACAATCCTTGCAGGGTTTTTTTGTTTATCTAACATTACATCGTCGTATACTACCATGTTGTTAATACTTCCATCAAGATCTTCTACTGATGGTGCCTCGTCAATATCGGTTATAAATTCAATAACATCCTCACCAGCAATCTCATTAAAATCTTTTAGCACTTCATAGCATCGTTGGTCGTCTACGCTAGGGGCAATTAAATACAACTTATCCCACTTCATCCATCTCATTATTAAATTGAGCAACAATTGCGTTTTACCGGATCCAGATGGCCCGATTATAATTGCGCGGATAGAGTTTGGTAGCGCTGCATGATGCTTCACTGGTTCTCTTGTTTTAGTCGCTGAAAAATCAATTATATTCATATCTCTATACATAAATTATGGATCTATATTGTGTGAAGTGTAAGGCGCGTACTGGCACAGATGACTTGACGACGATTACAACTAAAAATAACCGATCAGCGCTTTCTGGTAAATGCGTACAATGTAGTACAAAGAAATTTAGATTTGTTTCTAAACCCAAGGAACCCAAGGAACCTTTAAAAAAAAACGAGGAGGTGATATCGCTGCCAAGTTAGCAAAACTCCCTGGAACTCCATGGGCGAAATACCCCGGAGAAAAACACCTTCCAGGGTATAGTTACTGTGGACCGGGAACAAGACTTGATATCAGACTCAATAATCAAAATCAACCCAACCCCGGTGAAGAACCAATAAATGCCATTGATAAGGCGTGTCACCTTAATGATGTCGCTTATAAAAGCAGCAATTTGCAACACAGGCATCTAGCAGATTTGAAATTAATTCATGCGTTAAATGCTATTCCTGATAAATCCTTCAAAGAAAAATTGGCTTCATTTTTGATAAAATCGGCTATGAAAAGTAAATTGATGTTAGGTGCTGGTAATTAATAACAACATGGAATCTATTTATTATTCCCCAAGAGGATACTGGAAGGGTAACGCTGCAATCAGTAAACTCGCTAGCGCCGCAAAAGTGAAAAAAACCACTGCGGCTCATTGGTTATCCAAACAGGCACTATGGCAAATTTACTTACCACCGCCTAAACAAATTAATGTCTTGCATTTTGATGTGACCGGACCCAATGAAGTTCATCAGGCTGATCTATTATTTCTGCCACATGACCACGGTTACAAGTACGCATTAACCGTAGTTGATATTGCAAGTCGATACAAAGAAGCAGAACCGTTAAAAACAAAATCAGCCACTGAAGTGGCTTCTGCATTTGAAAGGATTTATCGACGAGGTCCTCTGCACTGGCCAAATCTATTACAAATTGATCCCGGCAAAGAATTTCAGGGTGCAGTGTTATCTACAATGAAATATCACAATGTCACTATCAGACGGGGGCATACTGCACTGCATCGTGATCAGGCCATTGTAGAACGATTTAATCGGACTCTTGCTGAACGGTTATTTGGATATCAATACGCAAAAGAATTCATTCAAGAAAAGCGATCCCGTGAATGGGTTAAAAGGTTACCAGCTGTGATTACTGCACTGAATAACGAGATTACTAGAACCATCAACATGAAACCTATCAATGCGATTAAAAAGAAGTCAATACCTGAAAAACCACAAAAAGATTTTAGCGTTTCCGAACCAATTCTTGGTAGTAATGTCATTGTGAGGTACTTAAACGAACCAGGAGAGCTTGAAGGGGGTAGAAAAAGAGCTACTGATCCTATTTGGAGTGTTACTACACATAAGATATCTAGTATAACACGATCTACGGGTAGACCTCCAGTCTATAAACTGGATTCAACTGCCCCTCAGCGGGTTTTTACTAGACAACAATTACAAATAATACCCGAGGATACTCAATTGCCACCGCATGGTCTTAACTAGCACCCTTGCGTCTATTGCACTCAAGACAAGTCAACATCACATTGTTTCTGACATGACCGAGACTATTATTTTTTCTGTCAACGGTAAATTGGCGAGGATCCTTATCCGAATACTGCCAACGCATTATACAATTGCAACTTGCGCAGTGATTATTCTGTTGTTTCTTCAAAGTGATTATTAATTCAGCATCAATGTCAAATTCTTGTTGTTTTTTTTTTGTCCTGTTGTTTGTAACCGGAGAGTTTTTTATCAATCATTTTAATATCAATATCATTATCGTCACCAATGATTTCATCATCGAAAACAATTCTTCGAAGTTGATTTATTTTTCGTACTCTGGATACTGAAAGATAGACTAAATTCGACCATTCTATGCGATTATCTACCATC
This sequence comes from Unio delphinus, assembly GCA_029339505.1. Taxonomy (NCBI): domain Eukaryota; kingdom Metazoa; phylum Mollusca; class Bivalvia; order Unionida; family Unionidae; genus Unio; species Unio delphinus. The sequence continues at coordinate 5,216,737 of JAQISU010001239.1, forward strand.
CAAACAATTGTATCCGATATAGTCAATCCCTGTGAAGAGTGTATTGTTGCTGCGTATCCTAGCGTCCACGGGGATTTATTAGCACGCAATGCATCTTCAACGACATTGATATCAACCAGCACAATATCATTTAATACGAGAATCTGCTTTTCACTCTGTCCTGGAATATCAACTTCAATGTTCTGTTTTCGTGTATCTGATGGCCTATAACAAAGAGGCACTGGAAGTGTTGCAAATTTTTGTTTATGCAATTTAAATAATTTCATCTGAAGTGTGTCCCTGACTATTTTTCTACTGGCAATGATCAAATCGTTTGGTCTCCACGCTTCCCAAAACTCATTCATGGGAGTTTCCGAAATTATTTCACGGGCTATTTCACACTGGATTCTATCCGGTTGTAATCTAATTAATTTCTTAAACTCTTTTAATTCATTATCAAGTGATCTATGATCAGTATCAATTTCTTCATAGTAGTCTACAAAACCCTTTAGCCATTCATGTGGGGAAGCACCGACAAATGGTGGTGGTTGGCCGTGATCACCGCACATGACGATTTTTGTATTCTTCAATAACAACCACTCAAGAAATATTTTTAAGACATCTTCTGACACTGTGTCTATTTCATCCCAAATGATAATTTCAGGAATAAATTTCTCTCCCATGCGCTCAGGAGTCCATTTATCTCCTTCCCATCGGAAAAAACTATGATAGGTACAGGCATTTACCCCTCTCTGTATCATTTCTCTTGCAAGTCTGTGAGTCGGTGTTAGCACAATCATGTTAGAAACGCTAGCGTTTCCACGACGAAATAACTCAATTGCCCGGGTTGTTTTTCCTGACCCACCACAACCGTTTAAATAAACTGTTTTATATCTACAGATTGGATCAGAAATCGGTGGCGCATTAGAAAATTCTGAACACTGATTGCTTTCTAAGTAATTATTTTCAATGGTAACATCTGCTGATGGAATATAATCATGAATCATTTCCCGCTTAATTCTCCATGATCCCCAATTCTCGTTGCCAGTAGCCTTAAAATCAGCCATTTTGCTATTTATGTAAAATGAATCAGTGGCAACTCTAACTGCGGTGGTAGGAAATTTATTAATCATTGAAAATAAATTAATAGAAGCATAACCGAGCATAGAAGCTCTCAAATGTGTGTACTGCGGATTGTATCCATCAGTGTAAGTAACAATTGTACCCAATTTGGTTCCATCGGACATAAATGCGTCCTTACGATTGACATATAGGCCTTTATTCGTTACATCCGCCATTACAAAATCGTATTCAGCGTTGTCTATAATCAATCGTGAAGAATATCTCGTATTGTCATCTTTGCCACCTTGGGTAAATTTACCGATTATTCTTCGTCCAAGATCTTTTGCTTCATTGTTTCTGATTTCTAATAACTGTTTGGACCAATCCATGATTTGTTGTTCATTAAAATCAGGAAACAGTTTTCGCTCTTCGCTAATTATTTTTTCTAGATCAGGTTGTGGTAACCAGACTGATTTCTGTGCTCGATAGGATATAATTGCTTCACTGACAATTAATGATTTTAACATCTTACAATCAAGCATATACCGTAATAACACTAGTGGCATCCAGTGTTTTTCAGACATGTGTTTACCAATCCAAAGATAACTACACGGATGAAGTCCTTCAGCCATTTCAAATGATACCACACTAGCGAATCCGGTTAAATCAAACTCAGGCAGTGGTCCATTAATAGCAACACGGGTCATTTCGTTTGTAGGGTGTCCAAATCGTTTGAAATATTTCTCGCACTCTCCATACCCAAGAAAACTTCCTGGATAACACGCAATCATATCAACTGAAATAACGGTATCAGCGGTGTATTTTGTATTCCATAATCCTCCATGGCTGTATTCAAGACAGGATAATTTGACATCTGATAAAAACTCACTTCGTGTTGGTTTCCACGTGTTTTTCTTTCTAGCAAAATGTGCTGCAATGGATGGTACTGTAAAACAGTTTGCTAATAATTGATCTTCGATTTCCTCCCCGTCCTCAGAAAACTCACTAGCTAGTTGTTTCATTTGATTATGCAGTTCTTCAGTACGATATAATTCTCCGTTGGGCTTTACAAACTGATCAAATCTACATTCTTCGTCTGAAGTACTATGAAATAGCCACATTGACACAGGATCGTTTTCACTCAAATGGTAAATAGCATCAAATAATTTCTGCTCTGAAAAAAACTCTTCTTTTTGGGGGAGATATTTTACGGTTCTATCCCGTGGAAATATTGTTACTGCAGATGACCACGCGTGTGCGTTGTGATCAATAATTTCAATTGGAGCTCCCTGTGATTTATATTTCGATTCGTATAATACTTCTCCGGTGATTGTTCTTACCGATATTGGAAATCTTAATGATTTTTCTAATTTAGTTATATCCTGAATTGTTGCCCCATGCTCTTTTACCGTGAACTCCCATTCGGTTATTTTTTTCGTCTTAGATCAGTGAGTTTATTTCCCCGGGACGCATTTGTGAAGTGTTCCATTATTCGTTCTGCTACACAATTAAGCCCTGTCGAATATTTCATGGGTGCTAGTTTTGCAATATCAGGTTTTTCATTGAGCGGATAGATCCCGTAAACAACTGCTGTGACAGGATAAGATCTTTCGTAGTAGGGTTTATCAATTCCAGTCAAAATTCCTGGTTTTGAATCCTGATTCACAGTGATAGTTTTTTTGCCTTTCAAGATGGGTTCAAATTTATCCCTAATGATCCATTTTCCATCCTCACGGATAATGAATTTGATTCGGAAAAAATGACTTTTTTCCCCAATACGTGAAATTATGACTGCTGCCTTTTCATCATTCATGGTAGCGTCAACAACACCATCAATTCGAAATGTTGACCAGCAATAAGATGCTTCATCACGCTTGAATTCATTAAAACAGTCTCTGATGGGTTTATCAAGAATTTTATTCTTGGGTGTATTAGAAACTATATCAAGATTGAATTGAGCATCCTTCCATGGTCCGTCTCTTGGACGTTTTGGACGTTTTTTGGGTCTATCGCGATTAAATTTAGGACTGATTTTCAATAATCTCTTAAACTCTTTCATGTTTCCGTCTCTTGGACGTTTTGGATGTTTTTTGGGTTTATCGCGATTAAATTTAGGATTGATTTTCAATAGTCTCTTAAACTCTTTCATGTTTCCGTCTCTTGGACGTTTTGGATGTTTGTCACGTTTTTTGGGTTTATCGCGATTAAATTTAGGATTGATTTTCAATAGTCTCTTAAACTCTTTCATGTTTCCGTCTACTATACGTTTTTTGGGTTTATCGATATTAAATTTAGGATTGATTTTCAATAATCTCTTGAACTCTCTATCGGTATTGAATTTAGCATTTTTCGAAGTCAATCTCTTGAACTCCTTCATGCTATATTAAAAACAGGTGTCTAAATGAAAGATTTATGTATAATCAATCACTGCAATGGGGTCAGTCATTGAATTAGACAATAGTGTAGTATATAATGACCCAAGAATTCAGACTACACCCAGTGATTAAAAATTACGAAGCATCCAGTGATGGTGTTGTAAGACTGTAGACTGAAGAACCCAATTGGGTGGGATAATGGTATGGGGTATTTGGTGTTTAATGTTGGAAGGAAGACAATCATCGTTTCGTATTTGAATGTTTTAATGGATTGATCAAAGATGGTTTTATTATTGATCACAAGGATTCTAATCGAAAGAACAATTCTTTATCCAATCTGCAAGCTATCACACAAAGTGAGAATTCCAAACGTGGAAAGACTGACACTTGTTCAAAAGCGAGACCAGTGAAATCTTTGAATACAATAACTAACGAAGAGAAAATATTTCAATCATTATATGAAGCCGGTAAGTATTTCAATATTTGTAGAACTTCAGTACGATTCGTTGCATCGGGAATAACCAAGACGGCTATTTCAAAAAAGAGTGGACAAAAAATTCAATTTAGTTATGTCTGATGCGTCATATTTTTCAATTAGAGATATGTCATTCTTATAGAATAATGAATTCTGAAAACATGAATAGCATCATAGTTGAAATAGCAAAATTGAAAAATCAGGATATCAAACTATCAGATGGGTTAAATCCTGATCAAATTGTGTCTGATTTTCAGGATATAGAATACGGAGTTAACAACAATAAATATATGCTACCCAAGAAATATGCACTCATCAAAAGAATTCAGAATTCTATTAAAGACTCTCTTTCATTTTCCAGTGACATCAGTGTGTTCGTTCCGTTGTATACTATCGTAGAGGGGATACGAAAAGAATTGGGTAACGAATACGAATTGAAAAAAGAAGTCAACTCTAAAATTAGAAACCTACGGGCGTTAATTCAATTTTAATTGCCCGACCATTGATTGCCCGACCATTGATTGCCCGACCATATCATTTTTTTTAGCCGACCTTCAAGAGAAAATGTCAAAAAATCAGTGATAGATGATCAAAATAGAAATGTTGAAACTGTCAGTATTATTTATTTTATATACAATTATGACACTTTCTCCATCATTGATAGAGCCGTTAAAACAATCAAATAACACTTCCATGACCGTATCAAAAATCATCCGACATGTCAAAAAAGTGAGGAAAGTGACAGTATTATTTATTTTATATACAATTTGGACACTTTCCTCATCATTGATAATGCCTCTTAAACACTTCCATGACCGTATCAAAAATCATCTGACATGTCAAAAAATCGAATGAAGGAACTATCAGTATTATTTATTATGATACTTCCTTCATCATTGATAGAAGGTGTTAACACTTCCATGAATCATCCGACATGTCAAGTGTTTTACAATTGAAAATTTGTTTCTGATTTCAAATAATGGTCAATGAAGCATTAACAACCCGATTGGCTCGTGAACGATTAGATGCAATTAGGAGATTTGTACCAATTCGTGACTCTGTACGGAATAAACTGCAACAACGACAGAGTTTACAAACTGATTTTGCTTTAGGGTCTGAAGAATTGTTTAAACCAGTAACCACAGCAACGAAAGGGGTAGAGCGTGCTTTACTGGGAGATGATCCCGAGACGGGGAAATCTGTTATTGGTGAACTTGAAAAAATAGCAGCGAAAACTGAACACACAAAACAAATGGAATCAAAAAGAACAGTAGAGGACTTACGCATGAGATTTAACGCGGAAGGGTTAGCAAAAATTGATGGGACTGATCCAACAGAAATTCCTACGCTTGTTGTTACGTCTTATGAAAACAGAAAAAAAATGTTGAAACCAGAACATCAAAAGTTTGTTAAGAATTTAACCCATTGGGCTGATATATTCTACAAAATCAAAACTGAAAAAAGTCAAAAAAAGACAGATAGTGCATCATACATCGAATATATCAATGCGGTGGATACAGTGTATAATCAATACGAAGAGTATAAACAACAACAAAAAACGCCAAGATTGCAAAGGCGGCGACAGCAACCTGCAAAGAAAATACCTTTCTCTCCTAAACAACAACAAATACCACGTGATGATGAGGATTTAGAAGAACGACGTCAAACACCAACACGTAGACAAACAAGAAGACAAAAAAAACAACTACCACCTGATGATGATGATGATGATTATTTACAAGAAACGGATTTAGAAAAACTAGATGAAGCAGCTGGTTATAGCGGAAGTGGATTGCAAAATCCAAGGATTGGAAACACTTGTCCTGATAGTGTTATCCATGATATATCACGATTAGATGTTCTTGTAGGAGGGTTCCGAGCTGGAAATAACTCTCCAGAAATAATTAATGAAGCAGCTGATATCTGTAGACGGTTATTTGCCGGCGGTATCATGGATATCAAAACATATCGAGATTTCATTGACGAGTTAGCAAATGGGTATCACAGCAATTGAAAACACTATTGTTTTTATAATAATGATCATACATTACAATCATGATAAACCAACCCTCGTCTATGTAGTTAATTCACGGTTTCCAGTTTATAAAGCATACTATGGAGATGGCCTCGGCAATACCATTTTAGGATTCTTTTCAAGAATGGCCCCAAAAGTGATGCCGTTAGCTAAACAGTTATCAATGAAAGCCATTGATGTTATTCGTGATAAGGGTATTGGTGCTGTTGGAGATCTTGCCGGAAAGGCATTTTCAACTGCGAAGAATAAAATAACATCATTAGTGAGGCGAAAAAAGAAACCGTTACCGTCCACAGAAGAAATGCCTGCAAGTGTTAGTAAAATTATAAATAACGCAGTAGATGAAAAACTAGCGTCGATGGCTTTAACCCCAGACCCAAATATGATAGCGGGAAGTGGCTTTAGAAAACGCTAGCGTTGAAAATCCGATTTAGACTCTGATAAATAGAATAAAATGTTCAAAAAGTCACGTGATCCAGCGTTTGATATAGACGCCCCAGTTGGCAAGGATGATTCTGTACGCGATTATCAATATTACGCCTATCATGCCATAGACTCAAATAGTCGAGCAAGAATTGATCTTCAAGTCCATGATACCAGTAAATACTTTTTGCCCTGTGAAGCGTTTATTGAAATCGAAGGAGAAATTGTAACAGCTGCTGATACTCCTGCTGTACCAGCACCGTATCCAGCTGGTACTCAAGTCGGTTTTGTCAATAATGGTATTATGGCGCTATTTGAAAGTGCTAGATATCTCATTGATGGAAAAGAAATTGAGTCGATAGATCGCAATGTTGATGTGGCCACAACAATAATCGGGCTAGCGAGATATTCTGATGATTATACAAGATCAGCAGGACCTTCTATGATGTTTGCAAAAGATGTTACAAATACCGCTGGTGGAAATCCATTTGTTGTAAGACGACCAAAAAAACGTGATAATAGTGATGCTGATGTCGAGAATATGATTATAAACAAAGATGATAATTTCAATATAGGAGCTTCAACACGTATTTCAATGTTACAAGGAGCGCGTAAATCATTTTCATGCGCGATTCCACTGCATCACATATTTGGATTCTGTAGAAACGTCAGAAAAGTTATTTATGGAGCTAAGCATACAGTATCACTTGTACGAAAGGGTGATGATAATGACGCAATCTGGAGGATTCCAGCAAACCCAGCTGCAGCACATATAAATGATGATGCCGGTAAAGTCAATTTAACAAAAATATCATTGTGGATGCCAGTGTTGACTCCAGCAATCACCGCAGAAGAACGATTACTATCATTTATGGACCAAGGAGGAAAGTCGTTGTTGAGTTGGTTATCAGTGAGTACAGATGTGAAGCAATCAGAGCTGAACGGGTTATTCACGTGGAACCTAGCATCAAAACAAGGTGTTGCTGCGCCACGTCATATATTTATTGCGTTACAGGATAACACACGAGTTGGCAATCAACTCTCCAGCCATATGATATTTGATCAGTTAGGTGTTAGAGAGGTCTCACTGAGAATAAACGGCCAGCAGGAACCATCCGAGGATATACAACCTGATTACACAGAAAATCATATTGCACGAGTTTATCATAGATTGTTGTCATTTATGGCACGTGATCAAAATGTCGATACCAGTCTACAAATATCACAATTGGATTTTAAAAGCCTCTATCCGATTTATTACTTTTCTCTGGAACATCTCGATTTGATGAGACAATCTGTCGTTGATATACATTTTAGAGCCCGTGTAAACCCTGGTGCTATTGCTAGTTATAGAGCGGTTGCTGTCATTCTCAGTGATAAATCAATGCTACTTGAAGGTGTTGGTGGAAGAATGAGAGTGGTAGATGCGCCTGTAGAAAATCTTTGAACGATTTTTCCATTAGAATCAATCTATTATGTATAATGTCATATAGTGTTATTAGTGTTACGTTAACTCCTGGTCAAATCAAAAAATTGCAATCAGAATCGGCTAAAAAATGTGGAACCACAATCACTTTGAAACCGAATCAAATGACTGGTGGTGCAAATAAATTATCACTGACAACTCGTCAAATAAAACATTTCAATGATGCACTTGCAGCCAAAAAAGGTGTTCAGATTACTCTTTCTGCGGCTGCTATCAAAAATATGATGAAAACGGGTGGTATATTTCCATTGTTAGCTGCAATACCAGCATTGATTGCAGCAGCAGCCCCAGCAGTAGCTAAAGCAGCGGCGTTAGGAGCCGTTGGTACTGCAGCAGGAACGGCGTTGAAAAAAGCAACTGGACAGGGTTATAAAAAAAGGGGAAAGGGTCTAAGACTACCAGGAACCCCGTATTCATGGTACAGCGGGAGATCCGTTCACGGATCAGGCCTGAGACTACCAGGAACGGTTTATTAATGGTTCCCATGTCCAATTTTGATTTAATGGATGCTGCTAAAAACCTAGCGATTAAAAATTTCAGAGGTGTTTTTATGAAAGATCAATTACCACATCAACCAAACAAAACTGAAACAGGTATTATTAATCTCGATAACAGCACCGGACCTGGAACTCACTGGGTTGCATACGCTATTGATCCACGTGGGATTGTCTATTTTGATTCATATGGATTAGCCCCGCCAAAAGAATTTATGCGTTACATAAAAAAAATTTCCAATGAAGACTTGGTATTCTACGCTACCAACACAACAAATCAATGACCCACCAATATGCGGCAGTGAAGTATTAAATGTCCTTGATGCTATTTCAGCATCTAGAAAACCACCTCATATTGTCGTAAATGAATACACTAGTAATCGCTTTTTAGAGAGAGAAAGAGTTTTACAATAACATGATTGATATTTGGGGGAGATCTTTGAAACCCAAACCCGATGACACTGCAACCCCTGGTTCTATCAAGGATATAACAAAAAAAATTAAAGATGAAATCGCTGAGACGTTGAATTTAACAAGTGTCGACCCGAATGAGATAGTTGTATTTCAAGACAAACAGGGTAAATTGAAATCTAGTAATGTGTCGTTGGATGATATTTTAGTTAAACAACAAAACGCAATCGAGGATACTATCGCGTTATTTTCCGATCAGGGTAAACTCAAACCAGGTGTACTTTTTTCGACGATTACAGATAGATTCACTGAATACAATAAAGAATTTGACGATCATTTATGAAACTACAATGGTTTCCGTAGAAATGTCGTTCAAAAGTTCTTTGGGTCTCCAATTGTAGTTACACCATCTATCGCTGAAATTAAAACGTTTGTTGATGATCAAAAGGTTATCAACGAAGCAACAAAAACAACAACCGACGTCATTGATAAATTTATTGGAACCCCGTTAGATAAAATTGAAATAAAACTCCCTGATATTAAAAAATCCATCGATGAGACGAAATCCTTCATCGAAGGCATCAAAGGTGATATTTCGAGGATGATAACAGTCATTGAAAAAACAAAAAGCCCTCATGAAAAAACCAACAACATAGTATATACAATCCAACACGGATCATTTTCGTGGACACCTACAAACAACAAATTAGATATCACTGCAACCGTTAAGGGTATTTATCGATTAACACTAGTGACACCATTGACTCAATTTAATATTTCATCGTCCAGTTCATCCGGGGTCAATAATACGATTTCAACGATCATCGACAAGAATACAACTGAAAAGTTCACAATCACATCTACTGATAAAAATTTGGTTAGGGTTTCAACAACGTGGTATGTGGAATTCGTAGCGGATTTAAGTAAATCGTAATTGAAAACGCTAGCGTATTTAAAATAAAAAATGATTTCATCATCGCAATATCGTTATGATCAGGTCAGAGAATTTCAAACTAGACTCAAAACCCTGTCTGAGGAGTATGCAATGAAAATTAAAAAATATCGCAGGAGAATTACCGCAATTGATATTACTGTGTATTCAGTGAGTGGTGTAATCACCGGAGCTGGAATTATACTATCTTCAGTGACAATGATGGCTCCGATAGCTGTTCCGATTTGCATTTCTGCGGCAACAACAATCGCTGGAATTATTTCAATAATCACAAGAAAAATATCATCATGCAGCCAACGAAAATTACAAGACTACATAATTCAATTTCATGTTGTGTCCACTGCATGCTCGCAATTATCCTCATTGATATCGTCATCTCTCGATGATACAATTATATCAGAGAGTGAGTTTTCAGCGATGGTAGATATATATGATTCTGCGATGTCAAAATTAGAAATACAAAAACATGAGTATAATAACAATGACAACACCGATGGAATTGGAAAAAACCAGAATGATCTCAATAACCTCAACGATATCAGATAGTGAGTTCTCAGTGATGATACGTGTCTATGATTCCGCAGTATCAAAATTAGAAATACATCATGAGTATAATAACAATGACAACACAGATGGAATTACTTCAACAAATAGTGGAGAACACAACCCCAGTACAAACCAGCATGATCTCAATAACCTCAACGAATCCAGAATTCAGTGTGAATTTCCCCTCTCCGGTCCCAGTGAAGGAGATAGCGCTAGCAAAATTACGAGTGTATCACAGCTGGCCAAATATTAGGTCAAATTCATTTGGTGGTCAACAACCCAATAATTCTTTAGTGTTTGCAAATAAGAATAAACCCGACGGTACCCCAGACTGGAACGTTGTTTCCATACCAACCGGATCATACCAAATCGAACAAATCAATAATGAATTCGCGCGTAGAATAAAATCGATTACTGGAGCAGAATCAAAAATAGCTATAACAGTTCATGAGCCAACACTATCATCTGCCATTGAAATAAACTCAGAAGAATACGTCGTAGATATCTATCAAAGCTCAATAAGAACAGTGTTAGGTTGGCCTGAATTACCACCCGGGGGAAAAACCGTTGATTTACCAGAACCACAAAAAACTGATTATATCACCGACAGGATAAAATCTGATAATCCAGTAAAAGGCTCTAGTGATTACAGTATTGCTAGAAATTTTTTTGCTCTTGGCACTATAGATAAGGGAGGGAAATATCTTTTTATTAACGAATTTAAAATTATTGAAAATTTCACAGCAATGAATAATGATTTTTCACTGTTGTTAATACCTCTTAAATCCGGCTCTCTTACCCGAGATGAATTTATCAGCGTCGTAGAAACATGTAACAAAATCATCAATGATATGGAAACATTTCATTCACAAATTATTCAAGAGATATTAGATGACAGTAATCCTACAACAAGAACAATTTTTGCAGAAGGCAAGGGCATCCCTGTCAAGGATATTCCAACAGTCAAACTACCAGGATATAACGTACCACAACTAACAAAACTTCTCAGTGATGCCATCGATGTTGGTTTTAAAATAATTCATGATACGTGGAAAAAAACATCATCACCGGAAATAAAAATCCTCAAACACAATAATGATCCAGATGGTGGTGGCAGGCATATTGCTCCGTTCAATGTGAATATTTCATCGGTGATTGCGCTCAGTTTAGTGTGTGACGTTATCGAAGGAAGCTATCAAATAAATCTAGAACGATCAAATCAAGCTCAGCAAGGATATATTCTTTATTCATTTGCACCAATAGCCCCTCCAGGATTTCTAATTATTGAGTCTCCGGTGAATCCAGTCTATATGCGATGTCATAATAATTCATTAACCAGAATTAATTTCAAACTCACAGATCAGTCTAATAATCTGATTGATTTACAAGAGGAGGTTTTACAAATAAGTCTGTTTGTAAAGTCCTGAAGGGGGACACGATATCGTATCGGACTGGATCAAATATTCGGTTGAGAGGGTGAGTGACAACGACGTTGTAATCTCTTGAAAAGTTTTTGATTTCATTGATTTTTCATTGATTTTTTTTTTGATTTATTTGCCTGATTTCATTGAAAACTTGTATCCGATTCACCACATCTTGGCCATAGAAGCCTGATTTCAGTGAAAACTTGGTTAAAAATGTTGTCTGATTCACACCCGGTACCTAGGACAAAAAGTTTTTACTCATTTCAGGATTTCATTATTTTTTTTTGGCCTGATTTCATTGAAAATGTTGTTTTTTTTATTTGATCCTGATCCATGAAACGATATCAGATTCACACACACATTCTTTGCCTGATGTCATTGGTTTCATTGTTTTTAAGCGTGATTTCAGTGAAAACTTGTCTAAAAATGTTGTCTGATTCGCCCCCCCCCCCCCCTGCTGCTACCTCCATCCACTAAGGTTATCATATAAACAGAAGTTAGCTTCATTAGGAATTAATTTGTTCAGTGTGCAGCAATTTAAAATAAAACTCTCATGACAGAGCTACTGTATGTGTAGGTTGTATTTCAATACAAACCTTTCTGCATTTATGAAATTCTAATTTTCAGTATGAAAAACAAACATGATAATAATGAAACAAAAGACTTATATCAAGGTAAACTACAGTATGATTTTATTGCAGTAAATCAAAGGAACTTCATGTCAGCTTATAATTATGGTAGTATGTTCTGTAGTTTAGAAATAAATAACCAAAACATATGCAGGGACCAATAGAAAATCAAAAAATTACATAAATCTGGAGAAAAACTTGGTTTGTTTATGGGTTGTAAAAACAAAACAAAATCATTTAGTTTTAAATCTAATTGTTTTATTTGTTCAAAATGAATGTTCTTTGATTATTTTATACACACAATTTTAGTTTACAAAGCAGTTACTTGGTATGTAATGACATACCAGCAAGGTCCATATTTGAGGATAGCAATTTAATCTGAAAATTAGGATCACTGTTTTTTGTCATGTCGTGTTAGGTTGGCTGGGTTTCATGTAATGATGTCAGTCATTTTGAAAAAATCTTTTCATTATTTGTTTTGATAATAAAAGGATGCTTTGCTTCAACTTGTATGTAAAACACGAGAATTCTACAAAAATTAGTTTTGGTAGTGTTGACAATATTGAAGGTTGCTCAAAATTTAATTACCCGAGTAATATGACAAATGTGCATATATGCTGAAAAAGTGATGGTGACTTATATGCTTCTTTTTAGTTTTCATGTAGTTGTTGTGACAGGATATGACCATCAGTTTAAAATTTTAAGAGCAGATGTCTATGTAGACGAGAAAAGGTAGTTTGCTCTATATTACTTTGTGATTTTCATTTATTTTGAACCTCAAAAGCCATGAAGCTTTGTGAGTACTGCTAAAATGTATTTTAGAACAAAAATGTGCTTCAGATATTTTAGAATTAGTTGGACTTGTGTGATTAAAGATATGAAAAGTCATCATCTTGTCATTTTGCTTTAAAATAAAGACTTACAAGTTTTATGGTAAATATAAACTTGCGAAAAGATGACTGTAATAATAAGTAGGGCTGTCAACGGGTAACCGGGTACCCAACCGTAGTGATACACCTGGGCATTGAAAATTAATGAAAAGTACCTGTTCATAAAATTTGTCGACAGCACTATCAAAATATCATATATCATCAAACGGTGCAATGGGTACCCAGGTGAAATTTTTCTGGTTTTTGACGGCCCTAATCAGAAGCCAGAGAATATCATTAATGTTTATGTTCAATTAAGTAATGCAGGAAGAAATATATCCTTAATTAGCTTGAAACATTGGGCTAATTCCTTTTTTTTTAACAAAATCATCAAGGTCACACAAAACACCTACATGATTAATGACATTAAATGATATATATCTAGTCTCTAATGAGCATTATCTTTGATTGTTACACATCATTACTATGAATTCTTATAATGTCTAATGCCTTCAAGTAAATATCAATCCCAAAGTTGTGTGAGACCCAAGTAGCATGTATGTCAGTTTCTAAGTGCTGTCGACATTGGTTGCTTAGATTATATTCGGGACAGTTAAAAACTGGACGCGTGTTCTCTAGTGTCCTCTGCATTGGTGTCCATAATTCCTTCAGCACCATAATTGTCCAGATCTGAGATTGATATCCCGACAGGAACTTGCAGCTGACCAGCAATCCATAGAGTTCGAGGAGATGAATGGACAGTTCGCATTCTGTGCCTGGCCCATGCTTCTTTCCAGATATCTAATTTTTCATTTATTTTTGGAAGAAATGTTTTGTGAAGAGCTGCAATATGCATGTCATTTAAAGGATCCAGAATACCTTCATCCTCCATGAAGTAAAAGAGGTTATAGTAGAATACCAGAACCCCAAGGTATACATCCCTCCATAATCTTTCAATCCGCTGATTGTGTACACTTTTTCCAGTTATCATACTGCCACGACCAGTGCCTCTCTGTTGTATCATGTAATTGGCAACAGACACATTTTCCAAACCCTTGTCAGACCTAACTCTTTGAGGAATACCAAAATTTTCAACAGTAGTTAAGAAGCACTGAAAGATTGTTTCAGCTCTGTTGTTATCCTTGCATTGCAGATACACAATCAAACGACTAAAACCATCAATCCCTCCAGCAATAACAATATGCCAGCGAATAAGCTTGTGATTAGTGTCAATATGCCACAGGTGATTTGGTCCCTTTATATTATACACACGTCTTTGAAGACGTCCTTTTTTCCTTTCTTCTACACCTTTTTCATCTATACAATGTATGATATCTCTTAGTCTCCATCTTTGTACATAGACACCTCGAAGTTTCAGTATTTGCCTCAGAATGTTTTCCCCACAAAATGGAAATTCTTTTATGACTTTTCCAACATGAATCCCTATCTCATCGTCATTCATATTTGAAAACTCCACTTTAGTAATATCATGCTGTCGCATCCTACGATAGATTGTACTCTCTGACACAGATAACAATTTGGCAATATCTGAGATTAGAAAGCCATCATCAATTAGATTTTATAAAATACATTTTGGTATCACAAATTCTGGGGGTCCAGATTTTATCATTCTCATTTGCGGTTGGTTTTCACCATATTTTATACATTCCATTCGCAGTTTGACCATTTCTTCTTTCCTCGAAAGTCCTAGTTGATGTAATTCTTGTGCTGATAAGAAGCAGACAATATCAGGAGATACTTTTTGTTCGTCAAAATTAACAGCGAATTCATCTAGACCAACTTTTTTCAAAACATTCCACCATTCTTTGTTGCATCGAGCTGCCATTTTTTTAAAAGTTCGAACACAAAATGCAGTGCTTACAGCAGCATGTTAAGTACTAGTATGTCAAAACAAACCATATCATGACTGGTGAACCCTCCATTGGGCTAAATTGATATGACACCATGGCTTAGCAACCCCATATAAGGCCGAGTTGACCTGACATAAGGCTTAAAGAAGCATTTGTAGTATCATTTGACCCCAGATCATGACTGGTGAACCCTATGTTAAACTAAATTGATATGACATCATAGCTTAGCAACACCATATAAGGCTGAGTTGACCTGATATGACGCTTAAAGAAGCATTTTTAGTATTATTTGACCTCAAATCATGACTGATGAACCCTACGTTAGGCTAAATTGATATGACATCATAGCTTAACAACCCCATATGAGGCTGAGTTGACCTGACAAAACGCTTAAAGAAGCATTTGTAGTATTATTTGACCCCAAAAACATGACTGGTGAACCCTATGTTAGGCTAGATTGATATGACATCATAGCTTAGCAACCCCATATAAGGCTGAGTTGACCTGACATGACGCTTCAAGAAGCATTTGTAGTATTATTTGACCTCAAATCATGACTGGTGAACACTACGTTAGGCTAAATTGATGTAACATCATAGCTTAGCAACCACATATAAGGCTGAGTTGACCTGACATAACGCTTAAAGAAGCATTTGTAGTATTATTTGACCCCAAACTATATCTGGTGAACCCTAAATAAAAATAAGTTGAAACATAAGACAGCTATGGCGTTCCATATAAAAGACTTCTAATCATGTATAGTTGGTCCTCAATGAAGTCGATGCCAATATGCTATCTGGTATATCGACCAGATCAGCTAATTTGTAAATCTTGTCATCGGTGTAGTATGCCAGAGTTCATTTCGACATAAAGCAGTTAAAAGGTTAAATTGGTCTTATCATGAGATCATTGAAATTTGTTATCCCAGTGGTTTCTGTACAAGCGACATATGCCTACTAACGTTATCGTGTTGTGTTCGGTTAGGTTGCGATAGGTTCCGATACAGGTCATTTACAACTTGCATATCTGCATCATGGCCAGCCCTTCATACACATCTTCTTTAGCTGCCTAAATAACAGTTATGTACTTGTACATACCTTTTATTAGTGTCATATGTCATAATTCTAACTGAACACATCTTGCCTATATATTATAGTAGAATACATATATCATACAAATGTCTTGTATATCCTGAACTCCTTTCGGGACATCTAAGCAGTTGCTTTGTATTGCCTGAAACACATACACGAGACGTATATATACATTTTCCGATGGTAGTTTTATTCCAAAGTAGAATATTTAGCTCTGTTTTCTAACATCTTTGTATGCAGTCATGAAATTGTATTGATATATTTATCTTGGAGGGGATCACTTAATTCTGATTATCTGGAACGTCATTGCTGGGTGAGGTGGAGAAAATAGACGGTCACCAGAACCTACATTTTGCATCTAAACGTCATTTGAAACGTTTCGCTTAATTATGTCATGAAGAGGCGTGCTCTTAGATCCATCGATGATATTAACATTTTGTTCCAAAATAGCCAAGTTGCTGGAACACTGCTATGTGTATGGTTTTGACATTGGATGGATGTAATTATATTACGGATATTAATCACTTCAATTAGCTACTGTAGCAGTTACATGTACGTTTCTCTAGTGACTATGCCAAAATATTTTGATAGGTCTGACATGGGCGAGGCACAATTCTGCATAATTCTTGCTTGTAATTTACAACATTTTTTACAGACTCTGAATGAATGTTTAATAAGCTAGTCTACTATAGCTATTCGTAACATATTACATAATGATGTATGGGTTCCATTACATATTGCATGATTGGCTGATGGTTTTTATATCACATACACACTTTCAAATTGTTAAAACTCGCATACCATGCACTCAATTTCAATTAGGTTTTACACAGTCATCTAAAATGCGTTCATATATAGTTGTACTTTTTGAGGGCACTTCTTTGAATTTGTAGAAAATGTACAGCTATATACCTATGATGGTTGTCAATCTTTTTTCTAATTTCATAACTTCAAGAATATAATTTTTGTTTTAAAACACTTTTATAACGCATGACGTACATGAATCCGTTGTTCTTGAACAAATCGATCCATACAATTTCCTCGTGGATTACAAAATATCACTAGTTATCTTAGTATGCCACCTGTTGTAGGGCATAAGAACTTGCATAGTACATTCGTTACTAGATAATGTTCATTCAGACATTATTGGTGTCAATAAATGCTCTTATGTGACATAAAGTTTACTATATAACGTGTTTTTCTTTATGATCAAATGTTTTCAGACTATTACATATACTAACAGCTTGTGTATACTGCATGAATAATTAATAACATTAACAGTTTCCAAACTAGTCTCAGTTTCGAAGATGGCTGGTTGAAAGGAATTGTTGGCATTAATTTTTATTCAAGTTGTGAGATTAACCAATGACCAAACATTTAAGTCAGCATGCATACATATTTTGTGGGGTAAATACATCTCTTGGTCATTAAATTATTATTTCTACGTATATCATTATACGATAATTGATGTGCTTGTCTCTAATAGTTTCTTTAATTTGTATTGAAATTTCTCAAAAGGAATAAAAATCAAACATAAGTACAGAAAATAGTCGATGAATGGCCAATGGATGCTAATGCGTTACTTAATGCATGTATAAATCTATAATCTGGTGAAGTCTATGTCAGTGCTGTTGGCCGCACATAGCAGTCTATTGTGGAATGATCTTAGTGACGCCGTCGGGTATCTATCATCAAGAATACTTTGTCAGTTACATGTTATCACCAGTGCTCCTAATCTGCTTGGAAGAATTGTATGCATACAGCTTGGCATACAGTTAGATATTGTCCTCCAGTTGGCCTCTGTTGAAAATGTGTCTATATGATATCTGACAAAAATGTCATAGCGGATATCTTGAAATTCTTAATATCTCTCCGCCTTCCGAACACGTGTTCGTAGCAATATTTAGCTTCAATCTAATGACTTATTATGAAATAAAACTGACCTGGCCTCCAGTATTGTGGCCAATGTTGACACTATAACACATTGTTCTCGCTAATAGACTTGAACGAGTGACTACACAGACATCAGTTTCTTTCCGAAAGACATCTTTTGGCATGTAGATGATCAAAGATTAACATGGCGCCGATCTGTTGTCAATTGTGTCCATCTTGACACATGTCTTGCGTATGCTACTTTTCATATACATTGAAGTGGAGGTTTTGTAGACGCTGTTCATAAACTAGTCAAAAAGCACAATTATATAAGTAATGTACGGCTGAGGCGATTGAAAACGTTGCAAAATTCGTATGAAAAGAAACATATATACATTAGAAGACATCATTAACGTCTTTTCACGTACCTAATTTGGATTAAGTTATCATTGCTTAAACAAAATCCACATAACTTCCATTCAAATTTATCAAAGCGTATTATATAAGACTTCGTTGACAGTGTTCTATACAAATATTTTATGTTATAAAACTATTTTTGCTGACGTTGAAAAGTTGAACCATTGTATTTGTTTACGGTAGCATGGACAGATACACTATGACATGGGATTTTAGTAATAGATTTGCACAAATATTTCTGCTGTCGAAGCTAGAATGTTTCGAAAGAAATCTTTTCTCATGACCAGATCTATGGATGAATTTCAAGTACACAGTAAAATATTAAATCCTTGCATTCATTCTTTATCAAAATGCCGAATTATAAGCTGTTTGGTCGAGGACTACGTATTAAGAATGTGTCGTATGAAGGATGCGTCTAGCTGTCAGGCTGCATAACCTAAACCCCATGCGCATCTACCTTCTGCACATTCAATGAAAAAGTTCGTAGGTTTGTAATTATTATTGTAAAAAATGTATGGTTTGTTATTGCCCCAATCTAGTTTGATTCCTCTTTATAAAACCTAAACAATTTTTTTTTAAAAATTAACTAGGCAAGTAAAATCACCCACGGTTGGAACATTTGTTCTCTTTAGTACATTTACCTCTTGATCAGTATGTGTACTTTTCCAATAGTTCTGGTTAGGGACAGATTTATTTCATTTGGAAATACAGAATTTGTTTTGATAGAGAATACTGATGTCAAAGATAAGACACGATCTTGAAGTTACATATCACAGCCCTTCCACTTGTACATCCCTGTTCCTTCACCAAAGACAAGGAAAGGAATGAAATAAATATCAGCTTAATGTTTCTGTAATAGACTATTACTAAATAATGAACATCATACTGCCACGAGATGAAGCAAAGTTAGAATTTCCAATTCCATGATAGTCACATCCCTCGGTAGAGAAACGAATTATAAAAAAGTAGCATGCAATACATTTAAATCAAGGTATTTCTTTCTGGGCCATTACCAGCTATTAGGGACTTTGTTACAAGTCATATATTCGTTTGAGCTGTATTTAGTCATTTGATTTTTTTAGCCTGTCTTCTTTCCCTGCTAAAGTAAACTAAAGCAAATATGAAATAATTCAAAAAAAGAAAATTACGTTCTGCTGTCAGGCTGCAAGCCACTTCAAGAAATTAATTATTCACAACGATATTATCACTATAACAATTTGTTTTGTAAATTAAACATTTTATCAAGGTGTTCTAAGATGCTGCTACGATGCGTAATTATAAATAAATATACTTTTGGGTAATTTTCCATGACGATAATGGAGTTATTTTTAGAAAGGAATATTGCGACATCGATCAGGTTGCTTACATCAACATTATCTATTTATTTTTACGATATGCCTAGTTGAATCAGTCTATTAACTATATATAGTCATAATGTTTGAGGACTTATGCAAATAAAGTATTCATTGGAATTACAAAGTACTCATTGACGTTTTGACTAACAATTTTGGGGATATTTTGAATTCATTCAAGGACGTCGCTGACTATATCGCTGACGTTTCAAGAGTGTTAGCTCATCATCTCATTCAAAATTTACTGGCACATCATCTCGTTCAAACTTTGCTGGCACATCATCTCATTTAAATTGACTGGCACATCATCTCATTCGATATTGGAATTCATTTGGAACACTCTATTCTAAGTTCGTTTTAAATTTTCACTTCGTATTCTAAGGAAATAAATTAGTTGTTCATTGTTACTAAACTTGTTGATTTCGTATTATTCTCTTGCTTAGTTTAAGACAATATATTCGTAACAATAAATCCAAAATTATACATTATTTACATTTAATAAATTCGGTTGGTCACAATCATTTCATATCTAATGGAATGTTAACCCATTCAATAATGAAGAGCTTTAGATTACGGATGGAACATTTAATATTCGTCGCATGATTTTGATATATTGATACGTAACAAAATTCCGGTTACTAAATAGCTTCATAATATTCATTTCTCGATCTTCCGGAGCTAAAAATTATATGTCAGTCCCTAGGTAGAAAGCTATTCAAACCTAACACTCCTGAAATCAATGTCATAACGTTTCGATTTTGCCCCTGACAATCTTGAGAAAGGTTTAATTGTTGCAGACAAGATGCAAGCTCCTGCCAAGAGTACAGGATTACAGATTTGGATATGCACATTCCTGGCAGATTCAAAGCTACTTTACAGAGGACATAACAAATATATGTATGTTTTACACACGTTATAAGTACACACTAGGTCTCTTTCTAATATAAGGAAAACAAATTTTCTGAAATAGGAATGAAGAAGCAGGCATCAGGATATTCGGTCAATGATGAATCGACAATCCACCTTTCTTGACAGTGAAACCTGATCTTTATGTTTGGTTGGAGTGAAGTACAACTACGGTTTTATTGTTTTTATGTGAAAAACTTGCCCTACCAATTTGGGCAAACTACTTTTCTCACAAACACATTGCTGCGAAGAGGAAATGACGTCCACTACAGGAGTACATATTCACATTCTATGTTTAGATCTGCTAGTCGTGTCTCATTTGAGAAAAATTCGTTTGTCATTTTGTATGGGATCGACGTTTGTCTTATCCGTATCGTAATTAAAGGTGAATTTAACAACGTGAAGGTCCAGTACTCTCGCCAGCAATGTGCCATTATTTGAGAAAATTTGTTTTCTCATAACGTGTCGGAGTAGCATCATAATCAATGAGTTACGGAATAGCACTGATACAGTTTAGACTGATTTCGTGTATTATATTTGAAAACAAAGTAAAAATGGTATTTAACAATTATATATATTATGCTGGATTGAATATTGAAATATGAAATATTGATTATTTTTTTATAATATTTAGTTACCTAAATTTGTCACATTTTAAACATGTCTACATTTATATTTGGCTAATCATAGCCCTGTTTGAAATAGTTCGTCTTCAGAGCCAAATGGATGCCACAAGTGCTGTGAGGTTTGAGAGGGCAATGCAAACTACTTTTTGACTGTATGAAATCACGCTTTTCATTTCGCGAAAACGCATACCATGAGGTTCGCCGATGCAAACGAATGCACAAATGTGTATATTTTATTGTATGTAGCGGGGGAACGGCTTGCGGAAATTCGATAACGAAGATTTACAGAAGTTCTCATATCGAGTTAGTACAAATGCATCTGTGTTGATGATGAAGGTTTACAAAATTAACAGTGTTGGTTTCCTGACAAGATTCATGAGTAGTACTCTGGAAATAATTTACAATTAAAACCTTAGGGATACTCATCAACCTGTTACGGATGATTAAAGATGAAGCAGATAGTATCAGACCGGTCTATCTATAGTCTGAGTCTGTATTCCCGTTTGGTTGTAACCCCCTGCCGATTTCAGTAAGGAAAAGCATAAACAAGATAAAAAGTCAATAAATCTTATTCTGTTCATTCATTGGTTTATAATTTCTAACCCGATTGCGACTAGGATGTCCATAACACCTATATCGTTTGCACGTCTGATACTTGAAGGAAGTTTTCATACTAACACGACACCATATTACATATAATTTGGGCAAGTCTTTTTTCCGCAAATAGAGTGACGTCATTTCATCTATTTGGTTACTCTCGGATACTTCCGTCAATTAAGGTGAGGTAAGAGTTATATCCCTTTGCCACCTGTAAAATATACCTTCTAGGTACATACATGCGTATTTATCCATCCGCCCCTTTGCTGAAAATAGGTTTTTCCAGGATCTGCAAATTGATCTCGAGGATGGCCATAGTTGTAATGAAAACTTCCGATAAGAATCAGACGCGCAGATCGTCTACCTGTTCCAGTGGCTGTCTGGAGCTCAGTGTGTGTTACTCAATATTACAAGCAGACGGAAATTCCACACCAGACAAAAGAAAAAAGAACGAATAAAGAGGACTCCAGCACTTCGATTTGCAAGCTAGAGAAGTGGACGACACAAGGAAAACGACATATCATCGATAGAGAACTCACTAAGCTAAATATGAGCGTAGCTGCTCTCCAGGAAACCAGGCTCCCCTCTAGTGGCTGCCTCAGAGAGGAAAACTACATCTTTTTCTGGAAAGGTCGAGAACCTAAGGAGCCCGTCAGGGGGCACGGATCGTCTCTTGTCCATTCGCCTCACCACTGTTGCAGGTCCTGTCAACATCATCAGTGTCGACGCCCCCACCCTCACGTCTTCAGAAGACACAAATGATCAGTTTTATGGGCAACTGGACGAGCAGATCAAAGGATGGCCCAAACACGAACCACTATTCCTCGCTGTTACCAACTCGACTTAGTCATCATCAGGCGCTCTGCCCTTAACAGCGTCCTCTGCACTAGAACCTACCACAGTGCAGACTGCGACTCCGAACATACCCTCGTGTGCAGCAGGGTGCGACTACAGCCACACACATTACTTTGCTCAAAACCAAAAGGACACCCCAGCATAAACACTGCACAGATGACGGTACCCTCCAAGGTGCAAGAGTATGTGTCCGTCATGAACAAGGCTCTACAGGATCTGCCAGAACACGATGCCACAGCCAAGTGGAACGCCATGAAGAACAACCATGTCCGCGTTTGTCAAAAAGGAACTACCCAGTCAGGACCGGTTCAACGCACACCTATCACGGATGGAACTACTAGTCAAGAAGAAGCGAGAAGTCTTTATAGCCTACAGATATGCCCTAATGCACGGACGCTTACTGCTCATAAAAAGTGCCCGCAGTAACACCCAAGGCATCGCTAGACAGTATGCGAACGAGTACTGGTAACAATTGTGCGAAGGAATTCAGCGCAGTACCGAGTCCGGGAACATCCAAGGTATGTACCGTGGCATCAAGAAGGTTCTAGGCCCTACAGTGAAAGGGGTAGTTCCCCTGAAATCTTCGATGGCAGAAAAGATCACAGACCATGGACAACAGATGGCCAGATGGGTGGAGCACTACCCAGAGCTATATTCCCAAGAAACGTCAGTCAACGATGAAGCTCTCAGCAGCATAAATAATCTGCCCACAATGGAAGGAGCTCGACAATGTGCCAACCTGAGAAGAGCTCAGCAAAGCATCTGACTCCTTCCCAAATGACAAAGCAACTGGTAGTGACAGCATCCCGCCCGAAGCTATCAAACGTGGGAAACCAGCACTGCTTCAACCACTGCATGAGCTACTTTTCCTCTGCTGGCAGAAAGGAGCAGTGCCCCAGGACATGCGCGACGCCACAATTGTGACTCTTTACAAACACAAGGGCTACTGCAGTGATTGTAATAATTACATCGTTAGTAAGTTGTATGCCCGCATCATACTCAACAGGCTGCATTTGGTGGCGGATCTTGTGTACCCAGAATCCAAGTGCGGCATCAGAGCAGGCAGTTCGACAACAGACACGATCTTCTCCTTACGACAACTTCAAGAGAAGAGCAGAGAGCAAAGTCAACCACTCTACATGATGTTCATCCACCTCATCAAAGCCTTTCACTTAGTCAGCAGGAAGGGACTTTTTGAACTTTTCACTAAGATCGGTTGCCCCCCAAAAATCCGCAGCATGATCATCTCTTTCCATGCATATATAAAGTGAATAGTCCTATATGATGGATCTTCCTCCACCTCCTTCCAAGTTAACAGCGGCGTGAAGCAGGACTGTGTACTGGCGCCAACCCTATTCGGGATCTTCTTCTCTTTGTTTCTCTCCTATGCCTTTGACTCGACCACTTATATCATATATCTACACACCAGGTCCCATGGGAGGCTGCTCAACCTGGCACGACTGCGCTCAAAGACCAAAGTGAGGGCTGTGCTCATCAAGGTGATGCTTTTTGCAGATGACGCGGCCTCTTGTGACCCACACCGAAGATACCCACCATAGACTGGGAGACAGTTTTGCTGATGACTGCATGCAATTTGGGCTCACCATTAGCCTGGAAAATACAAAGGTCAGCTTGCACGATACCACCATTGCCCCTTCCATCAAACTTGACGATGTCACCTGGAAGCATTCAACAACTTTACCTATCTTTGTTAACCATCAGCAACACTCTCTTGCTTGATAAGGAGCTGGACGGAAGGCTTGGAAAGGCAAACACCAACATGCCAAGGCTAAGGAAGAGGGTGTGGGGAAAAAACGCGCTGACAGAGAACACCAAGGTCCAAGTTTACCAGGCCTGCATTATCAGCACCCTTCTATATGGAAGTAAGCCCTGGAGTACCTACATGAGGCAAGAGCACCGTCTCAACTCCTTCCATACACGGTGCCTTAATCGCATAATTAAAATCAGCTGGCAAAACCGTGTCCCTACAGCATGATCCTGCAGCGTGCAAATACCCCCAGTATGTTCTCCCTGTTGAGCTAATGTCGCCTTTGATGACTGGAGCACGTCCAACGCATGTAGGATGGGAGGCTGCCGAAGGACATCCTATATGGACAGCTCGCCAATGACACGAGAAGAGCTGGCCGACGCTCACTCATTTTCATGGATGTGTGTAAGAGGGACATGAAGGCCATGAAGGCATGCGACATCTCACCTGATGGTTAGGAAGTGCTGGTCGAGGACCGAGGAACCTAGAGACTGACAGTAAGTAAGGACATATCAGTCGCTGATACGAGGAGAGGCCAGTTGGCGGCAGAGAAACGTGCAAGAAGGAACTACGTGGCAGCAACCACAGCAACTCAGGCTTCCCAGTATGTCTGCACCAACTGCAAGAGGGACTGTTACTCGCGCATAGGCCTGCACAGCCACAACAGACGATATCAACACCCCAGAGACAGACGACACCCCAAGGGCGCTATCCGCATGGTCTCTCGAGACTAAGTCGGCAATGATGATGATGATGATGATGATATATATATATATATATATATATATATATATATATATATATATATATATATATATATATATATATATATGTGTGTGTTATTATTGATCATTCAGTGAATAATGTATGAATATCCCAGCAATAAGAATCACATGGAAAGATCTGATAATGCCCACTTATATTTTTTTCAGCTTGCAGTTTACGTGAAATAGGGCAAGTAAAAATGAAACTAATGACAGAAACTAATTACTACCATTTCATACATTTAATATGCATTATTGTTAGAGAACTCCAAACAAGTCAGAAAACAGTCCTTATTCAAAATAGCTCATGATGACATATGCTTCACCAGGCACAGGTCAAAGAGGATTTCTTTAAAAAAGTAATATATCACATTCAATACGTTATTTTGCACAAGATAAAATAAATCGTATATAATTAAATGCTTTTGTCATATATTGTAGGTGAGATTGTAGATATACAACACATACAAAGTGATGCCAAATATTTTAATTTGTGTAAACAGCTTGCTTTCTAATGCATTTTATAATCATATCATTTGTCTTATTTAATTGAGTTATATAAATATCATGCTAAATCCATAATGTAACTTATTAATCTTCATTGATAAGGACTTGTCCTTTTAACGTATGATATAGTTTTCACATGATTTCGTCTAAACTTTAGCTTCTGAACTGAGAAGCTATACTCTATCATTTATAATTTATTCTATGCAAAGCGTTCATTCAAAACTATGCTGTTTGTTTTCTGAATCCAAATAATATTCTATATCATTTATAATTTATTATATGCAAAGCGTTCATTCAAAATCATGCTTTTTGTTTTCTGTTAGAACATCTGTTTCTTCTAGCTATGATATCACGTGCGTCAGTAATAGTATTATATGAATATTATAAGTTTCACAAAGCAATAAGATGTCAATCTACATTTGACAATTGAGATGTTCACAGTCACACGTGAAGATCAGACAGACACCAAGATAAGTGTATCGTCCCCGTCTGCTTATTTTAATAACCTATCAGATAAAGTGTTGTATTTCGTTTCTTGCGAGAGTAAATCGTTTTTCCGATTTTTTTCTCAGAAATTTGAAAGATTTGATTAGTGAACCACAACCTCACATAGGTGTCCGTCGGGTCTCCACGAATATCTAGGGAATTTTAATTTTAATCAGAGTATGCATTGCAGGCGCAACGCAACACTATTGCTCTTAAATTGGTTCTCGTGTAAGAAAGCATACTGATTTTTAAAAAAACGTATTTAAGATAGATAATAATAATAATAATAATAATAATAATAATAATAATAATAATAATAATTATGATAATAAATAGTAATTCAACTAATCTAAGAAGGGATAAATGTCATAGAAATATATGTTTTATTCCGAATTGCCGGTATAACGAACTTATTTCTCATAAAACTGGGATTAGCAACTGTTGCACTACGTGTAGAATCCCATGATGTGCTTTACAGATTGGTCGAGTTCAAATTTACGTTTGGCAGCTTGCAAATCTCATCCTTTTCTGATCCCATTGTTCCGTTCTCAAGTTGGATGGTGGCTGCATTATCTGTATCGCAGTTTGTTATGTGAGTTTCCGACATGATTGTTCCGTTTTCTGTTGGGATAACAGCATCATGATCTGTATCTAGGCTTGTCTCATCTTCATCCATTTTCCTTAGCTCATCACTAGACAATTTCTCTACAATCCCAGCACCGATGGCATCGCCAAGAACATTGATGGTTGTGCGGAAACGGTCTCTGAAACATATGTTGGACAAAGTGACTGTTAAAATGCAACCTGGCAATGTTTATTATGAATGTTTCAATAAATTGTATTGTTCAAGGAAAAATAGGTTAATTCAAATACCACTGAACCAATGGAGTCTGCACATTAATTATAGTATATATCCTAAAAGGATCTCGTCATTACTCTGTTTAGAAACAGGACAACCTCAGCTTTACTTGATGCCTCCGAATGTTTCTCGATTTGTTATGTGTCTTATATCTTAGAGATGGCAATCATCTAAGCTATAAAGAAGACTAAATTACATAAAACCAGTCATAGCATCAACACAATTAATTAATTAATTAATTAATTAGTTAGTTATGTATTTATAGTGATTGGCTGATCACTCGCTCGATGTATTGACTGAGTGCATGAGTAATTCTGGCTATGCAATACGTCAGGGCAATGAAAGAAACGCAGTGCTTTGATGGGCCTCAAATACATTCTGTCCAAAAGAGCACTCAATCACAAAGTTACCTTCCATGCCGACGTTTGTTTCGAATATCAAACTGTATAAAACAAAGATGAAGCTTTCTCTTGTAAAGGTGTTTCATTGATTTTAAATTATATATAACCCTCTACACTTATATCAGAAAAGAACTACACATTTTTAATTTACTCCATTGCGACTTCTTACTGCATAAACTTAAATTCATAATGTTTTTTTTTCTTCTTATAAACATATCCTAAACTACGTGTGCATGCATGAAAAATGTCCCAGATATTTTGAAGTACAAATGAGGTAATTGCATGAACATGTGATTTATAAAGGATGCATGTATATGAAATTATATAGTATCTGCTAATATGCAGTTAATGCCGTTAATCTGACCTAGGAATACAATTGTAGTAAGGATCTTGACGAATAAATCATTAATCTAAAATGATGTATTATTACGTGAACTATCTTGAAGAATATAAAGAAGAAAACAAGTAGGTAATATAACACCTTTCCTCTACTTACAGAAGCCAGTCTATAGCAATAATAAGCGTAATATCTTCAACCGGAAGGTTGACAGCTGTGAGCACTATTGCCATGGTAACAAGACCCGCTTCGGGGATTCCAGCAGCTCCAATAGCGGCGGCCGTAGCAGTCAGACTAAATTAAAGGGGAAAAAAATAGTTCTTTAAAATAAATTTCGGTATAATATAAAATTTCAAGATCAAAAAGATGAGATAAAAAGAAAGCAACATATTGTATGAGAACACAGTTGCGCGTTTCTCATGCAAATATTGTTCTATTTCGTGAATAAACAAACGTTCCTGGCCCATTCTCATTCACGTGTGCAGCAGATTTTATATTAAGAGTTATGGTAGCTTAGTTGTTAGTCTTCCAGATTAGTGACCGAAAAGATGCGTGTTCGAATCCGATTATTGGATCAACCTGGGTTGGTTACTGTGTTGAATTCTTGCGTAAAGAACGTTAATCCAATTTCCTTGGCATTAAATAACATACTAGTGTTGCAGTTCCTTGAAACAGCAAATGAAACCGGTCTATTGCAATAAATTACAGTTTGAGTCAAACGAGTGGTGTTTCATGACAGGAAAATCCTTCCCTGGTATGAATGATTAACAATTAAAGCTGACTGCTCGGTATAACATAGACCCTGATCTGCCTTTGTATTATGTATCAAATTGGTATCGAACGCTAGTCATAATTGAACATGTGAATATCAGATACAGACTTCAACATTACAATTTCTGTTGTAGAGTGTTTTGCTGGTAAATAAACCTACCTGACGGTAATGACTTGTCCTATGTCAAGACTGATGTTATTAACCTGCGCGATAAATATGGCTGCCACTGCTTCGTACAGAGCTGTTCCGTCCATGTTCACTGTGGATCCGACAGGGGCAACCAGTTTAGCCACACGTATGTCCACTTTGTTATTGTATTCCAGACACTCCATAGTGACAGGAAGAGTTGCTGAACTGAGAAAGAATATTAAACTTTAGTACTAACATTTGATACGGTTTATACGCTTATTTGCTTTGCATTTCGTAGGTTCAACATTCGAGTTCAGATGTAATCATATTATAACTTGATATAAAGTACCTGAAATATAGTTATGAATATGAGCATATGATCAATCGATAGGGTTATAGGAAAATTCGAGCTATGTGGCAAGCGGTCACGTGAAAGCTCATTCGTCTGTAAAATAGGGATCAAAACAGAGCGGAAACAGTTTTAAATGCAGAGTTCATTACATGTACTTTCACTGATTGAGACCAATAAATCAATGCGGTCCTGTAATTGATAGACATACTTAATAAAACTGCCTTTCCTAAAAGTAATAATGTAGGTTGAATGCTCTCACAGATACCGCACAAGTATGAGTATAATCACCACTTTATTAAAATCAGCATAGTTCCTGCCCATCAGCGTGGTGGCGTACTCACGTTCTATATTGAAAAACTATACGTCTACTGAATTTCGTGTATAGACTCCAACGTAACATATGATTACTTATTGAGATGTGGAAACTATGAATCCATTTGAACCATTTCATCTGTTTTCCTGTAGATAGAGTCAAGGCATGTGAATGGTGCCATACCGAAAATGGAGCAGTTTATTAATGAGTTGTCTGATTGGTCAATTGATTTTGCTTGATATGGATAATAACATTTTATCTACAAGAGGCACAGGTTCAAAATTTTGTTTGTTAAACTAACTTTTGTATGATGAAGTACTGTCGCTCCATCCATATAACGTAATTCACTGCACACGTATTTTACTCTTTTTTGTTCAAGTTGTAAGTGCCATATTTAATCAGCATCCATTGCTCGCCTATTGTTGTTCCACATTCAACTGTTGCACCAGTATTGGCGGGGGTGATGGGAAGTTTGCATAGGAAATAAATTGCCATATATTCCCCCGGGGCTTATGAAGGATATATTTGGTTATCGCTTGTCCCTCATTCTCCCTCTAAAGTGAGAGGAGGCGAAAGTTTATGCTAGGTTCATCAACTGGCGCTACTATGGATCGTTGTACCTGAGAGTGGAATTGCTCATACCTGTTCTTTGAACACGTAATGAAGAATTAGAGAGGGGGGTGCAACGCCTTACTATGTAATACCTTGATGCAGTACCCCACGCAGTGAGGAGAGCCTTCAGCATGTTGTAAACGAAGCGGTATGGATTCTTGCGCACAATAACGAGGTACAGCATGGGAAGGACGATTAAACCGTGAATGGCAAGACCCACTAGGACCGTCAGACAGTAGAAACCGATCTGCATGAATATGGCGGAGATATCTTTCATTTCCACAAGCTTAGAGGCAATCAGGAACATGATGCCAACTGGGGAGAACCTATTTGTAAAATGAGTATACATATTGTCAGCATGGCTATTAATTAATTAATTGATTAATTAATTACTTGATTCATTAATTAAGTAATTAATTAAACAGTTAATTATTTAAATATATAATCAATTAATTAAGTAATTAATTAATTCATTCAATCATTCATTCATTCGTTCATTCTTCACCTACCTGCGTACAATGGTTCGTCTTTGACCATTGTTTTCAAATGCATTTTTATTCATATGACATACAACAATCTATGTTAGCTATACTAACATAAATACACTGCTAATTAAACGATAACCATGTATTAATCTTTCAAAACTAACAAGACCAAATATGTTTTGTCAGTCTTCGCATGATATTTAAGAGGCTAACGATGCTTTCTGGCTTCAGAGATAATTATAAACCTTTAAATCTCCCCCCCCCCCCTCAGTATTTATATTGCACTTATATGATTATATTATTTTATCTGTCCACCTGTTTGTCAGACCACCGATTTATGGACATATGCATACAATATTAATTAGTAAACAACATCTGATTAACTATTTACCCCAATACTTAAAAGACAAACGAATAAGGTTACGGGTTACATCAATCAATTTTGAGGTTTCTTTGCGCTCTCTTTGTTTATCATATGCAACAAATGTTGCACCACTGTTTGGATGAATGGCCATTCCAATCAGGTCAAAGAAATCTTCTGACATGATTATTAGTATTTCTCGACTGGTGAAATCAAAATGCAAGAGAGAACACGAATGTACTCACCAGATGACGAGCCTGATAAGGATCATGGTGGCGGTGTATAGAGATGTGAAAAAATCTAGGAGAGGTTTACCATCTTTTCCCATTTTTGCAAGGACAACTCCAAAAAAGATACAGAACACGATTATTCCCAGAACGTTCATTCCATCGGCAGTCGTCACTTTTGGACTCTCGATTTCAACGTAGTTCATCATAGCCTCTGAAACAAAACGGTGTATGTGTGGCCCAGTTTTGCTACAAGTAAACGCTTCGTATTATATAAGCGTTGTGTTAAATATTCTAGAACGAAACTTGTTCTCTATTTATTGCTGCACTACGTACCTGTGTGCGGGCTGCTCAGTGAGATGTGGTGGATATACAGCTGTTCTTGCGGCGACCGACTTTATCAGATTCCCAAATGGACATCCACTTTAACAGAGACTGCGACCCAGCTTAGGTCTTTGAATTAAGACAGGCCTCTCACTGAGTAAATTTGTTATCTTTACAGGTTCCCATTCCGCAAGTGTACAGTTTGATATTTGTATTAAAATGTCTTGACAGCGCCTGTGAAAATAGGTTACCGTTCGATCGGATGTCTCTCAGATCTGAAGCCGTTCGACCGGATGTCTCTCAGATCTGTAGTTGGTTTTCTACCTTTAGCGAAAATGAACTGTCAACTCAACGTCTGATTGTGAATTTAAGCCGCTATGTTACGATCGATCACTTTTCTCAACGCTTCCAAGAGTTAGTGACATCAGTAGGAAGTTCTGCTTTTACTGTTTATGACACGATGCCATAAGCAGCTTTACATAAGGCTGGTGAAATTGAATGTTTTTTTTCAGTGTCACTACATTTAATTAATCATAGATTGAACATGCTTAATACTGGCCACCATATATAGCCTATATTGTACTGAGAAATGGCCTTACACCCTTAAACAACAACAACAGCAACACCAATATGATTATGATTAAGAGAACGTGCCAACATTATACTCTTAATCTCCCCTGAAAGTCAACAATGAAAATCTCTATCAGTCGTTTGTCAGATCTGCGATACGTTTATCTGAGATATGTTTATTGTGCTACAATAAAAAATGTAATAAGTATCGGTCAGGGACTTTTTACTATTATATACAATTGTTTCAAATTTTTGCCGAGGAAAGTTATTACCTTGTCAAGAAAATGTAATGAGTAGAATTTCTTAGTATTTCATTGTTTAGTAATGTATCGTAATAGCCAGTAATTACTACAATATAAGTTAATTACTAGAATATTTCGTTATGAAAACGCAATGACATCTGCTTCGATAAAACTGATTTGCTTAGATTTAGCTCCAATTTATTATCTTACCTGTGGTTGTACTAATTGTCGGTTTAATATATGCCGTCACGTTTGATACTTTCTCGGTCATGGTTGTTGTTGTGCTTGCAACGATCAATGTTTCAGCATGTGTAGTCATATTCGAGTCATTTATGACCACTTTTGTCGTTATGGGTGCAGCAGTCGACATCGGCACTTTTTCAATGTTTATAACCGTTGTCGGCTGAAAGATGATGATAAAAATGTCAATAATTTAAATACAACATATCATGCTGTCTTTATTTGAAAGTAAATTTAATAATGATTGATGCTATTAAAAAGAGCATCAAGTAAATTCAATTTTAAACTTTTTGGTCAAACAGGCATTGTGTTTTAGTTTGTTATTTGACTTTTTCGTTTCCGTTTCATAACTTTCGAGGACATATTAACTGATATGAGTGAGGTATAGTTTACATCTTTTCAATCAAACTCTAATTAATGACTCATGTTTGACGCAGGTTAACACTATGAAATTTATAGCTACGATAGGTGGATGTAATATACCTTCTCACCTTTAAAACCAATCAATCCCGCTAAGGAAATAGTGTCCATAACAGATTCTCATCTTTGAAGCAAAGCAAACGAAACCGGTACAAATAAACTTGCATCATGTTGATTGGATAAATTATAGAAAAATTGAACCATTCAAGTGATATGCAGGGCAAACAAAAATCATCGATATATGTAGGTCCCCTCACATCTCTCTCTCTCTCTCTCTCTCTCTCTCTCTCTCTCTCTCTCTCTCTAAAAAAACACGTACTGAACAGGATATGACCCTCTCATACATATAGAAATTACAACGTGTCTGAGATATTATCCTTAATATAAAAATGGTTGATCAACAGACCTTTTTGCAACAACCACAAAAACTTGCACAAAATGTTTACATACATGAGTAAATATAGAGTTAATAAAACGTGTCAGCTGCGCATGTGCGTTGGCTACTAAAGCATAGTCAGGACCCTGTCTAGCATACGTATACCTCCGTATTACATTTATTATTCCCTTGTGCATGCAAAGTTTAATCTACGAATTTGATCCATTCTAAATAATGAAGGATATGCAAAAAGATAAACTATTGATGTTTCCGCAGTTTACATATTAATTCCCATTTGACCAATGCCAGAAGACAGGTAACCATATAATACATGTACTATATATAGCTCATCAGATAACATAAAACTATTTTATGTTGAACATACATAAAGTAAATTAGCGTTGTCGTTGTAGTGCATGCTGAGTATATCACAAATAATTTTAAACAGCGTTTACGTTATGTTGATTGTGAAGTTTGTGTATAATATATATACATATATATATATATATATATATATATATATATATATATATATATATATATATATATATATAGTTCGTTCATTAAGACTGAAGGTCAGACAAGCTGCTAGAGTGCCTTTAAATAGGATGTTTTTCACGCCTTTGTTAGCAATAGTAGTCGTCGTCGGTCCAAAGATGTCGGTCAGTTTTAGGGTTTTATGTACAATCGGCGATACCTTAATTATAGAAAACTGCTACGTGCTCCGTAAAAGTTTCCCTTGCTTAACTCTTGGCAGGGTCATCCGTGATGTATGGACCCATTTCTAGTTCTAATATGGATTCAACTTATGAATAAAAATAAGTTCAAATAAATAAGAATACCATAATAGAATTGTTTCAACGCAGATACATTTTAATTTTGTGTTCTATTCTTAAGAATTTGAATTATCTCCTTATTCCTCCTCATTCATAAAGAAATGAAATGAGAGATTCCTCCAGAGGATAACATCGAGGAAAATCATAAACTGCACTGCATAACACAACAGAGAACGTATACAATAACGTATTTTACTTGGTCCTAAAAGACGCTTAAGGTCTTTTGTGAACTGTATCTTTTTTATTTTCTGATTTAAATTCTCAGCATGTACATACATGTGTCTCATTTTAAACTACTTTTGCATCTGATGTAGAGACACTGAGTATTTTGGGGGCCCCGTGTGGCCTAAAACGATCTCCATTACGGATCACTGCCATCTCACCGCTGTCTGCGTGGGTTCGAGTTTCATAATATGGGTATGTGAGAAACCTTGCCAGTAGCTTGTCGTGGGTCAGTGGTTCTTTTCCGGGGTTTTCGCGAGTTCTTCCTCCACCATTAATACTTGCCGCTATGTATAGCCTATATTGTGCTGAAAATGGCGTTTAACCCAAAAACAACAACAACAACAAAAACAAGAACTGAGTATTTCGTTGAATTGTGATATATACATGTAGATAGGAAACGATCGATCTTTAGATTCAGTGTATAAGCGTATGTAATTTGTGTGTGCTGTCTTCTTTTTGTTTATTTTTACACTTAAACTTAAATTATTGTATGGCATTGGCAAGCTTGCAGTCTAGCTCGATATTAGACGCTGTATTAAATTATCGAGTGTCACTTAATTTCGGTATGCAATTAATGCCATTTAAAAGTGAGTCAAAAGTGCTACTCATAAATGTTATTACCATGTTTAAGCATTCGGTTTTCTTTTATTATTTGTTTTAGTGTATTGTTATTGTACTGCATTGGTTACACAAGATCAACAGGTAATGTAAGTTCAGTTACTGACAGTTTTTGTAGGAAATACAATATAAAAGGTTAAAACTTGACGTCTACAGTTTGTTATTTAGAGGTTTTAAAAAACAAAATCATTTCTTGGTGGCACCTCATTGATTGCATATATGTACAACATGGTGTCTACACTTGAAATGCTTTAGGATATGCACCCCCTGATGTGCAGAGAGAGAGAGAGAGAGAGAGAGAGAGAGAGAGAGAGAGAGAGAGAGAGAGAGAGAGAGAGAGGAAGTGGTTAAATGAAATATATGCCTCCTTGTGGAATTACGGATCTCAATAAATCATATAAGGGCTGAATGGGAAGAGGAAGTAGTTCCAAACGTGATATCGCTGTTGTGATGATTTCATGTCTTAAAATCTCACTATATTAAATGTTGTCCACTCAGTCTGTACAAAATATTTGCCGTGATACCTCTGACAATTTTATAAATAACCCAAAACTCAAAATTTTACTGGACCTGTTTGAAAGCTAACATCTATTATACTTAACATTGGTTCCTAAAATCCTTTGAAAATACGTGACAGGGGTTTTAACAAATGCAAAAAAATATAAAGATAGCATTGTCATAAAAGCATATCAGTTAATTCAACCATTACATTTTTGTTAAGGTTAGTGTCGGTTTACACAGGTATACTTTGATTTTACAGTCTGTTTTACTGATTTGTACCTTTTCAAAGCATGCTGACAAAATATTTTCTGGGAAGCAGGATCTGAAATTAACGAATATAAGACAATTGGTAAGCAAGTAGAAAAATGAACCACTACATTTATAATAAACATTTTGTTAATTTTCATGTTAATCAGACGTATTATTGCAGTTGTTAGCAACCCACGTAATGAAGAGCTTTTTCTGCTGTCCGCCATTTGTGTTTTTTGTTCTTCGTTTTACAATGAAAATATGACAAACAATATTCTTTTGACAGTAGTAATATAAACGTTCTCAGCTACATAAAGGAACATATTGGTATCATTTTTCTGATTATTCTAATTATTTGTACCTTTGGCTTAGTAAAGTATACATGAGAAACAAAATAACCTTAACTAATGCCACTGTGTAAATTAAACGCCTATTTCTTTTACTTTTTTTTCATTTCCTAAATTAACGTCAAGACCTCAGAGATTTGTTAATTTAGTCTCTTAGTTTAATTGCCTTCGCTTCTTCTTCGAAACTTTTGTCCCTGTTTTTTTTTTTTTTTTGTCTCGGAGAATCTCATACTCATTGTTGAACATTCCCAGGTGCTTAACACATAGTTATTCCCCCTCATACTAAAAGTTAAGCAATACATATTATTTGCGCAACTGATACTTGGCTGGAACCATAAATGTTAGGTTAGTTGATAACTTACTTTAATTCATAATCGTTACTCAAAAAAAGGTTTCATTTCGTTGTTATGTACCACATAAATAAATTATAGTATATTGCTTATGTACCACATAAATAAATTATAGTATATTTGTTGGAATTGACCGACCAATAGGCTGGGTTGGTAACTGGTTAACTCAGAATAGCGACCAACGTACATCATTAAATGTTTTGATAATCATATGTAGCCCATAACATAGAATATATATGGAATTATATGGCTTTGCATTTCGCTTCAACACAATTATACCGTTGAAACATATCCATATAAACATCATCACATGTTTGCTATCTATTTATACTGTCAAATATATTGCTTCAGTCCTGAATTTCAACTGAAATATATGAAGGAAATCCATGTGATCTTCATCCTAATCCCTTTTCTGCTCCGTAATAGTCACGTAAGAGTCTTTTGGAAGAAAACTAAATTCAGTTTCCATTTAATAGCCATACAATATTAACAAAGAAATAGATCGAATTTGTTAGTTGATTGTAATGCAGATAATTGCTTCACTCTTTGTTCAGTTTGGTTGCGGAATATATATTTGCCTCTACGTGTGTCAGCTACATTTCGCAGCGAAAGTATTTAGCTAAAGTTTTGTTTAATCTAGATAATGCTTGCTTACCTGATAAGATCAAACAAGGCATCTAGCGGCGCACTATTTTTGGCCTTCCCCGCCCTTTCGATTTCATCCTTGGATTTACCCCTGTAACCTGGTTGGATAGATAACACTAAAATAATGCCTAAAATTACAGCAGCAAAGGTTGTGGTCAGAAAATAGATGATTGTCCGCACTCCCATCCTTCCTGAAGACCTCAAATCCAGTCCCCCAAGGGAGGTAATAATGCTGGAAATAATCAAGGGCAGAATCAGCATCCTGAGCATGCTCATTAGCAGATCGCCAGGGAAACGAAGGTAAAAAATCTTTCTCTTTTCAATATGCTTCCATGCAGGGTCGGTTCTCAGACCTAGACCGACAGCTATTCCGATGATTACACCAGTGACAATGAGTATTATCAGCAGGTGAGTCAATATGGTGGTTTTTACCTTTTGGCACTTCGTCCGCCTTTCCATAGACTCCTCCAAATTGTTGGTTGTCATTTCTTTAAACGTGTGTGAGGTTTTCTTGAGTATAGTCACGAACTGGGGATAAGACCAGAACTGAAAAAAAATAATGTTGTCGATTAAAAAGAAGATAACAATCCAATAGCAATCTTAGTGGCGTAATTAAGGTCATGTTTGATGAATTTTATTAACATACCTGTGGGAGGGAGGATGCATTAGTTTAGGTTTAGTCTAATTAACAATACTGTTATGACGTCACTGATGAAAGAGTATTGACTTTCGTCAAAATTCCGCAGGTCTACATGATCAGAAATAATGAAAATACGATGAAACGTCAGGTAGAACTGTCACGGGGTAAATTTCCAGTTGCTGTACCAAGTTTGTAATGTTTTCTTGAGTCCCAATACCTGTTGTGTAAAGTGCAGAAAGCTTTCAGACAGAGACAGTGAAAATAGACCATGCACGGTTTCGTGATATAAAGCGCTGCTAATCATTGCAGATTTTTCAGCCTTCGGTCTTAATTTCAGATGCCAGGTTTGTTCTTTCACACATTATCAGTGATGGGAATCTGGTATGTATCTCACTGGTCATGACACAGTAATTGCTAAGAATAGTGACAAAGTAGCAGAGAAATTAAGCAGTGCAGGATTTAAAATCAAAAGATGCAAACGTTATACAGGAATATATGCAGATAATGTTCAGTTTATGTGTCTTGTAAACAATGGTGTCATAGTGAGGCACAATTTAACGACACGCAGTTTACGGGTATTCTGAGCCATACTGCCATGGCGACAGAAAACATTTACCAGTATTGTTTCGAATAAGGATATTTGTATAGATTCCCCAGAGCGTACAATACAATTAATCAAGTCAGCTAACAGCATAAAAAGAATTGTATTAAAATACATTTGTCACAGACGTGTTAAGATATGATGATGAGAATTACAACTATAACTAGATTCATTTATGCAATGAATTCATCTGTGCGTCAGGACTTTTATAGATTTTTAATCCCACTATATATATATATATATATATATATATATATATATATATATATATATATATATATATATATATATATATATATATATATATATATATATATATATCACAAACTTACCTGAAAATGAAATCTGTCCCGAAAACGACTAACGTCTGTCATAAAATGAACTACAAACAAGACTGATTATATTTTCCAGGGGAATTTATATTTTCTACCGTTACAACTGATCCGAGGCAGTGAACCGGGCATTAACTCGGCCTGTACCATGCTCGACTGACGTATACTACAGAAACAAATACAACTCAGTGGTTAATTGTAGGTGCATTAATATGCACGAGTCACGCACGATAAATAGCAGTAAAAAGATTTGGTGTCAATTATTCTTTTTATGCTTTCTAAAACAGATTTTACGACCTAATTCATGAATGAAGCCAATGCGATGCCTGATCACG
Organism: Unio delphinus; assembly: GCA_029339505.1. NCBI lineage: Eukaryota > Metazoa > Mollusca > Bivalvia > Unionida > Unionidae > Unio > Unio delphinus. The sequence goes on from JAQISU010001239.1 coordinate 5,255,708, forward strand.
AATGCAAAATTAATGCTAGTAGATGTAATTAAAACTGAACAATTAGCGTGAAGAAATAGTTATATTGATATAGAGAAAACAATTGTTACAACATTCTCAAACATGCTATGAGTACGAGCATGCGCACAACCTATTATGGCTTTAACGCTGACATCTACACACTTTAAAAAAAAATGTTTAAGGTAGTACATAACAAATTAAGTGCATGAGACTATATTGATGTGGGATTGTATGTATCACACTGTATCTTTAAATGTACTACAACAAACAAACCTGTGTTCATCTACTCTTCAGGATCACATGTACGTGTTCAATTGAATAAACAATGGCACAAATATTGGAATAGGACTTAACGAGAAAAACGCGACTGGCTTTATCTTCAAACATTTTTATTAGTACAATGTGTATAAAATATGTGACGTTTGGGAATGGACAGAGGTGTAGCTAGGAGCGGGGGCAGAGAGGGACAGATGTCCCTGGGCGCCAGACTAGTAGGGGCGCCAAAATGGGCTTTGAAATGGGTTGTTTTTGGGTGATGGTGATTTTATTGATGAAAATAATGGGTTTCAGAGTGGGGGGGGGGGGGCATAAAACTGAAACTTGTCCACAGGCTCCAAACACTTTTGCTACGCCTCTTGGAATGGGTACGAATTTGCTGCAACTCACGGATGGCATTTCTCTGGTATTACACCTAAACAGAAATAAAGTGATAATATAGTCACTAATAACAACTGTACAAAAAGATACAGTTGGCAGATTAAAAGCGGAATGAAAGAACAATGTCAGAAAAGATGGTGGGAGAATAGTAAAGTGTCAATATGTTAAGGATATTTCTATATACGTTAAATTTTCGTGCTCCAAATAAAAACGCGAGAGTATTTAAATACGTCTTGAAACGAGCATCTTCTTTAAATACTCCTGACAAAGTTCTTTCCCATGCAGGAGTATAACAGTCGTTCGTAAGCAAATCCTTACAGCGATTGCCGTTATCAGCAACAATGGCTATAACCGCACTGTCATGTGTGCGATTTACATTTCATTTAAATTTAATTATCTAAAATAAATGAACTTAAGCGTACAGTACGCTATTAAAACAAAGAAATTAAAAGAAAACAAAACATAAAATTCCCGTACGAATGCGAAAGAAATCCCATGAAATCTTTAAAATGGTTCTTCGTTATGTGACCGGACTATGCTAAAGATTACCACCCGTCATACATTGTCTTACAATGCCCCTCATTTTCAAGCCTTCTTCAAATTCCAACCTGCGGAACAATAATATGGCATCTTGAACACGACATGAAAGGTGTGTGGGTTCAATTCCAGCTTTTGGATATCGTGGTGTAATCTTGAGAAAGAGACGTAGCTTGTCTCAGAATGATATAGCCCACTGTCTTTTGCTTTGCAGTAAAATGCCTCAAAAATGAAACCATGTATCAACTTAATTAAGGGTATCAACTTAAGTAAAACCACATCTGAATAAATAAATTCAGTTTAATTCAAGACTATTACATGTTTATTATTTAATTATTTTATCACGACAGAGCAATAACTTGCGTCTTGTTCGCATTTGTGGTTGGCACTTACGTTTCGTAACTTCAGTAAAGGTTTATACGACATTTATTTAAATTCTTAATGTAAAGAAAATAAAATCCCTTCCACGTCCATGAACGCAAAACTGTACCTATATATTTTGCTTACCTACTGAGTTTACAGTTTGATACAGGCATTGCTATGCTATAAAGAAAACATTATGTAAGGTATTTAAAGCTAACGAAGATGTGTTTGAATCTAAACATACTAAACTGCAATACCTCGTGTGCGATGTATGCGCTTATTTGCATTGGAAACCTATGCCTCCAGAAGGATAAGTGAACAAATAGATATAGAGACACATGAATGGACAGAGGAACAAATATACAGATATTTGGCTAATACGATTTCGCAGCAAGTCTGGTGTTAATCATTACGAACAATAAATGATTTCACCTCTTACTCAACCTCTTCCAAGAAATATGTCAACCTGAACTATGCTGTTATCCGTCACAAAGATATACGACCGTACTTATGCTATCAAACATAGGGGAAATACCTTGGAGATAATGTCGAAACGGACGAGTCAATCGTATACAAAAATACAGTTTATGTGCTGCTTATCGCCTTAGGCAAGTTCGTCTCTATGGTGTCAACTAAATGTCGAGATTCAAAAACAATTAAAATGAAGTTCTCAAACATTTAATAAGGATAACTTTTCCAAACCAATGTAAACGTGATTTCCAACAAACTTGAAACATCACCAATTAAATAAGAAGAATTTCAAGTAAAGTGCGATATAAGCTGTTTACAAAGTTGATATGATGAAGGCAGTCTTGATACGGTGTTTTCCCTAAATTTACCTTCTTCCTTTACTATCCGGGGGATTGTCATATGGTGTTTTCCCTTGTTTGAAGAAAGACTGTAATTATTATCTGAGTTGTTTATGATTAATTGTCAAGATATCCTGGAGGAATTGACACCCAACAAATATCTCAGTATAAACGATCCAACACTTTATACAATGAAAGATAACTAGTATTTAGAACAACAAATAATAAACCAAACGGTTAGCATGACTATAAAAAAAACATCGATGACAAAAGAATAAAATATTGACCAAGTACGTTGCATAAATCGCAATATATGTCTTCTTTTATTCTATAACGTTTTTGAATATTTAAATTATAGCAAATTATTTTCTTATATGAACGATATACAAGTGCAAATAAATCTATCGTGTATATCATTAAACATTAGTGCAGCTTTACGTAATGATCCAGTAAGATATTTACAATTTTACTTATGTACAACTTGTATTCAAAGTGACATGCATCTAATCTGGTCTATTTCAAATCATTTCTAAAACTCTTGCGTATGATGTAAAGGATACACCTAGAGTTGATATCTTATTAGATAGGTACAATTGTATCGCTCTCTACATACGTTCAGTTGAAAGAACATTATAAACATTTAGTAATTTGTAATAAAACACAAATGACCTCATTTTGATACTCAGTTAACACAACATTTTCAGTTTCAGAGATCTTTTGAAAATACGTTCAGGACACACCATCAAATGAGTCCTTGTCAGCTGTCAACAGTTATTATGCCTCTACATACACATATACACCCACCAATCTATCGTCAACAGCATCCTTTTACCCAGTTAGTATAAATGTTTTATTCATATTTATTTACATATTATTTACATTGAAACTACGCACAGGTTGTCTGGAGCCTACCCTCTCTCTCTCTCTCTCTCTCTCTCTCTCTCTCTCTCTCTCTCTCTCTCTCTCTCTCTCTCTCTCTCTCTCTCTCTTATATATGTGTTTGTGTTTTTTATGGTTTAACGACATTTTTCAGCACAATATAGGAAGAACTCGGACAACCCCCGGAAAGAACCACCGACCCACGAGAAGCTACTGGCAAGCTTTTTCACATAACTACATTTGCCGATATATATATATATATATATATATATATATATATATGTATCATCATCATCATCATCATCATTATCACCATTAGTCCCTTGACCTAGTGTGGTCGATGAGGCACTGTGCTGCTAAACATATGACCAGTTCCCTCCACTTGACTCCATCATGTGCCAAAGCCTGTGTCTCTGCAAAACTTTTCCTGGTTCATTCTGTGATGCTGTCACTCCACTTTTTTCTCTGTCTACCTCTCCTTCTACCAGCTTGGACACTACCCTGCATTACTGTTGTGGATAGACTGTTGGCTCTAGTGACATGGCCATACCATTTCAGCTTTCTCTTTTTGATGGTGAGGAGGTCTTCATAATGGCCTACTTTGTGCCTAATGGTGTTGCGTACTTCTTCATTTGTGATGTGGTCCATGTAAGAGATGCCAAGGATAGTTCTTTAGCATCTCATTTCATGTGCCTGAATTCTTCGTTGTAATTCTGCTGTCAGGGTCCAGGCCTCATATGAATACAGAAAGATTGAGATGACTAGAGCTCTCAATAGTCTGATGTTAGTTTTCAGACAGATGTTCTTGTCTCTCCAGATGGGTCTTAGCTTTGACATAGCTGCCGTTGTTTGTGCTGCTCTTGACAAAATTTCTGCTTTTGATCCTTCCGTGATTATGGGACCAAGATATATAAATTGGCCCACTGTTTCCAGTTCCTGTCCTCTGACTTTAATCGTGGTTGAGATTTGTTTGCCACTGTTTGTAATCAGCTTTGTCTTCTCGGCACTTATCTCCATGTCAAATCTGGAAGATGTTTCATCCAGGTTCTTCATTAAGGTGGCAAGCTCATCTTCACTGCCTGCTAGCCCATCAATGTCGTCTGCAAAGCGGAGGTTGCTAATGTTACGCCCTCCAATGCTGACTGTCCCACAGTGGTTTTCCAGGGCTTGGCTCATGATGCGCTCTAAGTAGATGCTGAAAAGCGTGGGTGACAGGAGACAGCCTTGCCGTACTCCAACTGTTGTCTTGAACCAGTCCCCCACATAACCTTGAGCAATTACTGCACTGGTAGCCTTGGCGTACAACTGCTTGATGGTGTTGGTCAACTTTTGGCCCATGTTGTACTTCTTCATTGTGGCCCACAATGCCTCATGCCACACTCTATCAAAAGCCTTTTCGAAATCTATGAATACAGGATAGATGTCTTCAGCGATTATTTCTTCTGCTTGTGGGTCCAGTCTGTTCAAGATGATCTTCAGCATCACCTTAATCGCATGGCTGATCAAACTGATAGTTCTGTAATTTTGACACAGCTGGAGATTGCCTTTTTTGGGAGTGTTATAATCAGTGACTAGGTCCACTGTGTTGGCCATTCACCTGTCTGCCAGATCTTTCTGCAGATTTGTGTTAGTAGTTCTATCACTGATTCCCCACCATTGTTGATAAGTTCAGCTGGGATGTTGTCTACTCCAGCTGCCTTTCCATTCTTCAGTGCTGATATTGCAGACTCCACCTCTGCTTTGAGAATTAGGAAATCATCATTATTTGTGGAGTTTGGAACTTCAAGCACCTCTGGGTCTCCTGTGGACGGATGGTTGTAGAGTTCCTTACAATACTCAATCCATCTTTCGGCAATGTCACTTGCTTCTGTGAGGCATTTTCCATGTTCGTCTTGAATGGTACTGACTCTTGGTTGCTTCTGTCTGGTGAGGTCTTTCATAATTTGGAATGCCTTTTTGTTGCTATTCTTAATCAGACGGCTCTCTATTTCTGTGCACTGTTGTCCAATCCACTTTTCTTTTGCTTTCTTCAATTTGTTTCTGACATTCTTGTTTATTTCTCAATATTCCACTGCCCCTGTGGTGTATCTGGTGGGTTTTTTAGGTCTCTTCGGGCATCACATAGATTCAGAATCTCTTCTGTAACCCAGGGTTTTTTCTTTGGGCGATGGAGGCCAATGATGTTCTTGGCAACTGTTGTCATTACAGTGTTTAAAGTGTCTGTCATTACTTTAACATCAACAACCATCACAGGGAGTGGAGCAAATTTTCCTCCAATTGTGACTTGGAGTGACTTGCAGATGTTAGGGTCCTTCAGTTGTTCAAGGTTGAATTTGAGCCTGATTTTCTTTGGCTTGTTAATTTTCTTCAACCTCACTCGGAAGTTCATAATGACGAGGTCGTGATCACTCCCAACATCAGCACCTGGAAACGTTCTTGTTTTTTCTCTATTGATGCCAGATCGGTAACGGTTTTGAACCAGTATGTAATCGATCTGGTTACGATGGGTTCCATTTTGTGCGTGCCATGTCCAGCATCGTGAAGCTTTTTGTTGGCTCAGGGTGTTGGCTAGTACCAAGTTGTTGTAGCTTGCGAACTCGACCAGCCGTCTCCCTCTTTCATTGGTAAGCTCATTGCAAGAAGGTCCACAATGATCATCCCAGTCTTTAAGAGCATCTTTGCCAACTTTGGCATTCCAGTCTCCTTGGATAATAAGGATGTCTTTTTTACTTACCATGTTTATTATACCCTAACGTTTGTTGTAGAACTCCTCTATTTCTTCGTCATCATGATCAGTAGTTGGAGCATAGACCTGGATAATTATGATGTTAAAGAGGGATGCTTTCAGACGAACGGAGATGATTCTGCTAGATATGGGGCGACATTCAAGCACAGATCCCTTGATGGCTTTGTTTACAAGGAAGCCTACTCCATTTATGGACTTGTCCAACTCTCCACTATAGCATAATATATGCCCATCTTCAGTTTGGTGTTCTCCAGGTCTTTCCATCTTACTTCACAGAGTCCCAGTATGTGCCATGTGTAGTGTTATATCTTATGTGTCAACACTTGGAGTCTTCCAGTTTGTGCCAGAGTTCTAATGTTCCAGATGGCGATGGCAACGTTGTCTATTTGATAGCTTCCTTCGATAGCATCACATAATAAATTGAGTGCAATCACCGATGAAATATTTACATTGTGTGGCGCGATATGCCTACCACCACCGTCTAGGTCATTATTGTCAGTCAGGATTAATAAATCTTCCACTAGATTTCTTTTCCATGCGACATAGATTATTTTAAAACCAATATCGATGGTGTCGTTAAGTCGTTTCTTTAAATCCGGTACTTTATAACCGGGTAGTTTAAATGTTGGAATATCTTCAACGCGGATATTATATTTTTTTGCAAATGTTATTCTCGATGTTGAAGATTTACTATCGAGTATAACTCGAATAATTTGTAAATTAAATTTTTCCATATCGTCGATGATTTTGTTACATGTTTCTACAACGCTGATAAATTCATCTCGAGTGAGAGTACCAGATTCAAGAGATATTAATAACAGTGAAAAATCATTATTCGCTGTGAAATTTTTAATAATGCTAGGTTCGTTAACAAAATAATACCCCTGCAATGGTCCACTCTCCCCCCTACGTTCGTATCCGAGCCCAAAAAACTCTAAAGGTATCCTGTACTCTTCATAACTTTTTATTGGATTATCAGGTTTTATTTTGTCTGTGACATAATCAGATTTTACGGGTTCTGGTGCTACAACAGCGGTTTCTTGTCGAGGTCGGTTTTCAGGCCATCCTAACACGGTTCAGATTGAGCTGTTATAGATATCTACGACGGAATTAGGTGATTTTATTTCAATGGCGGACGATAGCGTTGGCTCGTGAACCGTTATAGCGATTTTTTATTCTTCTCCAGTAATCGATTTTATTCTACGTGCAAATTCATTATTGATTTGTTCGATTTGGTAGGACCCTGTTGGTATTGTAACAATGTTCCAGTCTGGAGTTCCGTCTTCTTTATTCTTATTCGCGAACACCAATGAGTTATTGGGTCTCTGCCCACCAAATGCTACCGATCTGATATTAGGCCAACTATGGTATACACGTAATTTCGCTAGCGCTATCTCCTTCACGGGAACCGGAGAAGGGAAGTTTACACTAAACTCGGATTTCGTTGATGATATTGAGATCATTCTTGTTTTCACCGGGTTGGTATTTTCTGCTATTCGGTGAAGCAGTTGCAATTCGTTGAATTGTAGTGACATTATTATCATCATTGTCTACAGTTTCTAATTTCGATACCGCGGAATTATAAATATGTATCATCGCTGAGAACTCTTCATCGGAAGTTACTGTATCATCAATCGATGATGATATCAACGAGGATAATTGCGAGTACGCGTTGGATGCTATTTGATGTTTTACTGTATACCCGTTGAGTTTTCCCTGAGAACACGATGATAGTTTTTTAGTAATTGCATTAGCAGCCCCAGCAATTGTTGTCGCCGCGGATATACAAATTGGAACAGCAATCGGGGCTATCATTGTCACTGAAGACAGTATAATACCAGCTCCGGCCATTACACCAGATACTGAATACACTGTAACGTCAATGGCTGTAATTCTCCTGCGGTATTTTTTTATTTTTATTGCATACTCCTCAGCGAGTGTTTTGAGTTTCGTTGATAATTCTTTGATTGTATCATAGTGATATTGTGACGGAGTTGATGTCATTTTTATTTTAAAAACACTAGCGTTTTCAATTACGAATCTAATTGTAAATTTATTTAAATTTAGTTATTTGCTCAGATCTACTACGAATTCCATATACCATGTTACTGATGCCCTAGCTAAACTTTTATCATCGGTTTTTATCGTTAACCGTTCAGTTGTATTCTTGTCGATGATCGTTGATATCACATTATTGATCCCGGATGAACTCGACGATGATATATTAAATTGAATTGGTGTTACCAGCGTTAATCGATAAATACCCTTGACAGTAGCTGTGATGTGTAAAGTGTTAGATGGTGGTGTCCACTCAAATGTTCCAGATCGAAGTGTGTATACATTATTGCTGAAGCTATCATGAGGAATTTTTATTTTTTCAAGCATCTGGATATCGCCTCTGATCGCAGTAACATCCGAGTTGAATGCTCCCAATTGCCGACCAAACCGAGTTATTTCATCGAATTTTGCAGTGATGTTATTTAGAGTTGTTTTAACATCTTCAGGTTTAATATCTTGTTTACCAAAGAATTTATCAATGACGTTATCGGTTCTGCTGAAGTTTTCTCGTAGTGTGGCAAAAGTAACTATATCAGCATCATATTCAGATCGTAGCTTTGCTAAATTGTCGATTGCGGTTTTTATCGTTTTAATATTCGGTGTGGTCACTGGTGGAACACCAAAAAATTCTCGTAGCAGTAGATCGAATTTATCAACGATGTTATTGGTTTGGCCGAAGCCTCCTACTAGTGTGTCAAAAGCAACTATATGATTATTATACTTAGATCGTAGCTGTTCTAAATCGTCGATTGCGGTTTTTATCGTTTTAATATTCGGTGTGGTCACTGGTGGAACACCAAGAAATTCTTGTAGCGGTTAATTGAATTTAACAATGGAGTAATCGGTTCTGTTGAAGTTTTCTCGTAGTTTGTTCAAAGCATCTATATGATTATTATACTTAGATAGTAGCTGTTCTAAATTGTCGATTGCGGTTTTTATCGTTTTAATATTCGGTGTGGTCTCTGGTGGAACGCCAAGAAATTCTTGTAGCGGTTGATTGAATCTAACAATGGCGTCATCGGTTCTGCTGAAGTTTTCTCGTAGTGCGACAAAAGCAGCTATATGAGCATCATACTCAGATCGTAGCTTTGCTAAATTGTCGATTGCGGTTTTTATCGTTTCAATATTCGGTGTGGTCACTGGTGGAACACCAAGAAATTCTTGTAGCGGTTGATTGAATTTAACAATGGTTTTCATTGGTTCTGCTGAAACCTCTTCGTAGTGCGTTAAAAGCATCTATATGAACATTATAATCAGATCGTAGCTTTGCTAAATTGTCGATTGCGGTTTTTATCGTGTCAATATTCGGTGTGGTCACTGGTGGAACACCAAGAAACTCTTGTAGTGGTTGATTGAATTTAACAAATTCATCGTTGAGTGATTTTAATGAGTTTGCTGTGTTATCTACTGTTGTTAGTTTCTCTGTGACCGTCGAAACAAGTACGCCTGGTTTGAGTTTACCATCACGAAACAGCGCAATAGCGTCATCGGCGGCGTCATGTCTTCGTGTTAAAATGTCATCCAACGACACATTACTGGTTTTCAATTTACCCTGGCGATCTTGAAATACAACTATTTCGTTTGGGTCAACACTTGCTAAATTCAACGTCTCAGCGATTTCATCTTCAATTATTTTTTTTACATCCTGTGTTTCCGTGGTGGGTTTTTCTAACGCTGATAGAGGTCGCCCCCAAATATCAATCATTATTGTTAGCGCAACTTGGGTTTTCAATTTATTGATTCTCTAAAATTACTTTGTAATTTCCCAGTCGTGTATTCGTTTACAACCAGATGAGGTGGTTTCTGTGACGATGAAATCTCCGCGAGGACATTTAATACTTCACGGCCGCATATCGGTGGATCATTTAATTGTTGTGTTGGCAGCGTGGAATAAAAAATCGGAATTGATTGATTCTTTGAATTTATATACCGCATAAACTCGCTCGGTGGGGCTAACCCATATGAATCAAAATAGACAATCCCACGCGGATCAATCGCGTATGCAACCCAGTGAGTTCCCGATCCGTTACTGTTATCAAGATTGATGATGCCGGTTTCAACGCGTTTAGGTTTTCTAGGCAACTGATCTTTCATAAAAACCCCTCTGAAGTTTTTTATCGCTAGTTTTTTAGCAGCATCAATTAAATCAAAATTTGACATAGGAAGAATTGGGCTTTCAACTAATAAACCGTTCCTGGTATTCTTAAGCCTTTCCCGCTGTACCATGAATACGGAGTCCCTGGTAGTCTTAGACCCTTTCCCTTTTTTTATATCCTTTCCCAGTTGCTTTTTTCAACGCCATCCCTGCCGCGGTACCAACGGCTCCCAACGCCGCTGCTGCAATCAATGCTGGTATTGTGGCTAACAATGGAAATATACCACCTGATTTTATCATGTTGGCGACTGCAGCCTTTGAAAATACAATTTGAACCCCCCGCTTATTTTTCATTGCATCATTGAAATGTTTTATTTGACGATCCGTTAATGATATTTTATGTGTACCGCCGGACATCTGCGCTGGTTTCAACGTTATTGTTGTTCCACATTCTTTAGCGGATTTTGATCGTAATTTCTTGACCTGACCATCTGTCAGCTTGACACTAACAACACTATATGGCATTTTATTGTAAACAGATTTATGCTTTCAATTGATCTAATTGTTAACCGTTTACATATTTTCCAGTGGTGCATCAACAATTCTCATTTGCCCACCGACACCTTCTAACAACATTGATTTGTCGCTGAGAATGACAGCAACCGCTCTATAATTAACACCACCAGGAGCTATACGAGCCCTAAAATGTATGTCAACGACTGATTGCCTTGTTAAATCAAGATGTTCCAGCGAAAAGTAATAAATCGGATATAGTTTTTTAAAATCAAGTTGTGATATTTGCAAACCGGTATCAACGTTTTGGTCACGACCCATATATGACAGCATCCGATGATATACACGTGCTATATGGTTGTTGTCATAATCAAGTTGTATATCCTCGGTTGGTTCTTGTTGTCCGTTTATTCTCAGCGAAACCTCCCTGACTCCTAATTGATCAAATATCATATGACTGCGTTCTTGGGAGCCTAATCGATTCCGATTCTGCAGCGCTATAAATATATGACGTGGAGCTGAAACGCCTTGTTTTGATGCCAAGTGCCATGTAAATGTACCAGCAGCATCATCCTGTTTGACATCAGTCGTTGTTGTTAGCCAACTTAGCAATGATTTGCCGCCTGATTCCATAAATGAAAGTAGAACTCTTTTATGGCGATTGATGGGGTCATTACTGGCATCCACAATACTATTTTACTCAAAACAACCTTTACCTTCAGCGGCACCAGTACGCCAGATTGCATCATCGTCATTGCCTTTTCGCACTAACGCGATTGTGTGTTTGGCTCCATAGATGACTTTTCTGACATTTCTGCAGAATCCAAATATGTGATGGAGTGGAATCGCACATGAAAAATATCGCTGCTGTCCTTGTAACATCATTACTCGTGTTGCAAACCCTAGATTGAAATTGCGATTAATATCTACGACATCAAAGGTACCAGCCGGTCTAGTATATCCTGCTGGTGCTGGATCAACTGCGGTATCTCGTGTTGCTTTTACCCTAGTATGATTAATGTGATCAGCGTAATCATTAATATCCTTTGCAATTATCATAGACAGACCAGCCGATCTTGTATAATCATCAGAATATCTTGCTAGTCCGATTATTGTTGTTGCAACATCAACCTCGCGTTCTATTGATTCAATTTCTTTTCCATCAATGAGATATCGTGCGCTTTCAAAAAACGCCATGATGCCATTGTTGACGAAACCAACTCGGATATTTGGATCATCTGCATATGGGGTATCAGCTGCAACATTTGTTACGAGTTTTCCCTCGATTTCAATAAATGCTTCACACGGCAAAAAGTATTTACTGGTATCTTGAACTTGAAGTTCAATTCGCGATCGTAGGTCGGGTTGTATTGCATGATAGGAATAGTATTGATAATCGCGGACAGAATCGTCTTTGCGCACTGGGGCTTCCATATCAAGCGCGGGATCAGCAGTTCGTTTAAACATTATATTATTCACACTAGTGTTTTCAATTGTGAAACTCTTTGTGATCATCGTCGTTTTCGTTTTCGTTTCAAACCACTTCCTGCTATCACGTTCATGATAGCGCTATCTGTTACCGGCGAAGCAGTCAAAGGCGACGGAGTCACCGAAGCAGCCAACGACGCTAGTTTTTCTTCCACTGCGTTATTTATTGCTTTGCTGATTTTTGCAGGCATCACTGTCGTAGACGGCAGCACCGTTGGTTTCTTTCGCACCAATGATATTATTTTATCTTTTTCAGCAGAAAATGCCTTTCCGGTAAGATTTCCAACAGCGCTGATTCCCTTATCACGAATAATATCAATGGCTTTCGCTGATAATTGTTTAGCTAACGGCGCCACTTTTGGGGCCATTCTTGTAAATAACCCCGCGATGGTACTGCCGAGACCATCTCCGTACCACGCGCGTTAAACAGGCAATCGTGAGTTCACCACGTAGACGCTTACGGGTTTATCATGGTTGTAGTGTATAATCATCTTGTTATAAAACTAGTAGTTTTTTAATTAGTGAATTGCGTAGCCGCCATTGAAAACTCTTTGATTTCAATCGCTAAAATCCATAGGATTTTTATCATAACCGTGGGCGTCTCTGTGATTTTCAACTAATTCAGCAATGAGTTCTCGATATACATCACTGCCCATGATACCGCCGGCAAATAATCGTCTACAGATATCAGCTGCTTCATTAATTATTTCAACGGAATTGTTTCCGGCTCGCTTTCCACCCATAAGTACTTCTAACCGTGATATATCACTGAGAATATTACCAGGACATGTCACGGTTGCGTTGAAATCCAAAGGATTTTTAATTGAATATCCCTTTCCGCTTGTTTTCTTAGAACCGGCTTCTGCTTTTATGTCTATTTCCTCCGGGATTGGATCCTCCGTATAACGTGGTGGTTGTGGACCGCCTTTAACCGCAGCTAGAAAGTCATTATAACCAGGGTGCTGCAACGCTGAGATTTCAATCCCGCCGCGTTTCGCTAAATATATTTTTGATGCCCAAGTCTTTCTGTCTCTTATAAAATCTTTAAACCCGTCGTTTAAAAATTCCTCTCTTTTACCCTTTGGAAAATTTTCTCTAGCAAAATTAGCTAATTCGAAATCCGTATGGTTTCCTCTAATTTCATTTAATGCTGCGACTGTAAATATACTTTCAGGTGAATAGTCTCTTCCTGCAGCTGCACCTTGTTGTTCTTCTTCGCGTTCTTCAATTTCGCGTTGGGTTTTTATATCACTGGATAGCTGTTGTACCCCTGCGCGTGTTTGTCCGGTCTCTGTTGCTATCTTTTCAAGCGTATCAAGCAGCGGTGCCTTCTTTGATCGTTCTTTTTCAGGAATATCTCCGTATATTGCTGCTTCAGTTAACTTTTTCACATCTTTGGTCGCACTTGTTATCGGAGTAAACAATTGTTCACTTGACACAGAAAAGTCAGTCTGCGTTTGTTGTCTTGTTGAAGTTTTTCGCGAAGTCTGTCTCGTACCGGTATAAACTTTTTAATTGCTGCTAGCCGCTCTCGGGCTAATCTAGTTTTAAGCTATTCACCTACCATATATTGTTTGTGAACTGAGTTTTCAAATGTGAATAATGCATTGATGTTTTCATTCTATATCTGTATACAAACCCAAACTGATGAGAATTCTTTCAGGAGAAAATCCTATGTGACAAGTGTAACAAGTGTTACAAAAAACGTTAAAAAAAAAAAATTTTATTAAAAAATTTACTGAAGGCCTATTTTTATAGTAACGCTCGCGTGGCTAGGATACGGGTTTTTCCTCGTTTAATATTTTTCTAAGATCACGAACTTTAGAACTAATTTCAGCTCGTTTTTGATACTCTTGGCCGAGCTTTTGACGTATTGCTTCAACGGTGCTAAATAGCATTTTAAATACATTAATGTCGTTACCGTACAAACAAGCATTGATGGACTTTTGAATTCATTTCACGAGCCTGTACATCTTAGGTAAAACATAACGACCCTTACTAGACTGATACTCAATGTCTTCATATTCTGAGGTAATCCTGTCGCAGTCGAGACCTTCAGATAATACTATTCCATGATTTTTCAAATTTGAGATTTCAGCGATTATGGCAATTACATCGCTGATATCCATTTTTATAAAAATATAATATAATATATTTTACCTCTAATTAATAAAAAAAAATTTGGGTCATTTTTGACTCCGATTTTATATTTACAGGTTACTTAATTAACTTAATTAAGGACAGTACATGTTAGCTAACAGTTTTCATCGTAACGGATAATTAATTAATTAATCGTAATAGACAGTAACTAGACTACATTTCAATCACGGGACATAACTCTGTCATATGGATTTATCTCCCTTGAATCGTTTCAGGTGTATACGAATTTTATTTTATGGCCATTTTTCTTTGACAGAGCTGTTTTAATAATATTTTCTGCAACAAATCGTATTGAAGTCCCACAAATGTCAAAATATCTACTGGCTTCATTCATCGACTGAAATATTTTTTCCTCGTTGGTTTCTGTATCAAATGATTTCACACCCTTGGGGTGTTTTGCGTGTTTGCCGGTTCCACCTAATTTTGCATTCTGACTTTGTGAGACGGCTTGAAGATTCTCAAGACAATTATCAGTCTTGTTATTATTGATATGATCAATCACAAGGCCATCTTTGATCAATCCGTAAAATGCTTCATAGATGGCTCTGTGACAGAGATATTTCTTCTTCCCGGCTGCAAACATCAAGTATCCCATATTATTTACCCGTCCAACCGGCTTCTTTAGTCTGCGGTGCCTAACAAAACCATCACTGGAGGCTTCATAATTAAAAAGCACTGGATGGGGTCTGAAATCTTGGCTCATTTGTATAATAATACTACTTATCTAATTTATTATCTGCTTTAATTATAAGTCTATCAATGTAGTCTTGAGGGGTCTTTATGATTTTGTCATCGTTAGGGTCAATGACTGTATTTTTATTCGTTTGTCATAATAGCGTTTTAGTTCCCTGTATCGTTTGCCGCCACAACTGAGACATAATTGTGATTTTCCCCTAACGTCCATCCCACATCGGAGGCACGGGAGAGGGCCAAAACTTCCTCGCCGAACGCTTTGTAAATGATACCCACAGAATTCGCTTCTGCATGATTTGTTACACGGGGTTGTTGATCCAATCATAAGCCACTTGCAGTGATTCATTATACTATATTTTTCTATTTAAATACTTGTTTTAATTGTATGACTGAGGAATTCGAGAGACTATCAGCAATTAAGCCCTATAAAAATATTAAATTCAATCTCGATAGAACCCTCAAAGATGTGCCAAAATGGGCAATAAGGGATAGAGCCCTGATAAATAAAATACGCGATTGTATTAATGAATTCAAGCACGACGGCGCATCTCATAGCTCGTCAACATTTCGAATTGATGGCGTTGTTGATGCCACCATGAACGACAGCAACGCAGCTACGATAATATCACAACTTGGCAACAAAAAGTATTTTTCTACAGTGAAATTCATTATCCGTGTAGAATCAGGCGGTTGGATTATACGAGACAAATTTGAACTGATTCTCAAAGACAAGAAAACAGTCGTTGTTAGCCGTGATTCTAAGCCGGGTCTGTTAACTGGAATTGACAAACCAGACTATGAACGAGCATACCCTGAAACAGCAGTTGTGTATGGGATATATCCGTTAAATGAAAAACCCGATATAGGAAAACTAAAACCAATGAAACAGTCGTCGCCGGCGACTTCGTCAGTGGCTTTGCCACTCAATTGTGTAGCAGAAAGAATAACAGAACACTTCACAAATGCGTTGCGTGGAAATAAATTGACCGATCTAAGACGCAAAAAAATAAACGACTGGGAATTAACAGTTAGGAAGAACGGGGCAACTATTTGCGATATAGCCAAATTAGAAAAGTCGTTGAGATTTCCAATAACCGTTATGACGATAACCGGAGAAGTTTTATACGAACCCAAATATAACAAAAATGGAGCCCCAATTAAAATTATTGATCATAACGAACACGCATGGACGTCCGCGGTCACAATACTTCCACGAAAGAGAACAATAAAGTATATACCCGACTAATTCTTGGGAGAAGATTTCTCCAGGGATGGTTTTCTCGTTGAAGAGAAACTATTCGATGCTATTGCGCATTTGAGTTAAAACGACCCAGTGTCGGTGTGGTTACTTCGCAGCACTGAAAACGACACGGATACGTTTGATCAGTTTGTAAGACCAAACGGTGAATTATACCGCACTGAAGCATTTCACAATAAAATGAAAAAAACAGCTAGTCGGTTTTTAACGGCGTGTGGTGGAGTCGCCAATGGCGAAGCCAACAACAGTGGCGAAGCCACCGATGAAATTATCAACGACGAACAATTAGTGACAAACTGTTTTACAATCCCGTCGGTTGCAGCTCATTTTGCGAGAATCAAAAACGCATGGAAACCAACACGCGTAGAATTCTTGCTAAACATTGAGGCTAGTTGTTTAGAATTCAATCATGGCGGTTTATGGAATAACAAATACGACAGTGATAATATCATTTAAGTTGATATGGTTGCTTGCTATCCAGCGAGTTTTCTTGGATATGGAGAGTGTACTGAGTATTTTAAACGATTTGGACACCCCGTACATGAAATGACCCGTGTTGCAATTAATGGGCCGCTGCCTGATTTTGATTTAACTGGATTCGCTCGTGTAGTATCATTTGAGTTCGCAGCAGGACTTCGTCGCGCTTGTTATATTTGGATTAGTAGACACATGTCTGAAAAGAAGTGGCTGCCAATAGCGTTATTACGATTCATGATTGATACAAAAATGTTAATTTCGCTGACGGTCAGTGAAGCAATTATATCATATCGGAAACAAATCAATGTCTGGTTACCAGAACCAGAAAGTCTTGATAGTATAATTTACGAATCCAGAAAACATATTGATGCCGACGAAGAATATATCATTGAGTGGTCCAAACGGGTATTTAATCAAGGGAACATCGAAGCAAAAGGTCTCGGTAGAAGAATAATCGGACAATTCACTCAGGGAGGGAAAAAATGTGACTACAAAAGATATTCTTCACGATAGCACCGAATATGACTTTGTAATCGCGGATGCAGTATCTAAAAACATATATGTTGATCGTAAAGATGCTTTTTTGTCCGATGGAACAAAATTGGGTACAATTGTTACTTACAGGGACGGTTACAGATCCCCGTATACACATTTGAGATCGTCGATGCTGGGCTATGCTTGTATTAATTTATTTTCAATGATAAATAGATTTCCTGACACTGCGGTTAGAGTTGCCGTTGATTCATTTTACATTAACAGCAAGTACAGTTGCCCAGTTGCTGAATTCACTAATTCGGATAAAAGTTGGGGATCATGGAGAATTATAAAATAAATGCTGCGTGATTATTCTGAATCAGCAGACGTTGAAATTAAAAGTAATTACTTACGCGGTGATAATTTATCCAATTTGTAGATATAAAACAGTTTATTTAAACGGTTGTGGCGGGTCAGGAGGAAAAACGACTCGGGCGATTGAATTATATCGTGGGAAAAATATGATTGTGCTGACACCAACCCATAGATTAGCGCGAGAGATAAAACAACGAAACGTTGAAGCTTGCACTTATCATAGTTTTTTTTCGATACAACGGAGACAAATGGATCCCTGAACGAATGGGTGAAAAATTCATCCCTGCGATTATTATTTGGGATGAGATATGTACGGTTTCGTTAGACGTATTAAACATGTTTCTTGATTGGTTGCTGCAAAAGAATACAGCGGTAATAATGTGTGGAGATCATGGCCAACCACCACCATTTGTTGGCGCGGGTCCACATGATTGGTTAAAAGGGTTTGTTGACTATTATGAAGAAATCGATACCGACTATAGAGCACTTGATGAACAATTACGCGAGGTCAAGAAATTAGTTAGATTACAACCGGATAGAATCCAATGTGAAATAATCAGAGAAATAATTCCTGAAACTCTCATGGAGGAATTTTGGGAAGCATGGAGACCAAACGATTTTGTAGTGGCAGAGACACACTTCAGAGAAAGTTGTTTAAGCTTCACAAAGAAAAATATCCCCTGATAAAAGTTCCATTGTGTTATAGACCCGCTGACACACGGCGGCAAAACATCGAAGTCGAAATTCCAGGACAGCGCGAAAGACAAACACTAGTATTAAATGATATTGTGCTGGTTGATATCAGTGTTGTCGAAGACGCATTGCGAGCTAATAAATCGCCATGGACACTGGGCTACGAAACAACAATACATTCCTCGCAGGGATTAACCATCGCGGATACAATTGTTTGGATAGTCGATAATCGCATTGAGTGGTCAAATTTAGTCTATCTTGCACTGTCTAGAGTACGGCGAATAAATCAACTTCGAAGAATTGTCCTGACAGAATCAGGCGATGATGACACCACAATGGATGATGTTGATGTTAACATCAGTAATAAAAAACTCTCCGGATATAAACAACAAGACCCAAAAAAAACAACGACAATTTGATATTGATGCTGAATTAATAATCACTTTGAAGCAACAACAGAATAATCACTGCGCGAGTTGCAATTGTATAATGCGTTGGCAGTATTCGGATAAAGATCCTCGACAATTTACCGTAGACAGAAAAAATAACAGTCTCGGTCATGTCAGAAACAATGTGACGTTGACTTGTCTTGAGTGTAATAGACGCAACGGCGCTAGTTAAGACCGCGCGGTGGCAATTGAGTATCGTCAGGAATCACTTGTAATTGTTCGCGTGTAAAAACCCGCCGAGGGGCAGTTGAATCCAATTTATAGATTGGAGGTCTACCAGTTGATCGTGTTATAGTAGATATACTATGCGTAGTGACACTCCAAATAGGATCAGTAGCTCTTTTTTACCACCTTCAAGTTCTCCTGGTTCATACAAATATCTCACGGCGACATTGCTGAGAATTGGCTGAGAAACACTATCCCGCTGTGGTTGTGGTATATACTTTTCTTTTATTGCGTTGTTAGGTTTCATATTGATTGCTCTGGTAATCTCGTTATTTAGCGCTGCAACTACCCCTGGTAACCTTTTGACCCATTCACGGGATCGCTTTTCTTGGATGAATTCTTTTGCGTATTGATATCCAAATAACCGCTCAGCAAGAGTCCGATTAAATCGTTCTACAATTGCCTGATCGCGATGTAGTGCAGTATGCCCTCGTCGTATTGTGACATTGTGATGTTTCATTGTAGATGCAACCACACCCTGAAATTCCTTGCCAGGATCAACTTGTAACAGATTTGGCCAGCGTAGCGGACCTCGTCGATAAATCTTTTCAAATGCAGAAGCAACTTCAGGTGATGATTTTGTTTTTAGCGGTTCTGCTTGTTTGTATCGACTCGCAACGTCAACAACGGTTAGCGCGTATTTGTAACCGTTGTCATGTGGTAAAAACAATAAATGAGCTGGATGAACTTCATTGGGTCCGGTAACATCAAAATGCGAGAAAGTGATTTGTTTAGGACGCGGTAGATAAATTTGCCATATAGCCTGTTTGGATAACCAATTAGCCGCAGTAGTCTTTTTCCCTTTTGCGGCGCTGGCGAGTTTACTGATTGCAGCGTTACCCCTCCAGTATCCCCTCGGAGAATAATAAATAGATTCCATATTATTAATTACCAGCACCTAACATCAATTTTCTTTTCATAGCTGATTTTACCAACCACGAAGCCAACTTTTCTTTGAAGGATTTATCAGAAATAGCATTTAACGCATGAATTAATTTCACATCTGCGAGATGCCTGTGTTGCAAATTGCTGCTTTTATAAGCAACATCATGCGCATGACACGCCTTATCAATAGCGTTTATCGGATACTCGCCGGGTCGGGGCTGATTTTGATCATCAAGTCTGATATCTAATCGTGTTCCGGGGCCACAGTAGCTATATCCTGGAAGGTGCTTTTCTCCTGGATACTTTGCCCACGGCGTCCCAGGGAGTTTTACTAACTTGGCTGCGATATCACCTCCTCGTTTGTTTTAAAACATCTCCGGATTTCATAGAAACAAATCTAAACTTTTTTATACCACATGTTGCACATCTACCAGTAAGTGCTGATCTGTTATTGCTAGTTGTAATCGTCGTCACATCATTTGTGCCAGTACGCGTTTTACACTTCACACAATATAGATCCATAATTTATGTATAGAGATATGAATATAATTGATTCTTTCAGCGACTAAAACAAGAGAACCAGTTAAGCATCATGCAGCGCTACCAAACTCTATCCAAGCAATTATAATCGGGCCATCTGGATCCATCAAGACGCAATTGTTGCTCAATTTAATAATGAGATGGATGAAGTGGGATAAGTTGTATTTAATTGCCCCTAGCGTAGATGATCAACGATGCTATGAAGTGTTAAAGGATTTTAACTAGAATGCATCAGAAATTAAAGGTGAGAACGTCGTTGATTTTATAACTGATATTGACGAGGCACCATCCGTGGATGACCTTGATGGGAGCATTAACAATTTAGTCGTATACGACGATGTGATGTTAGACAATCAAAAAAAACCAGCTAGAATATTTTCCCGAGGCAGGCATAAAAACACCGACGTGATATATGTCACTCGACGCTACACCCAGATTCCAAAAGTGATCAGAGATAACTGTAATATTCTTGCTGTATTCAATGGCGTTGATACACATACGCTACGAAATATTTGGCAGACATGGTGCTTTGATATGGACTTCAATCAATTTAGAAATTTCTTTAGCCGCGCTCAGTCGACCCCACACGGATTTATAACAATAAATTTACATGACCCTCGGACACGATATCGTATCGGACTCGATCAAATATTCGGTTGAAATCGTAAATGATTTTTGTTAACCTGTAGCAGCAAGGGGGGGGGGGGGGGGGGCGATGACAACATTGTTGCGACCAAAATTGATTGAAAAATCGCAAAGTCTCCGTTTACCAAATGGAGACTTATTTTTTTTTTTTGGTTATAATATGAGATTCGTAGGAAGGCTCTATTTTCCGTTTTGAGGCTTCAATCAATTTTGTCGGAAAAAGTTGTAGGGTTTATCCCCCTGCTGCTGTTCAGGACACACCATCAAAAGAGTCCTTGTCAGCTGCCAATAGTTTTGTTTATTACTGTTTCCGGTGGACCTCTGCCCAGTACTATTGCTGGTTGGGTGTTTGTATTTCGTTGCACAATTTTAGCTGCAGCGAAACGTTAACGGACGCGGCATATACAGTTATTATGCCTCTACATACACATATACACCCACCAATCTATCGTCAACAGCATCCTTTTACCCAGTTAGTATAAATGTTTTATTCATATTTATTTACATATTATTTACATTGAAACTACGCACAGGTTCTCTCTCTCTCTCTCTCTCTCTCTCTCTCTCTCTCTCTCTCTCTCTCTCTCTCTCTCTCTCTCTCATATATATACCCAAAAAAACAAAGTAAACGGAAACAACTTGAATAATGAAAGGTTATGATAGTATTGATGCATTCGTATTTCGTAAATAACGCGTTATTTGAGTCAGGATACAAACAGTTCTTCATATAAATAACTGCAATTTGCGGAGACTCAAATAGTCGTTTTGACTTTGCATCCATCTTAATAACATTTCAAGTTAATTATAGAATTAGGTATACCATTGGAATATACAAATGGTCGATACGTGAGGTTTTTGAGTCCTTACAACGGTAAAGCCCTGTCTTTTAAAGCAGACGTTACAATTAAATTAGATTTAGTGCATAGAAAACTTGAAAATGATATATATCATTATGATACTTGAATGTAGCTATGCTATGCTAAATAATTAACATGGCGAACTTCTTTAAGTTATTTGCAATATTATTGCTGTCGAATAATTTGGTAAATTCTCTTAACCATTTCATGCTAATGTGATTTTCAGTAATACACCAGGCAAGATGTTTTCTAAACGTCACGTGTATGACATTGATCAAAGTAATAGCATTATAATATTTATCGTACTTTACGTACGGGAGTACAACATTGTGAACGGATTCGATAAAGGGCGACAATTTAAGTTTTTCTTACAACATTTGATGAGATTAACTAAGCATCCTCATTTTAATCTGCGGAGTTATTGCTATGCGTGTAAAATTATTGTTTTTTGTTGACAGTCACAAAATGGAAGGTATTGTTGTAAATTAATATTTGTCGTTTTGTTTAGATAATAAAGGGACACAATTGTGTCCATTTTCATGGAGAGATTACACATCTTGTCCTATAGTAAACATTTAATTAGTCAAAGATTTGTTGTTATAAATATTGACAACATGCGACATAACAAAATTGTTATCGAATCAGAGTGTGGCGCATGCGTTCTGCTGAACCTGCTTATACTTTAAATGAATGAACTTGCATTTTGAAAACATGCCTAGAATAAACAACTTAATACATATTGATCAAACCTACCTGAACATGCAAAAGTTTCCCAAAATGAGCAACGTTTTGATACAATGGGCTATTA
Organism: Unio delphinus; assembly: GCA_029339505.1. Classification (NCBI taxonomy): domain Eukaryota; kingdom Metazoa; phylum Mollusca; class Bivalvia; order Unionida; family Unionidae; genus Unio; species Unio delphinus. The sequence continues at coordinate 5,278,392 of JAQISU010001239.1, forward strand.
GGTTCATAATCCCTGCAAACATTTAGGTTATACCTAGCCGATTGTAACATACAATACTGGTTGCATGTTCTAGATAAAGTCTCTTGCCTTCCATTCTACGACCGTTTTTATTGGTATATTTCACAAGTTTTACAAACAAAATAATTTATTATGTAGAGAATTGCAAGTGAAGATATTTTACAAATCAGTGAAATAAAATAAAACGTCTGAAACAAATACTTATCCCATATTTGGAAAAAGCTTACGTGAACACGAAACCATCTAAAACGACACACTTTCTTCAAGCACTGAACTTGAAACTTAACTCATTATATGTTACAAATCAATTATCTAACTTTAAATCGAGCCATGATGCAGTTAACCGTGGCACTAAACTCGGCCTAACCATACATACTTGACAAAAAATACAAATCAATACTACCCAGTTGGTAATTGTATGTGGATAAAATCAATAATAAAAATATAACAAAAAAAAACATCTAAAATAGCATTATAGCCACGAATAACAAATGCAAAATGACACAGTTCTAAAAAAATAAAATAAAATTATGTCACTTAGATTGAATTGTATAAATAGAATGCCGCAAAAGTACATCTTCTATTAGACGAGTATATGTTAAATAGAAATTGTGCATAAACCCTTGGCAAGTAAATAACGGGAAATATTTAAAGACTGATGGTTTTAGTGTGGAACTTGAACCATCAAACGCCAATTGGACGAGTAAATGTTCCGCCAGCTATGAAAAACATATAGAACTAAAACGAAAACAAAACAAACCCTTGCACTTATGAGGGAAAATACAGTAAATATGCACAATAAATTTGGTATTAATTGAAGGATTTGTATGTGATCTTACACCTGCATATGCCAAAACTTCCCACAAATTAAATATTGCTCTACAATTCTAGAAAGCACAAGACACTTTCATTGTTGCGGTCGTCAATGAGCAAGTTTTCTATGAGGCACTTCAGACTCTACCTGTCTGGTCAGTGGTTAAAGCGTTGTAGACGCGACAAGAAAGATGCTGGATTCGTTTCAATCATCGGATGTCTTAATTGGATACATTGGCTTGTACTTGAACAACACACTGATTGCCACATAACAATATGGCCTTAAATGTGATTTGCCGTGAAGCGCTACAAACTCCAAACCAGAAGCATGGCATCAGACATAATCCAGCCAGACTGCAATCACTGGAATTCTTTTGATTTTTCTTACTCTTTCTATTTTAGTTAATTTGGAATGATGGTCAAATCGCTACACGCCTAGGTTTCCCAGCTTCAGTAGATGATGTATCCTTAAGATGGACACCTTACTCCAGTTTCCTCGGCATTATATAGACTATAGAGTGTGAATCTACCTTTAACACAAAAACCACAAACCATCAATGAAGTGATCAGACACTAGTTTACATATTAACAAACCAAATTAGTTAGTAGTAAGGGATTCTGTTAAAACAATGACACAGAGCAGAGACCACATCAGTTTCAAAACTATCAATTCGGTCAAATTCATATTATCAAATTGAATTAAGTTTAATTCGAATTCATTCCAAGCCCATTTTTTAAAGCATGTGCTAACAAAACAACTTTTAACCTGCATATGGATCACGCAGAGGTATTTGTAGTTTGCACTTATGATTCATGCATTCTAAACATGTTTACGCCAAATCCGTTGAAATGCACTAATCCTCCAGGTGATCAAAATAAAATCACCTTCCCACACCCATGTATGAAAAACTGTATATCTTTATTTGCTACCTGTACAATTAGAATTCTTGTGTGCACAATCTCTTCACGCTGATGTTACTAACCAAATAAAATAAAATAAAAATTCCCCTAATTACTACTTCTTTTTTATTCGACAAAAATTGTTATAGAGTGTTTCACAATAACTTTATTATCTTCCTTTTCTATCTGGGGGATTGTCATATGGTAGTTCCCCTTGCTTGAAAAAGAATGTAACTAACGACTGAGCTGTTTATGACTATTAATGAAGATGTCAAATAGAAATTAATAAGACAGATATTTCAACATTTAACATCACAACTACAAACAAAATTGTTTTAAATTATGTTCTTTTTTGTAAATGGCATGAAAAGTGACATTCACTTTATCGTTTCTATTACTATACATTTATGCAGCTTTACATAGTAATCCAAGTAAAATCTTTAACACTTTTCCTATATCTCACTGATTTTCGAGAGATTTGCAAGTGAAGGTATTTTACAAATCAGTGAAATAAAATAAAACGTCTGAAACAAACACTTATACCATATTTGGAAAATGCTTACGTGAACACCAAACCATCTAAAACGACACACTTTCTTCAAGCACTGAACTAGAAACATAACTGATTATATGTTACAAATCAATTATCTAACTTTAAATCGAGCTTGGATGCAGTTAACCGTGGCATTAAAATCGGCCTAACCATACATACTTGACAAAAAATACAAATCAATACTACCCAGTTGGTAATTGTATGTGTATAAAATAAACAATAAAAATATAACAAAAAAAACCAGATCTAAAATAGCATTATATCCACGAATAACAAATGCAAAATGACAGTTCTAAAAATAAAAAATAAAATTATGTCACTTAGATTGAATTGTATAAATAGAATGCCGCAAAAGTGCATCTTCTATTAGAAGAATATATGTTAGATTGAATTGTATAAATAGAATGCCGCAAAAGTACATCTTCTATTAGACGAATATATGTTAAATAGAAATTGTGCATAATCCCTTGGCAAGTAAATAACGGGAAATATATAAAGACTGATGATTTTAGTGTGGAACTTGAACCATCAAACGCTACTTGGACGAGGAAATGTTCCACTAGCTATGAAAAACATGTAGAACTAAAACGAAAACAAAACAAACCCTTGCACTTATGAGGGAAAATACAGTAAATATGCGCAATAAATTTGGTATTAATTGAAGGATTTGTATGTGATCTTACACCTGCATATGCCAAATCTTCCCACAAATTAAATATTGCTCTACAATTCTAGAAAGCACCAAGACACTTTCATTGTTGCGGTCGTCAATGAGCAAGTTTTCTATGAGGCACTTCCGACTTCTACCTGTCTGGTCAGTGGTTAAATCTTTGTAGACGCGACAAGAAAGATGCTGGATTCGTTTCAGTCATCGGATGGGTCTTAATTGGATACATTGGATTGTACTTGAACAACACACTGATTGCCACATAACAATATGGCCTTAAATGTGATTTGCAGTGAATCGCAATAAAATACAAACAAGAAGCCTGGCATCAGACATAATCCAGCCAGTCTGCAAATCACAGGAATTCTTTTGATTTTTCTTACTCTTTCTATTTTAGTTAATTTGGAATGATGGTCAAATCGCTACACGCCTAGGTCTCCCCGCTTCAGTAGATGATGTATCCTTAAGATGGACACCTTACTCCAGTTTCCTCGGCATAATATAGACTATAATGTGTGAATGTACCTTTAACACCAAAACCACAAACCATCAATGAAGTGATCAGACACTAGTTTACATATTAACAAACCAAATTACTTAGTAGTAAGGGATTCTGTTAATACAATGACACAGAGCAGAGACTACATCCGTTTCAAAACTATCAATTCGGTCCAATTCATATTATCAAACTGAATAGAGTTTAATTCGAATTCATTCCAAGCCCATTATTTAAAGCATGTGCTAACAAAACAACTTTTAACCTGCATATGGATCACGCAGAGGTATTTGAAGTTTGCACTTATGATTCATGCATTCTAAACATGTTTACGCCAAATCCGTTGAAATGCACTAATCTTCCAGGTGATCAAAATAAAATCACCTTCTCACACCCATATACGAAAAACTGTATATCTTTATTTGCTACCTGTACAATTATAATTCGTGTGTGTACAATCTCTTCACGCTGATGTTACTAACCAAATAAAATAAAAAAACAAATTAGATACTGCATTTGAAACTAGAATTTTTTGTTTCTGAACATATTAAAATACAACAGTACGTGTGAGGTAAAAGTGTTTAGTGGTAATGAATTTCACAAACAATGTAGAAAGATAAACCTTTCACAATCTATGCAAATGTGAATTACTATACGGTAAAGAATAACACATAAATTAAGATAATATGATAATGAAAGAATGGGAATTTCAAAAAAAACTGAATGAAAGGCTGTTTACAAAGGAAGTTTTCATATGATATTTCCCCTAATTATTACTTCGTATGGATTTGGCAAAAATTGTTATAGGGTGTTTACCCATAACTTTATTGTCTTCCTTTTCTATCTGGGGGATTTTCATATGGTGGTTCCCCTTGCTTGAAAAAGAATGTAACTAACGACTGAGCTGTTTATGACTATTAATGAAGATATCAAATAGGAATTAATAAGACAAATATTTCAATATTTAACATCACAATAAAAAACAAGACTAAGTTGTAAACCGTAGTATACTGCTTTTAATTGTTTTAAATTATGTTCTTTTTTTGTAAATGGCATGAAAAGTGCCATTCACTTTATCGTTTCTATTACTATACATTTATGCAGCTTTACATAGTAATCCAAGTAAAATTTTTAACACTTTTCCTATATGTCACTGGTTTTCGAAGAGACATTTTTGTTTTGTCTGGTCTGTTCGGCAATGCTTTTATGAACACGCGAAGATTTAGGTGGTTCTACCATTTGACATGACCTTGGCCAGATAAAATAACTGTATCAAATTATACCTACTTATATTATTAATTAATTATAAATGTTTAGCAGTTTGACGCTAAGCTCAAAATGACCCCATTTTGAAATTCAGTTGGCACATATTGATGTTAAAAAAATAATAATAATAATAAAACTATTACTATTACTACAACTGCTACTACTACTAATAATAATAAAAATAATAATAATAATAGTAATAATAATAATAATAACAATGATTTTGTATAGCACCTAATCTTTAATTTATATAAGCGCCTTACAACATCTATAATGATATGACTACAAAAAGACCTCCATGAAAAAAGAAAACATAAAAAATGCATGACCTATACCGCTAGTGATTTCGCTCTGTTTATTGTTGTTTAATTGTCTCAAGAATGAAGGCGAATAGGAGGAGATCATGAAGTAGTCCCAGTGTTGCAGTCTGTGATTATACAAAATAATAAAGTAATAATATGTATTACAATTGTTCATATGATTTAAAAGTCAAGGCAGAGGTGGACGATACTATTAGGTATTTCAGATGTCCACATCATTTATTTATCAAGGCTGACGTTTACCGTAATCGAGAATTGCAATAGAGTAGAATTCCAAATTGAACATTTTTGACCTTTCTTGCATCCCAGACAAGGAAATTCTTTACATTTCAACAGGGCAAGACAGAGAATAATTCTAAATTGTAAAAGTTTTATGGTTCTTTAATGCTTTCCACGAGAAAGTTCCTCGTCATCCTTGAATTAAAATAGTTGATGCCTCGCTATGTTGGATTTGTATAGAAGCTTACAAGGTGCAAGTGTATGACGGTCGCTAAAAAGTATATGTCGTCTGCTGCCCGTCAGTTATTAAAAAGCAAATAAAATAATACGTTTTAAGTTAACACGATTGGTGGACTTTTCTTGGCTGACATATTCATTTATCTTTGTAAGCATGAAACTAGAGCAAATAAGTTCATAAGGGTATCATCATGTTATGACATTGTTTCATTTTGCCTTGCGTATTTTTGCAAGTGGCCGACTCTGTAACGCTCCATCTGAGGTAGAATTCTGTAGAAATCTAATAGGTGATTCGAAACATCCCTAAATATCGATAAAATAAAACCATCATGAAATCCGCGCTTTATGTAGATAAGAGAAGAAATTTCCTAAATATAGCATTATTCTCTATTTTGGTTTAGATTTTGTTTTGAAAGTTTCAGAGATTATGGCAGTTGCGGACCCAAGAATGTGTGCATGTGTGTGTGTCTGTGCGTGTGTGTCTGTATATATGTTTGTGTGTGTTTGCGATTTTAAAGTACCTTTAACAATTGCTCAGTCATATCGCTACAATGTCTGCATTGTGACAGTTTATAGCGCAGATATGTAGTAATATGTCCCACTCAGTCACATTATTCCGACACCAGGCCGACCAGCGCCTAGCGAGGCAGGTGTTAGTACCATTTTTATAAGTCTTTGGTATGACTCGTCCGGGGGTTAGAACCCGAGACCTCCCGCATCCTAGGCGGACGCTTTAACCACTAGGCCACCGGAGCGGTCGGACCTAATATTGAACAAGGAATATAAATACTGAACACAGAATGCTTTTACAACACGAAATAGTCTATATTTAAGGACATGGCCTGATCATGATGTATATTTTTTGTGCACAAAGTTAGAACACCACAGAGTGATAATAAAACGAGATAAAAAATTGTGGAAAGAGGGAACTATATATTTTCAGGACGTTTTCTATCGTACGAACTCATATCACGTTTTTATTTCATTTAGATGTATAAGATATAAGCTTGTGACAAAATATACCGTCAAGTGGAAGCTCCAATAGAACATACAGATGTAACCTAGCCATTTCGGAAAATAATACCGGTTTACTGAAACCTAACGACATACGGTACATTTTAGGTGAAAGTCATAAATATTGTACAAATTATCAGTCTGACCGCCTCATCGAAGATGGTGTGTGTGTGTGTGTGTGTGTGTGTGTGTGTGATTTGGATTTTTAACGTAGCTGTAACAATTTTTCAGTCATATCGCTATGATGTCGCCAGTGTGGCAGTTTTATTGATTTTTAGCATTGGGGCATCATGCTGAAGGCATGTAGCATGCTGTCTCACCCAGTCACATTATAATGACACCAGGCCGACCAGCCCTGACAGTAACCTTTTAATGCTGAGTGCCTAGCGAGGTAGCTGTTACTTCCAATTTTATAAGAATTTGGTATGAAGATGGCTGGTATTGTGTTTAATGTTTGTCAGAATCTGGATTGTAATGAACGATACATGAATAACCATATACACTTGATCAAGGAATCAATTAAAGATCTAACTTTCAGATGATGTCATCTAAGAAACATATCGTCACTCCACCACTCGTTTTTATATAAGAGATAGTATTTTGGTCTTATATCTTCTGAAAATGAAGGTTGTCATCTGTCACGTGACATCAATTCTGAAGTGAAAAGTATCACGTGATTGATTGCAATTGATGTTTGTTAAATGATGCAGTCAGAGTGTTCAGTATTGGACAAATCATCATCCTATTCACCCCATCGTGGAATCGGGTTCAACAAGACAACACATAAGGTACGCAGAAAACCCACTCACTACCCGTCCCCCTAGCTTCCTAAAAAAGGATGCTATTGGTCTTAATATTTGGCAAACAAACTTTGTCATTTGTTGCCTTAAATCAATTTTGATGAAAAGATTATCAAGGAATTGATTGCAAATGGAATTTTTGTTACAAATTATATGGTGCAGTAATAATATACAATAATGAACCAAATATCGTCACATTCATCCCCTCGAGGAATAGGGTTGCTGTTGTTGTTATTGTTATAGGGTTTAACGCAATTTTCCGGTACAATAAGGTCTATACATGGCGGCCAGTATATATGGTGGAGGAAGAACCCGGAAAAATTCTACAAAGAACCACCGATCCACGAAAAGCCACTGGTAAACTTTCTCACATAACCACATTAGCCGCATCTGAGACTCGAACACATGCAGACAGAGGTGAGATGGCAGTGAACCGTAGCGGCGAGTGCTTTAGACCACTCGGCCACTCGGGTCCCACGCACCCGAATAGGGTTTCTATTTCAATCCTAATATTTGGTAAAGTCCTAGATGTCATGTAAAGGAAGATATCAATATCGATGTAAAATTGATCAGGTAATGTATTGCAACCAGAATATTTTAGCTGACTTACTGTGAAGTGTGCATTATTTGCAAAATTTTCGTTGCCCTCACCTCATCGGGAAAGAGGGATGATATTTTCGTATTAATATTTGGCTATATTTAGGCTGTCGTACATCATCTCATATCAATTTCGATATAAAATTTATCAAGGAATCGATCGGAAAAGGAATGTTTGAGATGACATTGTGTAAAATCTGCAATAATAACAAAATATCGTTGTGCATACGCCTTTTCTTGATCTTTGCCTAACAGTAAAAATATTTGTAAACATTATTATATGACTTAACTGGTGGTTGACCTTGAACACAAGGTAACGACTGCTATAGTGCAAATACAAAATATTAGTAAAGTTCACATTGTCTCATTAGGAATGAAAATATGAATGGAATAAATGTGCAGCTGTTAGATGAACTATATCTTTACGTATGAGGCCATTTGTTTTGATCACGTGACAATATGGCGTCGGCTTTCGCCTGACTGTATAGCAGAGCGCAAAGCAAGGAGCATACTAAATAGGGAACCGGATTAAGATTTCATATGAAGAAGCCTGTATTATACGCTCTCTCGAGATACACTTGTACAATAAAACACATCTATCTAGTTTGGCTGTGTTTCATGTTCTTGATTTAATCCTTAAATTAAATTGGTTGCTGAAGAGAACATCTTATCATATGAACCAAATGTCAGTTGTTCCTATGCTTTAGGCGCTAGTCGCTTCAGGATTAGATTTGCAGGAAATATTGTCCACATTCAGTCTTCTATTGTGTTGCTCACATAGAAATATGTGATATTCTTTGATTCATAGCAATGCTACCGATGATAAGTAGGCAGATGCAAATTATCCATGTAGATAAAACTAAATTTATAGTAATTATTTGGCCTTGTACTTCAACAATACATAGTTCAACCTCTACTAGAAAGAAAAGGCAACGCCGCGTCACGTGATGCAGAGATGCGATAACACATTTCTAGGTAATGCGCTTCACTGATTAGCTGGAGACACTGGATGAGATGAAAATCTCGCTCTGTTGGTCCTTTCATCCCTAAAAGGTGCCCTTTTTTTTCTTTTTTTTTTAAATATATTTTTTTATAATGGTTTAATGCCATTTTTCAGCACAATATAGACTATACATGATGGCCAGTATTAATGGTGGAGGAAGAACCTGAAAAAACCCGGAAAGAACTATCGACCCACGAGAAGCTACTAGCAAGTTTCTCACATAACTACTTTAGCCGAATCTTAGACTCGAACAAACGCAGGCAGTGATCCGTAACGGACAGCGCTTTAGACCACTGGGTCACTCGGGGTCCCTGCCCATTTTGTAAAGGTCTGATAGTTTTAAACTAAATATTGATTTTCGTATATAGACCATGCATGGAACAATGAATCTTAAAAATAAGTAATGCAAAGTATTTTATTCAAAATTTCATGAATGCAGACAAAAAAGTAATCATGAAAGTCGTCAATCAGATTAAATGAAGATCTTTATTGTATAATAGATCTTACCTGCACGAGTTCAGGCTATGTTGATATTTGCATTCACCAATCAAATTACAGATTTAATTCTACTGAAAGAGGGAAACGGCATTTAGCACATATTGGTGCTAATGATCTCAAGTAGGATTTCTCTGCTAATAAATAAAATTTTGTTAACACGGAATTCCAAAAGAAAAAACAAACATAATATTTATTTTAACGGTTCTTGCCAGATCACCATTAAAATATATATCTCGATATTAATCAGTTAAGAATAAGGTGTATATCGTAGTAACAGACGACGAAAAGGAGTTCCAGCAACTATCGTAGTGTGATAATAAGAGGTCACTGAATAGGTCGCATATTCCAGCTTTGCGGCCCTTTCCAATCTGACTAAACATAAATCTTCACTGTCTTACATGAAGTTATGACGACGACCGCTAAAGCGTCATGCTTTGGTGACCTTTGAACTGAGCCAATGGAAATGCAGCTTTCAAATATATAAAAGAGAATCAATCGTTCAGTTCGCATTCATGCTCTTCATCCACACTGGTCTCCAAACGCACAAATGTGAGATTTCACCTGATTGGTTGATACAATTATCGATTATGGTAACACGAACATGACCCCTTAAGCTATTGCTGTACGATTTTTATGTTGAAGAGCACAGATCTGATTTCAATCAGATTTTGACACTTTCATTCATGGGAAATATATCATGAAATGCGTGGAAAATGTGGACTATTGACTCTGTGTTAATGCGTTTAATGCGTTTAGATCGTTGATCACCACAGATTTTTTGTCTAGCTGAAATTGCGATCTTTTAGTTTTATAACAACATTGATGTACACAGGTATACATTTCAGAACGAAGATGAGAACAATTTTATCAATAACATATACGTTATTACGTTGACGATAACACCAACGTTGTCTACAGGTTAGGTATGCCCGACGCCGAGATCGTGGTGTATAACAGTTTCACTGATACCTTTGCATTTCATTTTCCCTTACTGGAAGATGGCTGGAATTTTCCTGCCTCCGTCACTATGCAAATGGGGTTACACTGTCCTCTGACTTTAATCTTGATTTAGATTTGTTTGTCACTATTTGTGATCAGCTTTGTTTTCTCGGCGCGAATATCCATATCAAATCAGGAAGATGTTTCATCCAGGTTCTTCAATAAGGTAGCAAGCTCGTCTTCACTGCCTGCCAGCCCATCAACGTCGTGTACAAAGAGGAGGTTGGTGGTGTAACGCCCTCCAATATTGTCTGTTCCACACTGGTTTTCCAGGGCGTCGCTCATGATACGCTCAAAGTAGATGTTGAAAAGCGTGGGTGACATAACACAGCCTTGCCGTACTCCAACTGTTGTCTTGAGCCAGTCCCCCACATAACCTTGAGTAATTACTGCTCTGGTAGCCATTGCGCACAGCTGGTTGATGGTACTGGGCAACTTTCGACCCATGTTGTACTTATTCAGTATGGCCCACATTGCCTTATACCACACTCTGTCAAAAACATTTAAGCAATCTATGAATACATCATAGATGTTTTGTTGATGTTGCGAGTACTTTTCACAAATCACCCTAAGATTGAATATTTGTTGATTTGTGCTTCTTCCACTCCGGACCCCTGCCTGTTCTTCAGCAATTATTTATTCTGCTTATGGGTGCAGTATGTTCCAAATGATGTTCAGCATCACCTTATGTGAGGTGAAGTTGTTTGCATTTGTAATATGCACAGTGGAGATAATGCTGGCATATCTCAATGCTACTTTGAGGTAATGTGGCTGATATTTCTTTGGATACTGCACTTGTGGAAATTGTACATGATCTAAGCACATGGTATAACAAAATGGATGCTCCCATGTGCTTGAAAAATTAGCCAGAATTAATCAAAAGTACACTAACTTTAGCAGTTATTAAACTAGGGAAAACGAATTTTGCTGAAGTAGGCAATAGCAGCTTCTGAAAGTGCAATGAACAAATTACAAAACATCTGAAAAGTTAAAAAAAAGTTATCGGACCATTTTTCTACAATTTACCTCTGAAGTCCAGGAAGTGAAAATGACCATGCGGAGCTAGCAGTTTTTTACATGAGCACATCTTAAGTTAGCCCAAGCTGTATACTCTAGAACCTAAAGTACACCCATCAATCATACATCAAAATAAAGGGAATTGAAAGTTCTTCTCCCAACACCTAAGATATACTAAGTCTTTATTATATTGCCAGTATAACCAGTGAAGAAATCCCAGAAAATTATTTTTCTTTAAAATTCTAACCCTGTGCAAAGTACGAAACTGTAGAGCGCCACCTTACTAGCATGGCTGATCAAACTGATAGTTCTGTAATTTTGGCACAGCTGGAGATTGTCTTTTGTGGGGAGTGCTATAATCAGTGACTGGGTCCACTGTGTTAGCCATTCGCCTGTCTGCCAGGTCGTGTTGCAGATGTTTGTTTGTAGCTCTGTCACTGATTCTCACCATTTCTGATAAGTTCAACTCAGTGCTGTTATTGCTGACTTCATTTGATCTTTGAGAATCGGGAAACCATCATCATTTGTGGAGTTTGAACTTCAAGCACCTCTGGATCTCCTGTGGATGGATGGTTGTATAGTTCCTTTCCATACTCAGTCCATCGTTCTGCAATGTCACTCGCTTCTGTGAGGCATTTTCCATGTTCGTCTTGAATGGTCCTGAGTCTTGGATGCTTCTCTCTGGTGAGCTATTACACAATTTGTAATGTTTTGAACTGGTATGTAGTCGATCTGGTTATGATGGGTTCCATTTGGTGCGTGCCGTGTCCAGCATCGTAAAGCAATATGTTGGTACAGGATGGTGGCTAGTACCAAGTTTTTGTACCTTGCGAACTCTAACAGTCTTCTGCCTCTTTAATTGATAGGCTCATTGCAAGAAGATCCACAATGATCATCCCAGTGTTTTAGAGCATCTTTGCCAACTTTGGTATTCCAGTCTCCTTGTATGATGAGGATGCCGTTTTTTACTACAAATGTTTATAATACCCTGGAGATTGTTGTAAAACTCCTCTATTTCTTTATCATCATAATCAGTAGTTGGCCATAGACATGGAAAATTGTGATGTTAAATGGAGATGCTTTCAGACGAATCGAAATGATTCTGCTAGATGTGGGGCGACATTAAAGCTCATATCCCTCGATGGCTTTGTTTAGAAGAAAGCATACGCCATTTGTGGACTTGTCCAACTCTCCACTATAGCATAAAATAGGCCCATCTTCAGTTTGGTGTTCTCCTAGGGCTTTACATCTGATTTTACAGTGTCCCAGAATGTGTCACGTGTGGTGTTCCATCTCATGTGTCAACTCTTGGAGTCTTCCAATTTGCCCCAGAGTTCTAATGTTCCAGGTGGCGATGGTGATGCTGTCTCTCGCTCTGATTGTATGCAAGGAACCAGTAGCACACGTGTCACCTCCGTCCTGGTAGACAACGGCAGGTGCGGTCCTTGATGACCCGGACGAAGACCGATCTGGAATGGTAATTTCAGATTTGTCCAGCATTATCAGTGTGTCTTAGGCAAAAGTCGTCTGGAGGAGCCCATCCCTCTCCAGACGAAGGTGTTGCCAGAAGGTGATGTAGTAAATCGTCCAACTGCCACTGCACTGCCAATGGCATAGACGTTTGTTAGGTGAAGACAAATAAAACATGTTCAACTGGCAAACCTGCGCCTTATGATTCGGATAAATCCCACGTAGGTAAAATTTATTCTAAATGTTAAATGGGATATAACAGAAGGGGTGAAAAAAAATACAGCGTTCAACAATATTTGTTAAATGGAAACTAACTCGCTTTGAAGTTTGATGAGATTTAATATTGTATTTCTGGAGTTGTTTCTTTGCATAGCTTATAAACGTCTTTCAAACACATACACTATCAATTTTCATACAGTTTGAATGATGCCACAACCTACATTCGTTGCAACGCAGTTACATATTTCGTTTTCAGTTTTACTAGAAGCATATACATGCAATTGTGTTGACAACGATATGTGACTAAAACCCATATAAGCAAGCCAAAGTCAGCGATTTACACAATATAACACTATTCCTTCATAATGAAGTCTAAGATTCGTCTATAATTAAAACACTCTAAACGAGCATGTTTTTAATATCCATTGTAATTTGTGTTCGGTGGAAAATTGTAAAATTAAAAACGCAACAATACTTCAAATATAAGTAACTTTATTTTAAAAAATTGGATGTATAAACAAATGTACAAATGTAAACCATTTCATTTACCAATACAAAATATACTAATGTCTTCATTTGGGAGTCATTTGACCACTAAAAAAGGATGCGTAAAATCCGAACAATGAAATGACGCTATCCAAGACCTAATGATCATGTCGTTCCACTGTAGATTAATCAAATGATGATATGTATTTATATTTATAAAGAGTTTTGATTTACAAACTGCTAATCTTAATTGTTCATGCAATTGCACTAATAAATATAATTCTCCAAAACCTGGCTAAGAGTGCTCCCCCGCCCCTGCTCAAAACGCCAACCACTGACCTAGCTTTGGATGCTTCATACTGTTGCTCAGGTCAATAATGTTATTATAATTCTGTATAAGATTCATGGCTCCGTATTTTCGAAATAGTTTGAGAACGTAAATCAATATCCATCTCTCCAAATCAGATACGATGAGCGATTTAAATAAAGTCTTGAAAATGTTCTTATGTAATGAATGTTAGAGCTAATGTCGAAGATCCATAATCAGCTTACACCCATCCTTGACCTTGATTTTCAAGTAGCTTATGTGATGAAATCTATATAACGCCCGTGTTCATCATGATTTGAAAATCGGAAGCATTTGAGATTCTAGCAACTAATTCAGGATATTGTTCGAGTAAACTAATGATTGAACGTGACAGAAATAAACATCTATTGATTCATGGCAGAGATTTTGCTGTAACTACCTAATCACTTAGAATGAGAGTCATCTGCCCTGCCCTTTAATCATTTGCAATTAATACAATAACTTACGTACTTTATTTATTGGAATCCAGTCTATCCAACTTGGTCTCCACACGGGGTATATTATGATGTCTTAAATGAATGGACAGGTTGTTAATGATGGCATGGCCAAACATAGCCGTTAACAAAAAAGCATCGCATTACATACATTTCATTTCTTTTAAAACCATTCAAATCATTTACGTTTAAATAATTGCTAATTAATAATAATTGGGTGTTTAGTTAACAGTTCAACCTACGCCTAGTTGGTCATTTATGCGCGTAACTATTTTCCAATATCAACTTCCCTTTTTGTATCAACTTTTAAGAATACACCTAAATATATGTATTTCATGGAATGTAAGAAGCTTTAAATATAAAGATGTAGTTAAGTTAACTTTTGGCGGAACAACTATGGTCTTTGTTAGCGTCCATTGTTGGATAATCAAGACGCATTTATGTCGCTGGAGTTGAAACTGAAATGTAGTGATACACTATTGAAACTTTTGGTATAGGGTTTAACGCCATTTATCAGCACAAGAGAGGCTATGCATGGTGGCCAGTATAAATGGTGGAGGAAGAACCAAGGAAAACTCCCAAAAAACCACCTACCCAGGAGAAGCCTCTAGCAACTTTCTCACATACCCACATTGGCTGGGACTGAGACTCGAACCCACGCAGACAGAGTTGAGATGGCAGTTATCCGTAACTGTCAGCGCTTTAGACCACTCGACCACTCGTGAGCCCCAGAGAATGAAAAAGTCCGCGGTATGATTTATCCAGTGTAGCGTAATTAGTTTATGGCTAGTTTGCATTATGCTCTGCAATTATACAAATATCCCAGAAATATAATTGGAATTAGTAAAACATTTACACTATTAACATGATGAATATATATATATAACAGAATACAACGTTTACAAGGTTAACATACTGTTATCAAAACGATATATCACATCTACCATTGACAAAAGCTATACGGTCAAAAAATCCGTATTGCTAATGAAACATTTAAAGAGGAATATTTTTCGAAACCTGAAACATCAGGTGCTTGTTTAATATCAACCAGAAACTATGGCATATATTTTTTAAATACATTGCCTATAGTTGCGGTAGATATAAATCATTGTATACACTCGACAAATACTCCTGATCCTAATATTCCTTACAAACTTCAACACACGAAGATATCCTAATGCGAATTGTTTAAGTTATTTTAAAGTAAGAATAACTTCCTTACAAATAATATCATCTTTGAGTATTGATATAAGATTGTTATAAGATGATGTATCCGTTTAAATATTTTTAACATCTAAAATCACCATGGGTACTATTTCTGTAAGATGCATAAGCTCTGAACGTAAATGGAATTTTTGTCTTCCCCCCACAAAATACAAGAGAAGATACAATTTATAAAATCAGCTTCATTTCACACTTATAAATTAACTGACCCGAAATACAATGTCTAACCCTTTTTGAAATTCCTAATTTCTTAGATACTTTTGTAAAGATAGTTTTAAAGTCATTCAACCAGACTACAGTATTATCAATATGGCATATTTGACAGTTTGCGAGCTTTGTAAGAACTACTTGTAGGCACAATTTGTAATATTGTATTGCTGTCTGCGCTAAGCAGAACAATATTTTCTTTAAATTTAAACTACGTTTATATTCATACGTCCATTTCGCAGCACATTGTAAATCTTAAGTAGCTTTGTCCAAGCAATACCGATATAACGTGATTTATAAGCAGTGTCAAAAAAGATATGTAACTCACTGCATCAGCCTGGTCATAATCAGATTTCCTTAGTACCACATATAGACCTGATAATCTCCAGTACAAGTTAATATTTTGGTGACATTGTTTCTCTTTCTACTGGTGTTTCGTAACGCATCAGATCAAGTCTTCCATTTCATGTAAGTAAGAGTCAAGTATATGTTCCAATGATGCGTTCGAAGAAATTTAAAAGTTGTGATTTGATCGGGGAACCATTAGGCCATCAAAATATCGCTTCTTACGGTGTAAGTCTGATCTCCAAGTTGAAGTGAAGAAATCTGATTTTTATGAGATTGCTCTTTGCAGTTGTGAAACGCTACAGGACAGTTTTAGCATAAATCACAGGATTTCTGGTAAGGTAGCCTAATTATAACTTGGTCATTTTTAAGAAAGCAGAATAGACAGTATTGAAGAACACAGCGAGAAAGTAGATATGCATGTGTTACAGTTTCAAGACAAATGTCGCAAACCTGTCTATTTTTGTACATTGTTTCAAACAATTGTAAAATGTCCAGGATTATTGCGCTATTCAATGTTACAGTACATAAAATAATAATAATAATAATAATAATAATAATAATAGTAATAATAATAAGAATAAGAATAATACACAAATAAGAAAGGATACATTTTCATAGCAAATGTTCACTTCTTATTGCCTTATTGAAATTGTCTCTCAAACGGTCTTGGAATGGCCACTATCTCGTCACATACAGTTTTTTAAAACTTGGTTGATGCCATAGGTACGCTCGGCACCGAGCCGATCCCATCATTTTCCGTTTTGATAATTCCGTTTTGCACTGGGATGATAGAATCATCATCTGTAATATTTATGTCGGTGCTCGTCTCGTCCTCATCCATTTTCCTTAATTCATCTTTGGACAATTTCTCTACGATCCCAGCACCGATTGCGTCACCAAGAACATTGACAGTTGTGCGGAAACGGTCTCTGAAGGAAACAATGGACAATGTGACACACAAAATTCAAGCTGCAAACGGAGTTGACCATTCTAATGAACATTCTAAATTTGTTTCAATATCTTTTCTTTTACAATATAAACTTAGTTGAAAAAGTCATAGGTATGACTCTGTAATATTTCCGGATAATATTTGGACAATACTATCCTTAAAATAAGGACATTCCCACCAAGTCTTGTTGTCTCGCCACATATGTTGCTTCACTGTTGATTTTTTTTATCCCTTTAAGATGGCAGTTATCAAAAACAGAAGAGTAATTTACACAAGCTCAAATACTAACAAAACCATAAATTTGCTTAGTATATGATTGATTTGTTTATCAATCCGTAGATTGATGGATGGAATGATCAGAGCAAAGCATCCAAGCAATGTAATGTCTTGACGGATGTAAAATATATTCTGTCAAAAGAAGTACGCCACCACAAAGTTACTTCTGCGTCGCACCTACCCATAACTATTTTATTCTCTGATGAAAATCATTTTATAACAAATTTGTCCTCAATAAAGATTATTAAATGCTTTTCAAACATACAGGCACCTGCACTGATATAAAAAGCGACATTATTTCATATTGCTCGACCATGACTCCGTGAAATCTAAGGCTGAAAAATATGACATTTACCTTTCGGTCGAAGAAGCAAATGTATGTAGAATATATTAAAAGGTATATGCATGTGCATAAACGATGTATCACCCTTCACAGCGCGAATGAGGAAATGGTTGACAAAAGATGCATTGGGAAATGAATACATATTTTCTACCATCACTGCAGTCCGTGTTGCTAATTGGACTAACTAACTAACATGGCGAGTATCTATCTTGATGATGACGCATTTAAGTGTGATTACTTAATACAATACAGAAATTCTCAGATTGGATCCCAGCCCGAGTCATACCAAAAATAATTAAAAGTGGTACTAGCAGTTGCCTCGCTTGGCGCTCAGCATTAAAAGGATGGTGTTAGGTAATAACTTTCAATCGCAAATATCTTTCAGTTGATGCCACTAAAACGCTCGTGTGTTCATTAGTACTTTCAAGACTGGACTATTGTAATTCAATTAAGTCTGCTTCGTCTCAATATCTACTCTAGAAACTTCAAAAGGTTCAAACCACAGCTGCTCGGAACATCGTTAGAGTACCACAATCAGAGCACACTTCAGCGCTGCTCTGTACCCTACACTGGATATCCATTCGATCCAAAATCAAACACAAAATTTGTTCTCTGTGATATGTATAATTGACAGACTCCAGTCCAACATACCTACCTGACTTCAGCCATGTGTAATAATATTAATAATAATAATGAGGACTTTTATAGCGCCTAATCTTTAAAAGCTCTAAGCGCTTCACACTATCAATAATGATATGACTACACAGAACAACACAATGACAAAAACAACGAAATTGGAAAACATAAAAAACATGCTGAAAATATATAAGATACAAAACATGATTACGGTAGATCGCTAGGTTTGTCCCTGCAGTCGAAACAGGTGTGTCTTGAGAGCGCTCTTTAAAGGGACCACTGTGTCTTTGTGTCTAATTTCAATGGGCAATTCGTTCCATGTCGCCGGGCCCTGGTATGCAAACGAACGTTGTCCATATGACTTTGATTTCACCTTGGGAACAATGAGTATACGATTATCAGAGGAAGAGCGTAAGGATCTAGCTGGTGTATACACATGGGTGAGGATGGATAGGTATGTTGGACTGGAGTCTGTTATTGAAATATAGCACAGAGAACAAATTTTGTGTTTGATTCTGTATCGCCAGTGTAGGGTATAGAACAGTGGTGAGATGTGCTCTGATCGAGGTACTCTAAAAATGATCCGTGCAGCTGTGTTTTGAACATTTTGAAGTTTCTGGAGTAAATATTGTGACGAACCAGACAGAATTGAGTTACAATAGTCCAGTCTTGATAGTACTAATGAACACACAAGTGTTTTCGTGGCATCAACAGAAAGATATTTACGAATGGAACTGATGCGTCTCAATTCAAGATATGCAGCCCTGCAGAGATGTTCATGACATGTTTGTGCAATGTGAGAGTACTGTCTAGAGTAACACCTAGATTCCGTACTGAATGTGAGAATTTAATGTTGGTGTTGCTGATATTTATTGTCTGTGGTAAAGGATGTGGATGAGAAAGTCTTTGTACACAACAGCAAGATACTTACGCTCCTCTTCTGACAATCGTACACTCATTATTCCCACTATAAAAAACGACGTCATACGGACGTTTTTTTGCATACCAGGGACCAGCAACATAGAACGAATTGCCCATTTAAATTAGAGACAAACACGTAGTGATTCCTTTCAAGAATGCTCTTAAAACGCACCTTTATCGAGAACCAACTCAAAGACCTAATTTATTTCTCTACCTTAAATATTTTCCACATGTTTTTATGTTTTCTAATTTCATGGTGTTTGTTGTTTGTATTGTTGTCATATCATTATAATTAATGTAAAGCGATTAGAGCTTCTAAAGATTAGACGCTTATTATTATTATTATTATTATTATTAGGCCTGGTCGGTCTGTTGTTATGAAAATGTTACTGAGTGGGATATGATGCTTCATGTCCTTGGCATTATGCCTCAGTGCTGATCATCACTATAAAACCACTGCAAACATCGTATAGATATGACTAAACTAATTAAAGCTGCGTTAAAAGTCAAACACACAAACATTGCATATGATATTTGGAATAAAGTGGAAAAGAGAAAGGTAATATAACGCCTTTCCTTTACGTACAGAAGCCAGTCTATAGCAATAATAAGCGTAATATCTGCAACAGGAAGGTTGACAGCTGTGAGCACTATTGCCATGGTAACAAGGCCAGCTTCCGGAATGCCAGCAGCTCCAATAGCGGCGGCGGTAGCAGTCAAACTAGATTAAAAAAGATAAAAACAATTCTTTGAAAAAGTTTTTTTAAAATAAAATGAAATGTGGACAAAAGGTAATATTGAAACAGTTGTGAGAGACAATGTTATTGTGTGTTTTCCCACGTGGATGCATTGTAATTTGAACTGTTGGATTGAAGATAGTTTGAATAAACGAAACTTGCTGGTTAAATTGCGTTCTCATATACAGCATACATCTTTATGCATAGAACCATGATCACTTAGTAATTAACTTGCTGGACTCGTAACCGAAAAGACACCAGTTCAAATCCTACCATTGTATCACAATGGGTATGGTACATTAATCTAATTGGACCGATACTATATAAACCACTTGCGTTACTGTTTCGTAAAACACCAAACAAATCCAATATATTACAATATAATGTTTGAGTAGGAAAGAGCAGTGTTTCCCGAAAGAGTAAACTTGATGTATGATATCAAAAACCAACACCATCATTTATTCTGACTGATTATTATAGTATAGACACTGGTCTACCGGTACATGAACGACAGCAAATCTGCGTCTATGTTAGTCATTACTGAATGTGCGTTATGGGCAGGTAATTAAACTGTACCTGACTCCGATATTATATAAAATGTGCACATATGTAAATGAACAATATAGATTTTTCAATATGATCTTCCCAATGCTTATTTGTGTCCGGTGTTCTGGTGAGTAAACCTACCTGACGGTAATGACTTGTCCTATGTCAAGACTGATGTTATTAACCTGCGCGATAAATATGGCTGCCACTGCTTCGTACAGAGCTGTTCCGTCCATGTTCACTGTGGATCCAACAGGGGCAACCAATTTAGCCACACGTATGTCCACTTTGTTATTGTATTCCAGACACTCCATAGTGACAGGAAGGGTTGCTGAGCTGAGAAAGACAAGTATATTAAACTTTCGCAATACCAGTTAACACGGTTAATACAATTATTGATTTTATCATTTCTATTGTTCATGGTTGAGTCCAGATGTTGTCACGTAAGAATTAAAGTTTGACTACCTCAGCATTTTTTAACAAACGTGCATATGATTAACTAAAAGGGAATTAAGAATACTCGATCTCTGTGGCAAGTGGCCATGTATCTACGCATCGATCAGTTAAACTGGAGGCATAATCAACTAAACATTTATTTGAATACAGAGTTCATTATATGTACTTTTTGAGTGGTTACCAATAAGTGCAGTGCATTAGCTTATAGGTATATTTAATACAACTTTCTTTCATGAAAATCAATGATGTAGGTGGAATATTTGTACAGATGATACAACATTTTGAATATAATTACTACTATATTAAAATCGTCATGTATTTTGCTCACCAGCTTGGTTAGGTGCTCACGTTCTGTGTTTTTTATATGGCGACTTCGTCTATTAACTTTCGTGTATAGACTTCACCAACAACTTAACCATGAATGATTATCTCAGTTTTCAAAACATGACTCCAATCAGAACCATTCACGTGCATGTTAAGGCATAATTACAGCACAGAAGTCGTAATATTGAAAATCTAGCGGTATAATGAAAGAGATATTTGATTGATCAATAGATTTCGCTAACTATGGACAATAACCATTTATTTACAAGAGGCACTTGTTCAATCCGGTGTTCGTCAGGCTATATTGCTTCGTTGTCATAGTGGAGTTAGTAGTGCTCCTATTTGTGATATGTGAAGGCCAAGAAACTTGTGATAAATTAAATGTCTGTATTTGTTCAAAAATATCAGTTTGTCCTTGAAAAAAAAAAATAGCTTCTATCTCATGAATACTATCAGAGATCAGGTCTTACCTATGCACACTCCACGTGCCAATTCAGATCTAATGAACACTACCACAGGCCAAACATGCACAAATCTAGTAACTTCATTATAATATCAAACACGCAATCACAAAAGCTAAAAACGTCTGTATAAAAATAGTTTCACGAAAATGTCAATTAGTTAGCCCAAACATATAATATGAAATATATGAATTTCACTATCTGTAAGTTTTAATTTCCATGTTCACTCATCGTCTCAGGCTCACTTGTTAAACGTATTTATAGTCATTTCCCACAGCAGTTATTTTGGGATGAAATCATATCTTAAACTCTTTAATAAAGCTGGTGTCGATATGAAACGAAGCGTATCGACAACCCTTTGCTAGAGAAAATGGTTGTACATGAAGTATATGATTACTAATAACTTAATCCTTTTTGCTCCTAATTAGAAACGCGAGGCTTATTATTACCCCACACTCACCTCTAGCACCCAAAGGGGTGGTGAGGGGTTGGCGTTTGTGTAGGGATAAAACATTTGCCCTATCCGTATCCTGCGGCTTGTGCGGGACGGATTTGATTAGCCCATGTTCCTCATAGTAGCCCTAGTTGGAAATAGGCCTAACATTTTTTGGGTGCATGGGTGGAGTGCATCATCAGAATTTTCTCTGGCACGTTGCCCATAATCGTTCTTTTTACTCCTAATGAATAATTAGAGGATCAAAACCTTACTATACGCCTACCTTGATGCAGTACCCCACGCAGTGAGTAGGGCTTTCAACATGTTGTACATGAAGCGGTAAGGATTCCTGCGCACAATAACGAGGTACAGCATGGGAAGGACGATTAAACCGTGAATGGCAAGACCCACTAGGACTGTCAGACAGTAAAATCCGATCTGCAAGAATATGGCGGAGATATCTTTCATTTCCACAAGCTTAGAGGCAATCAGGAACATGATGCCAACTGGAGAGAACCTGGTTGTAAAATGAGTATAATTAATATATGGATATTCATTCATTCATTCATTCATTCATTCATTCATTCATTCATTCATGTTCACGCAGGTGTATATACTGTTTTGTATCAGACCTTTCGTTGTATACATAGTTTTATCCCTGCAACAAGTCATCCATTCCTCCTGGCATCCACGAATCTATACAGCAACACTAATACAAATGAATTATTAATAAAACCATAGCAATGCCTAAACCTTCAAAACGCCGTGTACATATACAATTTGTCAAACTTAACATGATAGCTGAGAGGTTAGTTTCACATGCTGTGTCGAGACATCTGCCCTTATACAATGGTATATCCTTCTTTGTAACAATATATTAGTATCTGCGCTCATTTGATTATATTCTTTATTGCATTGCTTCCTCCGTCTGACCAGGAATGTATGAATGTATATCCACTATATATTAAGCAGACAATATATGACAAGCTCTTTACAGCAATTCAAGTTATTTTACGAGCACATAAA
This sequence comes from Unio delphinus, assembly GCA_029339505.1. Lineage (NCBI taxonomy): Eukaryota > Metazoa > Mollusca > Bivalvia > Unionida > Unionidae > Unio > Unio delphinus. The sequence continues at coordinate 5,301,675 of JAQISU010001239.1, forward strand.
TCGAATTTAGTTTCTTTCATTTGCATTATATTTGAAGAATATGCATAACAAATGTTGCACCAAGCATTGGCAATTGGAAACTTTGAGTCAGCGTAACGAGGATTTTCATAAATGAATGTTTTCGATTCCTCGACGGATGAAATCCAACAAAAAGAGAGAAAACGAGTGTGTACTCACCAGATAACGAGTCTGATAAGGATCATTGTAGCGGTGTATAGCGATGTGAAGAAATCCAAAAGAGGTTTACCCTCTTTTCCCATTTTAGCAAGAACAACTCCAAAAAATATACTGAACACGATTATTCCCAGAACGTTCATTCCAGCGGCAGTTGTCACTTTTGGACTCTCGATTTCAATATACTTCATCACAGCCCCTGAAAATTGTGCCATAAGTAATCGTCTTCAAGATTGAACGTTGATTCAAAGATTTTATTGCAAAGAAGAGATCGACCCTGTGTGTAGGCTGCTCAGTGGGTGGAGTCAGATTTTTAAACTGTATTTAGCTGCCAACTCGCGTAAGAGGCCATTTTCTTTTTCCGCAAGTTGGCTGCTTAACACAAGTTAAACGGTGCTCGGTTGCATAAAAATATGAAGACATATGCTGACTTTTTATGTAGCCTTTTAGATTATCTCAGTTCTAGAAAAGTAGGAACTTTGTAAAATTACCATTGTTGTTATCAGTAATACACCACTTTACATTCTAGACTGAACTAATGAAAGCTATTTGTGGTATACTCTATGATGCATCAAACAGTGAAAATTATGTTTCTTATATTATAAACGGACGATTTCAATGATGTTAAGACAGCCTGGTATAACCGCGCATATTTACACAATATTACTCAAAAGAGAATGGAAGTTGTAAAAACATAATGTTAAGTTTATAAATATCATTACGTTAGGATTTTTAATGCCTAACATGAAGTCTCTCTCTCTCTCTCTCTCTCTCTCTCTCTCTCTCTCTCTCTCTCACACACACACACACACACACACACATTAGTAAATACGAGGTCAGCATATTTAATTACGTTTGCATCAATTGAATACTGGTATAATTCCTAGTATACTTTACTTTAATTGTTCAAGTCAAAAATGTGTTGGGTAGCACAAGAAATAGGGATATATGCTGTAACATTTTACATTTTAATATGATTACTTTCATTATACCATTTACATACTGTTAAAAGTCTGACCTAGTTTATACACTGCCTATATGTATAAGTAAATAGAGATATGTAAAGCTTTTATTTATAGTTCCAATCCTTTCAGTGTTAGTGTTAAGTTTTACCTTCTTTTCTATTTCACATATTTCTGCGTTGAAGCATATATGCTATATTCACACGATGGCCTTGGCATAAAGGTTCAGACTATTTTTCTTACAATATAATGCTGATGTTTGTACGAACATTATATATTGTACACATTGAAACTTCTATATTTCTTAATAAAAGATTGTATTAAGAAGAACTAGCCCAATTCAATATCCAAAATCTATTAGAACCATCCTTTTAATTACAACTTTATAAATCACAGCGCTGTACAAATAAATTCAAGAATGGCGTATGCTGGAAAATGTTATTGTAATGTTTTGATTCTAGAGAAGTGGTGCAAGATATGATTAAACATTTCAGGATTTCATGTTGTCTCCGATCATCTACATATTATGCAAACATGCCTTTACTTTCTTTGTGTTTCTCTTATAAAGGTTTCTCTTTTTTCGTCTCTGTCGCTACATTTCGTATTTTGTTCGATGTTTTGTGATAAATTCTTTCCTCCAGGTTGCCTTTGTGACCTTGAGAAACATCGCATATGATTGTTCTGGCCATATTTACATTTAAAGTACCCGATTAATGGGCTAATTAAAATGAGCTCCTCTATATTTAAACAGAAAGTACATCTATTTTTAGCATTTTATTTATTCTGTCTCCTCCACTCCCTCTTCATTTAACAATAAATGTTGCATTTAACGTACATTTGCAATCCATATGTGTATTTGCAATAGCTACTTAGACATAGATGTTTCAGAAAGGATAATAGGAAGCAAGGATGTCACATGACTGTATGGTTAGTGATGAATAGAGAAATGGAATGGGTGTTAAGGTGCAAAGGAAATCGAGACCCTGCGGTACAGTACATGGTCAGAGGTAGATACACCTGAGTATGTATGTATGTATGTATGTATGTATGTATGTATGTATGTATGTATGTATGTATGTATGTATAAAATTGGTCCGATAAATGTACTGTATGATTAATTTAACTGAACTGTTAAACAAGTACAGTAAAAGATCGAACTAATCAGGGTCATTTTAAAACCTGTTTAACTGTATCACATTGATTGGATATATATAGTCATAACAGGAGATAAACCTTCAATGTTGCACACTGAGCGAGCCCCGGGGACCTTATCACACCAAATATTACCAGTGTCTTTGTGAGTAGATCATATATTTCCGGACCTGTACTTCGCTTCTAAGCAGCAAAACTCATCGGGTCATAGGTGTCAAAATATTGTATTGCTTATCCTATTACCAGTCATACGTTGTTTGCTCTAGTATTGCTATAGTGGCGGATTTAGAAGAAGTTCTATCTCAGACAATTGCTATTTATAAATGCAATGTATTTGAGTTATAAGTGAAAGGAAAGTTTGCTTTAATTTTTCACAAACTGGTAAGTGATGGTCTAACCAATATGAATTGTCCAAGGAAGAATCTCTCTCTCTCTCTCTCTCTCTCTCTCTCTCTCTCTCTCTCTCTCTCTCTCTCTCTCTCTCTCTCTCTCTCTGCTCCGGTGGCCTAGTGGTTAGAACGTCCACCGCGGAAGAGGGATGTCGTGGGTTCAGTCCCCTGTCGAGTCATACCAAAGACTTAACAAAAATGCACAGATTTAACACGTTAGTGTTTGGACTTTTCTGCTTGGTGTCAGGATAATGTGACTGGGTGGGACATTATGCTACATGTCTGCGGAGTGATGTCCTAGTGTTAGACATCACTATAAAGTGCCTCACTGCAGACATCGTAACGATATGACTGTAAAAGTTATTAAAGCTACGTTAAAAATTAAAATCACACACACACAAAGAGCTTCCATCCATACCCCTCCTGCACCATCCCCTGCTCTTTCTTTAGAGTATTTACTGAGAATTGTAAATAGCTTACAAAGTCCCTAAGTATGTTTACAAAATATGTTAGAGGTGGCAAAATAATCAAGTTACCTTTCGCAAAATACAACGGAATAATGACATTGCCATGGGTCATGTCAGACAGCAAATATGACCATGAAGATAGCGAAAGTGACAACATGAAAATCCTAAATTATCATGCCCACCAGGAACGAAAACCTATATTGTTCCTTCGTTGTCTTATAGTCGAAAATGTAACGAGTAACCCTCAGGGGGGTTAGACTTGATGCTTTATATTAGATGATCATTACATTATCATTAGTTACTAAAATATCAGATATAAGAACATAATGACATCTGCTTCTATATAAATTGATTTGCTGAGATTTCGTTCCATTTGATTACCTTACCTGTGCTTGTACCAATTGTTGTTGTAGTATATGCCGTCATGTTTGATACATTTTCTGCCATGGTTGCGGTGGCTGTGCCAATAGTAGTTGCTGTAATCGTACTAATAGGTGTAGACATATTCGATGTATTCATGACCGTGTTCGTCGTTATGGGTGCTGCAGTCGTTATCTGGACTTTTTCAATGTTTATAACCGTTGTAGGCTGCAATTCAATCAGAAATTCCAAGTTCTTAAGTATGCAAGAAGAAAACACCGTGTTTATATAATTATCTAAACAGATCATATAAAAAAGGTGTGTTTTTTAAAATAAATTTGGACACCAACTTTAATAAATTCGTTTGATATTTTAGCGCATGCTGATACTTTTATGACAAATGTTTGCATAAAAGAAATTACGATATATCAATTTCTATATCATATAAAGTGCAGTCGGATAGGTAACGTACTTTAGGCCTGAAAGTCCGACAAGCTAGCCGCCTGTTCACCTGCAAAGCGAGATGTTCATCCATTTGCTGGCTACATATTCACGTAACTTTTTTCCCTTGTAAAATCTTGGCTGTATAATACGTGACGTATGAGCACATTTATACTTTTAATAGGAGTAATTTCGATAGATATTGAACCACATATTTACAGATAATCTTCATTTACAGTCACATAACTGGTAGTAAAGCAAAACACTTCACGTTTAAATGCTCCACATAGTAGCAGTCGAGGCTGCACGTGCAACTTGGAGTTGTTAATTTTTTTTTATATTGGCACAAGAACTAACACTCGCATCTTCGTATCATTCGCCGTAAGTCGAAACAAATCTAGGCTACTATTTCGATCCAAATAAATATATTACATTCAGTTTTCGCTAAAAATATTTTTGCGTGGGGCTCATTACTATTTTATAAATAATAAACAGTACCTAACGTTGCTGGATAAATTTAAAAGCAAACATGGTTTAGGTACTCTTTTATGTCAAAAGCCTTGAAAACCCGTAAACACTTCCTTTAATATATACCCCCAAAAAATAAAAATATTACCAGTGCATCATCATAACGCATATCAATTACATTCTCCTTTACGCTTTGCTAAGGTTAACGCAGGTTGTTTTATTTTAGTAAACTTTGATATCGCTGTCGGTTTAAATGTCTTTACCTTTTCGAAGCATGCTGACACAATATTTTCTGGGAAGCAGGATCTGAAATAACGAATGTAATAATGTTGATAAGCAAGTAGAAAACTGATAGGCCGTACATTAACAAGAACTGAAATGACAACCATTACAATTCATGTAATTCATGAAACAGAAAAGTGCGAGCAAGCAAAGGGTGTTGTAAATAATTATGCTTGTGAATAATTCACAATGTTAGAGAAATACACGCATATTTAGCGTTGGGGATTTCGTGTCAATCCCAGAGTCTTCAAGAAAACAGACAGAAACTCAAGTCAACTTGTCCCCCGACTTTCCTTGCTAAGTCATATACATATAACACCACTACCTCCATGAACCTATTGACGGCTGGTGGTTCCTCTTTTTTTACTTATCTGTTATAGGGCATATTATCTTGTTATGATGTATAAAACATATCCGTATATACACAGACAGAGAGAGAGAGAGAGAGAGAGAGAGAGAGAGAGAGAGAGAGAAAGAGAGAGAGAGGACAAGCAAAGATTGACACTCAAAGGTCCACAAATGCTTAGAAATTACAAATATTGGCATATATTGTGGATTTATATTGTAAAGCTAAGATTCTAAGTGTACGAACTACGTATCGGTTCCTAATCAGTGTTTTGACTTTTGCCAAAACAGATTGATTATTGCGTAAAATAACAATTAATCGTTTATGTGATTTCCCAAGTTCATTGTCGTTATAATAGCATTACCGTCACAATATGATATAAAATCATATTTGCAAAAGTAATATATCCAATTAAATATGCATTAATGGACTAATAATATATGTACGATTTTTGTAAACACGGGTGACGTAAATATTTCAATCGTTCGAGAAGGCATGTATTGATCTACGGTTTTATCAATTTGACATTAAGACATGTCCTCAAGATATCTAAATACTCATTACACTTTCGGTCTTTGCATTACGTACCCATTTAATCTCACGTGCTAGATCTGGAGTTAGATACATCTGTTCAATCCGTATTTCTCTATCTCACCCACACTTTAAATACTTTGATGCCCTTTTTAACGTTCTAGCGTTGATATTTTTAGACGCAGTGATTCAGAAATGTTATAAATGGCAGTTAGTGTCGAAGCTAAAACTCTATAATGTGTAAACAAGGGATTGTGAAATAACTTCAAAGGCATTCGTATGTTGTATTGAGTCAGGGGAATGACATCGTTTGATGTGATAAGAATAAATCAGGTCTAACGTCATCGACGTTTCCCTACGCCATGCCAAACTAGTTCTTTCGTCTGACTCAGACGTACTATACTATCGGAATACGTGTAGTTTATTCATAGTATGCACCTGTTGCGAAAGTCAACGCTGAGTGTGAATGTTATATTTGTTAGTACTTAGTATCTTAGACTAGCCATCATACAGGTCATCCTTAGTCGAAAATTTCGTTCAACTCCTGTCAATTAAAATTTATGAAGGAAATCCATGTGATTATCAACGTATTATCGTTCTCACTCAGTTACCTCAAAGAGCCACGTCAGAGTCTATTTGAACAAGACTAGCTTAACGCATATGACAATATTGTACCTGGAAAATATTTAATGTGAAATAGTTTGAATTAGTTTACTGTCAAACAATTGATTATTTGTTTGGTCAAGTTGTTCGTGATATAATTTATCTCCATATGTATTAGCATTATTTCTCAAAGAAGGAATTGTGCCAATATTTTGTCTAGATAACGTTTGCTTACCTGATTAGATCAAATAAGGCGTCTAGTGGCTCGGTATTTGTCGACTTCCCTGCCCTCTCGATTTCATTTTTGGATTTGCCCCTGTGGCCAGGTTGGATAGCTAACACTAGGATAATACCTAGAACAACAGCAGCAAAGGTTGTGGTCAGAAAATATATGATTGTCCGCACGCCCATTTTTCCTGAAGATCTCAAATCCAGTCCACCAAGGGAGGTAATAATGCTGGAGATAATCAAGGGTAGAATCAGCATCTTGAGCATGCTCATTAGCAGATCTCCAGGGAAACGAAGGTAAAAAATCTTTCTCTTTTCAATAGGCGTCCATGCAGGGTCGGTTCGCAGACCTAGACCGAGAGCGATTCCGATGGATACACCAGTGACGATGAGAAATATCAGTAGGTGATTCAAGATGGCGATCTTTACCTTTTGGCACATACTCTTGAAATGTTTGGAGTCCATGTTTACACAAGTTTGCAATCGTTTGTCGAGTGTAGTCACGAACTGAGAAAGAGTTGATACCTGAAAGATAAACTTTCAGTTATGAATAAAATAAAAAAATAATAGAACAATCTTCGTTGGGAGATTAAGATCATGTTTGATCCAGTTAACTTGATTGTAGGATAGAGAATGAATTGAGTCAATTTTGGTTTATCATGCTATCACGCAAGAAAATGCGTTTCAGTTTCATCCTTATTAGGTAGGTCTACGTGATCAGTGATAAATAAGACACTATGACATATCCTCGAGAAAAAGATGGAAAATGTCGCAGGGGGAATTATACACAGGGTAGGATTCGAACCTGGGATCTCCCTAGCTATCTGGCTTGAATGGGTCACTCTACAACATAGGTTTAAAGAGCCTATGCATCTGAGCCGTTTCTCGAATAAAGTCACCCATCCTTCTGTCACATGTCTTCGTGACAGTAGTATCCGTGATCATTCTGAACTCTTTAACAAGCTTGCAAGTCAAATTCGGTTAATGTATAAACAAGCTTATGGTGTGTGATACCAAAACTGCCAGTAAACAAACACAATTTACGACCAGGACGGTGTTCGAGCCAATGAACCCGATTGATTCATGCAGTTAATGGCGACAATTGTAAACTTGCAGTTTTGTGGACACCCACTTTCTCATTTCTATGATGTAAGTCTAAAGCAGCTAAACAGTATACATTAAACAACCTAATGAATAAAAATGTATTCAGGAGCAGATAGCATTCGCGTCCTGAAAAAAATAAGACTTGCAAAACAACAATTATTCAACGAAATAAGAATGCGTTGTAACGAATATTATGCAGACAACAGGATATGGGCCGCATTCCTTTCTATGACCGGCGAGGTGTATATTGACTACACAATGCAGGGTATAATAATAATAATAATAATAATAATAATAATAATAATAATAATAATGAGAAGAAGAAGAAGAAGAAGAAGAAGAAGAAGAAGAAGAAGAAGAAAAAGAAGAAGAATGAGGACTTTGTATAGCGCCTATACTTTAGAAGCTCTAAGAGCTTTACAACATCTACAATTATATGACTAAAGAAAAAACAAAAACAAAATCCATGTAATAGGGAAAGAAACAAATGCAGAAAATATTTAAGTACGAAACATTATTAGGTTTTTAAGTTTGTTCTTGCAGTCGAAAAGGGTGAGTTTTAAGAGCACTCTTGAAAGGGATCACTGTCTTTGTGCCGAATTTCAATGGGCAATTCGTTCAACATGATGGGCCCTGGTATGCAAAAGAATGTTGTCCATATGACATCGTTTACATAGTGGGAACAATGAGTATACGACTGTCAGAAGCGGAGCGTAAGTATCTTGCTGGTGTCTACACATGTGTGAGGCCGTATAGGTATGTTGGACTGGAGACCGTCAGTGAAATGTGGCACAGAGAAGACATTTTGTGTTTGATTCTGGATTGAATGGATAGCCAGTGTAGGGTGCAGAACAGTGGGGAGGTGTGCTATGATCGTGGTACTCTAAAGATGATCCGAGCAGCTGTGGTTAGAAATTTTGACGTTTATGGAGTATATATTGAGACGAACCAGACAGAATCATGATTCATCTTCAGCTTGTTACATGTCACATAGGATTTCACTTCAGAAATTCATCTCTCTACTCCTTGAATGGTAGCATGAACTTGAATTGAGTGGCTAGACTTGTATATTTGAGTGTCATCAGCGTACAATTGGTGAGACACTGGGTGATGAGCTATGACACTTGAGAGCGGCTGAATGTATAGAATGAAGAGAATATGTCCAATAGCAGACCCCTGTGGAACACCACACCATTGATTACCTGAGCTGGAGTTTATTCCATTTGCATATACCAATTGTATCATGTTGACTAAGTAGGACTTTATCCGCTATAAGGCTGTATTCTGAATGCCAAATACACGCTGGAGACGGCGAAGTAATATAGTATGGTCTGTTGTGTCAAATGCTGCAGACAAATCAAGTAAGGTGAGGACTGCAATCTTTCCGTTATCCAAAGCAGAGAGAATGCCATTAAATACTTTCAGAAGAGTAGTTTCAGTACTGTGGCAAGGGCGATATGCAGACTGTGCATTGCTGAAAAGAATGTTTGAATTCAAATGATGAGATGCACGTTTGGTTAGAACAACATTTTCTAAGATTTCTTTATATGAACGGGAGATTAGACACTGATGAGAGAAAGATATTATTAATATCAGTCAGTGAAGGCAATATTGGGTCGAAGCACTCAAGCAGCAGTTCTGTTGGCACTTAATCAATTTTACATGACTTTGGTGCACTCTTCATCACTATTTTCCATATATAAATGCATAGAGACAGGTTCAAATGCTCCTAATGGTTGTCACTGATATTCTGTATCGTAACTGTATGGTGACGAGTCAATTTAAATTTTGTCGTCAAGTGTATCTCTAATGATTAGTTCTTTGTCACGGATGAAATTTGCAAAAAGGTCCCCGAAAGGTCATCGTGAGACAAGGTAATTGGAAGTGGTGTACATTTATTTGTTCCTTGACATTAGTTTGTTAGTTATCTCAACGAGCTCTTTACAGCTGGAACTCTCCGTGATCTTAGTACTGTAGTGGGATAATAACATAGAAAACAAGCACATATGTCATGAAAAACAGCACAAAAACCGAAGAGCTGCGTCAAGCCTGTTAAGCGATAGCTGCCATCCCGGCCACTATCGTATGACTGACTTTTGTATTAGTGAAGTTTGGAACAATGTTTTGAGAAACATTTTGAAACGATTCTCGGAGTTGTTAAACATCCCGTTTTTAATCTGATATTGCAGCACTTAAACATGTTAGAATGAATTCTTAGAGCCAAACATTTCAATCCAACACGTTTTGAAAGTTAGAAAGCAATGCTTAGGTTGGTGAATGCTAATTGGAAATAAAAACCAATTTCGGTGTAAACAGTTGAGTAACAAGTTAAGGAGTCTTGATGCTTTTTGTTGCCGCACAGATGTACTGTTTCTCAACATAATTCTAGTAGCTATCGTTAGACTGATTATTTTAATTGTTATACTTAGTTTAGGGGGACTACTGTATACTTGTTGTTCAAGTGTGACTGATCCGTTCTATGTACATTTACAAATTGGTGAAAATAGGTATGACGGAGCATAAAATAACCTGCTAATGTTTACGCATGCCAATATATACACAAGCGACTATTCCACGGGACATTTTGGCCTTGCATAATGTAATAGTCGAATATGACCAAGACAAGACTGGGATATATAAGAATGTACATTAACGTAATGCATTGTTTTTCCTTTGTCAAAGAATATTATAGCTTATGTCTTTGAACTGACTCCCATAAATGTATACGTTAATTATAAATCATACACACATGACAAACAATGGGATGATAGGCTGATTTCAAGAATTCTGGGATAAATTTAGTTTTAATAAGTTTTTGTCTTTGGTATGTATCCGGGAAGATGTCACCAAGTTATCAGGCAAAGAACAAATCCGTCGTTGAGTTAGAACAACCTTTCCTAAGATTTTTGATATGAAAGGGAGATTAGCAGCTGGGCGGTAGTTCTCAGTTTGATAATAAACTTAAAAGCTTTTAAAACAATTTATTGTTTGATGGCATTGAAAGGGCCAATCACTATACTTTTTGTAGCTTTACATCGGGATCCAAGTAAAATCGGCATTATACCATATCATACCTCGATTGGTTGGTTCTGTACGAGGGATGCCACTCACCAATATTGGGTTCGATATTCTTAAATGTGTTGGTTGAGTTTTCATTCCACATTTTTTGCTACGTATTACGAACATGTTGATTAAGTACGGACAATCGTGATGAAAAGTGCACCAAAGTCTTGTGAACTTGATTCAATTCCGACATCACTGCTGCTTGAGTGCTTAGACCCAATATTGCCTTCACTAACTGATGTTATTAATATCTCTCTCTCATCAGGGGAATTCCCATCATTTTTCAAAACTGCCATCGTAAAGCCACTGCAGAAGAAACCAACACTGGATCATAACGATTTAAAGAACTACCGCCCAGTTGCTAATCTCCCTTTCATATAAAAAATCTTAGAAAAGGTTGTTCTAACTCAACTTGTATCTCATTTGAATTCAAACAGTCCTTTTTTAGCAATGTACAGTCTGCATATCGCCCTTGCCACAGTACGGAAACTACTCTTCTAAAAGTATTTAGTGACATTCTCTCTGCTTTGGATAGTGGAAAGATTACAGTCCTCACTCTCCTGGATTTATCTGCAGCATGTGACACAATAGATCATGATATATTACTTCACCTTCTCCAGCATGTATTTGGCATTCAGAATATAGCCTTACAGTGGTTCATGTCCTACTTAGTGAACAGGACACAAAATATATCTGCAAATGGAATACACTCCAGTAGGGCATAACCGATTAGCATTTTTCTACCGATTTCCGATTCCGGATTTTGGGCATGAAATTTTTCCGATTCCGGATACGATTCAATTGATCGGAAATGCTAAATCCGTATTTTTTTCTAAAAAATTTTATCTTCCGTTTCCGAGTTTCTGGTATCTGGTTTTGCCGTGTCTAGCATGTTACTTAGCACTTTACCATATCCAGCTTCATTTCCGGGTTTCACCCGTCCAATCAAATAGATTGTCTCACAGCGTGGTTCTGTTGACCATATTGAACTTTTCTGACTTCTTGTTTAACATTATTAACGCACTATCGAATGACACGCAGTGTTAGACACGGTGCTATAGAAATTCAACTTTATTATTTTTATTATCCGAATCGGTCGTTCCTGCCTTGTCCGACTCCGATTAATTGGAAGTTCATACTATCCGGTGGAATCCGATTTCCGGATCAAAAGTCGGTTATGCCCTACACTCCAGCCCAGTTGACGTATGTTGTGGTGTTCCGCAGGGATCTGTTCTTGGACCTGTTCTCTTCATTATGTACACTCAGCCGCTCTCAAGTGTCATAGATCATCACCCAGTGTCGCACCAATTGTACGCTGATGACACCCAAATATACAAGTCTAGCCACCCAACTGAAGTTTATGCTACCATCCACGGAGTATAGAAGTGCATTTCGGATGTCAAATCATGGATGACATGTAACAAGCTGCAGATGAATGATGATAAAACTGAGGCTATTCTGATCACAACACAAAGACTTTCTGATTCACATTCTTTACCTCAGACAATAAATATCAGCAACACCAACATTAAATTCTCACAGTCAGTATGGAATCTAGGCGTTACCCTAGAGAGTACTCTCACATTGCACCAACATGCCATGAACATCTGCACGGCTGCATATCTTGAATTGAGACGCATCAGTTCCATTCGTAAATATCTTTCACTTGATGCCACAAAAACACTTGTGTGTTCATCAGTACTTTCAAGACTGGACTATTGTAACTCAATTCTGTCTGGTTCATCACAATATTTACTCCAGAAACTTCAAAAAGTTGAAAACACAGCTGCACAGATCATCTTTTGAGTACCTCGATCAGAGCACACCTCACCACTGCTCTGTACTCTTCACTGGCTATCAATTCGATACAGAATCAAACACAAAATTTGTTCTCTGTGCTATATTTCAATGACAGACTCCAGTCCAACATACCTATCCAGCCTCACCCATGTGTATACACCAGCTAGATCCTTACGCTCTTCTTCTGATAATCGTATACTCATTGTTCCCAAGGTGAAAACAAAGTCATATGGACAACGGCGACGTGGAACGAATTGCCCATTGAAATTAGACACAAAGACACAGTGGTCCCTTTTAAGAGTGCTCTCAAGACTCACCTTTTTCGACTGCAGGGACAAACTTAACGACCAAATCAATGTTTGTATCTTATATGTTTTCAGCATGTTTTATGTTTTCCAATTTCATTGTTTTTGTCATTTGTTGTTCTGTAGTGTAGTCATATCATTATTTATGGTGTAAAGCGCTTAGAGCTTCGACAGATTAGGCGCTATACAAGGTCCTCATCATTATTATTAGCATTATTGTTATTTATTCAATATGTTAAGTTATTAATCTTCCATTCCGAAATGGTTTACAGTACCCGAAAGTTGACTCCACGATTCGCCATTACATGACCATTTATATCAATATATCTAGTTTTCCAATACTAGAAAATACGTTTTACCAGATTGTATGAGCATGACATTTCTCTACTATATTTTTAATAATACCAGATTTTGATATTTAGGACTTTCTCAAGGCTTTCGTTGTAAAAAGGGAATCCATGAATATGAAGAATTTGTTTTTCGTTGTAGAAGTTAAGTATTGTTCGAAGCATTGCGTATGGATATTATTTCTGCATTATAAGTGGAGGTTTTTCTGGTAACATGCTCAAGATGGTGATATGGGAATGTAACAATATCAGCTCAGATTTATTTATATCTTTCGAACCGTAAATATATATATATATATATATATATATATATATATATATATATATATATAACAAATTTCTAGTAAAATGCAAATAGTAAGTGACTGTTATATAATACCTGTTCTGTGAACCTCACTCGCCACAAAACCATTCTTAAGGGTCCACTTTGGACGGTATTCGTCTCCATAATTTATTTGTTGACTATTGAAAATAAAACGTGCTTGATTTTCTTTCTCAGTTAGATTTTTGTCCGCATTCAGATAAAAAATAAAAGTTATCTGAAGTGGATTTGAATAAAATAAAGTACTCGAAATGCTGAGTTAGCTTGATCAGATGCATGCATTTTTCAGATTTACAAATACTTGCTGCGAAAAGCATATATTGCAAAAAGCACATTCAATGTCTTAAAGCCATAATAACCTGATTTTGATTGTACCGTTACAACGAGATACAAAGTGATGTTGTGAAACAAGCTATCCACAAACCCAAATCAAAAGGATGGGTAATTTGTTCATAATCCATGTAATATGCTCTCACGGCATCTCTTTTGGTTGTTGCTTGTTTTTCCTAGTTCACTTAATTTGGAGGTATTATACTATTAAGATCCGCTCGCTGTTGTAAAGAACCATGCAATCCTAAAGGTATAAACTCTAAACTGGCGTTTATTAAAGAGATTTTAAACTTTCTAACAAAGAATAGAGATTTGTTCTGGAAGCTTTTTGCCTTACAATTCAATTTCGGTTAAATGAATTTCAAAGACTGTCCAAATTGGAGTAAACAATGTTATATATAGAGTTAATGATGGATACTACTTAACAAAACCGGCTGGCAGAGATAACGTTTATCCAATGCTAACTGTGCAAAACCACTGCCCACAAAAATGATAAATCCTAATAATAACTGAACAGTTGAAAAGGTGCTCAGCTATACTTTTGCAAGCTTGCATATAATAATGCATAGAGTCATCCGAGAAAATGCACTCGAACATAATTAGCTATCGGTTTGTAAACCATATTTGTATCGTCTTAAATATTGGCATAAAGGCAAACCCTTTAAATTCGGGCTTAGGGTTGTTCTGAGTTTTGAAATAACTTGGTGCGGTTGTTGGAACTGTAATTTTGTGCTTGTATAGGTTTTCCTTTGGTTGAATTCTCATGAAAATACGAGATAAGGGTACAAAACAGTAGAATACTGTACTTGAAACACTCTCCATACATGAGTTTCAAATTACAGTTGTTTTAGCTTATGTACATATAACTTGATAGAACCAGTCATTTTCATTTTGTATAACAGTTACTATGTTTGGATACATGCCAAAGCGTTTTCATTTGTAATGATATAATATTTAACCACACCTCGTACACTGTGCATGAAATAGATTTTTAAAAGGTTAGCAACAGTAAACAACATAGTACAAGTGGTTGAAGTTAAATTAATATTAAATGATATAAATAAAAACACTATCTTTATTATCCAATCAACTGAAACAACATCATTCTCTCTTCTACGTATAACTACGAAGGCTAGTCGGCATTGATAAAAAAAAAACACTCAAAGGAAGAAATCTTGACGGTGTAAATTTGTGACCAAATCCTCATACCAATTCCATATGGAGTAAGAGCCGCCCAGTCTCGTTCCATTCGCAAAAACAACTAATAAATAATCTAAGCTGAAAGCTGTATTTGGAGCTAAAATATATACTGTGAATACACATTTTAAAAGCTGTATTTGGAGCTAAAATATATACTGTGAATACACATTTTAAAAGCTGTATTTGGAGCTAAAATATATACTGTGAATACACATTTTAAACATTATTACTCCTTTTGATGTATCCATACAATTCTTATCGCCAACAACATTACAACTTATTTATACTTTTAAAAGGTTATTGGATCTTTTTGATCCCTACGTATACTTTCTAGGTGAAAAAAATGAAAAGTTCCAGGATATATTTGCTTTATTCTGTTTGAAAGGAAAAGATGGGGAAATATTGTTCCGACTGTGTTCAAAGATTGATTTCGAGAAATCATATCATAACAAGATTTTATATCTAAATCGCAATAATCGAAACGACTTTCTGAGGCAGAAGCTTTCAACACCAGAGAATCTTTTAATTAGAATTTATCCAAACGTTAACTACACGTGCGCATTCTTCATCCTCCAACAATCAGGATTATCGTTATATTTGTGGAATTGAGGGTTATACCCACTCTGTCACATAACATGCACAGCTATTATAATAACTGGTCTTTTCTTTTAGGTAAATTGATACTTTTTCTAGCGTTCTCATCGATTCACACGTTGAACTAAAAGAAAACAATTCATTTATGTAAAGATTTGCTTGATATTATAAACTGAAAGATAAAAAAGTTTTATACTGAAAGGATTTTAAACAAATCCCTCTCTCACCTTCATGCAGCACTCACACGTAATTCACACGTATAAGCGTGCAATTAAAACAGCATAAAATAAATATCTAAATATATTCGAACGTACTTACCTTAACACGAAAACGTATTCCAAACTAAATTTTTTCAGTCAGTTAACAGCTGCGTTTAAAAACTCTTACTCACAATTCAGTGTTATCCAGCTGACAGAAATAGACAAGACTGATCCTATGTACTATGTAAAGTCTCTTTCCTTCTGTTAAATCAAGCTTTCTCAGAGGCGGCGATCCGTGGCATTTATGCGGTCTTACCGTATCTGTTAAAATACAATCCAAAATAAATGAAACACAATGGTTTATGTTATGTGTATAAATATGTACGAGATCGTTACAATATATGACAGTATGATGCTATTACGCAAATTATTGTGACTCTACTTTTGTTTTTAAAACTGTGTAATCTTTATATTTTATCCCTGAGTTATTGAATGAAACAACAACATAATGTATGTTGATGAATACAAATACATTACATAATAAGAAACATATATATATATATATATATATATATATATATATATATATATATATATATATAGGCACACGCACACACAACAAGGCTTATTCATGATATTTAATGATTGAGCTGTCAAAATGGGGTCTGATAAGTACAATAATTGGTACGAGCTGATTTGCTTTTGACAAATATTTGGTCTGTAGGTTAAGAAGTACATTCGACATACAATACATACGCTACTTTGTTTATGTGCTATGTGTAATTTAAGTTTAAATTCGTCAAGCACGTAGCAGTGAAAGTCGTTGGCAGTTTATATTGTTAACATACATGATGTGACCGCATGCTGAATGAAGTTGGTATACTGCTGACCACAATTTTAAGAGCAACGGCATGGTTCTAATATTCACAGGGGTTAAAAAAACACGGCTAATTTGCGTTAAAAAGTATTATTCGCAATAACGTGCAGAGCTGAAGAATTTGTGCTTGTAAGTGTTGAAACTTAGAAAAATCATTTTGTCTATCGATTCAGTCGCGACAAGCGGGCATATCCTTTTCAAGTATAATCATGTTGACCAATTATTTCCATGGAGATTTATTTTGGAATATTGATTGATTAATAAAGTTCAATAGATCAATAAGCTCGTTCTTCTGAAGTAAAGTCCAAATATCTGGAATAAAACATGATTGTACAGACTGGATGCTATCAAAATACTTATGATGGCGTATGAGTAATATTTGCGTAGCTATTATGTTATTTGATAGGGTGTAGAGTTTACCTTGATAGAGAGATTTACGCCGATAAATTTCGATAGTGATTCTTTTCTGCCCCTAGCAATGATTGACACATATCTGAGAACATTTGCTAAAGGAGTCGCTGAATTTGTTTTATTATAAAGTGGTGCAACTTGAATAACTAAATTAGATCTCCATTTTTAAGCTCATTGTATTGTTCACAGCCCTATAGTAAGAACGCGGTCACGATGTTCTTGAATAAACTGTCGGGTATATATTGGGTTTAGGTTTAAGGTTCCCATCTCATCATTGGCAAGAGTGTAGACAAAATATTAAATTGTTTTTTTGCAAGAGGTGTGGTTGATAATACGACTTGACCAATCTTGCTGTATTCCTTGGTGAGTCATTTTGATGATTTTTTTTGTTGTTGTTGTTGTTGACCAATGTTAGGTACAGTTTATAATTTAAATTTCTTTTCTTATGAACAATTACCATATATGACCTTTTAAAGTTTGGTTTATAGCTACAATGATTTAAATATCCGAGAATACTCTTTAGAATTGTAGCTAAATTATCTAGATAATTTGATAGATATGTTAGGCCATCTGCAAGCGTAGGACAGCAGCAATCTAAACCTACCATTTTACACCATCATTTGTCTATTAGTAGATGCTGTAGCAACTCGTCTGTAAATACCAGACACAAAACGAGAACAGTACGTTTCCCTGTCTAACTCCTCGCTTGGGATCGAGCCATTACGATTGGAATTTATTAACCACGGCTTCACTTAGTACATATAGATATTCCCTAATATTCTCCAGATTTTCCCCCGAATTATAATAATTTCAAGAGAGAGCTGCTTGCAAAAGAGGTGTAAAAGTCCTTTTGAGTATGGAGAAAGGCAGAATAGGTGGGATAACCAGTCTGATTTATCATTAGTGAGAGGCAGTTTAGATTCTTTTGAAAGCCTTGGAATTTATTGATTTTTGCTTGCACAATTGTCACAAAAACGTATGTAGCACTGGCAACAGGGATAGTGTATCTGGTAAATGTCGGTGTCAGTTCTGTTTATCCCATTCCGTTTTATGATGGTTACGGTAAGTTCTGTTACCATGTATTTGGTATTTTCATGTTTAAATATATTCTTTGTGCCTCCTGGTAATACGTTTATTTACGTTTTATACTTGTGTCGATGGCAGTAAGTTGAACTGATTAATTTTAGTTATAGTTTGCCCACATGACTGGGTCTGTTAAGGGAGTAAAATTACATAGGATCTTTTAAATAGATACATATCAATGTGTTGACAATTATTACTAATAACCTTAATAATAAGTCTTGAGGCTACTGTCGCACTGGCAGATGGTGTTTGGACGTTTATATATGAATTCAGTAATTCCCTATTGTTTGGGCTATGTCACATGAATATACAAATTTGGAATAAATTGAGTAGTAAGACCCAACATTTGGGGTTAGTTCTGAAATATAGTCGTGATAGAAGGCGTATATCAGGAAAGAATTGAACATTAATTAGATTCATTCCTATTTTGGGGTCATTGTCATTTCCTGTGTTCCTGCTGCTTTATGTTGTACTTAGAGATTACAAGAGGGAAAATAACACATTTGTTTGGACTGTTCTTTGGAAATAGAAAGTGCTAATTGTTTGGAATATATTATTATTCTGGAACTATTGTGAACTTTTCAAATGAGTTCTGGACAACGTCTCGAATCTTTGCAGACACCTACATTTCCGGATCTGCAATTTATAGTGATATAATAATAACATGCGCCTCTTCTGAGAGATGCTATCATAAGTAGTAAAGAATCTCTTTCACTTCACGGTAACACTTAATAACATTCTCTGGAGACATGTAGACACGGAGTAAGAACACAGGTTTGAGACAGAAACCAACATGTTTTGCGCCTGAGATGTAATGAGACAAACTATATTAAATACTTTTATAGTTCTGAAGATGTGATTTTATTGATTTAGCGAGGGGTTTCCAATGAGTGCAAAGACTATCATTGGGCCAGGAAAAATCGTCAGATTATATTATTTCAGTAAATTTTGAAATTAACATTTACATGTGCATATACAATTCCAGATTCCTTACCATACAAAGCCAGAAAATAAGTTGCACGAAATTTCTTTAAAAATGAGCTTATATGTCCGCCATGTTAAATGAATGATCAGTTGCCCAAATTATTTCGTTTGTTATATACCCTATGAAAGCTCTACGGAGATTCTTTAATATTTTGTTCATCCTGGTCTGATAGAGTCTAACAATGACTGTGATTTGATTGTGTTTAAGGATGCTGTATGCAAAGTAAGATACTTTTCTTATAATTGATATTATCGCTTGTCCAAGTTTGGGATTTACATAGACACTACAATCCATTGAACTTGCGTTTGTTGAGATTGCTTATCTCCGTCAAGACACTATTCCATTGATTTTGTGGTTCA
Source organism: Unio delphinus (assembly GCA_029339505.1). NCBI lineage: Eukaryota > Metazoa > Mollusca > Bivalvia > Unionida > Unionidae > Unio > Unio delphinus. The sequence goes on from JAQISU010001239.1 coordinate 5,321,058, forward strand.
TTTGTAACATCAGTACTTGTCGATGATTAATATTATCGGTCATCAGTAATGCACAAGTCAGTGCAGGTGGGTGGGGATGATACTCTGGGAAGAATGAGCTACAAAACTGTAATAATAGTGATGTCTCAATTCTTTCATTTAGTATCATGCACCATCGAGAAGCGTATTTGTGTGAAATAATAACTTATAATAAAAACTAAACCGTAACTGTCTCTCCACAGACTTTAAAACAACACACAAAAATTTTATGGACTTTGTATGCGATAAAACTGAAAAAGCCACTGACCTTTATGAATTATCCATTTACTGGCAAGTTAATACAACTTGGAGAAATTGAACAGGAACCCATTTTCAGCAAACCGTTTGCCAATCAAATGGTTTCTAGTCAGTCCGGAACAACGATTAACAGTAGTTTCAAAAAAGGGTAGAAAGGCCTGCATTAGCTATAAGCAACATTAATGACTAAGACAGTAACACAGTTCGCAGTGTATTTTGGTAATAATAATAATAATAATAATAATAATAATAATAATAAAGTACTACTACTACTACTACTACTACTTCTACTACTACTACTACTACTAATAATAATAATAATAATAATAATTATTATTATTATTATTATTATTATTATTATTATTATTATTATTATTATTATTATTATTATAACAATAATAACAATATTAATAACATAATTTGTTGACATAATCTTTTTCCAAAACTAAAATCAGCAGTCTGGAATATTTATAGTATCTGCTCAGTGTTTTTCTGTAACGCTGAATTATCTATTGTACCACAACTGGTAATTCGGTTTTCTAAAATTCATTAATTAATGTATTTTGAGTTTAAATCTCTAACCTCTTTCTTAGTATCCTAATAATCAATTCAAGGTAAAATGTTCGAAATCTTAGTCATTGATTTAATATTCTCCCTTTATATAGACCATTAGCCAAAGGTTTTGCATCTAATTTGCGGTTTGCACTTTTAATTCTAAATTAAGGTATATTTACTCCATATTACCTGACATGCACCAATCCTCCAGATAATCAAAATAAAATTCCCTTCCACGCCCATGTACGAAAATTGTACCTGTTCATATGCTTATTAGTACTATTTATCATACGTACCTTTCGATTGCACACCTTGACGCATATATTACTTACTAATGTTTCAAAAGAAGAAAGTAAATACAGTACTTTAAAATAATTAAACAACGCTAGCTTCAAAACATTTTAAAAAAACAATATTACCATAAAAGTGTTTTTTTTATTTTTATTATATTGAAATCATTGTCTTTAAATTGATGGATATATATATATATATATATATATATATATATATATATATATATATATATATATATATATATTAGAGAGATAAACACGGTCGGACGGACAGACAGACAGACAGACAGATAGATAGATAGATAGATAGATAGATAGATAGATAGATAGATAGATAGATAGATAGATAGATAGATAGACATACAGACAGATAGATAGATAGATAGATAGATAGATAGATAGATAGATAGATAGATAGATAGATAGATAGATTATGTATTATCATTATCATTATTTTTGTTGGGCTCAAAGTTCTGGGCATTTTCGAGGGTATTTAACTCCGTGGATTTGCTAGTCAATGTTTGTAGGTATTGAATTTTATTGTTTGACCTCTAGAAATACCACCTATAAAAATAAATGCAAAATAATTAAACTATGCCGATGCATACTGCATTCACATTAATGTTTAAAATAATAATACTTCCTGTACGAGTACAAATCAAAGATCTGACAAGTTCGATACTTACACAGTGGTTTTGACCAAGTGAATAACATCAGTCAAAGCAGACGCAGCCCCTAACACTAAAGCAATACTTCCATCGCTATGAGAACAAATAAAAGACCCGTCAAGATGAATCAGCATTGCCATGTTTTAGTTTGAGTGTTTTACATCAAAGGATCCGTTATTTTAAGTACATATGAAGGATCTCTTACTTAAACCATTGTCCAACAAGTTACACCATCACTGAATATCACGGCATTAACACAGTGGCTTAAGAGTGGTAAAATTCAAATTAGATTCCCCTCGGTTTCTGGACTTCCTAACCCATCACAAGCTGTGAACCTGGTGCAAGCTCTTGCTTACCTCACATCTAAAAACGCCGTTGAACCCATGAAATTCGTGGTTCATGATAAGTTTCGCAGGCTCCAATGATTCGAAATTAGAAACTACAAGCATATATTAAGATGTTCATATAAAGTTTTGATCCCTTCTGTAGTTGGTGCTACAGTTTGTCAAAGTTTAATATACAACGGAACTCGAAAAACGTGAATTACTTTGGGCCTCGTTTTTGGTTTCGCTTGTCGATTTTGTCTTAGATTTATGGTGAACAGGAAAGGGAATGCTTTAAATCTGAACGGAACACGTCATTTGAAGATTGCTAAGAACTCATCTTATTACCATCTGAGTTATCAAAATTTTACTGTACTAGGTTTTGTTACGCTTAGCTCGAAAACTTCCCTCCTCACCATCACTGCATATAGAAAATGGCCTTGTTGCCAAGAGATACGTCCGCGACTATGTATAGCTATCATGACGGTCACCTACGTACAATGGGCAGATGCCAATATATATAAATGTCATGTATTCAACGGTTACCTGTATATAGTGACCAGTGGTTTCTCTTGTTTCATAAACCATTGGTTTCTGTCTCTCAAGAAGTATCTTTCCATCAAAGATTTTCATAAAGCCAGCTTTCATTTGATCATGGTGAAACTTCGCTGCTTGATTCATCGTTTGGTTGAAGTGTTAACACCTATCTTCCTGCCTATTTGTACCAGCTGGCCTAACAAAGAGTCATTTCTGTAAACATAAATAATCGATGGAAATGTAAAAATAATATATAAAAGAAAGAGAGAAGGAATGTGGGATAATTATCTTGATGTTTCTTACATGTTTCTGTCTCTGTCTCTGTCTCTCTCTCTCTATCTCTCTCTCTGCAAAACAGTACGTTCATACTTGCAGATTCAATATGAAAACGCCTTATATTTATGCTTTTAAGTACATAAATGCAATGTATAACAACATTACAAAATACACTGCTAAGGTAAATAAAACAAAGGACCAATTTCTTCAAAAATAGACATCATTAATGAATATGTAACTTGCGCCTGATTTTGATGATTAACAGAACAAACCACTGTAATACCACAACGTCCATTTCACCTAGACTGTATTCCATATGCATATGTGTTGGTGTGTGTTTTCTTTTTCTGTAGATTATATTTAGTATCCCTAGATAATGTGATAACTATAAACGTTTGATTGTAAGGTGATCTTGGGAAGGTTGCCCGACCCAGCGATCAACCTATTACGTGGTTAATAAAACAAATATAAAATCGTAATCAAAATATATTCACATACTGGCAATATTTTGGTTTATCATGTTCATTAACTTTTGCCAAGGACGCCAAAATTACGGTTGAACATATTTTATATCTCAATTATTGGTCATTGACCTACCACAGTTTTCATGGATCGTTGTTAATGACATTAACAACAATTTTGGATGGATGGTGTCAGAAACACCCATGTATTGCAACAATCTATATGCGCACACGCGCACTCAATACGAGTCCCAAACAACCGGAATGTTTCCTAGAGTTAGGACCCTTTAAAGTTAGATGGTGAAAAGTATGCACTGGAAACGCTTAAAATACATAATGTTTCCAAGGATTCTTGCCCGTGTACCTCTGTCAGGATTTCCATTACACAAACCATGCATACTACTTTACACCCCTCCTAAGCTATATATATTTATCCGCCCTTGATTCATAAAGGTCAGCTTCATTCTTTTGACACCTCGTATTTTATGAGTACACAAAACTCGAGTCATTTGACATGACTTAGATGTGATATGCAGTGTTTTCTGCGTCTCATCGAAGACAGTGACCTGAAATAAGTATAGAGTATAGTGTTTTCATATATACGTTTTACTATACCAGGTGTCCTCAGAACACCACGCATCCTCCGTAACATCCTGTATGTTAATGACTTACAGAAACTTTACTCGTAAATTCCATATGCATTTACGCCGACTTTAGTGACATCATTTCCGCTATAGAAATGATGTCCATGTTTTGCTGTTAGATACTGTATAATTTCAGGGCACAACTGAAAACAGCTGTTCTAAACTTTTAAAAAAAAGTTGTATTGAAATTAAGAAAGAACTCCTTACAGCAAAGACTATGCCGTTTCATTTTCTACGCACGGCTTGATATACTTTTGAAGACTCGATATATATATATATATATATATATATATATATATATATATATATATATATATATATATGCGGTTAAAAAAGTAGATTTCATACGTAGGTGGATTTCAAATATGCATACATTGTGTTCTGAAAACAAACATCTGCATGCTTAGTTTTGCAAGTTACATATCACTCTAAGTTTAGTTATCAATTTCGTGTTGGAGGAAAGGCTAGAGATTGCTCAGTCTTGAATAAAGTCTTTTCAAAGATCTATGTCGTCTGACTGCGTCAGATTCTTCTTGTTTAAATTCTTTTCTAATGAGAGGCACGCTGGATATCGAGAAAGACAAATTTGTTATATGCATATCATTATATTTCTTGCATGTTCAATTCAATGGCTAAATCGTAGGTACGTAGGGCTTTCCTCAAGAGCTCGGATAACATTTCCACTTCGAAACTGGTAATAAGATTTTGCGACAATATAATTTACTTCTTTGACCCTCGGTATGTGTATGTATGAATTTTTCGAGCCGCCCAAGCAATGTACACGCTTGTAATACAACATATTTTGAGTCAGTGGGTGGGTGCTAAATTTGGATGTGAATATGGAGGACATCAATACCGCCGAAGTCATGGCAGCGATTCGTCGCCTCAAAAACAATAAGGCGCCCGGCATCGACCAAATCTCAACAGAAATGCTGAAGGCAGGAGGAGATGTTGTCGTGCAGAGGATCACCAAACTGCTTAATGACTGCTGGAATAGCGAGTGCGTGCCAAGTGACTGCAGAAAGGGAGTGATCGTCAAACTACCGAAGAAAGGCGACCTGGCCGATTGTAACAACTGGCGCGGTATTACTCTCCTCTCCGTTCCTGGCAAGGTCTTCTGCATTATCATCCTCAAACGCCTGCAACGCGCTGCGGACCAGGCCCTGCGGGAAGAACAGGCTGGATTTCGAAGCGGCCGGTCGTGCAGTGAGCAAATCTTCGCCCTCCGAAATATTCTCGAACAATGCACTGAATTCCAAAAGCCGCTTGTCGTCAACTTCATCGACTTCAAAAAGGCCTTTGATGGCGTCCACCGTGAATCCCTGTGGCTCATTGCAAGGTCATTTGGCATTCCACCTCGTTTCATCGCCATCTTCAAGAATCTTTATCGCGAGTCCAGCTGCTGCGTACGAACGGACGCTGGCCACACACTCTTCTTTGACATTGAGACAGGAGTCCGTCAGGGATGCATACTCTCACCTTTCTTATTCCTTCTGGCAATAGATTTTGTCATGAGAAGGGCAATGGACCATCCGAAATATGGCATCACGTGGAAGGATAAGGCACGCTTGACAGATCTGGATTTTGCTGACGACATTGCGCTGCTGGCAGAGAATGCGAGATCTCTTCAGCAAATGACCACCAACCTGGAGGTGGAGGCGGCTAAAGTTGGATTAAGAATTAGCACAGAAAAGTCGAAGACACTGGCGGTCAACCGGAAGACACCTGTGCGGGTCAGCGTAGGCGGCCTGACCATCGGCCAAGTCGAGCAGTTCACCTACTTGGGAAGCACCATCGACAAGGAAGGTGGAGCTGATGCAGACGTCAAATGTCGAATTGGCAAAGCGTGGGCCGTATTCCAACGTCTTCTCCCAATTTGGACACGTCGGTCGATTCACACAAACACCAAACTTCGCCTCTTCAACACTATCGTCATCCCATCCGCCATTTACGCCTGCGAGACATGGAAAGGCACGAAGAAGCTGGTCAACAGGCTAAACGTATTCCAACAGCGATGTCTGCGACGTATTCTTCGTGTCACCTACCACGACCACATCACTAACGAGGAGATCCTCAGAAAAGCAAACACCCGAAGCCTGGGAGAAGTGGTCGCAGAAAGAAGATTATGTTTTGCGGGACATGTTCTGAGAATGGCCGAGACGCGCCACGCAAAGACGGTGATGTGGTGGACGCCAGCACGTGGGAAACGAGGCATTGGACGACCGAGAAAGACATGGCGACGGACATTTATAGAAGATCTGCGAGCCGTCAATATCAACTTAAACGCAGCGGAGGTTAAGGCTGCCGATCGAGATGACTGGAGGAAGCTTGTTGCCCTATGCGCCCCACTGCGCGGAAGGACATAAAGAAGAAGAAGGGTGGGTGCTAAACACAATAAGACAGGGCGCCAAAATGCCTTGCACCGGCGCTGGGAACAAGATATCAAAAGACAACTACAGATCATGTTTTCTTGATGGTATATACTAGTAATTAACAATCGCTGAAACAAATCATGGTCCTTTCTGACTGTATATGTATATTAACCTCTGATGTAATAATGTTTTGTCTGGGGCATGCGCGTTAATAAAAATTGTAAGTCTTACGTTCTTTATTTCAAAGCTGAAAACCAAATCCCCGACATAATTTAAAACAAAAGAATTGCATTTATGTAGCCTGATTTATTCCATCTGTGGAAGAATTATAATAATACTTTTTCACATAGATATCATTGCAATAAGTGAAAGACATATCGACATAAAAGTTTAGTTCGTTACTACATGTTCCATTTTCATGACATTAGTTCCTAGCGTTAACAGATTGTGAAATCTAATAATGCTTGGTCGTTTTACCTTGACATCAGTTCATAGCCTTATAACAAAAGTTTGTGACATCTAATATTTCATGGCCTTTTATTGCATATACCTTCCATGTAATCCAGGTTTTAAATAAGCCAAAATCGGGCTTAGGATTCCAGTTGCCATGCTAGATGAGGCTGGTTCACATCTGATGTCCATTTAGCTAAATGTAGCTAATTCCTACAAATCTGTTCTTCATTCTCTTAAACAGAAACCAAATCTTGGATAAATGTATGATTCGCCAAAATTTGGTATGTGTCTTTAAGTATAATACCCATGTATGGTTGCAAAATATCAAACTCTATGAAAGTATGATTAGACACAGAATGTAAACTTAGTTTTGCTAACATGTTCTGTGACGATTATGTTACTGGTACTGCATTTATTTAAGGAGCAATGCGATTACTAAATGGAGTTAAAATAATGACCGTGACCTTTACTTGCGCATTCGCATGCTTTATATATATATATATATATATATATATATATATATATATATATATATATATATATATATATATATATATATTGCAATAATTATATCAAGCGCCTTATTTTCATATATTTATGAAGGCTTGATTTGATTGCTGCCGCTTTCTTTGTTCTCTCACGTTTCGCGCCGCCAACTGCCTGCTCCTCGCATGATCCGCTGATATGCCTACCGTCAGTCTCCTAATGGCAAGCCAACTCGTTAAAAATGAATGAGCTGGAGCAATCGTAGGGTGAGCTTGCAGCGATCGTAGGGTGAAGTAGAGCAATCGTAGGGTGAGCTTGGAGCGATCGTAGGATGAACTGGAGCAATGGTAGGGTGAACTGGAACAATCATATGTTGAGCTTGGAGCGATCGTAGGGTGAACTTGAGCAATCATAGGGTATATATATCATATATATATATGGGGGGGTATGTATATATGATTAAACACACTTTACACCCCTGGAGTTGTTAGTTTGATTAAGGTTTTGAAACATTACTGATTTGTAGTAACCAACCAAACCCTGATGGGTTCCTCGCAGTTCTACATCTTCCTCCAATATCAAGACCATGGAATGTATTGTCTAACTTATTTGAGGAAGACACTCAATTTCATATCAAACTATAAAAAATTAGATCATGGAACTTTAAGGATTTGATTTACTTTGATGCCTTCAATAACAGGCTAAATTTATTTCCCTCAGAGTTTGCACTTTGAATATATTATTCAATTTCAGGATTTGAGGTTAAGCTTGAGTTTCGTTTTTCTTTAACAACGTTTCTAGCATACTGTTGTCATCACATCAAAATCTGTAATCGACACTAAATAAATAAAGTTTAAATTTGTTATCTTAATGCCAAAATGTACTTAATTAATAAGTACTGAAGTCTATTGTGTCATCAAAATGGATGAGTTATTTGATTCAAATTTCCATTATCAATAATATCTTGGGCACTAGCAAGTATGCAACTATAAAAAAAATTAAATTTACATTCATTGTAGGGGTGCAGTACGGCCAAGAACAAAGTGATTATATCTTCAGTAGGTAATAATGGGAAACTCTAGACTTAAAAAACATTCAAGTTAGTTTGTGGATTTTCACAAGCCACCCTTGTTCAAACAAATCGAATATTGAAAATGACGATGTGCTGTCTTAATATTTGTTTCCCCCCCCCCCAAAAAAAAAATGTCGAAATCATTCCGTTACATAAATCCGAGGTGCTTATTCTGGATTGACAAGAAAGGCTGAGGGCGCTCTGACGAGTAAATGCTTAGCCCTGCAAGTAGGTGTCCCACTTGGATATTGTTTCACTTGTAGTCATACTTTAAATAATATAATAACATTAATTTCTCTTCTAGTGTTTAAACTGTTAATACAGATTATATAATGACGTATTCAGACAAGAAAGTTTAATAAATGTATTACAAAGATTATTTAGAACAGGATGTTGATGATTAAAAGTTTGTAAATAGCAGTATTTCTCGAGTTGTATTATTCATTAAAAATGTATGTAACTTGGTCTCTGCCATCAAAATGTATGCAATTTAAGATCTACCGTCTGACTGTATTTAAAACTTAGTGTCCTCCATCAGAATGATATAACTTAGTCTCACTTAAACTCATCAACCATCAGTATTCTCAATTCTTTAATTTCACATCGTGAGGAATGCAAGAAGAATTAAAACTAAAAGTCATCCTAAAACAAAACGAATAATTTTGTTCAAGTTTTATTTCACTGTTTCATTGCTAGGCTTAATGCCAAATTAAGGCCATTTGAACCTTCTAACATTATTTATTTAAAAGTTGATGTCAATCCAAGTGTCAGTATGTTCTTTTTTTGTTTAATTACATGTATATATATATATATATATATATATATATATATATATATATATATATATATATATATATATATATACGCTCACCCTACAATCGCGCCAAGCTCACCCTACGATTTCTTAAGTTCATCCTACGATCGCTCCATGCTGACCCCACGATAGCTCCAAGCTCACCCAACAATTGTTCTACTTCACCCAACGATCTCTCCAAGCTCAACCTACGATTGTTCCAGTTTACCCAACCATTGCTCCGATTCATCCTACGATCGCTCTAAGTTCACTCTACGATTGCTCCAACTCATCCTACAATCGCTCCAAGCTCACCCAACGATTGCTCCAGCTCACCCTACGATCGCTCCAGCTCATCCATTTTGAACGATTTGGCGTCCTATAGTCTCCAGGTACCTCGGTCCTAAGCCATCGGGTTAAATGTCGCATGCCTTCGTGTCACTCTTGCACATATCTTTGAAACGGAGCGAGGGGCGGCCGACTTTTCTAGATCCGGTGGACATCTGTCCAAAAAGGATTAACAAAATGTTAATAATCTGAACTTTAATACTACCATTCGGATGATTCCTCTCTCTCTCTTTCTCTCAGGTATAGGTAAGTGTGCATTCTCTCTCTCTATCTCTCTCTCTCTCTCTCTCTCTCTCTCTCTCTCTCTCTCTCTCTCTCTCTCTCTTTCCAGACACGCAATCGATAGTTGAATTTGGTTTTGCATTTATACTCTCATCCATGAACCTCCCTTAAAAATGGTTTATCCCTTGATCTTTGACAAGATTGGGATTGATCCGAAAACATCGCTGTCATTGTGGTAAAAACCATCAACGTCAAATGATAATGTAATAAACTGACATTGTGGTATAAACCGTAAACGTAAATGATATTGTAATTAACAGTCATTTTGGTATAAACCGTCATTGTGGTATAAACCGTCAACGTGAAATTATAGTGTAATAAACTATCATTGAAGTGTAAACCATCAACGTGAAATCATAGTGTAATAAACTGTCATTGTGGTATAAACTGTCAACGTGAAATCACAGTGTAATAAAATGTCATTGGTTTTAATATCCAGATGATGCGTTATTATGTTGAATTGCGTTAATCATATCACTAGCAAAAACGTTCTTATTCCATTTCTTGACAGAATCTATAAACCTTAAATTTTCTTTTCTGAACGTTGCATATCCTAATATCAGTAATTTTTATTTTTAAATTTGTGTTCTGTGTGCTATAATCATTTTACTGTCGTGATATAAGGGTCATATAATCTTCCATGAATAATATAGTATATTGTAAATGAACATGTATCGCAATATATTCGCAGAACTTGCAACTTAGTCTGTATTGTCAAATGCAGCAAATTCATCAGTCGTTGCTGTGTGACCCTTGAACAACTGTTCTTTGCTGAAATACATGTACTAAAAAGAAATCTTTGTATACTTGAAACGTAGATTTTGATGCATTATCTGCAAGTTGTATTGGCTAAAGTATGCACAAGCTATATATATTCCTGTTTCCCAATACAATAACAACAACGACAATAATAATAATAATAATAATAATAATAATAATGATATTATTATTATTATTATTATTATTATTATTACTACTACTACTACTACTACTACTACTACTACTACTAATAATAATAATAATAATAATAATAATAATAATAATAATAATAATAATAATAATAATTTTTATTATTATAATTTTGTTCAGGTTACAACTGTGCACCTAACGTCCACGTCACGTCCCCCATCCTCCATCCATATCTGGGAAATAACTGGTATTTTGAAATGTTGAGCTCCTCTGAAGCCCCTATAGACCCTGACGTCCACCTATAAGTCCCCCGGTATTCTAGGACGCCAGTCCTATCCTGATACTATTACTAATACTATTATGCTACTACTGAGAGAGAGAGAGAGAGAGAGAGAGAGAGAGAGAGAGAGAGAGAGAGAGAGAGAGAGAGAGAGAGAGAGAGAGAGATTATCTCCTATTCACTGTTATTGTCAGCTATTTCACATTTCAGTTTCATTTTTATGCTTAAGAATGTCTATGACTAATAGTGGGATTTCACTGAAGAAAATCATTACAGAAATGTTAAATCTTGCACATCAACGCAGCAATGAATCTGTATGTACATATTTCACACTCTTTATAATTATGTACACATTTATTTGCCTGTTCATGTACAAGTTAAAGCAGACGTCATGCGACCCATTTGACTGAGAATCGTATGTATACGTGATAAATGTATTGACATAATGAATAAAGTGCTTCTAACTTCGAAAATGTAGCCCCAGATATGCGGTAACAATGAAGTGGTATATCATATTCTACTTTGTTAATATCATGAAACATAAGGCCTAGATCTTACTTTGTCAGTGCATCATGTGACGTCAGATCTTGATTAGCACTATTTGCTATGGTAGGTCTGTACATATGTTACGAAGGCATTTTCATAGATCAACGATTGTTTCCCTGTCACTCTCAAGGTCAAATTACTTGTGAGAAGTTATGGAGCCCAAAGCGGATGAACTATTACTGTTATAGCTAATAATATTTGTGAGAATTAATATTTAATACAAATAATATTATCATACAGGTTAGAAAATGTGTAAGTAGTACTCTATGGAGATTCGAAAACAGGTAAACGGCACCCATCGCATTGCCTGCACACACGAGCCCATATTCCCCGCGACAAAGCACACGTCATCAATTATGTATGCTACTCAGTAGGTTTTATATGCACTCGTGTCTAAGCGAGACACTCGCATGATGACCTAGTAATTAATTCTCATATATTTACACGGTCATTCCGGATTCCTATGAAAGAAATAAATTATAGATAATTATAAATATACGCGAGACAGAAGGAAAAAATGCTATCCCTGGATTCTATAGAAGAATGCTTGATAATAGAAGGCAAAATTAATATTAAATACAAATAATATTATCATACAGGCTAGATAGTTATTAATTCGTACTCTACTGGGATTCGTACCCATGTCCGCGAGTAAAAGGCACTACCATGCCTACTATTATCAATCAGTTTTCTTTAGAATCAAGGGATATAACTGTTCTAACCAACACGATGAAACTTGTAGTCATTAGGTAATAAAACTGTTTTATTAATCCAAAACAACTGGAACTTATATTCATTAGGTAATAAAAATGTGTTATTAAACCAAAACAACTAGAACTTATGTTCATTAGGTAATACAACTATTTTATTAAACGAAAACAACTGGAACTTATATTCATTAGGTAATAAAACTGCTAAGACCAAAACAACTGGAGCTTATATTCTGCGAAGGGGCACATTTTTGGCGATATATAAAAAAATACATTAGTTGAGACCAGATAACCATTAGTTAGATTTATGGAGAAACGCATGTGTCATACCGTGTCTGCCGAGTACAGTGTTATTTCTTTATAGTGGGACTGGTGTTACTAATTAGAACTTTTGTTGATTCAGCAGCAAGACTGACTGCTAGGGACATAGTAAAGTTCAATTTTTATGATAAGTTGTCAAACTTGAGAAAACGCAGAAATTATGTTACTTAAAACGACCAGGTCATTCTGACCCGACTGAAGCGATTCGGGAGGAAAGAGCGGCAAAAGCATTTGATTCTGATTGGTCACGTTAAATGGGAGGGGGCGGGGGTTCATACACAATTTCATAGGATTTAATATCGCCTTATTGAAATTAGAAATTAGTCTGAGTTTTCCTGCGAGAGGACAGGAGATAAAATTCACTGCAAACTCCGGTTGAAATTTGAGAGAAATTCATTCGTCCAGGCAAGCCGCCAAAAACTGTTTGGGTGACGAAAAACCACAAAGGTGTAGTGTCACAGTTCCATGTAATTTGTTGATGCGATTTATATAATGTTAGCTTTAGTTTACAGGTCTTGCCTGATTTCATTTGATACATTTGTATAATAATGTGTTTTTGAATTATAGCGATGTTGAGTTATGAATAGAAAGTCTTACATTAATTCTTAGATAATGGTGACGTATTGTTAATTTGTGCCGTGTTAGCATAAAACACTGTGTTGAGTTATGAATTGGAAGTCTGAGATTAATTCTTGGATAAGTTTGTCGTATTGTTTAATTTATCATCTTGTTTGCGTAATAATTAGGTTCTAAGAATGTATTGCCTTGCATTAGCTAATATGATTTACAAGAATACATGTACATTCACCGAATTTAGATTTCACATATGATTCAGCGTCCGTGTGTATTGATTAGGAAGCTGGAATGTATTCAATTTACGTAAACTGAGGCGTATACTGAGAAAAAGAAACTAAAAGGAATTGCGATGGGTCGCCTAATCCAGTGTTGAAATCCGGCATCGTGCTGAATATCTACGTGTTCAGAGTGTATCCTGAGACGAATGGTAGAAAGTGTCATAGAGCAAAACTCTGAACACCAACGAGGAAACAGAGCTGTTACCTAAAAGGTTATGAAATCGATAAGGCGTTGACTTCAATTGTGTCACTCGATCTTATGATGATCTAAAGCTATCAGTAACAGATAGGCTAAATTATTTAAATCTATTTTGAATTTTATTGTAATTCGGTGAAAGTTTTAATTATAAAGCAGAGTGTATTCCTCATGAAAGGAATTGTTCACAATGGTGTATGTAATTAATTAAATTGTTTTTTTTTATCTTTACGGGGGCTCATATTTGTTTGTTCAATATACCTGGTCAGTTCTTTATATCTTTTTCCATACTCGAACCGGGGTATTTATATCGCGGGCGGTCATCTCTTAGATAACATTTACCCCCAAAACGGGGTGGGTTATAATATTTTTTATTATTATAGTTATATAACCCCGTGACCAGTGGGGCAATAATATATAATAACTAATAAATCATTATCATCATCATCACCACCACCAGACCCGTCCCGTAACATATCCATTAGGTAATAAAACTTAAAAACCAAAACAACTGGAACTTATATTCATTAGGTAATACAAATATTAAAACCAAAACAACTGGCTCTTATATTCAGTACGTAATAAAACTATTAAAACCAAACCAACTGTATCTTGTATTCATTAGGTAATAAAACTATTAAAACCAAACCAACTGTATCTTGTATTCATTAGGTAATAAAACTATTAAAACCAAACCAACTGTATCTTGTATTCATTAGGTAATAAAACTATTAAAACCAAACCAACTGTATCTTGTATTCATTAGGTAATAAAACTGTTAAAACCAAGCCAACTGTATCTTGTATTCATTAGGTAATAAAACTATTAAAACCAAACCAACTGTATCTTGTATTAATTAGGTAATAAAACTGTTAAAACCAAACCAACTGTATCTTGTATTCATTAGGTAATAAAACTATTAAAACCAAACCAACTGTATCTTGTATTCATTAGGTAATAAAACTATTAAAACCAAACCAACTGTATCTTGTATTCATTAGGTAATAAAACTGTTAAAACCAAACCAACTGTATCTTGTATTCATTAGGTAATAAAACTATTAAAACCAAACCAACTGTATCTTGTATTCATTAGGTAATAAAACTGTTTTATTAATCCAAAACAGCTGGATCTTATATTGATTAGGTAATACAACTTTTAAAACCAAACAACTTAAGCTTATATTCATTAGGTAATTTAACTGTTAAAACCAAAAGAATTGGAGCTTATATTCATTAGGTGATAAAACTGTTTTATTAAACCAAAACAACTGGATCTTCCTTAAAGCAGTATTTATGGAGAACGTACAATCTCAAACTATGGTTAAGATTTGTTATTCCTACTAAGCTAATTACTCTAATTTTTTGTCTTGAAACATTAACTTTAATTTCACCTGCAGCATAATATCAAACATTATTTAAAAGTTTAGTACTTTGTTCAATCGTTTATAAAAAATACAAAGAACTGTTGCTTGAAGTGGTTTATTATTATTATGCAAATAAAGTTTGAAATGATTCAACAAATGGTTGGTTTTCGTTGAATTATATGTACTTTGAAATCATATATGTCGAAATATTCAATAAAAACTTGTACTGGTATATGCATTGATTCGACGAAATCATCAGCATAAATGGAAAATAAACCTGATTAGCTTCAAAATAATCCATCGAATTATAATGAATATATGTATATTTTCAATGCCTTCATAACAAAGATGGCCGTTATCGTTTAACCGGTTTGATGGAGCTGTACCGTTATTGTGGTGTTTTTCATGATATATGATATATGTACTTGCTGTCTGTCTTTGTCAACGTTATTGTGTTTCATCATGCATTGGCTGTTTAGTTCGTATGTTTCTTCATCTCCTTGTTTTGGAAATGAGACCAATTTTAATTTTTCGCAGCTACATATTTCTACTGCTTCTGTCACAGAATTAGGCGAAAATTTGAACTGATTTTTGTTGTACTTGAATTGCAAACGAAACTCACCATTTTCTTGATTTCGTCGTACACGCATTACCTGGGGTGATTAAGTGGCGTGTAACGATTTGCATGTGCCAATTTGTAATTTACATGAAATCCGAAATACTCGTTTTACGTGGTGCACTGCAAGCTCGATGTGATTTATGTTCACCTATTGAGAGTATATAAGGCTAAGGATTTCTCATTATTATTGACGGGAACCCAAATATCTAATCGAAGGATAGATAACCTCGTCTTGCAAATCTCCAGCCAAAGGGCTGTCACCGTTTGATTCAGTCTAATTCAGTCTGATTCAGTCTGATTCCAGCTGATTCCGTCGTTGATACCGTAGAAGTTCATCACTGATAGCGCATCTAATAACATCGTTGATACCGTCTCTGATACCGTAGCTGCTAACATAGTTGTTACATTGTTTTTGGTACCGTAGCTGCTAATTACATCGTTGATACCGTAGCTGCTAATAACATCGTTGATACCGTAGCTGTTAAACACATCTGATACCATCTTTTGATAAACGTCTTTGAAATCGTTTGATTTGTTGTGGGACATCTATTGTTTGTTCTGGAACATCTCTGTATAAATATCTGAATGTGCTTGTGCCGTTAATTTGTGCAAACGGAATTGAAGTATCTGTCTGTGTGTCGAACTGTCTGTTCGTCAACATCTGTGTAACATGTAAATATCCGGAAAGCTAGAAGTCCGAGTGTCGGAGCTGTCTTAGAGTTGTAAAACGTCCGGGTCGACATCTAGGGGAGTGAGGAACCGTTGGTTCGGGTAGATGTTGTATGCTGTCTGAACGTATAACGGTGGTGGATCCGTGTAGGGAAACGTCCGATAATAGTATTGGTCAACCCTCGGTTCTCGGGGAAACTGGGAGACGATTCAACTGTTGCTGAATCGTGCGGTTATACAGGGGAGACACATAGGTGTATTGAAATTGTGATATAATTTAATACATTGTTGTATTTGCATGTTTATGTCAGATCGCAATAATATTTCAAGTGATCACATAGATATAAATAAAAGCTAGCAACTTGATTGAATACAAGTATATGATCGTGCTAGTTATCGCAATCCATCGTGCGATAGATAGTTTGTCGTTTGTGTTTATTTTTTACGTAAATCATACTTGCATTTATTTAACTTTCGTAAAGGATTCTTGGATCTGTGTATAATCCAAGAGATTCTTTACATCTGAGATTCCTTTTGTATTGTTATTTAATTTGTTCATGTATTGTGAATGGTTGTGAGTTTAATTGTGGGTTGAGTGCATGAATTATTGTGTTGTTACATCTGTATTTTTTTCATTTATAATTTATTACATAAATTTATATTTTCTTTCACAAATTGTGTTTGTATTGTTCATTTAATCCACCCTCCTCTCGGTAACAATTCTGTTACAATGGTGTCAGAAGTGGGATCGTTGGATTAAGTGAACTGTCAATCATTTTTGTGAAGGTATACATTTAATGTTTATATTTGAGCGTGACCTTCTGTTAAGATAATACTCTAGTTGGAGTTTATTTTTGTTTAGTTTACCTAGGTCCGTGTGTCCAGTATAAACGTGTTTAAAGTATTGGTTTGGTTATATATCTATATTCATATTACAATTGTCATGTCATCCCTTAAGGACTTGGTTGCCTTAGGCAAAGAATTTGGATATGAAGGTGAAAGCTTAAGGAAATTTATTCAAGAAGAACAAGCCCGGGAAAGGGACGAAAGGGTAAGGTCAAGGGAATTAGAAAGGGAATCCGATGAAAGAAAAAGGGAATTAGAAAGGGAATCCGATGATAGGAAATGGGCAATTGAGAAGGAAAAGATAGAATTAGAAAAGCAGGCCCAAAGGAAAAAGATAGAATTAGAGCAGCAGGCCGAGAGGGAAAAGATAGAATTAGAGAAGCAGGCCGAAAAGGACAGGATAGGATGGGAAATGGAAGCGGAGCAAAAGCGAATAGAGTTAGATGAAAAAGCAAAGCAACGGGATCATGAGCGTAAGGTAGAATTAGCGACATCTGGAAGAGAACACGATTCTGCCTTTAGCAAATTAAGGGGCCCCAAATTACCTCCCTTTGACGATGAAAAAGATAACATAGATAGTTATCTTCATCGGTTTGAGCGGTATGCCGAAAACCAGAAGTGGAGTCAAAATGACTGGGCGCTGCATCTGAGTGCTTTATTAAAAGGTAAAGCACTGGATGTATACTCGCGACTTCCTAGGGACGATGTGTTTAAGTACGACGTCCTAAAGGAAGCACTTCTCAAAAGGTACGAGCTCACTGAACAAGGTTTTCGAAAAAAGTTCAGGTATAGCAAGCCCGATAAGGGAGAAACCTTTGGTCAGTTCACCGTCAGAATTGCGAACTATTTTGAGCGGTGGATTGAATGCGGCAAAGCGGTAAAAACGTTTGAAGGGTTGACTGATTTCTTGCTCAGAGATCAATTATTTAATACAGTTGGGCGAGAATTAGATCAATTTCTGAAGGAGAAAGTCTTCACGAACGTAAAAGATATGGCTAAGCAAGCCGATTTATTTGCCGAAGCTCATGGGGGAACCCAGAACGTGGTTTTAAAAGATTTTAAGTCTGGAAACCAGTCTGTAAGACCTATGCCTAGGGAGCCTGTAAAATCAGCTGAGGTAAAAAGGTCAGTTGGGAATCCAGTTTTTCAGCGTGTGCGGTGTTTCTTGTGTAATGCATTGGGTCATGTTCAAAAAGACTGTCCTAAAAGAAAGGCACTTATACATAAGGTAGCAGTGGCTATACAAAGTAAAGGTATAACTGATAACATCGTACAGGTAGAACCTTGTATTCATTCGCTTGGCACGTGTTTATTTCCTGAAGCGCGTGTACCAACCGCGAGAGGGTTTGTCAACGGTCGAGAAGTCGTGGTATTGCGTGACACTGGTTGTACGGGCGTAGTGATCAAACGTAGTCTCGTGCAGGATAACCAAATGCTCGGGTGGGAATCCCCATGTATGTTACTTGATCAGACGATGGGTCGCATTCCCGTAGCAAGGATCACAGTAAAAACACCTTTCTTGACGGGAACTGTTGATGCGCTTTGTATGGACAATCCTATTTACGATCTGACGATCGGTAATGTTGAAGGTTCCCGTCTTCCAACCATGGCCGATTTTAAAATACCTTTGGCCCAGGCAGTCGAAACGCGAGCGCAAACACGGCGAGAGAAATCCGCGTTTCATAAATTAATAGTCCCTGAATCGATCTCAGGAATTTCCCGTGATGATTTCAAACAAGAGCAAGATCGTGATGAATCCATCAGAACAATTGTTGAGAAAATCACGTCCGGCGCGATTAAACATTGCAAGCGTGGGGGTAGCTCTAGATTCGTACGCAAGAACGGATTAATTCATAGGGAGTTTAGCGCTCGGGAGGGTAAGAAGTATTGGCAAGTGGTCGTACCCCAGAGATATAGATCTCAAGTACTTAGGGTGGCGCATGAGTCAAGCATGGCAGGACACCTAGGTAAGGCTAAGACCACTAGCAGGGTAGTCGCTGAATTCTACTGGCCAGGTGTTAATGGCGATGTCACACGGTTCTGTAGGTCGTGCGACGTATGTCAGAAAACCGTCTGTAAGGGAAGGGTCACAAGGGTGCCCTTGGGACAGATGCCATTAATAGATACACCGTTTAAAAGAGTGGCAGTAGATATTGTAGGACCAATACACCCGGTTACCGAAAGAAAGAATCGGTACATACTTACTCTGGTTGATTACGCAACCAGATACCCTGAAGCCGTAGCGTTACCAACTATTGAAACGGAAAGGGTAGCTGAAGCATTAGTTGATATCTTCAGTAGGGTAGGGGTGCCAGAGGAAATCCTCACTGATTGTGGTGCCCAATTCACCTCTGACCTCATGGGTGAAATAAGTAGGCTGTTATCCATCAAACAGCTAAACACTACCCCATACCATCCGATGTGCAATGGACTGGTAGAGAAGTTTAATGGTACCCTGAAAAGCATGCTGAGGAAGATGTGCGCGGAGCGTCCGCAAGACTGGGACCGTTATTTAAACGCTGTTCTGTTCGCGTACCGTGAAGTACCGCAGGAAAGTTTAGGGTTCTCACCCTTTGAACTGTTGTATGGTAGAACAGTTCGAGGCCCGATGCGGATACTACGCGAACTATGGACTGGTGATGTCTCGAACGAGGAAATAAAAACGACTTACCAGTACGTGTTAGATCTAAGAAATAAACTTGAGAGTACATGCCAGATGGCACGTGACGAATTGATTAAATCGGGGCGCAGATATGCCAAGTATTACAACCGCAGAGCGCGTAATAGGAAATTTCTTGTGGGAGATCAGGTGCTATTGCTTCTTCCAACGAGTTCGAATAAGTTATTAGTCCAGTGGAAAGGTCCATATGAAGTTAAAGAAGTAAAAGGTGACATGGACTATAAAATTGACATGGACGGTAATGTAAAAACATTCCATGCGAACATGCTCAAGTTATATATTAAGAGACAGAGCGACAATGTTGGAAAGGGGGTCTTAAATGTCGTTTGTACGGCAGTCGTTGACGATGATGAAGCTGATTCGAATATAGAGAGTTCCCTTGAATGTCCCTTGGGAGTTGCGGGGGAGGGGATAGATAAAGTCGATGTGAGTGCGGAGTTGACGAAAGACCAGCGTCAACAGATTAATGCGCTCTTGGCTAAACACTCGTATGTATTCACAGATAGACCAGGTTGTACAACTTTGTTGGACCTCAAAATTAAACTGAATACGTCTGACCCTATTCGAATCAAGGGATATCCGGTGCCATACAACGCACGTGAAGCTGTGGACGAAGAGGTGAGTAAAATGTTGGATCTGGGGGTGATTGAACCCTCCAACTCACCATATTCGTCTCCAGTAGTGTTAGTAAGGAAAAAGGACGGGACGAACCGATTCTGTATCGATTTTCGGCAGTTGAATAAAATCACTGTGTTCGATGCAGAACCAATGCCAGATATGGAGGGTCTATTTGCAAAGTTGTCGGGAAACCGATGGATTTCCAAATTGGATCTGTCCAAAGGATATTGGCAGGTTCCCATTGTCCCAGAGTCCCGAACTTTGACGGCATTTGCGACCCAGAAAGGATTGTATCAATTCAAAGTGATGCCTTTCGGGTTAGTTGGAGCCAGCGCCACTTGTTGTCGTTTGATGCGAAAGTTGCTGAAAGGTTTAACAAACGTTGATAGCTTTGTAGACGACATATTCGTGTACACGAATACTTGGAGTGAGCACGTGTCCGTCCTGAGCGAGCTCTTCAATAGACTCCGCAAAGCGAACCTTACAGTGAGACCCACTAAATGCAGTATTGGTTATACAGATTTAGATTGTTTGGGTCATAGGGTCAGCGGTATGGGTCAGTTAAAACCTCATCCCAAGCAAGTTGAAGCAATTAGAGACGCACCAAAGCCAACCAATAAAACACAGGTAAGATCATTTCTAGGTCTAGTAGGTTTTTACAGAAAGTTTATACCGAACTTTGCAGCCATTGCTAGCCCGCTGTCTGATTTGACCAAGAAGGGGCAACCAAACAAGGTTGAATGGGGACCGCCACAAGATAAAGCATTTTGTACTCTGAAAGAGAAACTAGTTAGTGCACCTATATTGAAATTGCCGGATGTCAGCAAACCCTTTATTCTAAGAACAGACGCTTCTGAAACTGGGTTGGGGGCAGTTTTACTGCAAGAGCAGGACGACAGTAAGTTACCCGTAGCTTACTCGAGTAGAAAATTGCTACCCAGGGAGAAAAATTATTCCGTTATAGAAAAGGAATGTTTGGCCGTAGTATGGGGAATTGGGAAGTATCACGCATATCTATTTGGGAGAGATTTCGTTCTTGAGACTGATCACCAACCCCTACTGTATTTGAACAAGGCCAAGGTCGCTAACGCTCGGTTGATGCGTTGGGCGCTAACACTACAACCTTATCGTTTCCGTGTAGAAGCAATAAGGGGAGTTGAAAATATAGGCGCAGACTACTTGAGTAGGGCATGATGGGAAATTTGTATGAATTTGCCCAGTAATAAAATCCAGTTTGTAGTATAACCAGTGTAAATGTTGTAAGATATCATCAATAGTTATTTTTCTTCTATTCTGTGTTAGTTTTAAAAATGTGTACATTTTTATTCTTAGGGGGGAGGTATTGTCACAGAATTAGGCGAAAATTTGAACTGATTTTTGTTGTACTTGAATTGCAAACGAAACTCACCATTTTCTTGATTTCGTCGTACACGCATTACCTGGGGTGATTAAGTGGCGTGTAACGATTTGCATGTGCCAATTTGTAATTTACATGAAATCCGAAATACTCGTTTTACGTGGTGCACTGCAAGCTCGATGTGATTTATGTTCACCTATTGAGAGTATATAAGGCTAAGGATTTCTCATTATTATTGACGGGAACCCAAATATCTAATCGAAGGATAGATAACCTCGTCTTGCAAATCTCCAGCCAAAGGGCTGTCACCGTTTGATTCAGTCTAATTCAGTCTGATTCAGTCTGATTCCAGCTGATTCCGTCGTTGATACCGTAGAAGTTCATCACTGATAGCGCATCTAATAACATCGTTGATACCGTCTCTGATACCGTAGCTGCTAACATAGTTGTTACATTGTTTTTGGTACCGTAGCTGCTAATTACATCGTTGATACCGTAGCTGCTAATAACATCGTTGATACCGTAGCTGTTAAACACATCTGATACCATCTTTTGATAAACGTCTTTGAAATCGTTTGATTTGTTGTGGGACATCTATTGTTTGTTCTGGAACATCTCTGTATAAATATCTGAATGTGCTTGTGCCGTTAATTTGTGCAAACGGAATTGAAGTATCTGTCTGTGTGTCGAACTGTCTGTTCGTCAACATCTGTGTAACATGTAAATATCCGGAAAGCTAGAAGTCCGAGTGTCGGAGCTGTCTTAGAGTTGTAAAACGTCCGGGTCGACATCTAGGGGAGTGAGGAACCGTTGGTTCGGGTAGATGTTGTATGCTGTCTGAACGTATAACGGTGGTGGATCCGTGTAGGGAAACGTCCGATAATAGTATTGGTCAACCCTCGGTTCTCGGGGAAACTGGGAGACGATTCAACTGTTGCTGAATCGTGCGGTTATACAGGGGAGACACATAGGTGTATTGAAATTGTGATATAATTTAATACATTGTTGTATTTGCATGTTTATGTCAGATCGCAATAATATTTCAAGTGATCACATAGATATAAATAAAAGCTAGCAACTTGATTGAATACAAGTATATGATCGTGCTAGTTATCGCAATCCATCGTGCGATAGATAGTTTGTCGTTTGTGTTTATTTTTTACGTAAATCATACTTGCATTTATTTAACTTTCGTAAAGGATTCTTGGATCTGTGTATAATCCAAGAGATTCTTTACATCTGAGATTCCTTTTGTATTGTTATTTAATTTGTTCATGTATTGTGAATGGTTGTGAGTTTAATTGTGGGTTGAGTGCATGAATTATTGTGTTGTTACATCTGTATTTTTTTCATTTATAATTTATTACATAAATTTATATTTTCTTTCACAAATTGTGTTTGTATTGTTCATTTAATCCACCCTCCTCTCGGTAACAATTCTGTTACAGCTTCGACGTCCGTTTTTCTTGAATAAACCGCCAGTCAACCCGATTATGCTACTATGAACCTCATTAATTGCTTTAAATGACCTTGGCTCTCCACACCGCTCAAGACTAAACTAACTGGGACTATATCCGTCATTATTTAAATGTAAATGGAACGTTGTTTCAAAGCTGGCCGGCGAAGAGCAGGAAGAAGAATTACAGTTATCTCCCTTTTGCTCTTTCCGGTTCCTCAATTTGATTATTAATTTAGATAACCTGGTTAAAATCCCTATTAAATCGTCAACCTTTGTGGCAACTATCCCAGAGATACCACTGCGTTTTGCATTATTCAATGACCAATCAGTAGGATCACCAGAAAAGCGCATGGAGTTACTTTTATTAACGATCAGAATATCGACGTCTTTCTCTTTCTCCTGACAGAAACATGGCTAAAAACATCAGGCCAGGAGCCCAAATGTGCGTATCTAAATCCACCGTTTACTCCATAAAGACGTTCCCCTGGCCACTTTTGCGGAGGTGGAATTGCTGTCATCACAGTGAATTCCATGATATAATGTCTAAAATACAATACAACCTTCAATATCTAATCGAAACAAATCTCACACTGGACCGAAGGTTAGTCTATTTTTCTGCATCTAACTCCCTCTTCCTTTTAGAAAAACACAAACTGACTGTATCTCTCTGTTTAGAACAGTTTCAGAATCTCACGGAGTATGTAAATTTAATAGGTGGCAACTTTCTTGGAGATTTCAACTTTCACTTTTACTGTCATGGAAACATAAACACATAAAAACTCCTAGATTTCATTCATGTTTTCAACCTTCAAGTTAACAAACCCACCCATAAACATTTTAGACTGTATTTTTCATAGACCTGATGATAATATTCTCCGGTCCAACCTTGTTTCTCACGAACATGCATCAGATCACCTCTGCCTTATATGCCATCTGGACGTATCAGTGACTGACCTTCTTCATTTATTTGCTACTAAGAGAAACAACCGTATGATAAATAGAACCAAACTAATGCATGACATCCAAGCAAAATTAACTATTTGCTCACCTCCTACAGCAGAACAAACCGATAACTGTCGCCATTCATTTCTTGAAAAACATGCCTCAGCCACCAAGTGCAGAGTATCATTTCTCCGTGGTATAGCAGTATTAAGGACCAGCCTCGAACTGTTAAGAGACCGCCGTAACGATTAGAGGCTTTGGCGTTCCATCAGACTCGCTATTCATAAGCAAATCTATGAAGCCCCTAAGAAGAACATCACAAACAAAGTCCAAAGCGAAAATATTACATTGCCGTACTTAGATTACGGAAAGTTGCAGCTGCGAGGAGATCTTCAGGATTTCTAGCAAGCTAATGTCAAGGAACAAATATACACAACTTCCAACTACCTTCTCTCCAGTCGACCTTCCGGAGATACACTTAAAAACATAATTTCAAATGACTTGTCATCATCATAAAGTTGCGATTGTTTTAGCGGCAACCGTTAGCAGTATTTGAAAATGTATCTATCCATTTAGTTAGTACAATCGTGATGAAGAGTGCACCAAAGTCATGTAAACTTGATCGAATTTCAACATCACTGCTGCATGATTGCATAGATCCTATATTGCCTTCACTAACTGATGGTATTAATTTGCTAAAGAAATCAACACTCGACCATAAAAAATTAAAAGAATTACCGCCCAGTTTCTAGTATCCCGATCATATAAAATATCTTAGAAAAAGTTGTTCTAACCAAACTTGTATCTCATCTGAATTCATTCTTTTTAGCAATGTACAGTCTGCATATCATCCTTGCCACAGTACTGAAACTACTCTTGTGAAAATAGTTAATGACATTCTCTCTGCTTTGGCTAGTGGATATATCATAGTTCTGACTCTCCTTGACTTGTCTGCAGCATTTGACATAAATGACCAGACCGTATTACTTTGCCGTTTCCAGCATGTATTTGGCATTCACAATACAGCCTTACTGTGGTTCAGGTCATATTTAGTCAATAGGACACAAACTGTGTCTGCAAACGGATTACACTCCAGCCCATTTGATCTATGTTGTGGTGTTCCACAGGGTCCTATCATCTTCATTCTATACACTCACCCTCTCCCAAGTGTCATAGATCATCATCCATTGTCTCACCAGTTTTACGCTGATGGCACACAAATATACAAATCTAGCCACCCAACTGATGTTGATGCTGCAATCCAAGGAGTCGAGAGGTGCATTTATGATGAGGAATTATGGATGACATGTAAGACGCTGCAGATGAATGTTGATAAAACCGAGGCCATTGTGATCACAACACAAAGACTTTCTCATTCACATCCTTTACTTCCAATAGTTAATATTAGCAACACCAACATTAAATACTCACTGTCAATTCGAAACCTAGGTGTTACTCTGGACTGTTCTCTCACATTGCATCAACATGTCATGAACACATACAAGTCTGCATATCTTGATCTTCGACGCATGAGCTCCAATCGCAAATATCTTTTAGTTGATGCCACTAAAACACTTGTTTGTTCATTAGTACTTTCAAAACTGGGCTATTGTAACTAAATTATATCTCGTTCGTCTCAGTATCTACTCCAGAAACTTCAAACAGTTCAAAACACATATGTTCGCATCATCTTTAGTGTACCACGATCAGAGCACACCTCACACACCTCACATCTCACGATCAGAGCACACATCCCCGCTGCTCCGTGCCCTACACGGGCTATCTATTTGATCCAGAATCAAACACAGTTTATTTCTCTGTGCTACGTTTCACGACGGACTCCAGTCTAACATACATATCTGGCCTCACCCATGTGTACGCACCATCAAAATACTTTTTATGCTCCTCTTCTGACAATCGTATACTCATTATTCCCATATTGAAAACTAGATCATATGGACAAAGTTCTTTTGCATACCAGGGCCCAGCAACGTGGGAACTAATTGGCCATTGAAATTAGATACAAAGACACAGTGATCCCTTTCCAGTGTGCTCTTAAAACTCACCTTTCTCGACTGCAAGAACAAACTTAAAGAATTAATAATGTTACCTACCTTAAATATTTTCAGCATTTCTTATGTTTCCTAACTTCTTGGTGGGTTTTTGGGTAGTCATATCGTTATATATGTTGCAAAGCGCTTAGAGCTTCTTAAGTTTATGCGCTATACAAATTCCTCATTATTATTGTTCGCCGGTGATCACCACTCGTTCAAAATATATGTCCAGTAATTTGGAAAAGTTACTTTTTCTCCATGATGAGTTATCTCCCTTTGAACATTGTTTATGCGTTTCTCCCTTTGAAGATTGTTTATGAGTTAATCTAACACCGCATCTTGCTTAATTCAAGGCAATAAGTGAGCCAGCGGAATTATCATATCATATAAAATCGGGTTCTCTACGGTTATATATATGAAACTCATATATATATATATATATATATATATATATATATATATATATATATATATATATATATATATATATATATATATAGATAGATAGATAGATAGATAGATAGATAGATAGATAGATAGATAGATAGATAGATAGATAGATAGATAGATAGATAGAAAATATAATATAATATAATATAATATAATATAATATAATATAATATAATATAATATAATATAATATAATATAATATAATATAATATAATATATAATAATATCATATCATATCATATCATATCATATCATATATATTAATCTGTTCTATTGATATACCACGTGATGCATACATTTTCCACTTAAAGAAGCGTGGCTTGCCAAGTGCAAAGTTTCCTTTTAAAGAAACATTTCTACAAGGCTTTATACAATTTATGGCCGTCGGACGATATGATAGTGTTTTACGTATTTATAGGTATCCTGACATTAGGTTGTGCCATATATTCGAATTAGAAGTGAATACTAACCAAACAATATTTATTTAAGAGATATGTTCTTCATAATTTCATGTTTATAAAAATGACTCACATTCATATGCAGCTATAACACACGAATCTATAATTTGCTAATATTACTGTTTAAAGTGTAATATCTACCAAAGAGTTGTATTTTGAATAGATTAAATGTATTTGATAACTTATATAAGTACCAATAATATTTTTTATGAATGATACTTACTGAGAGAATGACCTCTCCTCATTATTATAGTAATAGTCAATCAATCTGTCTTGCTGTGTGTGCTAGGCATGTCGGGAAATAACTGATATAATGGCAGACATGCAATGGTGAATTTGTTATTGGTTAAATCCGAAGATATTGATCATGTACGTTATTATTGGATCCTACACAATGATCTATATCATTGAGAATCCAACAGATTTGTGATATCCGTCCACCTCTCTTGAAAACCAATAATAATGTAACAGTTTTAAATAAAACTTATTAAATGTATGCAAATTATCAGGGCTCGGTAACCTATTTTATATAGCGTGCCACGTTTGTCCGAATTAATTATAAAATGACCGAAAGCGTGCAACCATTAAGAGAATAACTGTTTTAAAATATATATTTTTGGCTTGCAATAAGCTGTCGACCCCTGCAATATATCTTTCCACCGAACCCAGAAATATATCACATCAGACACTTCCATCACTAGTAGGCATACATGTTACAAAATTATGTTCTCTCATATTAAATTGAACTTTGTTCATTTCCCTATTGTTTTGGAGCAAACATTGATTACTTTTTGACAACGATACCTAGATATAACCATCCATGACCAGCTTAAACGTACCAGGAAAATACATTTTGTCTCATCCTTCGACTGCTTTTTTTAAGGTCGAATATAGGTTTGCCCTCACACAACTTAGGGTAATCTTCAGCGATACGAACCTCTGGTTCTATGTTTACGTATTCTCTGAGAGCTGAATTTACTTCCTCGTCAGCCTCTGCAATAACGCAGGATCTTTAATTTCGTACTTCACGAAACATACGTAAAGCAAAGCCTAAATCAAACGGACATATTGATATGCTGCACAGAGACCTCCTCTCTCTCTCTCTCTCTCTCTCTCTCTCTCTCTCTCTCTCTCTCTCTCTCTCTCTCTCTCTCTCTCTCTCTCTCATCCATGATTATTATTCAGTACTTCTAGATGAGATGATTTTTAACAATAATTGTAACAAATATAAACGAAGTAAGCAGGATCCTTAACTTTATGAAAATATTTATTCTTCTTTTGCTGTAGCAAAGAGTTGACAAACTGACTGGACACGTTAAGAGTCTCTGAACGTCACGTTAATATTTGCTATCTATAAAGGCCTTTATTTCAGTAAAGGTTACCACGTAAGTTACCTCCGTATCATGTGTCTATATGTTCCAAAATGTTTATACGCGTTTGTTTTAAATAACCTATGAACAGATCTTGCACAAAATACATGGATTGTGCATGGTGTTTAGTGCCTGGGTACATTTGATTTTACTTCATAAACATCTAGTTTGTTCATGTAACCATTCTACGTCCCCTATACCTGCTGGCCTGAAGTAATCTGTGTTTGTAAATATCTGCCTAATTGTTTTGTTGACCAATATTTTTCTGAGACAGCTGTTATCGTAACAACTTTTATGTCACTTTCAATCAAATAGAAATAATGATTTATCTCATGTTCCAAAATAAATGTATCACAATCATTGATTACTGCCATTTATCCTACTGGGGTAAACTTACGTTTCCGGAACATATCGTGATTAGAAGCTTCGATAGCAGTTTTAGCAAATAACCGGAAGAATCAATATATTATATATCAGTCCTGGTTTTGTGGTAAGGAAGATACAACATAGGACAAAGTGTATATAAGTTATGTTGAAAAATATTCTTTATTTAAAAATATGCTATGTGATCTACAGAAATGCAAAAGCTATTCAAATTGTATACCGCATATTTTATTTTATAATTTAGCTTGTTCAAATTATTGTTAGATTTGACAATTATAATAAATATGCATGGTTGAATTCGTGTTGGTGTTGTTCAGCCACTATTTTGTATAGTAATACACACCCTTATGACAAAACACACCCTCGCAATGTGCAAGGTCTGAATGTCGATTCTTCCAACTCTGGGTGATGTTTTCTAAGCCTCTCCAGTCTTTAATTTTAAAAATACTTCGCTTATATTATTGCTGTTAGTGATTTCATAATAAACAAAAATCGATGAAACATCATTATTTTATTTGAAAGTCATATTTCCGGAGCATCATATTTTTGTATTTCCATAGTAAAGACTCAGAAATATTGCAAAACATTTACAAACTTATTTTAATATTAGGTAAATTATTCAAGATCTCTCTCTCTCTCTCTCTCTCTCTCTCTCTCTCTCTCTCTCTCTCTCTCTCTCTTTATATATTTAATGAATACAAATTCGTTGACGACCATATGAACTAGATTGTAAGTTTCTTGCAAAGTGCATTCAAGTTATTACTACCCGTATAAATGTGACAGTGTTGCGTTTATTCTTACACAAATGCGGATACTGCGGGTTCAATTCACCCTACCCCACCCCTTCTCGTCCGCGCCCCGAACTTAAAACTTTCACGCAAATGGTGTGTGATGTACCTGTTAGTAAAGATCCAGGTCAGCATAAATTATTCCATTGTTTTAAAAGCTGCTTTCTTCGGTTTTGAACGAAAAGGTACACCTGTGTCTTTCTAAATTTAACACAAAATCTGTTTTTTATATTTAATTATTTATTTACTTTCTTTCTTATGTCCACATTGCCCTCATTTATGGATAATCAGGGTTTTCTACAGGTTCCCATACAGTCTTTATTCTGTCTCATTTTGTTAAAGAATATAATGTCAAGGATACAGGGAGAAAAACATACATTAAAATATTATTATCTCTCGAGCCTGAACGTTGTTTTAAATAAAATTAATTTTGAACACATCATAAAGATAAAGTTCCATGCTGAGAAATTTCAGATACTTAATCCATTGATGTCCGTTTATTACATTATTAAATAATTTATTTATTTATTATTATTATTACTTTTATTTGTATTATTATTATTATTATTATTATTATTATTATTATTATTATCTGATTTTCACACAATTAACAACCAAGAATTTTCTTGAATTAAGTTTTTCTTCTATTTGTTAGTTATAAAAGTAATAAAACATTTGTAGAGAAATAAAACTGAATATAAATGTAAAATGCGTTTTAAGGAATCTTGCTACGAATGAAATATGAACCTGACAGCTAAAGAAAAGCGGGTTATTCTCTCCTAGCTCACACTATCCTTACTCTACAACACAAATGACAAATTTCAAAAACCTGCCCTATCAACCACTTGCAGTCAGATATATATATATATATATATATATATATATATATATATATATATATATATATATATATATATATATATATATATATATATGTTGTTGTTGATATAATAAAGTTTGATGCCATTATTTTCAGCACAAGATATGTTATACATGGCGGCCAGTATAATATAAATAGGAGATATTTAGCAATTGTGAACCAAACTGACTCAAAAACTACTGCTTTGATTTTACTCAAATTGTGAACTTACTTTTATTGTAGATCATGTAATAAGTCCAACATTGTTTAAAAATATTTCATGCATTAGGAAATCAATTTTTATGTAAATGTGTTTGGGATGGGAGCTTATAATCGTTCATTGCAAATTCCACTTGGCCGCTTGCCGGTCTTTTTCCGGGCCATACGTGATATGTTAAGTAATGAAACCTGTTTGTGTGTATAAGTAACAAAATGTCTGCTGGTATAATAGCGAGACACGTGAACGGTTTTGTATTATAACGTATACCAATTTACTGCTTAATACCTTTTTTCATTCGTACTGCTTCAAATTTTCAAACGAAAACACGTTTGGTTACAGAAATTTCCATGCTAAAAGGTAAATATAGTTATCTCCCTTCCTGTTATTCTTCAAGTTTTGGGGTCTATATGGAATCACATCACAATTAATACTTCCAGTTCAGTACGAATGTAGTTCTAGTCTATTTTTAAAACATTTTTTCCTCTCTCATTTTTGGTGGTGATAGAAGAGTTACATTGATGCATGTTTGGTAGGGATTTAAAGGTAATTGTTTATTCTTGAGAATATGAGATTAGAGAGTGGTTATCTGTGTGTATTTTGGCGACAGTGCACATGGAGTAATAAGGCCTTGGTGATGATCCGGAGGTGAAATATGTGGTCTGTGTACATGCTGTTCTGTTTACAGTGCAGCCGCTCAAAACAATGCCGATCAACCCCTGACAAAAGCTTCACCGTCAAGTCAAGATGTATTTTAGATTAACATATGATTTGTATCGATTGTCACAAAGTTGAAAGGTCAGTACTGAGAAATATATGTAAAGAACATATAGTAAAATTAATTGTGGTGTATGTCCATATGTGAAACTTCAACAATTACTGCGTAATAATGTACAAACAGCTATTGAAATTTCAGACGTTTATATTATGTAACATCTATCGGAGTGTTAATCATCACTGACATTTCCCTAAGGGAAAGTCTTTAACAAATTCACCATTTATTATTTGATAGATAAAGTAAGTACATAAGTAAAAATATATTAATTATACAAAAACATCACTAGATCTCGGAATTATGTTTCAGCATGAGGTCGACCAATGTGTGTTACATAGCAATGTAAACAACCGCTAAAAATGTTGTTCAAGTAAATTCATTTAAAAACATTTTCTAATATGTAGCCACAGTGAACCTCGAAATATGTTAATTAAAGTGTGCCTCTTTTTATTTATGCATGTTGTTACCAACGAAACATTTGGGAAGGTCCTACCATAATAAAAGTACAAAGGATGAGTCTGTGATAGCAGGAATAGTTCCAGAAAAAAACTCTTTGTTATATAAGGCGCTAATATATGTAAATACGAGTTTTAAGTGCTTGGTACATCTTGTAGCGACAACCTGACTTTGTGATGTCACGAACAGCCTGTTATGGTGTCCAACAGCGAGTGATAATACATTAACATAATGTTATTTATTTCCCAGCAATACAGGAACAAAACACACTTCATTATGGTATGGAGATTATGTACAACATGTCACTTATAATAAATATGATACAAAAAGAGCTTTCCCTTTAGTTTTTTATTATTGACATATCTATATACGTGGTGCACTTTACGCCTCCCACATACTATATGCAAATATAAAATATAACATTGCCTTTTTTAAAGTGTATTACTGTGAATTTCATAGATATCGAGGGTCTATAAGAAAGACAATCAATTCAGGGGGTTAGAGTTTCGATTTTAATTTTTTATGTTTAGACAAAATCTTAACTAGAGGTATTACAATTAAGTTAGAAGTCTGGTGTATGATGGTTATGTTAACATACATACAGACGTACACACTCTGTACACACGCACAAATGAATGGACAATAACGATGAGGAATGAGAATTAATGAAACAAAGAATTATCGTGTTTGTTTTACTGTGTTAAAGTTTTACGGGATCGTCTAAATCTGAAACAAAGGTGTGATTATGGATTCCATTTGCTTTAATAAATTATCGTGTTTGTTTTACTTGGTTATAGTTTTACAGGATCGTCTAAGTCTGTAACAAAGGTGTGATTAAGGATCCCATTTGCTTTACTGGGATGATGTCCTCCGTTCTGGTACGAGTAATCATGAATTGTTTGAGATACGGACTCCGCTTCTGCTTTAGCAGCGTCAGCAGCTTCAAGCTCATCCATTCTGCGTAGATCGTCTTGTGAAAGATGGTGCACAATGCCTGCACCGTAAGCGTCTCCAAGCACGTTGATAGCAGTACGGAAACGGTCACTGAAATAATAATAATAATAATAATAATAATAATAATAATAATAATATGCGCATTAAATTATACCCCGTTCATTTTATCATGCTTATATTAGTTGCCTTCTAAATTATAATATGCTTATAATAATGTACCTTGCAAACGATAACAAAATTTTATATTGTACCTTGTAAAATCTAGCACATTTATATTGTACTGAGCCTTCAATCATATGACCATAGAATTTTAAGTCCAAATATGCTTATTCTCTTAATATTTAATATCGATCAATTTCCTATTTTATGACTGCGATTTGTCTTTACGCTTGCGTGCTCTATATACTCATTTGTCAGTCATAGCCATTTAGAATGCTCATTACTTCCTTGACTTTTTCAAACATTAAACGCGTGTTCGCAATGAAAAACATGGTTAATTCAATTGCGCCCTATTTTATGGCATCTAAATATGCGAATATATAAATTGAGTATTAAATAAAACCAGAAAACGGGCAAAATTTAACAGAACTAATTCAAATGGACTCTTCTTTAACCTCACCATGGTTGTGTGTTCGAATTTTATTTACTGCTATGTTGAAGTAAAGAATATAGCTTACAGTAACCAATCAATTGCGATAATAAGAGTGATGTCATCAATTGGAAGGTCAACAGCTGTCAATACTATCGCCATAGTAACAAGTCCCGCCTGCGGAACACCCGCTGCTCCAATAGCTGCTGCCGTTGATGTCAGACTAAAAAACACGGAAGAATAAGTAAGTATTTTACATTTTAAAGCTCAGAAACACTTCACTTTAAACACCGTTATAGCCCATCTACACTGGAGTGGCTGTTGATGTTTGGGTTCCTATGGTAACATACACTTATAGGGAAGCACTAGTTATTGAAAATATACTAAAACATAATCAGTGTGAGGAAATAATCAGAGTATTTACTATCTTTACTGCTGTGATTTTAACTGGTACTGGTTAGAGGGTCACGTAATGCTTATGACAGCTGACTAAAGGCTTGGTGATGAGCACAGAAGATTGCCGGCTATGTTTTGTTCTCTTCAATAAGTAGATGGTTGAGTCGGCTAATTCCTTCAAAGGAATTAAACTCTTTGTGCCTCTAAGAAGGTCAAATGTCTGTGTTCATAGCTACATGTGAAAGATTCGTGCCTAAGCCGCAAACATCAAACGAGGGGTACCAGCCAATCGGAATTTAGAGATAGTTCAATACCAACAAGTATGAGGAGCTAAAGTCTCAGACAGGAAAGGAAACAGTGCAACATTGAACCTGTGTAAAAATGAATCAGTGGTTTCCTCACATTTGAAAGAAGCAGATGATACAATAAGTATCAAAAAAAGTATTGGGAAAAGGACACTCCAAACGAGAGACTAGTAGAAAAGGGTGGCATAGGAATTGAACTGGTAAAGAAATAGAAAGCTTATACAGGTAGGGAATATCTCAGCGGCATATTTGTGTTGATCTGTGTAAATAGGAAATTGTTAAATTGTGTATTATAAGGTATAGTTATTTTATTAGGAATGGAACAGAACATATCTTGGAATTATTAGAGAATAATACATCAAAGCTGAATCTATCTGAAATAGAATTGGGATGTGTATTGCATTTATCAGTATGTAGACTAAGACTTATGTGAAGGGGGTCAGAGTGGATTTTTATGCATATGTAATTATATATTTATATATTCTATTATTTGAGGGACACAGAAGATGTGAACGATTACCGATGAACGGTATATTGATAACAGTGTCAGAATGTAACGTTTAGACGGTGTGAGTGTTTTTCGAAACTTCGTAAAGATTATTATTTGTATGTAGAGCAAGGCCTATATGGAATGAGAGACGTTAGAGTGTGCGAAAGGCTTGGTAAATAAAGTGTTCGCCATTTGTCTGAGGAGAGAATGTGGAAGATTACAAGATTAGCATAGGGAGAACCGGATGTACGTACCTTATATTTCCTACAGGAAGCTCACACGTAGAGACGTCACTAAACTCTCAAGGGAGACTAGTACAGAAGGGGTACGAAAGGAGGAAGCACAACGAGTAGGACATGAAATGTGTAGTAGAAGGAGACAAATACAAGAGTCGACACATGAAGAGGCCAGGAGGAAAGGAGAAAAGAGACTAGGAGATTGACGAATACAGACGAGTACAAGGGACAACTCATTGTAAATAGACTCTCTCATATTAGGGCATTAACTTTCATGAGATGCAACAAAGACATGTGTTAACAGACAATTTTAATGTATTAGTTTATGAGTGGAGAGTAACTGAAAGATTTATATAAGGGTATGATTAAAAGGTTTTATTTATTATTAATATTGATTAAATTGTTATTTGTTTGTTTGATTAGGATTTTTAACATAGCTTTAACAATTTTTCAGTCATATTGCTACGATGTCTGCATTGAGGCAATTTATAGTGATGTCAAGCACTGCCGCAGACACGTAGTGCCAAGCAAGGCAACTGTTAGTACCATTTTTTAAGTTTTTGGTATGACTTGGCCGGGGATCGAACCCACGACCTCCCACTTCTGCGGCGGACGCTCTAACCAATATGCCACCGGAGCGGTTGATTAAATTGTTCTATATGTTAACTTGAGTTGTTCATGTATTTCAGATGGCAGCATTGATGACTGGGGACTTCTTGAGTCTCTCAAAATTTAAATGTCCACCTTTATGCCATATTAGCCCAAATACTGTAAAGGGTTCTGAAAACCAAGGCATGCTCAATATATAAAGAAATTGATAGCATTTCACAAGACTTGAACTAAAAGAAAATGGAAATGGAAATCGTTTCAATCTATTTTCGCAATGTTTTTCATTTTATCAATTTTACTACCGTTTCGGATTTGACCATGTCGAGTTTTTCTCTCAGCTGCGTTGATGAAACAAAATCACAAGCAGCTGCTGTTCTCTCATAAGATATGACCTCTTCCCAAACTTTTTTCGAATAATTAAACTGAATTGGAAATATTCTCCCATTGGACAGGTGTTCTGTACCTTTCATTTATGTGAAAATAGCATCCAGCAGACTGTAACGGTGACAACATGCATGCTTAAGCTTGCGCTATCCTTAGGCACATATCACATGTTTTGAACAGTCGTAGACCTAATGAATCGCGTTCTGTAAAACAAAACTATGCTCAAGTGCGCGACGAGGGTGGCGCGCGCGCGTGTGTGTGTGTGTGTGTGTGTGTGTGATTAGGATTTTTAACGTAGCTTTAACAGTTTTTCAGTCATATTGCTACGATGTCTGCAGTGAGGCAGTTTATTGTGATGTCTAGCACTGGGGCATCATGCCGCAGACATGTAACATGATGTCCCACCCAGTAAAATTGTCCTAACGCTAATATCTTTATGCTGAGCGGCAAAAACGGCAGCTGTTAGTACCATTTTTGTAAACGTTTTCGGTATGACTCAGCCAGGGATCGAAACTACGTTCTCCTGCTCTTGCCACTAGGCCACCGGAGCGGATGGGCTGCTTGTTGTTATCAATTTTATATTTGAATATAGGCAGCCGCTGCTACGCTCGATCCTTAAGAATAGTGTACATCGAAAATTATAAATTTTGAATATTAATCGAGCTTCAGTAATATTGCAATATGCGAAAATGAGAATCGGAAAAAAGAAAGTAAACTAGATAATTGGTTATTATTTTTAGAAATTACTGTTCATGAAATTGTATCGGAAAAAATAGTTTATATAAATATTGTTATATAAATGTTGAATCCCACGCGTACCTGATTGTGATCACCTGTCCGATATTTAGACCGATTCCGTTGACTTGTGCAATAAATATGGCTGCTACGGCTTCATATAATGCTGTGCCGTCCATGTTCACTGTAGCGCCTATTGGCGCCACAAATTTGGTGATTCTTTTATCGATATTATTCCTAAATTCCAAGCATTCCATGGTGATCGGAAGTGTAGCAGAGCTGAAAAAACAGATACAAAATGAAATATCTTTATCCCTAATATTCATTTTTTGTGTCAACAGGACGTTATTTTAGTTACACGGTTATACCATGCATACTTTTTTCAGAGTTGAATTTATGTGCCTGGTCGTAGAGAAAATAAGTTGGTAAGAATGCAATGTTTTAGAATTAACGTTAAACAAGATTTGATATACCACCCATCCATTTTCGAAACTTCAAGTAAAAAAAAGCACTTTAGAGATAATCGTGAATTCAGAGGTGTCTTTTAGAGGAATAAAACGAGAATGATAATACATTTTTTATGACATATAATTAAAGTTGACGAATCAATTGGTTACCTAGAAGCAGTTCCCCAGGCTGTGAGAAGCGCCTTCAGCATGTTGTACATGAAAACAAAAGGGTTCTTTCTAACTGCAATAAGGTAGACAAGCGGCAGGACAACGAAACCGTGTAGGAAAAGACCTGCCATTACTGTCAGGAAGTAGAAACCGATCTGTTCGAATATGGTAGAGATGTCTTCCATTTCCACAAGCTTTGCGGCCACCAGAAATAGTATACCTATTGGGGAATACCTGAAACAAATAACGACATCGTAAATATTTATAATGTTCATTATCCACTGAATCTAGTGGTGGCAACAACAAAAGAGCAATACAACAGCAACAACAATAAAACAAACAAAATACCGTAATCACAAACGACGCCAGTTTCGTCTCTATTGTTGAGAAAAAAGCCTTCATATTTTCACCTTTACATTATGTGTATACTGTCTATAATTGCTTACAAGTCTGGTTCAACTGCCAACAACGATGACCCTAATCTACCGTACAAAAGGCACCGGCAGATATTGATCTGTGTTGTGTGTTGTACTTATTAGTTCTAACGAACTGTATAAACACAGATCGGATGGCAGATCGGCCGGCCATATCTGGGTTTATGCAGATTGCCGATGGATCTGACATACGAATACGTAAATTCAGTAATATAACAATACATGTTAATGAAATATTAAGAAAAGTATCCTCCAAATAGTTATTTCTTAAATCTATATTGTACCTTCCACGTTAAACGTTAAAGGCTAATGATTGAGGAATCTTTATTCTGAAATATTCTTCGAAATTAAGCTGGAATTTCAACTTATGTGATCCTTTACTCTTCCTGTCAGATTTCATGGAATAATGAATGATATGTGGTGCGTACCAGATAACAAGCATAACCAGTTTCATTGTAGCATTATGAAGCGATTCAAAGAAGTCTAACAGCGGCTTGCCATCTTTGCCCATTTTGGCGATCGTTATTCCAAAGAAAATAGAGAAAACCACGAGCCCTAAGATATTCATTCCACTGGATGTTACTATTTGAGGGTCATCAACTTCAATATATGCAGCTGAAAAAAAGACATGTAAGAAAGAGTCAATACAGGCAAAGTTTGAAGCTATCAACTGCACATATATTTAATGAATTGAGTCATGATATAAGACATTTTGAGGTAAAATCAAAGCAATATGTATCGTGAGTAGTGGTTTTCTAATCCATTACGGATTATATTGATATAATATATGAGAATGCATATACATGAATGTTAATATTTCATTGAATCCGAAGTATAAATTCACGTTTTATACATTGTATTCCTATCGCGCAGACGGTAATTGGGGTGAATTATATTAACTAGCTAGAACAATCCCAATAAATTCTCCTAGCTTGCATTTAACAATATCCATGCAAAATATATAGATGTAAGAAGATATATAAATGGAGCGAGCACGATCGTCTCTGCTAGAGATTGGTTCGTGTTTATTTTATTTACCCGTTGTTACTGGTGTTTCTATCGTAGTAATGTTCATGACAGACGCAGCAGCTGTAGTTGCTAGCGTGGTCATGTTTGCGGTGACATTGGTTACAGCTGGTGCCACTGTTGTCGTTGCTATATGGATTTTCAGCTTTTTCACCTCAGTTCCTTGCTATATAAAATATATCAATTTTTTCAGTAAGAAAACAACAGAGCACACAGTTACTAAAATTGTGCACATTTTAAACTATTTTAATAACTAGAAATAACGAAAATGTTTTAAATCTCAAGCTGATCCAGGAACAACTTTGGTGCTCAGTTATTTACGATTGCATACGGTTTTGTATGATCAAAATTGAAACGATGCTTTACATTCAGTTATACAGACAAACTTATAAAGCAGAGTTAATTCCAATGTACTTGCATCAGTAAAGATCATTTTCATAAACGCAACTAACTATAAAGTCAGTAGAAAATAATTAGAAAACCAGCGAACAACGAATGAAATAGAAAATGTTTAGAAAAAGACAACGAACTACGAACTACTTAGAAAATTATTAGAAAGAAAACAACAACGAACTACGCATTAGGTAGAAAATTATTAGAAGAAACAACAATCTACGAATTAAGTATAAAACGATTAGAAGAAAAACGATCTTTTAGATATTTTCCTCCAATATTTGAGTATGTTGGCTTTGTCTGGAAACAGCTGTTTTAATATAGATTCTTTTACATTCAACATAACTTTATCTGCATAAGGCAGAATTGTCAAGGAACATGAATGTAGTGCATCATCTGTCAGGAAATACAATTCAACTTTATTGTCTGCCCTTGTCAGAATGGAATCAAAAGTGTGGTCTTTATTATTTTCTTAAAATGAAGTTGTGTTTCTACGTCTTATTTTGATGAATTCATGTCACCGCTTCTAATGACACTACGACATGTAACTTAAGTACCGTATTTACTCGCATGTTAGTCTAATCCAAAGTGCCATCTTCATAGACCCAGATAATGACTTATTAAAAAAGAACGATATCAAATTTATTTGACCTGTTTAAATAAATAGATATAACCGTAGAATGATGGCATGCAGTTATGTTATACAAATTATATTTTTAAAGCCAACCGAATTCCAACACTTTTCAGAAACCAGCAGCAATATGTTTTTCATTCTCTTTCCTTGGAAACGTGTTTAAAGTTTAACATCGAATATATAGATTTGTGTCTCATCTACAAATACGAAGAATTTGGTACTTTTAAATGATCTTTAAAATATAACTTAACATGATGTATAGTCGAAAAACATCTCTGAGAGAGAGAAAGAGAGAGAGAGACAGACAGAGAGACAGACAGACAGAGAAAGTAACCTTTTCAAAGCAAGCTGATACAAGGTTGTCTGGAAAACAGTTTCTGAAATAAATGTATAACAATGTGATGGTAAATTGTTCATATCAACGAAATTAAATATGTTTCTCTACACATACAATTTGGTACCCGTAACACAATATCTTTGTAGAAAAGAATAATAAAACCTCAATTAAAAAATAATGAGTAATGTTTTTACCGTTACTTTGGGTAGGTAGAGGCTGGCCAATGATCATTTGCAATGTAAACTGTGTGTACCAATAATGTATTCATAGCCGTAAACGTTTACGCCAGAGCAGTATAGAAGTGTGCCTCACTTAATATTGCTTTTGTAATGTCATACAATTGCACACTCTACTTCGCAGGGATGCTTCTGCCTTGTTAGAGAACCTTTCACAAGTCACATTCTAGAATGCCAGTACATGTTGTGGTGTATAATACTAATTCACACAAATATTATCGACAAAATACCAATTATGTCAGAAACTCTCACTCTACAAAACACCCATTGTACTAATGCTGCATAATACCATGTATGCCAGAAACTTTTCATACTATTAAAAGCCATCTGTGGCAGAAAAGTTTACGCTACTATAAGCCACGTGTGCCATAAACTCATACTAATAAAAGCCATCTGTGCCAGAAAAGTTCATGTTACTAAAAGCCATGCGTGACAGAAATAGAAACTTTCATACTAATAACAGCCATCTGTGTCAGAAATTTTTCATATTAACAAATACCATTTGTGCCAGGCACTTTCATGTTACTGAAAGCCATGTGTGATAGATACATTCATGATACTAAAAGCCATGTGTGACAGAAACCTTCATGATACTAAAAGCCATGTGTGACAGAAACCTTCATGATACTAAAAGACATGTGTGACAGAAACGTTCATGCTACAAAAAGACGTGTGACAGAAACATTGATGATACTAAAAGCCATGTATGCCATAAACTCATACTATTAAAAGCTATATGTTCCAGAAACGTTCATACTACTAAACGCCATCTGTGACATAAACCTTCATGATACTAAAAGCCATGTGTGACAGAATCCTTCATGATACTAAAATACATGTGTGACAGAAACCTTGATGATACTATAAGCCATGTATGCCATAAACTCACACTATTAAAAGCTATATGTTCCAGAACCGTTCATGCTTCTAAAAGCCATGGGTGACATAAGCCTAAAATACGTGTGACAGAAACGTTTATGCTACTAAACGCCATGTGTGACAGAACCCTTTATGATACTAAAAGCCATGTGTGACAGAAACGTTCATGCTACTAAAAGCCATGTGTCACAGAAACCTTCATGATACTAAAAGACGTGTGACAGAAACGTTTATGCTACTAAACGCCATGTGTGACAGAACCCTTGATGATACTAAAAGCCATGGGTGACAGAAACGTTCATGCTACTAAAAGCCATGTGTGACAGAAACCTTCATGATACTAAAAGACGTGTGAAAGAAACGTTTATGCTACTAAACGCCATGTGTGACAGAACCCTTGATAATACTAAAAGCCATGTGTGACAGAAACGTTCATGCTACTAAAAGCCATGTGTGACAGAAACCTTCATGATACTAAAAAACGTGTGACAGAAACGTTTATGCTACTAAAAGCCATGTGTGACAGAAACCTTCATGATACTAAAAGACGTGTGACAGAAACGTTTATGCTACTAAACGCCATGTGTGACAGAAACCTTGATGATACTAAAAGCCATGTGTGACAGAAACCTTCATGATGCTAAAATCCATGTGTGACAGAAACGTTTATGCTACTAAAAGCCATCTGTGACAGATACCTTCATGATGCTAAAAGTCATGTGTGACAGAAACGTTCATGCTAATAAACGACACGTGTGACAGAAACCTTGATATTACTAAAAGCCATGTATGCCATACACTCATACTATTAAAAGCTATATGTTCCAGAAACGTTCATGCTACTAAAAGCCATGTGTGACAGAAACCTTCATGCTACTAAAAG
Source organism: Unio delphinus (assembly GCA_029339505.1). NCBI lineage: Eukaryota > Metazoa > Mollusca > Bivalvia > Unionida > Unionidae > Unio > Unio delphinus. The sequence goes on from JAQISU010001239.1 coordinate 5,363,218, forward strand.
CCATGTGTAACAGAAACCTTCATGATACTAAAAGACATGTGTGACAGAAACGGTTATGCTACTAAACGTCATATGTGACAGAAACCTTGATGATACTAAAAGCCATGTGTGACAGAAGTGTTCATGTTACTAAAAGCCACCTGTGACAGAAACCTTCATGATACCAAAAGCCGTCTGTGACAGAAACCTTCTGCTATTAAAAGCCATGTGTGACAGAAACCTTCTTCATACTAAAAGCCATGTGTGACAGAAACGTTCATGTTACTAAAAGCCATCTGTGACATAAACCTTCTTGATACTAAAAGACATGTGTGACAGAAACCTTCATGATACTAAAAGACATGTGGGACAGAAACCTTCATACTAATAAAAGCTATCTGTGCCAGTATCCAAACAATATATAATTTATTGAGTTTGATAGTTTCCTCATCACCCAAGACCATCAGGCGTGAAATATTATCGTACAAAAACAGACCTCTGCATTCAGTCGAACTAAACTCCTGCTTTCATTTTGTACGCTTCGGAATGTTTACGCTACTTATTTCACTTTCTTTAATCATTTTTAGTTGTCTTACACGTGTATTGATAGTTTTTCTTGTTTTGTATTCGCCTGAGAGTTCGATCTAACTTTTGCAACGGCGTTAAAGAGAGGTACCATTCTCTTTAATTCTGTATCATCGTTTAATGAAGAAAATACAGCTTGTTGAATTACCTTAATAAATTTATATTCTAATGGCAGAGCATATCTATCCACGGATTTGAGCTCTTGTAAGTATTCGAAATGAGAAAAAATTGTATAAGGATTTAGTTTATCAGATTTTTGTATTCCTTCATTTTTAAAATTTGTTACAGCAGAAATTTTTTTATGACCCGACATTGCTTTTTTATTGTATGGGGCATCCTTTATAAAGATCCATCACACAAGACCTTTCTTATGGCCCGACATTCTTTCTAAATGTTGTATGTGGCATCCTTTCTTGTCACTAGAGATATAGTTAATCATGCCACTGTTCAATTTTGGGGACATACAAGTCAGCAAATACAGTTATATAAATACATGCATATATATTTACAGTTATATACATACAGACGGCACAGGCAGACGGGGCTTATCTACGTTAAACATTTCCTGCACACACTCCCCACAAAATCAACCCCCAGAAAGTGCAAAAACGCACCTACCACGTGGTGACATGGTGGCAGTGTGTGTTTCGTGTCAAATTTCGATCACTAGGCTGGAACCCAAATAACTAATGCTGGCTATATGCTATATAAGTTAACCAATACTTTGAAATCAAACGAACAGTTTGTGATTTATGAATTTTTATTTACCTAATTGTTATCGCTGAAACAAATCTAAATGAAACAAGAAACGTGACAGATGCAGAAAAAAGCTAATGTTTCTGTAAAAGAAACCACAACCAGAACATTTCTAATATAGTTAGCTCCTTTAGTTAATGCTGATTCTAGGTAGATATCTTCCTTCAGCAATACTGAAAATTTATTCTATGTTTAAATCGTTTAGAGAGAGAGAGAGAGAGAAGATTTGGTTATATTTCCGACCTCTTCGTAAATATTTTAATATATTTTTCAACTTATCTTTTTTTTTGTTTTCGCTCTGTGTTAGAGCTTGTAAATTTTCAAGAGAATTATCGCGTTTGCTGTTGTTAATATGATTGATCACAGGACTATCCTCAATTACTCCGAAATAAGTCTCGAATATAAATCTGTGACAAAGATGTTTGTTTCCCCTTCAGTAAATCTGAGATAACCAATATTATTGACAACTCCGACTGGCTTTTTCAACCGACATTGCCTGAATAATTATTGATGGTGAGATGCTTTACAAATTCTCGGCTCATTTATAATAATATTTTTTGTCTAAATTATTACTTGAGAATCTAGACAAGTAATTTTCAGACGTTCTTATAGCTTTGGAAATTTGAATCAAAATTTGACCTTGACAGAATAAATCATGACTTTAGGAGGAGAACTCTGGTTGTGAATAATAATCTGATTAATATTATTCAGAGTGCTAAAAAAGAATTTCGTGATGATGGGGAATCTCACGTATGGTCCACATTCAGCATTATACGCGATGACTTTGTAATTGACGCTACAATCAGCAATGAGCGAGCGAAAATAATTATTGATTATCTTAACGATCAAATCTATTTTTTCAGAATAAAATTTATTGTACAGTTAGAAACGGATTATAGTGTTATGATTATCCGCGAAAAACGTGACCCTGGTTTTTTATAACAGTGTTAAGTAAAAAATTCCAAACAAGGAATGCTAACTGGGATTGATGATACCTGTAACCGCGGTTGTTTATGGGATTTATCAGCTAAATGATAGACCTGATATTAATGATCTTGTTCCAATAAAATTTTCATCGTTTACAGAGTCAATGATGAACTGTGTCACTCAGCGAGTAATATAACATTTTACAAACGCGATGCGTGGAAGTGGACTAACGGACAAAGGTCGTAAAATAATAAACCTGTGGGATGGATTAGTCAAAAATACCGGATCTACAATTAATGATGTATCAAACTTAGAAAAAAACCCTCAAATTTCCAATAATAGTAGCAACTATAATAGGAGAAATTTTACATGATTTGAAACATTATATAAAAGGAGAACCTCCAATTAGTATCATTGATCTTAATGCGCACGCGTGGACTAATGTTGTAACATTATTCCCGCGAGATCGAACAGAGTATTCTTGGGGTTTTATTCACGAAATAAGTAAAAACGATCCCGTATCAGTATGGCTATTTCAGTGATTTTAAAAAATAATCAATTTGTTCGACCTCACGGTGAAAATACCGGTTAGAATCTCTCCAAAGAAACGATGAGAAATCTAGCGCAGACATTTTCAACTGATAATATTTACGAGTTGCTAAGCAACTGTTTCACCGTTCCGTCAGTTGCAGCGCACGCTGCAAGAGAGAAAATTTCGCGGAAACCCACACGCGCTGAATTTCTCATAAACGTGCAGACAAGCTGTTGTATATACGGAACGGCTGAATGTGAAACACTAAATACGATGATAAAGATGTTATTTCGGTTGATATGGTCGCGTGTTATCAGAAAAGTTTTTCCAAGGATCTGAATATTGTGCACGATTAGGACATCCCACGCACGAAATGACCATTAATGGAGCACTACCTGATTTTGATCTAACCGGATTCGCTCGTATTATATATTTCGAAGTCGATAAGTCTCTTCATCAGATCTCTTATGTTCTGTTTTGTAAACACTTCTCTGAGAAACTTTGGGCTCCAATAGTTTTATTGCGTTATATGATTGAATGTATAGTATAATACTGATATCACTGATTGCAAGTGAGGCAATTATATCGTATCGGAAGCAGACTGAAGTTTGGTTACCACACGATGACGATTAAGCATCAAAATATCTCGGTCGAAGAATAATCGATAAATTTATTCATGGTTGAACATAAGATCATAAGCGACATTATGCATGATTAATTTTAGATGATGCTGAATACGATATTTTATAATCGAAGATGCAGCAGTGACATATATATGTAAGTCGAGAAAATGCTTACGTGCCTAACGGAACACGATTAGGTACAATTGTTAGCTATATTGATGACGTCTCTCCGCAATATACACGTCTAAGATCAACCATGCTCGCTTATGTTTCCATAAATTTGCTATCTATGATAAATAGATGCCTGACACCACAGGCAGAGTTGCATCGGATTCATTTTATATCAAAAACAAATATACAGAATAGGTGACTCGTTTTACAAACGCTGATGCACCGTTGTAATCGTGGAGAATAAAAAAAGAAAGGTTTTATAATTATGATAAATCCGAGATGCTGAAATCGGAGATACTTATCGTAGCAATCAGATATCAGAATTATCACCTGCGCCATCTGTGTCCGATCCAGTATCCAGACATAAGACTGTTTGCGTAAATGGACCTGGTTGTTGCGGTAAAACAACAAGAGTGTTCAAATGATTTAGACAGAATTCTGATTTAGTTGTTTTAACTCCCACCGACACACTTGCAAGAGAAATAAAAGCACGAAGTGTAAAGTCATGTGCTTATCAAAGCTTTTATTGGTACAAGGGAGATAAATGGACTCCTGATTGAATGGGTGGGAAATAGATACCTGGAATACTAATTTGGGATGAAATATGCACAGTGCCGCTAGATATATTAAAAATGTTTCTTGACTGGCTATTGTTAAAGAATACAGCTGTGATAATGTATGGCGATCACAGTCAACCTCCACCATTATTTGGATTGTCTCCGCATGATTGTGTGAAGGATTTTGTAGATTATTACAAGAGATAACCGATGATCATAGAGCGATTAATCCAAAATTAAAAGAGTTTAAGAAATTTATTAGACTACAACCGAATCAAATTCAATGTGAAATAATGAGCGAAATAATTTCAGAAACTTTCAAAGACGATTTTTAAAATTTGTTTTTACCAAACGATTTGATAGTGGCACGTTAAAAGATAGTTCGTGACACACTTCAGACGCATTTATGTGGAAAACATAAGGCAAAGTTTTCAGAATTGGCTGTACCGTTATGTTATAGACCAGATGATACACAACGACAGAATATCGAAGTTGATATACCAGGAGAGTCAAGGAGGAAACATAATCTTGTGTTAAATGATGTTGTCGCAGTTCCTATCAGCGCTGTCGAAGATGCATTTCGCGTACACAAATCTCAATGGACGTTATGATTTGCAATGACAATCCACTCATCTCTGGGATTAACTATTTCTGATACAGTAGTTTGCATTATTGATGATCGTATCGAGTGGTAAAACTTAGTCTATCTTGCAGTATCACGAGTTGGAAGAATGTCTCAACTGTGGAGGGTTATTGTAAATTTTACTGACAAAAACAACAAAATTATTAACGATGATATAGAATTAAAGAGACTCGCTAGTTATAAAGAAAGGTACACAAATAAAATCATCGCGACTTTGATATTTGATGCTGAATTTATAATGATACTGAAACAACAACAGAAACATCATTGTGGCAGTATTCAGATAAATATCCAATGCAATTTACCGTAGATGCAAAAGATAGTAGTCTCGGTCATACACGTGAAAGTACGATGCTGAACTGTCTTTTATGTAATCGAAGTCGAGTGGCTAGTTAAGTGTTCGTGGTGGTAGTTGTGTCTCCACCGAAAATACTTGCAATTGTTCACGTGTAAATCCAAGCTGATGAGTAATTGATTCTGATCTGCATATTGCAGGTCTACCGGGGCCCCGAGTGGCGGAGTGGTCTAAAGCACTCTCCGTTATGGATCACTGCCATCTCACCTCTGTCTGCGTGGGTTCAAGTCTCAGACTCGGCCAATGTGGATATGAGAGAAAGCGTACCAGTAGCTTCTGGTGGGTCGGTGGTTCTTTCTGGGGGATTTCCCGGGTTCTTCCTCCACCAGTAATACTGGCCGCCATGTATAGCCTGTCGTGTGCTGAAAAATGGCGTTAAACCCTAAAACAGCAACTGCAGGTCTACCCGTGAATGTAACTAAACTAGACAATTTATGTGATGTGATACTCCAGATTGGATCAGTCGCTTTTTTTGACCCCTTTCAATTTCACCCGGCTCATATAAGTACCTTACAGTAACATTACCTAATATTGATTGTTTAGACAAATCATGTTGTTGTACAGGTATATATTCTTTTGTGATTGAGTTAATAGGTTTCATTTTGGTTGTTCGAGTATTTTTCATTATATCATGCATTTGTCACACTTTGTAATCTTGCAACCCATTCTCGAGATCTAATATGTTTTTAAATTATTTCCTCTGCATATTTATGTCCAAATAACCGCTCAGCAAGAGTTCTATTAAATCGCTCAACAATTGCCTGATAACGGTGTATTTCAGCACGTCCTCGTCCTTTTTTGACATTATCCTGCTTCATAAGCGATGATACTACCTCTTGAAATTCTTTGCCAGGACCATCCTGTTACAGCTGTTGCTATCGTAGACCACCGCGTTGAGAAATTCGTTCAAACGCAGAAGCAACTTCTGCTGCTGTCTTTGTTGATCCGTTTTGCTTCTTTGAACCTACTTGAAACATCAACTACAGTTATCTCGTGCTTGTACGTTATTAGACATCTTCCTTGTTTGATAGTATCATTTAGTAAAGATAAAATATCAGCCTGATAACACTGACATCAAAATGCGCATATTTGATTATTTTAGGCGGCGGTAGTATTGGATGATGATGTTATCGAGTTTATTGCTGATATCATTTATGTGCATCTGTACATGACCTTGATTTGGGGGAAGGGTTAACAATTTCGTTGAACAGGATGATGTGATGCTAGGTAAACTGTCCAATCCGGCAAGAATACTCTCTCGAGGTAGACACAAAAACACAGATGTGATTTATGTAACCCAGTGGTACACACATATTTTAATATTCTTGCCGTGTTTAACGGGGTTGAAACACAAACACGTTGCAAAATATTCATCGGACTTGGTGTGATGGAGAAATGGATTATAATCTGTTTAATTATGTATTTAGCCAGGCTTAGTCAACCCCACACGGATTTATAACAATAAATGTACATGATCCTAGATCACGATACAGAATCGGTCTTTATAAAATCATTGGATAATATCAGCAGGGAGCGTGTGACCTCGATAAGAGGTTATCGGAGTAACTTCGTGCTGATACTTTCAAAATAACAGTTAGTAATAAAAATAACTACACCCAATTGAAGAAACTCTTGGGAAGTTAGAAGTTTTGGTTTGTCATTATAGGTGTGTTTTTTTCTTCTCGTTTTTGAAAGTAGCCTTAGTTTAGCAAACTGGACCTTATAAACTGAGGTGGGTTCACGCTCCCTGCTGCTTGATAGGTTCTAATACACACGGTCCTTAACAGAATTTAAGCTTCTGACACTGTGACTTTTGGTTTTCGAACACTTAGTAAATAGGCATGAAGAAGCTTTGCAAAACAAAAGTATTATTGTGCATAATTTGATGGAAAAATAGCAAACACTCGTGCACTCTACCACTGGTTTGTATATTGTTTGTATTCGGGCATTCGATCACGGGATAATCGATGTAAGTTATTTACCTCTGCTTTAGAATTACGATCCTGTTATACACTGATTTTTTTTAAAATGATGTCTAATGGTATTTATCTATATTTGATCATAAGTAATTAAAAGAAATTAATTATTCCAAGAAAGTTCCAATTCCAAACATTTGTTTTTGCAAAATGAATAACTAAAATTATTTCTGATATCAGTGTCATTCCTAAACCTAAAATCATTGACATAAATGCAGCAACAATAAGTTGCAGGATAAGGTAACTACCCTATTAAAAATGATTACATATTCTATTAAATTAATGTTAAATCAATTTCTGACATTAAACATTATTGTATATTATATATATATATATATATATATATATATATATATATATATATATATATATATATATATATATTCTCTTTGCTTATTAAGTCCAGAATGGCCGAGTTTTCAAAAGCACTCACCATTACGGAATATTACAAAGGACCTTGTATAAGTTGGTAGCATTTGTAAAATCAACGGAAAGTTTTTAGCAATTTCATTGGATGAAATGGATGTTACAAACATATTTGGATACAACCAATGAAAGTGTATGCTAACCTGATTAAATCAAACAGTGCATCCAATGGCTGTGTTTCCCTTGCCTTTCCCGATCGCTCTATTTGGTCCTTGGACTTGCCTCTGGTACCGGGTTGTATAGCGAGAACCAGGATGATTCCTTCAATAACTGCGGCAAGCGTTGTCGTCAGATAGTACACCACAGCACGCACTCCAAGTCTACCGGAAGCCCGGGTATCCAGTGACGCCAGAGATGAAACCAAGCTGGAGATAATGAGGGGCAAAATTAGCATCTTCAGCATGTTCATCAACAGATCTCCGGGGAATCGCAAGTAGAAAATCTTCCTCTTCTCAGTTGGTTGCCATGTAGGGTCTGACCTTAAACCGAGCCCAAGGCCCACTCCAATCGCCAGGGCGACTATGATCAGAATGATGAGCAGATTGTCAAGGAATCTGGCCATGCACTTTTGAGCTCTAGTTTTGTCGTCGTTTTTGCCTGCCATGTTGGAACGGATGTAGTAAGAAATGTCCCGCTTGGAGTTGAGAAGGGATGCTGTAATATTGAAAATAGTATAAATGGTCCAATTTTATTTTATTTTGTTTTCTTGGTAACTGTCAGAAACGTTTGTCGTATGGGGTCGAAGTGGGTGCAAATCTACAACATTAAATAAAAATACAAGAACAGCAACAACAATACAATTTTCAACGTTGATTTGTCGTAAAATAACAAAGACTCGGTAGGCACGCACATTTTTAAAAACTCCGACCACTGGAGGCCATCGTTTACAATATTCGAAATGACATTCATGCGCAAACATCTGTCTTGCATCTCAGGTGTTCAATCATTCAAAGGTTTGAGTAGAAAAGTAGAAAAGATTAAACAGACATGTTTCTGTAGAGGCAACTATGTGTAAAATTCGGGTCATTTTATTCTTTTACTTAGTGATAAAAGACAAAACAACCTTCCAGTAAAAAAGTAAAAAACATGAAAAATATGGAATATGAAATTAAAATTAGAAAATATGCGCATGAAATATATTGTAGATATTTTTATAAAACGTTTGAAGATTTTATTTTTTCGTAAAAAGAATACATACTTTCATAAACTCTGTACCATTCTTGCCTTCAAAAAGAGGACAGCAATTTGTCTCCATTCAATCAATTAACATTATATGTCTGTATGTTTTATTAGCAAAGACTTACTGACATGATTGATATAAATCGATGTATATGTGTAATCTTCCAAAGAGTTAAACCTATTTTGTTTTAAAAACTGCAGAAAAGTATTACATAACGTGTACATACAATCAAATATAAGATGGACCGAAGATAATCTTCCGTGTCAGATTGTTAATTCATAGAGGTGGGATTATGTTACCATGATTCTTAATTTCTGGATCTGGACAATTCGAGTCAACATCTTTGAGAGTTTTCTTAGCATGAATTTATTATATATAATGCTTGGACTATTCTCGAAAACAAAATTCATAATTATCCGTAAATATTATACTTCAGCGTAACGATAACAATCAAGAGTTAGTTTCAAGTTCTCCATGGTAAATCGTATGACTCTTTTTAAAGAAATACCTATCCCATTCACTTTCCTTGCAGGATCCTGACCGTGGCCTCGTAATTCACAACGGGTTTTATAGTTTGTGTTATTCTGCTGTAATTGCATTACAAAACATTGGTAACAATGTATTTAAAAATGTCACTATAGTCTGTTATTTATATTCCTGATCTTACGGTCAAGATTATATATGCATCGTGTTCAAGATTTTTTTTCCAGGTTTTCAAATGATTCAACACATAACCTTGTATTGTAATTGTATTTGGGCGGGTAGGTAATTTTGTGTTTGTAGTCATGTAGCACAGTTCTGATATGTTACAAGATAAAAGATGGCGTCACAATATACTGATGACATCACAAAACACAGAATGGGCCATTTGCATTGGACTGGATCTCAGTTTGTGAGAGATTTAAAGTAGGAACCAGACAGCGTACTAGTGTATCTAGGTTCGAACGAGGTAATTCGGTTAATATGACTCAAAACATTCTGAAGACAGCGATATCTTCCGAAGATGTTTGAGTTGTCTGGAGCAGTAGTCTGTATTCGGGCAAATGGGCAGATCCCGTACTTATGGTAGTGATGATAGTGATGACTTAATACGCACGCACGAGAGAGAGAGAGAGAGAGAGAGAGAGAGAGAGAGAGAGAGAGAGAGAGAGAGAGAATACATACATACATACATACATACATACATACTTCAGTTTCTCTGACAACAAGAGATCCAAACACCATGAAAATTATGTTTTATTATTTACCATTAAATTTTCAGTTTTTAAACAAGTCAAAAAACTATTTTTATCTGAAAAAAGTAACATACGCACTTAAAATTTCAACACTTGGAAGACGAGCTTTATCCATTTGTCCAGAACCAAATGACATCTCGATTAGCTGATATAGGCACAATATCGCAATTTATGGACGACGCACTTGAAACAACAATCACTCACTTTCACTACGGTCACAGTTAATAACACGAATTCTTTGACGCATGGAGCAGCAAACTTATGTATGTCGTTTAAAGACTCTCTCTCTCTCTCTCTCTCTCTCTCTCTCTCTCTCTCTCTCTCTCTCTCTTGATCGAAGTCGATGAATCAATCGATGTGTGAATGAATACGTTAAGGGATGAATTTAGCAAAATACAAAACTGACGTCTCTAAATACAGAAGTCTAAAACTGTGTAACTAGTTTGGGACAGAAAACAATACAGAGCAGAGTCAACAATGATGTACGCGTTGGACTCATTATCCGAAGAAGGATGGTTCGTTTACCACCACTGAGTCTACCGTGGTCGGTTAAAGAGTGTGTTCTTGGGTAAGGCACTATACGGTTTAAGAAAGTGTTAAAAGTCCACCAAGATAGTATATATTTGTTTTAGATCTTTTAATAATATGCATGAAGATGTATCGATTCGTAAGATACAAAAAATTCTGCCTAGATGCAGATTATGGGAATCAGACCATAAAAGGTAAGAAATCATACGTAGTAGAATTCATCAGATCTTTAATGCCCGTAACAGACAATATTAAATCTGACCATCTTTAAAGATACCCAACTTTTCTTAAACGTGAAATTGTTACCAAAATATGAATATATGTGGCAAACATAGTGCACACAATAAATAGAACAAATGGTAACGGACTAATAAGGGAGGTACAAAACAGTCTAGGAATTATATAAGCTACAAAAATAATTCAAACACATAATACATTAGATTAGACATAGCATCAATTACATGCCTGATCTTCTGTAGAAGAGTAAAACAATAACAATGAAACGAAAAACAAAACAAACAAATGTAATCAGATGAAAAACATAATCAAAATCTGCACATTACTTGGGTAATCTATCTTGGTGTTTGAATAGCAACTGTACATGTTTATCAGAAATAATTGAAAGATGCTCATTGTGAACGAGAATTAATTGGTACGTAGAACCAACTCAAATATAGCGAATAATTTATGAACTATTTTTGAGTATTTAAAACCATGTTGTCATAAAAAAAATAAAAGTAGCATTACAATTAGTATCAAGAGAGTAAAGATGTAAAGCAATATTGATGAAAGACATAACACAGATGTGTACATGTGTGGCAAAATAGTCGTATATACGTATAACGTATTATCAATCAACACAGTCATAGGTTCCAAGCTTAACGTTTGTTATATAAAGACACATTTGCATTGAAAAGCTCAAATCTTACCTTGTATAGACACCAAGGAACTTTACACTTGGATATCAACTATTGTCGCTCCAATCGTTACGGTCAAGTAAACGCTAAAGGTTATTAACACCTGAAATGTATAATTTTATACTACATGTACTAACATAGAAGACATCGCGCTGCCCGGACAAACACCTTTATACGTTTGTTATTACTATAATCGTGTAAGCGCATTAACATTCCATATTTATGACAAATTTGCGCTAGTGGGGAGAAATAATTTACAGGATATTAATAGTTGTTATCAACAATTACATCCTCCAAAAAAAGAAGAAATATATGGATGCAGAAATCTCTTGAAAGTTGAGGTTTTAAAGCATTCTACATTTAATCATGGGACGCACATCGCTCCATGGAACGACAAGTCAGTTTCAAGTGGCAACCTTTGGATATTTGTTACCCTACTTGTAGAGAATCGAACAGAGTTGTACATGTCTCCAGTTCTCCTATTGAACTTTGCTTTGATATATTTTGTATAAACATCTGCTATTGCTTTGACATCATTTCGAGGTGCTTCATAAAAACACGTGTTTTTATAAAAACTAGCACATGTATATAACTGAAAGTGAAAGCTTGTTCTCTCGTTCATGTGCGTGCTATGAGGGCATGGCATCTGAAAAATACATCGTACCCTATATGAGCCACAGCTCGTTACCGTTTTATATAATGTAATTTTTGTTTAACAATGTAAATATTTGCCTGAATATCTGTATTGGACCTTGACAGATCAATCAACACTCATGGTTGGGTTTATGTTATACTTAGGCTAGATTGATGTGAACTCTATATCTTACTAGTACAAGAGAAGGGAGAAAGGAAAGCATTCATATTTGAATGGAGAAAAATCCCTCTTATAGTCGACAAATTTGAAATATGTCACCGACATTTATTCCACTTGACTAAGTGTAACACCTTAATATAGATATTTTGGAATGAATTAAATGTCTTGAATTTAAAAAATACATTTTATATCCTTGCGCCTCCCTTAGGTAGTATTCTGTAACGTATCAATCAAGCTGGATAAAATAAAATGCCTTATTTGTTTTAATTATTCTCGTACTTAGCAAAGTAATTAATGTAGTGTCTAATAATCGACATCAATCGTTATCTGTTGAACATAAGTTACAATTTCCTCAAAATAAAACAACAATTTAATTAGTGGAAGATTCGAGATGATTCCTAAAAGTATTAATCTCTATAATGTTTAAACTAAACGCATGAGTTTTGGAAAATGCTAATCGATAAAATAGATTTACCTAATAGACGATTTTCCGATTTTCAGCATTTAACGTGAACAACCAGTAACATCAAAGTTAATGGTATTTTCAATAAGTTACTTCTAGATAACTCATCTATATCAAACTTGTTTAGCCAGACAGTCAGTTCTGCAATTTAAACTCACATTTCCTTAAAAGGTAGAATTTTAGGATCACTTATTTCTGTTTTTAATACCGAATATTCCAAAATGCCTCCTTTAGCATAGTATACGGTAGTGATGTTGACTTGCAAAACACAAAAGTGAAATGACAGTGCGAACCTGAATTATTCGGAATGCATGAGGTTTAGAGATGTGACAGATAATTCATAGTTTAACGTGACAGCAACATTGTTATTATCAATATGTACTATATGTGTTTCTACAAGTTTCGATCGGATGATTTTATTTTCTTTGATTAGGATTTTTAGCGTAGCTTTAACAATTTTTTCAGTCATATCGCTACGATGTCTACAGTGAGGCAGTTTATAATGATGTCTAGCACTCGGGCATCATGCCGCAGACATGTAGCATGATATCCCACCCACTCACATTATCCTGACACCAGGCCGACAAATCCTAACACTAACCTCTTAATGCTGAGCGCCAAGCGAGGAAGCTGTTCGTACCATTTTGGTAAGTCTTTGGTATGACTCGGCCGAGGATCGAACCCACGGCCTCCCGCTTCCGCGGTGGACGCTCTAACCATTAGGCCACCGATCAGATGAAATCGTGGTCAAGAATAGCTAGGTTACAAATTAACAAATGATTAAATTAAAATGTTCAAATATCAAATAATCTGTACAACATAGATAAGATCAGATGTTGGTTTAAGTATTAAATTTAATGACGATGGAGTCATGATAAGCAGGAAATAAATAACAAAATAACAAACAAAGTAAATTGAGGAACAGTTATCTCGGCTTTCTGAATATGGATATGATACACCCACAGGGATTTGTTATGTTATGTATAGCAATATCATAATGAGAAAATAGAGTAAAACTATAAGACAAGAACAACAATAAGAAGTAAAGCTAAGAGTATTGCTTATTGGATGGCGAGGTGCGGCGGGGGTGGGTGGGGGGGAGGCGGTATACCTGTACCATCGGTATAGAATCAACCATATATACTAGCGTGGCCTAAATGTCAACTTACAGAATTAAATACACTCGCCTCTGTTCACAGAAGAATTAGGACATAAATGGGTCTCCTAACTGACAGAACTTTATCCAATCACAGCATTTTTACGCAGTGTATATGGAATGCAAATCCGACTCAAAAGTAAATTTGTTTACGTCTTCTGTACAGTCTGTTGCTCCAATCAAACACTGCAAATACCCGGTTACAGATGCATTGCAGTTAATATGGGAACTTCTGCAACCAGTAGGCTCGCAAAAGCTGGATATTATTAACCTCGTTGAATAAATTTAATATTAAAGTATTACCCATTTTAGATCCTCTATATACGCATTGCAGAACAAATAAAATCAATAAAATCAATAATTAATTCTTTCTGGACGACATTTATATATATATATATATATATATATATATATATATATATATATATATATATATATATATATATATATATATATATATATATATATATATATATATACATATATATATATCTTATCAGATACATCTTTTTCAGCATTTGAAATAGACATACGAAGAAATGATGTAAAACTACTAAACAAATCCTGAGTCAGTTATAAAGTTCTGTAAACGAATCAAAACCTGATGCAAGAAATGGTAAAATTACAAAATTACCAGAGATGTAGAGTATGAAAAATCCACGAGAAGAAAATCGTTTTGATATTTAAAAAAATGAATATATTTTGTCGAACCGTCGGACTATTTCATTTTCTGGATTCATTTTCACTGACCGCATTGTAGTTTCTAATATCTAAGTTCCTTTCTTTTCATATTTTCATTCCTTTATTCTACAATGCTCTGTCATTGGATATATAAAATGAAAGATTGCAAGGTTACGACAAAGATGAAAACATTAAAATTTCAACTACATATAACTGAATCAAAAGTAAATGAATACTGTTTTCGGTGGTGAAGGTGCATTTAATTGCTGAGGGACAATAGGTAGCATCATAGGATACAATAACAAGTTATATAAATATAAATTCTCCTTTATACTTGGATCATAGGCTACCATTAATGATAAGGTAACATAGAAAGGTATTCACAATATGTGACAGTACAACAAGAAAGTATAAACGTTGGAAAAGGAAAACAACAAGTGTACAAATTGTGTAGAGAACAATAACAACGATGACTACGGTCATACTTTCACATATGCTCTCTGATTCTCTGAAGTTTGAACAGCACATGTCAATCACAAACTTACAAAGGTACGTAAATAAAGACCATATACAGCTAACTAATAAAGAATGAAATAAGCAAAAAATCATTAATATTACTAGACATAGTAAATGAAAATGCTATTGATCTCTTTGTGAAATATATTTTGTTTGAAAACACAGACGTCGTAGCAGGAAGAACGATGAAATGTAGAGCAAACGTTCCGAGCAGGGAGCATGGAACCTTCGTATCTGGTGTCCTATCCTGAAGTAACAACAAACAGCTTGTTAACACGTTAGATGTTTTCTTGCGCCATTTAACAACAATGCATGCATAAAACAAAATACATATGCCAAAACAAGTAATATGACGTGATCAGCATGAAAGAGGAAATGTTTGGCCAGCACAGCTACTTTTCTTAGTAAGTCAAACAAATGATTGGCACAAATTTTAAAAAAAAAATATATCTTTGCTTGCTATCATTTATAATATGTTCAATCACTGACATAATCTCTTTCTAGAGATCAGACAAATAAAATGACAAACTGGAATGAAATGCTCAGCGTGAATGTCAACTTCACTATCATTTTCAAGTTTAGATTAGTTTAACCATCTCAGATAAAATTCAGATCAATCAAACAATAAAGAATATAGACTAACTAAAAATATTTCGCCATATCTCAAACACCGATGTTGCAGAATAGAAATAACTCATAAAAGAATTATATCGTGTGCATAGCAAAGAGTTTAATATCAGTAAACAATACGGTCCTAAATGTATTGTTAAACATGAATGTACACAAGTTAAGCCATACAAATGCAGCGCTACCTTAAATCCATTGTAATTACTCTCTATCATGATAGAGGTAAGTTCATTTTCTTGTCTTAAGTGGGTTGATTATCCTAATCCTTATAGATAAACAGTTCATCTAGGACAAGATCAGCATGACGTTTATGCAGTAGAAATAGTGCAGAGTATGTAGACGTAACGGAGACAGGTGTTAAAGAGATTTTATTTCCATACCAGTTATTATCTTCACTATTATTGCATGCAGGCAATTTTTTAATTGCACCTAGACCATGCATCATAAACTAATGCGCACGTAGAACATGCCTATTTAACCTAACGAAGAACGGACTAATGAGTGTTCATATAAACAAATATAAAAGAAGATGTATGTTTATAATAATTTAATACTGTCATAGAGAAATAAACAGAATTATAATTTGACTGACTGGCATCTAAGGAAAAGCATCACAGTTTTGATCGGTTGTATTATCAATACACACGATAGGCGAATTACTATCACCAATTATCTGCCACTATTTAAGGAGTCATATGATCAAGTTTGAACGACAACAAATTATATGTATAAAAAGTGAGGGAATCCAACAACATGCTGTAAACTGTTAGCAGCGGAAACTTTGAGAGGCTGCTGCTTTGTGGGAGAAGGAAGACGACAATTTCAAGTTCAGATGTGTATCCACAACGAGAAATTCAATGCATGGGATGAGAGATCAATTAATTATGTCAGAGAGAGTGCATATACACATAATTATAATTAAGTTTATTTATTCCGTGAAGACAAGGCGCCCAGAAAAATATCTTTAAACACATTTGCTGATAGAAAACGCACTGAAAACTTTCCGTTTTTGGAGAAACACTGCAATCTTTTTAGTCATAGTTTTCTCCAAGTTCTCACATCTTCACTTTCATCATATCCATCCATTCTGAAACATTGTTCTTGAATTTTTTTCTTCGCACGAGATGAAAATGAATCAGTAGAACTCGTGTCAGCAATGAGACAAATGTGTTGGAAAAGAGAGTAGGGTTTTACTTATCAATGGCCATATGTCAAAAACGTAGTACAAAGGCCATATAACTTCAAGTCTCATTGATTCTTCCCTGCAGCGAAATCATGTATAACAAACGCTTTTAAAAGGAAAAAAAAAATCAAAAGAAGTCTAATTTCAAAGGTTCGGAAATGTTTGAAAGATATTGGGAGCTTGAAGTGTTGTCATGGTTTAATAGTCTAATCAGGTCACCTATAAGTGAGAATGAATATGATGGCAAATATGATTTTTCTACAATGAATTGTAATGTTCTAGTAAACCTTTTGGGGGTTTTAAATATGGACAAGACCAAAGATCCCCAATCAGTTGGAGCTGCATCACGGACATGAAACTAACCAGAATAATGTATTCTTATATGCATGTCGAACAGACTCTTGCTTGCAGTAAATATAAACCGCTTCGGTGGCCTAGTGGTTAGAGCGTCCGCCCCGGAAGCGGGAGGTCGTCGGTTCGATCCCCGGCCGAGTCATACCAAAGACTTACAAAAATGGTACTAACAGCTACCTCGCTTGACGCTCAGCATAACGAGGTTAGTGTTAGGACTGGTCGGCCTGGTGTCAGGATAATGTGACTGGGTGAGACATCATGCTACATGTCTGCGGCATGATGTCTCAGTGCTAGACATCACTATAAACTGCCTCACTGCAGACATCGTAGCGATATAGCTGAAAAAGTGTTAAAGCTACGTTAAAAATCCTAATCAAACAAACAAACAAACAAGCAGTAAATATAATTGTAAATTTCACTAATGCCTGAGACTAATTGCATATTCTTAGATACATTGGTGTATGTAGTGATATATCTTAAGAAGAAACGTGACCAAATTTAAGTGAGCGTATTAACCGAAGAATGTTACCACACGTATAAAGTATTTGGTCTTCTACATTGTCCTTAATTCTTAATTAGAGACATATACGTTTCATTTTCTATTATATATCTTAATAACTAGACTATTTATTATCTGTATTTTAATAATATAAGAAACATATTAGAGATCGTGTTCAGGGCCGATAAGAGGTGGGAGGGGCAACCGGGGATATATCCCTGGGGCCTGGTTTGAACAGAACGTTTTAGTTTTATAAAAGAAAAACTTTGTTTGAACAAGAGAGGTCTGGACGTTTCTTACCCCATGGACCGTGATCGCTCATGAAAGTCCTGACCATGCTTAGGGAATTATGTGCGTTTTGTTTGAGTTGCATTTACTAGGTACGTGCGGGGCCCCGAGTGACCGAGTCGTCTAAAGCGCTATTTGTTACAGATCACTTCCATCTCACCTCTGTCTGCGTGGGTTCGAGTCTCAGATTCGGCCAATGATGATATGTGAGAAAGCTTGTCAGTAGTTTCTCGTGGGTCGGTGGTTCTTTCCGGGGGTTTTCCCGGGTTCTTCCTCTACCAGTAATACTGGCCGTCATGTATAGCCAATCGTGTGCTGAAAAATGGCGTTAAACCCTAGAACAACATCAACTAGGTACGTATGTCGAATAATCATCCCTTAAAATGCACATGGAAAAGCAATCGATTCATTTCATCAAACATTTCGAGATCTTTTTGTTTTCTTCTTTGGCAAAGGAAGTAGAGCATGTTTAAGATTGTTCAGCTGGCGACATTTTGACATAGTGTTTATCGAGTTGCTTACACAATTTATTCATTGTGCTGGCTGGTCATGTATTCTAAAAATATGCATGTACATAAAAGATAGAAATGAGCAACATAAGGACGTGAGATGGCAGTTTCAAAAGGTTAATAGAGGACCTAATAGCATTACCTGAAAATGGTTGTAAATCTGTAACGTCATATGTTTTACCTGATTTATGACAAGTGTATAATCCAGCTGAAACTAAATTTACTTTATTCTTGGGACTGCTCCCCTATTATAATCGGTGCCAAAACATGCAGACAGGCCGTTAACTAGGGTAAGGTCACCTTAAACATGTGTCGGCAGTTAAACCGTTATATTCTCGCCTTCTATAAGATATGTTTTAATCGCGTTTTGATTAGGCGAAGAAACAACAATCTTTTAAGGATAAGAAAAAATATACTGCTAGTATTATTAGTTGGCTTCTTGGATGAAGAATCTAGTTTTGACAATGGAAAAGAATGTAATTTAGCACTTAATGTGGAATATAAAAATCTCTTCTATACTTTAAAACAATTAAATTGAAAAAAAATATTCCCGTTATATGAATGCTTTCGCTTTATGTTATCATTTTTGGTATCGTGGCATACAAATGTCTCAAGTTGGACTAAACAATACCATTGTTTTAAGACATGAGCAAACAGTTGCGATTCATACACATATTTTGGCAAGAGTGGCGGATGTTGGAGGCGCTCGGGGCAAATGTTTTAAAATGACACCACTTTTTTTTACTTAAGCGAACAGTTTCTTTTGAGGTTATCAACCTGCCTCACCATGTCCTTATCATGAATATACCTTTTGAAAATAATTGGCCAATTACACTAAGATAATACACTGTGAAAATGGCAGACGCCCAAAATAAAATAAACATAGAAAGCTCCCGATTGCAATTAATTCGCCAGACGCCCAGAGACAATTGCTGCCTCCCATCTCATCGTGACGTCACTGGTTTGTCACCTGAGAGCATTATTGATAAAATAAAGATTTTCAATTTTTTGGTATATTGTAAATAATACACCTTCTTTCATATATTGTTTCTTTATTGGAATTCTGATTTCTAGAGAAGGAAGTTGGAGTAAAATATTAAGTGTTTAAGCTAAAGAGTTCAGTGAATTTCAACCAGAACAGAGACAGTATACTCAACGTTCGACAAACGTAATGCCGGGACTAGTGGAGCGATCGACAAAGTGAGAAAAACAAGTTTAGAGATATGAAGGCATTGAACGATATTCGTTACAAACCCAGACTGGTTATCTAACTTGATCGGACAGTCAACCCAATTGTTGTATATCCATGTATACAGCAAGTCTTCGTTCCCGTTTTGTATTACTCTAGCATTCCGGTTTGTATTAATCTGTATTTTGTTATATTGAATCTGAACTGATGATACGTACAACAAGTACTTCATCCGTAGTCGTGATATGTGATTCAATTGTGAATATGTCCTTTTTGGGTTTTTTTTGAGCGTTTGTTTTGTTGTGTGTGTGTGTGTGTGTGTGTGTGTGTGTGTGTGTGTGTGTGTGTTATGTGTGTATAGCAACACATCAACACGTGAACGATTATATCTTGTCAGTGCAATCGGAGTCTCTAGTCCAAGTGTCCAATAAATCTTCGCACTGTGGCGAATATTTGGACATTAATATTCAGGTGGGAAGACGGAGTGCATTTCCTTTTGAAAAGATGGAATTGGCCGCAACAAGGCGATAGCGGTAACATTGAATGGTAAACGCTATACGCTGTTGTTGCCGTAATTAAATGAGATTGTCTTGAATCCTGTCTCTGCCAGAGAAGCGATAAACGTAATGTTTATATCCTTCGACATAGAACTTGAACAGAGTCTATTTGCAATGAAGCACAACTGACAGACAAATCTTATGGCCTACGCATCTGACTGCTATATAAATAGTAGTGTGTGCGATTTTGTATCATTTGAGTAAGAAATGTTAGAATGGTCAATTAAGAGATTTAATTTGTAAAGACTGTAATATTTGCTCGTGTGTGAGTTAACTATCGAAATAACTAACACATAATAAGCAGGTTAAGAAGAAGCATTACTATGGAGACAACCCAGAAAATAGAAATGACGTCTGCCAATTTCTTCATTCTTTTTAATTTCGAATAAACTTTTTTTTATTTACAGTATAGGCGCCTTTCTAGTGATACTAGATGCAAACTCCTTCCGTTTTAAGTCTTTCCTTGTACACCAAATCAATGGTCCCCAATCTACTGAATAGTATGGGGTACATGTTTTGTATTAATGTTTGTATTGTTGACCTCACCAATCCTAATGACGTTGCGTAGCGACTCTATTGCTGGTACTCCCAACATCGATTGCTTGCGAGTTTTGATTATATCTGCATCCTGTAGTGTACTGCTTCTACTCACTTTTAAGCGAAGCCTTACCTTTCAAGACATCAAACTTTTCCATAATGGTTCAAACACATTTTGATAAGCTTAACTCTGCAGTTTTCTAGATTAATCCTCTGAAACGACAGTAACAACACCGGTGTAAATTTTCAATGCACATTCCTGTCCTTTAACATGATATTTGCCATCCATAATTTCAATCAAGAATTAATTTCAGCTAAGAAATCAGGGTTATCGGGGTTTTTTACTTCATAAACATTTTTCTTAGATCTTCACATCAATGGAATATATCCAATGCACGATACTTTTCTTGCAAGGCATTGTATGTACTCTAAAGACGTATGGCATATCTTTCACATACCCGCAATATATCAACATTGTACATCGGTTTGCCATTTCTTCATAATTGTCTGGAAATGAGTTTATTTGAAGCCACGTTGTCTAGTTTTTGTGGATTTAAACCGAAGGGGTTAGGTATCTCCTTTTTATACTTTTTTTTTGACAGCAAATTGGGATTTACGCTTATCCGTCCTTGAATATGAGATTGATGCTTCGTTACGGCCTCAGTCTATCTCGATCACCTGATTGCCTTCCATAAGCTAATTTTGCTATCAAGATGGAGTTTCTCTGTTACAAGCATTCTTTCTCAGTCCAACCACAATTATATCTAACATCAATTCATCTTCAGGAACTGAGAAATTGCAACATTCGGCTTGAGAGTATAATGAAGTAAACATGCATCCATGGAATCACCCTCCTCTCGTCGTCGTTGGTTCAATTTAGCTCTTTCAACAATAACACCTTTGTTCGTGCTAAAATACACTTTAAATGTATGTCTCTCAAACAATTTCAGATTTCATTTTCCAATCATCGCTTAAACCAAATGAAGACAATATGTAATCTACATAAATCCCATATCATAGATCAGAGTGTTCACGTGAGTTTCTTCATTTTCATTTAATCCATAAGCAAGTCTAAACCGCTCAAATATTCGAATCTACTTTGACATAGATACTCAAAATAGACACGTATTCTGTAACTAGTTGGAATCTAATAAGACTAACCCTACACTAATGTAGGTCTCATTGTCTTTAAAGCTGTCAACCTTCAGCTATATCTGAAAGTGTAACTACTAATTACTCTTCCTCATCAACTGTTTACACATCTATCATTCAGGGCACATACTACTTTTGTAAAGTCATTGTACAGTGTACTATCATTGAAGTGTACATACTACCATCATACAGTGTATAAACTGTCATCGTACAGTGTACAGTTTACATATTAACAGTGCCGTACTAAGGGTAAATGGTCCCCGGGCCCAGTGGCATAAAAGCGTAATCCCACCAGTTGGTGGTGGGGTGAGGAGCGATATGAGCTCATCTATATGAGCTCAACAATTTTCCTCCATTTGAACGCCTTTCGGTGGCTTTTTATGGCATCTTGATTATATCATCTATCATTCACAGCTGTTTTGGCGCCCCAAGACCTCTATAGCCAGGGGAAACATCCCCTCAATTGGTACGTTACTGCATAAAACCATTCCTGATATTAAAATTGAACTCCATGAAATGACTAATCAGAAAGGTACCATCTGTAATATAATTTAAATGAAGCAAATTTTAAATTAAAAAAATTAAATCGTCTCGATTAAAAAAAGCTAACAACGTAACATACCTAAGTTTAGTATGTCTTGAGTTCAAGATTGTGATTGTCCAGAATTTGTCTTTTAAAGCCAATGTTTTCTTTCTCAACTATCCATGTAAAACACTTCTCTCCTAGTTTAGTATCTCGTAGCGCAACGCGTTATCTTACATGCTGCGTAAAATAAGTGCACTAGGTCATCAAAATATGAGCTGTTGTCGGTGAACGACAGATTCGACGTAGGACAGTAAAGATCTAATATCAGTCAGATCGGATGCTAACAGCACGATGTTATATCTTATCTTGTTCTTAGACGTGTAGGCAAGCCTTGGTGCATCAGAAAAGCGCATGCTTTTGTAGAAACTCGCGATTGTCTTACCAATGGTGTGTATTTGTGGAGATATACATCGAGGTATCATTCTGTTATTAAAACAAATCGGCAAATTTAAAAATCAGTTTCCTATCGTGTGTAACTATCTCGTATAAGAACATGTAGGACATCTCAGAGACCTCTTGATATTGATCACCGCTGTGATTTGCGGATCTACCGTAAGTGGTGAAAAGTTGCGGGGTGGGGGTGGGGTTGGGTGGGGTGATGAAGCCAAAAACAAATCAAGAAAGAAAATGAGCAAAGCATCATTAAGAATCTGAGCTGAATTAAATTAAACTATACAAATGAATATAATGCAGCCAAAAAATGAATGCATAAAGTCCAAAATGTTTTACACAAATAAATGTTACTAAAACTAGACATGTATGTGTAACCTATGATTCTTTTGTTAGTACTTAATTTGAACATTATTATGAGGTATAGAAAACTATCAAAACATAGTGAAGCTAATAAGGTAATTTATTTAGTACATTATGTATAATGCAATAAAGTTTTATGTAATGTAATTACCGGTTTTCATTTACGAAGGAGAAGGTGAAATTATAAACCACATTACGTGATGCATCCAACATTTCAAGAGCGCGTCTGGTCTAATACGGTTTTATATGGAGCTTTGGCTCCATTCGTTCATCTGGTGTCGCTATTTTTAATTTTAATCCTAATATAACTTTCTCTAAATATGAAACTGATTATGATGGTAGAATAATATGTGCTGACTTTCAGCACAATAATATAATTTATCGTGCCTTAAATATATATGGCCCTAATCCAGATTCGGAAAAATGCGAATTTTTTAATTCGCTATCCACATTTTTAACTGGCCAACATAATCTCATTTTTGCAGGAGATTTCAACTGTGTCGTGAACTCTAACCTTGATCGGATAGGCAACTTAACAAATTATAGCGATAAGTCCATCCATGCCTTAAGGTCTCTTATATCCAACTTTAAATTAATTGATACTTTTCGTAAACTGAACCCGTTATCGAAAAGTTATACATGGCATAGAAACACACTAGACCCCTCAATACCACTTTTAGCAAGTCGACTAGACAGAATATATGTTTCAAAAAACATAGCAGATTTTATCCTTAATTCGACAATTGTAAACTTTACTCAATCTGATCATGATGCGGCAATTTTAAGTATAACTTCCAACTCATTAATATCTTATGGTGCTGGTTACTGGAAATGCAATAACTCGCTTTTATACCACAACAATTTAAAAACACTTATTACGGTCTTAATACAGAGAGAACTGAAACATCATAATCTCACGTTAGAATATTGGGATGAACTAAAACTCAAATTGAAAGAAGAGATCATTCGATATTCAAAAGAATTCTCAAGAATGAAAAACTTTGAAATTAAATCGTTGAGAAACAAATACCAATCTATAAGACAACAATATGATTTAACCAATAAAGAGGAACTTCACTTACAACTACAAGAACTCAGGATGGCTATTAAAGAATTGCAAAACGAAAAGTATATAGGATCAGTTATTAGAAGTAAGGCTAAAATTTTAGACAACAATGAAAAACCGAGCCAATTCTTTTTCCAATTAGAAAATAAAAAGGGTTCAAAAAAAACTATTAATGAAATTGAATATAATAACGTGACCTATAATTCTAGTGGTGATATTTTAAAATGTTTCGAAAAATTTTATTTAAATCTATTTACGTCGGAATCCATTGAAGAAGATTTATTTAATGAATTTTTAAATGGATTGCCTCAGTTAAATGCTGAAGATAATCATACCCTTATCCAACCTATTACTAAACCAGAAATTTGGAAGGCCTTAAATAAGATGAAATCTAATAAATCACCGGGACCTGACGGTCTCACAAAAGAATTTTACGTCACGTTCTTCGAAATTTTAGGCGACACATTAGTCCGCTTATATAATTTGATCTTTGAATCGAACACTATGTCCGATTCCCAAAAATCATCCTATATTACTTTATTATGTAAGGATCCTCAAAATTCAAATAATATGAAAAATTGGAGACCTATCTCCCTATTAAATGTGGATTACAAAATTTTATCAAAGATTATTACTAATAGACTTGGAAATGTCATGTCCAAAATAATACACATGGATCAAACATGTGGAGTTAAAGGTCGATCTATTTTTGACAACGGTCACCTTATAAGAAACATATGTGACTATATAGAACAAAAACAATTATCATGTGCGTTTATATCCCTAGATCAAGAAAAAGCATTCGATAGGGTAAACTATAAATTTATGTTAAAAACTTTAGAGTCTTTTGGTTTTCATCCAGACTTTATTAAATGGATCAAAATTTTTTATACTGATATTTGTTCATCAGTAATAGTCAATAATTTTATCTCGGCCCCCTTTTTAATCTCAAGAGGAGTCCGTCAGGGTTGCAGTCTTTCCCCCCTTTTATATGTAATAGTGTATGAACCTTTCGCAATCAAAATTCGAAACGACCCAGAAATTATAGGTATTAAGGTACCAGGTGCAACAGAGGCCTGTAAGATCTCCCTTTATGCGGATGATAGTACAGGCTTCTGTTGCACGGACAAGTCGATCGAGCGGTATTTATTTTGGTCTCGCATGTACGATCGTACTTCTGGTGCTAAGGTAAATTATAGTAAATCAAACGGTATGTTCATGGGAAAATGGCATAACCGCAGTGATCACCCCTTTGGCATTTCTTGGATTGATAAGGCAAAAATTGTAGGTTTTCTTTTCGGTAACAATTTAAGTAAAGATGATTAATGGAACAAAAATGTTAATAAACTTACAAATACACTATTACTATGGAAACGAAGAAATTTATCTCTCATCTCTAAGTCCCACATTATAAATCTTTTAGCGTACAGCAAAATTTGGTATACTGCAACCGTGACTGACCTACCTAAACATTACGAATGTTTAATAAATAGAAGTATTTTCACTTTTTTGTGGAACTCAAAATTTGAACCCCTTGCTAGGGCAGTAAGTGTCAATCCCCTTTGTGATGGGGGTTTGAATATTATACATCTGAAATGTAAAATACAATCAATACGTATACAACATATACAAAAACTGCTCGATGATGAATTTTCAGCCAAGTGGAAAGATTTTGCAAGATATTGGATAGGTTTACAATTAAGATTTTTCAACCCCAATTTAGGCCTTAATAAATTTACTCATACGCTTCATGTACCTGAATTTTATAAAAACTGCATAACCATTTTTAAAACTTTTCATCAAAATAATCCTGATCTTTGTTTTGGCAAAGTTCCTACAAACATTTTTTACCAACGACAATTACGAAATTATACCCTTAAGCCCAAAATAACTAAATTATATGATTTAAATTTTGACAATATATGGAAAAACTTGCACAATAAATTTTTAGACCCCATCACTCGTGATGTATGTTTTAAAACCATACATGATATTTTACCAGTAAATTACAACATGTTCTTAAAGAAAATTTCTAGATCAAAGTTATGCAGTTTTTGCGGGGGGATAGAAACCACCGATCATTTATTTTTTGAGTGTAAATTAATACTTCCTTTACAGCATTTGATTATTAAATGGTTGAAAAAACTCTCAAGAAACTCTTTCAATACCTTTTACACTTTCCTTAAATTCGGTCTTATCCCGAATGGGGCCTCGTTCTCGGAACCTGAATTCGAGGACTTGTGCCTTTTATTATGTGCTGAATATAAATATGCTATATGGATTAAACGTATACAAGCATATTTCCATAAAGAAGTGGTAACCAGTAACACCTTGTTATCCTTCTTCTTATCCCGTTTAAAATGTAGAATCAAAACTGACTTTTATAGACTTAATATCGTTCATTTTATAGACAAATGGTGTTTAGCCGGACTATTTTGTTCCCTTTATAATTTTGAACTAGTAATAGATATAAGCTTAGACTAACGTTATATTACTTTTCTCTTTGATAAATCCAGTTACACATAATCCTTGAATCTCCGTATATCGCTATTTTTAATCCACGTCTGCCGGTCTTCACGGTGCCTCAGGCTGCACGTGCTACCTTTCTCTCTCTTGTTTTTGCTCGGCTTCAATATTATAATTAAACAATAATTTCAATAACTTTTCAAATTGTATCCATTTATTGTATGTTTTTGCAAACAAAATGTGTATATCATTTTTGTATTCTAATACTATGTACTTTTGTGCGAATGTGAAGTGGTGTGCATATATATTCTTGCATTATAATTAATAGATAATTTCAATATTTTCTTACTCATATATCTTTATTACATGTTTCTACTATTATGTGTAAATATAAGTGTTTTTTAAATGTCTGTATGTAGTGAGTGTGGTGAAAATGTGTGTATGAGTGACGGGTGCTGGTGGGGGTTTTGACTATCATTTGTATAATTTAATATGTAAATATTGAATAAAGATTTTATGAAAAATAAAAAAAAAAAAATACGGTTTTATGTTCCCGGGTGACTAAAAAGGGTCAAATACTAGAAATCCATTGGTTGTTCGTTTCAAACGTAATTTCACTATTATAAATACAATCAAAGCTACAAAAGGAGACAACAAATTTTTTAAAATGTAACATTGTAAAATCTCTATTTACAAGTGGTCATTAATTCTAAGTAATTTTCAATAAGTGAAAGTATATTTTCATTAGTGGTACTACGAATTATTGTATGCTAATTTTATTCCTTTTCATCCAACTTTTCTAGACTGGGTCGATAATATTTTTTTCATGTATGTTTTTATCGTGAGTTTCATGATTATGCACATCTTCAAACCAGGTCATGTAACCTTTCTCTAGTATGCGCATACCCTTGGTTTGTTTATACCCCCTACAGATTGTAAAACAATATTAATCAAGGATGTCAACAAATTGGGCAGATCTTGGCTATTTCATTCATTGATGTATAATTTCAAAGCTGACTGTCGCCAGGAGGTCCCTAACACTGTCAAATTGTTGACGTACTTAGTGTAAATGGAAGCTCCCTATGTAAACAAGAAGACTGTTCGCTAACGAAACATCCTTTTGCTTCGAAACGTTAACAAACTGACAGTGTTTGGGAACCTCGTTCAACAATTAGGTCAGAATCTATAACTTCAATTAATGAAAGATTGCTGATTTCTTTTCTGTTTTTAAAATTGGTAGCGGTGGGACTAGCAAATTGGATGGTGTGAAAATACTACAGATATTATCAGTTAATCAGACGCTTAACAGTTATTCATACTGTGTGTGTGTGTGTGTGTGTGTGTGTGTGTGTGTGTGTGTGTGTCTTGTATTTTAACGAAGCTTTAACAATTTTACAGTCATATCGCTACGATGTCTGCAGGGTGGCAGTGTACCGTTATGTCTAATACTGGGGCATCATGCCGCAGACATGTAGCACGATGTCCCTCCCACCCAGGTCGACCAGTCCTAACGCTTATTTCGCAATGCTGTGCGCCTAACAAGACTGCTGTTAGTACCATTTTACAAGTCTTTGGTATGACTCAGTCGGGCTTTGAAATCACGACCTCCCGCATCCGAGGCGGACGCTCTAACCACTAGGAGAAGAAAGTGGTTATTTACAATGCAATCGAAAAATGCATGGTATTTAACTTACAAGAAAATAATTTATGCTGTTTGCTAAAAAGTGTAGGATTTGAAGAAAAAAATATCAAATAACAAGAACAATTCCAACACTAAGATTGGTAGAGCTACATTACAAATCCAAATCACACACACCCACACTCACCCCCCCCCCCCCCACACACACGTTTTATTATTTTCTCAAGCTGCAATAATCTTTCAGCGATTTGCGTCAAGTACCCTGGCATTGACTCTGTTACAGTGCAGCAAGACACACGAGCTATCTGGCTGAAACATTTGTTTAGGCCATAATAATGCTTGGTCTAGTTTACAAGACTGTCATAGGTGAGTTTTAAAAATGTACAAATCTTGATGTTGTTAAAAAGAATTGTCACTCTTGACACATGTATGGCGGTACAGCTTTTAGACTTGCACCATGTAACATACTATTAATCTTCTTTACAAAGTGTGCATCATATAATATCATATTTAATGGCCCGACAGGAGAGTGTTTGATTTAACATGCTACTGAAAACTGTTCTAATGTGAACAGCTAAGCAACTTCTGCCCTCCTTAATAATTTTCTTCTGATAGGTGAATCTTTAACCATTTAAATGGAAAATTACTTTTGCTAAACTCGGCCCCGAGTGGCTGAGTGGTCTAAAGTGGTCTCCGTTACGGATCACTGCCATCTCACCTCTGTCTACGCGGGTTCGAATCTCGGATTCGGCCACTGTGGGTATGTGAGAAAGCTTACCGGTAGCTTCTCGTGGGTCAGTCGTTCTTTCTGGGTTTACCGGGTTCTTCCTCAACTATTAATACTGGCCGCCATGTATAGCCTATCTTGTGCTGAAAAATGGAATTAAACCCTATAAAAACAAAAAGAACTATTACTAAATATCAAAGAAAAAAATCCGAGTGTAATTTGCGTCCTTTATAAGAGTTTGAATGTCTTGTTACTGTGAAGTTTTCATCTGCAACTGAATTCTCTTACTCGTCACTTAAGTACGCAGTTCTACATAAGCCGAGAAAATGAAGAAATACCTCACAAGAAAAAAAAAACTGCAAACATCTGATGTGTCAAACACCTAGAGGAAAATATGTTGTTGTACAAATCACACGCGAGTCACACGTACCTGACTCGTGCATAAGTCATAACGGCTAGCCTATATCAATCAAGCTGAGTGCAGTAAGTTCCACTCTGTCCGGCAGAATCTACTTGATGTAAACAGAAATATGGAACTTTTTGATGGTGTACCACCAGTGAGTAAGTCCTAGACTTATTGAGGAAATATTATTTAAAAGATGTTAATCATATAGTTTACGTATTCCATATTATTATCTTTATGTCGTTAAATTCATACAAATTTTGCACAATTTTAACATTCATACATTTTATCTTGTAGTATGCCATGTTAACATTTATTTGGAAGGGCCTATGTTCCAAGAGACTATGCGTAATTCTCTATCCAGCCAAACCAATTATAATGGTTACCTTTATATAGGGTCATCTGGTCACAACGTCATTCACATTTACTCCATAATATTTACTTGATAAAAATCACGTAATATATAACGATCTGTTTTCGGCAACCAAACGCCGGGTGTTTTATAACAATACAGGAGACCACTCTGGTAACCTAAGTGGTCAGAGCGTCCGCCTCGGATGCGGGAGGTCGCGGTTTGCAACCCCTTCCTCGTCATACCAAATATTTATAATAGAAAATGGTTCTTGCAGTTGCCTCGCTTGCGCTCAGCAATAAGAGGTTAGTGTCAAGAATTGGTAGCCGGGTTTCAATATAATGTGGCTGGGTGCCACATGACACAACATGTCTGCGGCATGATGTCCCTGTGCTAGATATCACTATAATTTGCCACACTGCAGACTTTGTAACGAGATGACTAAAATTTTTATTAAAAAAAAAACACAAACACGTTAACCACATTATGGTTAAGTGCTGCTTAAAGCGGTCATTCCATCGTATCAACCACGCAAATTAAACACCGATTTTAAACTAAATATATGTCATGTAATTTGACGAATAAATATCATTTTCTTTAAGCCAAAGTCAATCTTTGTAACTAAACCGTATAATCCGTCTAATCCCCATATTGCATTCTTATTTTAAGAAATTAAAAGTAAAGAAAAAGAGGTGTTTATAAATTCGCTTTTGGCAGCGTAAATATTTGAGATATTTCTTCATTCTTATGGCACCCACCTCCGTTATATATTTGAGAGGGGTAGGATAAGCTGGTTACCATATTAAATATATATTAAATTAATTCTTCAAAAAAGATTAACGTAGAACCCATTTTATCTAAATGTGATTGACTTGATCGAATTTTATGTGATCAGCACTTTCTATCAGTGTTTAGAAGATAATAGTTTAGGTCAAAAATAGTGGCGATATCTTGGTAAATATTATTTACAATGCAAGCAATAAAATTCCGTTTCAAACGTTGCTCCTTGTTTGGGATAAATAAACTGCAGTTATTGTAAATAAAGGAACAAAAGAAACACAGATATAATAGTATTGAAAAATCGGCATAAATCCGAATACGCTGAAAGTAGTGTTGTCACAAAACGACAAACGAACTGATAGTCACAAAGAACACACACCATATCAAACAAAATTGTAACAGGCAATAAATCATCCGTTACACTTTGTGATGCAAGAACAGTTGATGGACCAAAGATACAGTCACTATTACATGTAAAATATTATCATGCTTCAATATTGCTAGAAATTGTTTACTAAATTTTGCAAAACCACAGAACGGGGTGGGTGGGGGGAGACCTGCACAAGTCTGATATCAAATAGATGCACGGATCGGCGTTTCAAATGTATAGGATACATCCGTCTTTGATGAAGGTGATTCGTCAGACATTGGGTTTTTTCTCTATATTTTGCTTAGATACGTTACATGAGAGAGAGAGAGAGAGAGAGAGAGAGAGAGAGAGAGAGAGAGAGAGAGAGAGAGAGAGAGAGAGAGAGAGAGAGTATTCCTGCTGCATTATCGATACATTTATCATTACACGATATGATAATGTTCTAATCACGCTGGAATACGACGACACCTGGAAAGATTGCTGAAAACTATTCAGAAAATCTTTGATCGACTCAATGATGCAAATTTGAAAATTTAGGTAAAGGTCAGTTTTGCCATTCTTGTGTTACACGTTTAGCATATAGTGTGGGACACGGACAAGATAAGTATGTATAAACTGAGGTCAAAGTTATCTCTGAATTTCCATTGCCTGTCATTATGAGGTAATCGATGGGCTTTATGAGGTATGTCTGGATATTATCGGAAATGTTGCTCATACCTTTCCATAATCATTAGATCCCTTAGCAATTTGTTAAGAAATTCATGTTTCGTTTGTCTGACATATGTCCGGAGGCTTTTGATAAATTAACGACCATATTCAAAGGTGCAAAGTTTATTTCAGTCAATTATTTTAATGTGTATTGATGCAAGTGATGTTGTCTCCTCAACAGTTGTATATTTAAACTCAACGCGCAATACACTGTGTTTAAATAGGGACTTTGTGAAAGGATTTTAATGTGCATTCTTAACACAGCGATTAACTTTATTCCCGCATTCTCAAACAATATTGAAAAGATGGTAAGGAAGAAGAAGGGAACTGACTGAATAGTTATGTTACCCTAATTAAAATAATCTCAGTTTATGCACACACAAAAAACATCAACTATAAATCACATCAATTAGAAAACACAAAATAAATTTGATACGACGATGTACATCTTACTAGTAATTAAGTTCCACAACCCCCACGCCTCTACAATGACAATTATAACAAATCTTCTTCGAACCCAATCTCAAGTGTACCCGGCTAAGAATCACACAATAATGAAACTAGCAGTACAAATATGGAGATAAACCAATCAAAAGATGCTTGAATCGGCCTGAATAAAAGCAGGCAGTACATTGACCCATTGCTTATATAAATATCAGTATTTGTTTATGTCTATAGAGGAGGGAGGTTGGAGAATTAAGTACCTACTGGACAATGCGCATTACAAAGTGCAGTAATACAGATTAACGAGGAAGACATTTGATATGGACATCGTACGCCTTTCCCTCGGCTTTGGCACTGTTGTATTCTTCTTTCTTAAAAGAAAAGTATGAAGGCCGCAGTATTCTCTATAACAGGTTTTATTTTAACAAATCCCGTAGATCCTTGCATTAAAGATTAACATTTTTTTATGAAATATATATAGATATATATATATATATATATATATATATATATATATATATATATATATATATATATATATATATATATATATATATATATAATACAAATTACATTTTGTTTTAATTAAACATTTTAATTAAATAAATATATATTAATAAAGTAATAATTTAAACGATGAAGCACACCGTTATATATTTGCTGAGGAACTAATATCAAGACCATATAAGACATCAAGACATTTTAAATGCTGATTCAGGACGGCTTAAAAAAGATATGCGGAAAGCAGCACTAGAAAAATGAAAAGTCTGTTTAAGGCAAGTATTTCAAGAAATAAGTAGCCTGCCTAAGCCAAGACAAACAACCGCCAGAAACAAATTTCTAAAGACGAACTTATAATACATTTAATGAGTATCAACAAATATCTACAAGACTGCAAAATATCCTAAGTCGAATGTTGATGTTGATCGTTTACAAAAAGGGTTGACTCGCTCAGACAAGTAAAATTACAATTTAAGCAAATCAACTCAGCAAATAAAGGCTATAACAAAACATTTCAGTCGATTCCTTTGAATATAAGAAGTAATCTTAACATCTTATTAGATCAATCTTACACGTAATTGTAAACTTTCAGTTATTATTGATAATGATAAAGTTGTCAGACCGTATTTAACCCTAAAACTTTTTATCGTTTTATTAAACTGTAATGTCAGTATTGTTGCTGATAAAATAATCCAAGAATACGATGTTTATATTGATGAATACATTGCACATGATTCAATATGGGTTTTTATTGAATATTTAAAGTAACTATCCTTTACGCACAGGTACAGTTGTTGAGTTACCAATACAAGTTGACAATTCACAGTGCTGCATAAATGTTGTATCAGACGATAATACGTGGCATATTTTATGAACTTTGTTTCCAATCAGAAAAGATGAAAAAAAAAGAACTTCTAAATATAAACAACATGATTTAAAATTAAATTTAACTAGAGTATACCCTTTTAACACCAATATCACACATAGACAATGTAGAAAAATTAATCTCAATATATTACCAGATGGAATAAACGTGTTTGGCGCTGATGATACTGTTAATCTTTCACTTTATAAAAAAAAACAACAACATTACGCGTTAAAAATATATTTAAACTGACTAGCGGGTAAACTGGTTAACAAGCACAGAGAGAATAAATAAATCTGCTATCGTTGTCAATTGGGAATACAAAATTAAAGTCTACATCAAGAGCATAATAAGTATTGTATTCAGCAGCAGCGTATAACGTTTCCAAAATAAGGGGATAACATTTCTAAATTTACAAATTATAAAAGATACTGTGTTGATGATATTAATACGCTGTGTCTTTATCTTGCAAAGTAAAATATTATTTATCTTCGATTCCAGCTCCATTCATAGCGCGGTTACGTACATCTGCAATAAACCAAACATCTTCCACTTAAGCCTTCATTCTCAGTTCCTCACTTCTCATTTATATATATATATATATATATATATATATATATATATATATATATATATATATATATATATATATATATATATAAGAGGTTAGCAATTGCCCTGTAGTATTTTTAACAAGCAAAATTAATATTAGATGTGATTAAGAATAATATGGTTCTTAGAAATGTTATGTTGATGTCATGACACTTATTTGTCTGAATGATTATGGCACTATACAAGGGTCATTAAATATCAACCAAAAAGGCTTATAATGACGACAAAAGCTTGTTTGTGTGGAAATTATGAAAATTGCGCTCATAACCCACTTGATATATACTACTGACAAATATGATTGAACACCTCAAGGGCCATCCATAAATTGGCATAAAATTCTTTTGAAAATATTCGTCGTCTAGCTTAAACTGCAGATGTTCAAAATATTGGATTCAAATTATCCTATAATTATCAAATAAAGTAATTATAACAACAACAAAAATACTTTGAAACTTCGTAGTAGAACACAGAATTAACTGGGTTTGCCACAAGCACATTTTGAATTTTTTGTATCGGAATATGATGTTTATTTAGCGCAAAACGTTAGAAGTGGTCCTTTTTTGTTGCGGCAATTTTTTTTTTAATATTCTTGCAATCAGTGATCAACTTTAACTTGCAAATCTGCATCAGTTCTTATTCCATTCCACTCTGAACCACTTCTCCTTGGCAAATCTTTTTATCTCTTTGTAGGATATGCCAGCACGTACGCCTCAAAAAGACACTGGAAAATTTTACTTTTATCCATCGTAGTGGTCAATTCTTCACCCCAAAAACTTGTGAGATTATAATTGGTATAATATAAACTTTAATTTATTATGTTTGTAATATATACTTTAATTATTCTATTTCTTAAATGTAGGATCTTTTATAATAGAAATCTGAAAAATATTATTTTTTCTATCAAACGAATAAATT
Source organism: Unio delphinus (assembly GCA_029339505.1). Taxonomy (NCBI): domain Eukaryota; kingdom Metazoa; phylum Mollusca; class Bivalvia; order Unionida; family Unionidae; genus Unio; species Unio delphinus. Next base: position 5,398,320 of record JAQISU010001239.1, read on the forward strand.
ACTTACTTTTCTATCAAACTTTTTAAATTTAATTTTATAGCATAAAAATGTTTAAAATTAAAAAGTTTTGACGAGAAAAAGATCATTTCAACCTCGCTTTGTCGACACCAGCGGACTGGAAACGGAAGAATGCTATTTGGAAAAAGGCACTATTGGGGCTAGTAGGGGTGTTCGTTATTCGAAGACAAATCCATCTTAATTTGAGCTCATGCACGACACACGTGAAGCTACTTAAAACGTCATTAAATACATTGCAAGCAATCAAAAAATGAAATGGAACTTAAAACAAAGTTGTGCATTTTGATGTGACGTCACATTTCTTAAACACCCCCCTCGTCACACATCGTCACAAATGTGTGACCCCTTCCCCCCACCAGGTGCGTGATATCATTTAAGGATGGCTTCTATCCAAATTTCAGAACATTCATATCAATCCATTTGAAGTGGAACCTCACGTTGAATGTTTTAGTACAGTGTAAGTGGATACACTTACTATATATATATATATATATATATATATATATATATATATATATATATATATATATATATATATACTCTTATATATAACCAGTTATGGCCGTAACTGACACCCGTTCATGTGTCAACGAGTCATCTAATATCCAAGAGAGATAAGGAACTACAAAGTGTAGAAAACGTATATTACACCTGACCAGGTACTGCAGATAGAACTTAGTTACTCAATTGTGTTAAGAAAGTGTACAATACCTAATATCATTTAATGGTTAATCTCAGGTGCACGGCGTCGCAGGGAAATACATTTTAGGTGATACACCTGTAGTCTAAAACTTTATCTGAAAGTCTCTGTGACAATTAGTTACCACGGTCAACCAGCTACCCTGATTACAGTAATAAACAACTTTCCCAGACAGTAACTAAATTCAGACTGAGCCTGTTTAAAAACCCGCACGCCGCCATTGCCTTGGAATATCAGCACGTGCTCAATAGTTGGCATTCTGACAGTAATTCAGTAGTATCATACATACATAATTGGTGTTTTATAGTTGTCTCCGCCCACTAGGGGCATATGGACAACTTTTATATCCAGCATATCGCTGGACATTTATTTACCTTAACACACGTGTACATGAGTACACTTATCAATTTGGGCGTTATACCGAATTACTAAAAAGTAACTATCGGTATAAACGGAAGCCCTGGGGCAGGTAGGCAAGTCCCATCCACACCTATCCCCATCAACTTCATCGGCAGGCAATCAGGAAGAGGCAAAGGCGGAAGAGGTCCCGGGAATTAATTCATCATCGTCTTGCACGCAGAGGAAGCCGAACTCAGCTTGTTTGTATCTTTTTATATATGACATGTTGAGTAATTACGACTTGTCTTTGGCGTTATAGTACTCTAAAATACAATAAACCTCCAGCTGCGATGTTAGTCACAGGAAGTATGTGTACAATTACTGATGTCCCTTCTAACGTATTTACCTATCAGGAAATGCATAACGAGTAGTGTAAAACTTCCAAACTTAAAAATCTACATTTTGTTGTAAATAAATAGTGCCTACATATAGGGTGATTGAACACATTGTGATCACCGAATAGAGATATTCCGACGAATTTCAAGCCCAAGTGTGACCTAAATGTTTGTCAGTTCTAAAGATCTATGGCGACAGAGGCTATTAAAGAAGGTAATAAATTATATTCCGATGTACACAAGTTTGATTCCAGCTGTGTGTTACAGTCAAAACTAGCTTACATCGGTGCTATGCTAATGTACCAACGAAAATATTTTCTTACAATGTTAGCTGGCAGGGACTAGTAGACATATAGAGATCAAAATATGCAAAGGTGTGTTATTGTCCAACAAGAATTGCAAGAGCCGAAATAACCACACTTTGTCATTATAAAGGCTTTTCTGTTCAACAGACACGTTTCTTCGGAAACGCAATCACTTTATAAGAGATACATTTTTAACCGAATGTATGCGTTATAATAGCATAAACCCAGGTCTGCCGCTGATGTAAAAGTAGGTAAATCGTTTTTTTTTTTTTTTTTTGCCCTTTGACCCGTGGTGCGTGTTATAAATAGATATATACGACACTGTAACCACCGATAAGACGACTTTCTCAAATTAGGCTGCGTGAGCTTAAATGACGAATTTAGTACGAGTTCAAGTCACTTGCAGCATTTATAGTCTAATTTTTAATTTATAACCACTTTATCATATAGTAAAATGTGGCAGTGAAAAGATTTACAAGTTTTTTTTTGTCTGAGTTTGTATATATTAGAAGCAAACGCAATGACTCTTGCTTAATATATGAGAGAGAGAGAGAGAGAGAGAGAGAGAGAGAGAGAGAGAGAGAGAGAGAGCATACATATATGTGTAATAATACTTTGAAGAGCATTTAAAAGAAACTCAGTGATTAATATATAATTTCGATAATCAAGCACCCTTTATGCATTCAGACCTTAATTAATTTATGCATTAAAATTGAAATAATCAAATCAGTAAACTATTTTTTATGCGTGTTTTCAAAGCACAATTTAAACAAATACAGCATTTTCAATTAAAAACGTTAGGAAGATTTAATCAAGATTTCATCTTACAAAAAAAGGTTTACTGCACACAATAGCCTGTCTCATTCTCCCATAGCTCTTTATATATTTCAAACGTAGTTTTAATTGAAGCAAAATTTGACTTCATAACTGGTAATGTGAGCCACTCAGTGTAGTTTGGTTATTGAAAATAGATGGGTCCAATGCTGCATTTGTTTAGGGTCTGGCATCATAATTATGTTACTTGAACAAGCAAAGTGCGAGTCACGGCCGGCGACCTGAATTTATCGGGTTTCATTTACATCATACATGTTTACTTCAGAAAAGATATGCGCTGCGAGCCCAGGCGGAAGTTACACATACCTGACTTTGTCTGGAAGAAAGTTTTAAACTTCTACATTTCGTGACCATTATTATTTGAAAATGGCGCAAATATCTATGATAAGGCATACACTGACGCTAATGCTTTGTTATAGTGTGAGGAATATACTAAATAATTGGCTCTGAAGACATCAAATTCTAAACTTCGTCATACTTATTAGTGTAAATATCGTTTTACTATTACAATTCCTGCAGAAAACAACGACATACAAATAAATTCCTCCCTATTACAATTGTATGGCAATTTTAGGACACTAGTATATATAATGTCTTGTATTTCTGTATATCAGTACATAGTATGCTTAGTTTAGTGCCAGACCAATAATACACTTTGTTCAGATACGTCTGCAGCTAAATCATCACTACACCTTTAGACTTCATATATATTAGGGCTCCTATTATTTCCAAAGCAACGACATGGGTCGATATTTTAGCCATAAATGATGACATCGATTGGAAAATTCAAAAACTATATATATATATATATATATATATATATATATATATATATATATATATATATATATAACTATATATATGTATATGTGTAATTTCTTTTGTAATACTTTAAAGTTTTATAAGTTGATATTCGCAATGCGTTTTGAATAATATCGTTCTATTTGGTTCTTGAAATTACTTACTTGTTATATTTTGACATGTTATCCCTTAGACAAACATTTTGAGCTTGAGTTCAATGCATTGTCTCGACTGAGAGTTCTGTTATCAGAGGCGAGATAAAAATTTAACGACGTCATGTCGTCTGTTGTCACAATTTAGTAAGATGGTACTTCTCATATCTTCTGTTCTATCTTTAAAATGCCGATGAACTGGACTATAGCTTCAATACGGACACGCAAGACTGGATGTAATTTTTGGGCATATAGGGAAGAGTTCAAGACTAACGGTGATTATTTGAATGCAAAGCTGTACGTATTACTATCAAACTATCGATAATAAACATGGACATTTGCTAAGATTTTGGGTTGGTTCGCTTTTAATGGCATTACATTACTTTATATGTAGCTATATCATGCAGAAAAAATGTTAGCTAATTCCTATTCAGAAATTCAAACAAAGGAAGCCGCTTCAGCTTGTACTTGGTGGACATTTTACTCGCATCCATTAGATTACGAGTCTGACGCTTTATCAATGAAAGTGCCACGACTCAGAGGCGTAGCTGGGGGGGGGGTACATATGTCCCCGGGCGCCAAGGTACAGGGGCGCCAAAATGAGGCTTACAACGTTACATTATAATAAGTAAACAAGGGTAATAATTTGGTCACAAGATCGCTGCAGCGGCTCAGCAGACGTGTCATCTGATACGTCTGCCATCCATCCATGTACTATAATTTCTATAAATTTGCTTCTTCAAATACAATGTTTTATTAAAATTTAAATTGTTTTCCTTATTCAATGTAATAGAAAAATGTGATTAAATGGGGAGGGGGCTGGGGCGCCAATTTTATAGTTCGTCCCCGGGCGCAAAATATCATAGCTACGCCTCTGCCACGACTTCTTCAATTTGATTAACAATTTAAGATATCGATATCAATATCACTTTGTATTCTCCTTCAAATATTCTGTGTTACCGTGTTTAGGTTCCCATCAGTAGTCAAAGGGGATGTACATACGGTGCATGACATTCTAAACTGGCCTTGGGATAAGACAGAAATTCGATCAATGACAACTGAAATTCGACGTTTTCTGATCTTAAACCATTTCGCAAGAGTATCATTTTATAATTTTTGTGTATTTCATCGTATAGCTTCTAAATGTAGTACTTAAAACTTCTTTTCTTGCCAATTTGATATTATGAATAACATACAGTTATGCAAACAACCACCCAACCCCACCCCACCAAACATGAAAAAGTAGATTACACTGTTGCTGGCGGAGCATTAAATGGAAAGGAGTAAAATCGGACTTACCCAACAACTGTGATACTCCTTAACGGCAAAACTTCACAACACCGATCTAAATGATAACACTAGAAGTCATATCGACTAGACTTTATTTAATACGTGACCCAATCAAAACGCTCAGTTTATTTACAGACGTTGATAAAACACACCCCGCAGTTAAATGGGTCAAGGTAAAGTAACTATGTTGTCTTACGTTGTGCATATATTTAATAGTATATACATTCACATTTTTGTCCATAATATTGGAATGTTATGAACACATAATATCATATATAACGGTTGCATGTTCCAACCTGAGTACATGATAAAAAAAAAAATACAGATAAGTCAGTTTGTTATGCACTGTGATTTTGAAATCTCCTAATTGTGGTCTTTCTTTTTTAGATGCTGTAATCATTCAGATTTTGATTTTGATTTTTTTTATTATAAAATAAATTATGGGACAGAGAATCATTCTTTTTTATATAAAAAAAAACAACAATAAAAACAACAACATTTATTACATCTACTTATGAAGCTCAAACTTCATCCAAAAGTGATCATTGAAACTTGAAAATGTTTGGAACGTTGCCATGGGCTATCACATTCTTTATCAAATGTATTGCGAGCTACAAATAAATAAATATACGCTACGATTCATCTGATCAAGGGTATAATGAAAATAAGGATTGCGCGTTGGTTAAGGGTTATCTCCCCTTTTAGTCATGACAACATTTATATTCGAAATATGTCTTAACAAGCACAGCAGAGACTATGTCTCGTACTTAATTCTAGATAATATAAATATCTGGATTACGATATTGTAACATAGGCAAAACATTAATGTTTATTCAACGTTTTGCTGTTTAGCGATTACAATAGTATGTTTAAGTAAATTCAATTACGATATATTAATTGCAAATCGTAATTTACGCTGTGCTCATTGGAACTTGACTGACCCGAATACAATGTGTATTGATTAAAATAGAAACATACTTACTTGGAAACTGGGTCCAACTGCATCCAAAATAGACCCATATCACCACTCAAATAATGCACTGGCAGATCTGGGTCTATGCACTTGGATACAACTAATAAGTGTGTACATGTATATACAATAAATCTTTAAGTTTGAACTCAAATGTCTTTATTACCTTTCAGTAACCCGCATATAACAAACTTTGCGGTAACAAACGAAATAGCTGTATGGTACTTGGACAAGTGACAGAGCCACGTTGTCACCTTGTTTTCCAATAAGAAAAAAAATGTTTACTGTCATATACATATTACTGAAGATGTAAGTAGTTATTCCTTAACAAAGTAATAACATCCCATGCCAGATGTATACAAATTTCGGCTCTGTTAATCAGATTGGATTCCTGTCACTGGTGTGAATTTACGTTAACGTACATTGTATGTAATCTCATACATGTACATGCGTATGTATGTATGTATGTATGTATGTATGTATGTATGTATGTATGTATGTATGTATGTATGTATGTATGTATGTGTGTGTGTGTGTGTGTGTGTGTGTGTGTGTGTGTGTGTGTGTAGTTTTATTAATGTGATTGATGCAATATACATACCCACATACATACTTCGGGGCAATTTAATTAACGACAGTCTTAAACCACCAACTCTGTTGACTATAAACAATTAATTGATTATGTAGGATAATGATAAAAATCTAGAAACCAAGAAATGACGTCGCATAACTACATATACTTATCGAAATGTCGGTCGCTACAAGTAGACATGTACGTGAAGAGAAAATAGGCATGTACCGAAGACAAATATGTATGTAACAGAGGATGAAAGAATCATGTACCGGGATACAAAAAGACGTGTGCCGGAAGACAAATAGGCAAGTCCAGAAGATAAATAAGCATGTACCGGAAGACAAATAGGCATGTACGGAAACAAATAGACATGTGGCGGAACAGAAATAGGCATCTGCAGAAGACAATGTGATTCTTGTAATGTGATTGTTTCAAGAAATTAGGATTGTACAGAGCAAGTTACACATATTCTATAGTAATTAAATCTGTAAATGAAAACAATCTTGTTGAATAAAGCAGTCAATTAGGAGAACCAGGTAGGAGGTAAGTCAGAAGGTGAGAAGGAATTGGCGGGATAGGAGAGATTCAGATGAGTCAATCAAATGATGAAACAGACTATCATTTTGTCGAGAGAAAGAAGTCTGATTGGAGAATTATTATTATTTGACTATGGAATTGCATTAAATTGTTATTCATTTGAATTTCACCTTTTGTGTACTCAATAATTTAACTGTCGGCATTTCTGACGGGCCTTGGAGTTCTACCTCTATCCATCACTAATTTCGCTTCCTACAAAATTGAGCCTGTGTGGGAATTGTATAGTAATTCAAATACTATATTTGGAGCATCCCATTCCATCCATAATAACGTACCTATCACAGTGGCGGCATAACAACCCGATACACCACAATATATTGCCCACTTTTGACCGGTATGTATTGGCTTGAGATTGATGAGATATTTTACCTTGGAACGTTTCCAGTATATGATTATATATAACATATATTTTCCTTTACATCGGATGCTGATGGCACTTGACTGGGGTTAATTTATTTATGGACAAATGAAAGAGAAGCTTGCTTTACGGCGAAGTGTTTTAACCCTGGTGTGGCGTTTACCTTTGTTTGAACCAGCTGGATATGATAACCAACCTTGTCAAGAAAAGAAAAAAAGGTGTTTACAACACGAACTGCGCCTATTCTTTTGAGGAAATATCTGGGTTTATCGTCCGCAACAAATAGATCTGTACCAGTATGGTTCTTACATACTACTTTATCTCACATTATAGGTTACCAGCAAATGTTGTACAACCTCACAATTTGCGGCAGTAGAATCAATGACTTACTGTAAAACATACTGATACCAACATGATATAATGACTATTTGAGTGGCATAATGCTGTTGATAATTTTATATTATTGATCGATTCAAATTTGTAAGTGTTTTAGAATGGTAACAACACTTGTATATTTTACATATTAGAGGACATTATTAGTGGTTTTGTGTCGCAAATATTAACTCTACAGCTAGGGTCGCTACGAAACTCAATATGCGACAATACATATTACCATTTATGATCACAAATCACAAACTGCAAGACTGATAGTCCCTAAATATAAATCCTGAGCTGTTTAAATAAACCATCTCATTCCATGATTTCGTTCAGTTAAAGCTTCATCACATTTTCAACGGAAACTAAGATTCATTTCCCTTGTGAACGCCTCTTCTAAGACAGGAATGCGTTGTTTTAAAAAAAACGGACTGGGGTGTGTGTGTGGTAGGTGGGCTAAACGTCATTTACAGTGATTGTAATTCCGTTATTTGATATATTGAGTATTATGAACAATACTCCAATCCATGAAAATACCTCGACTTTCTAAGAAACGTACAATCCTGCCCCAAACAGTAACCTAAGAAGTGTAGCAACTCTTTTCTATTTTTATCGGAATGAAATTGCACGAAGCACGTGTAAAAACTATGCCCGTACTGTCTGTTAAGGGAACAATATTTGAGCCCATCACAAAACTGTTGTTTTTGATAGTTTGATCTTGTTTTTGTTTTTATTTTAAACTCGATTTTATTTTTTATTTTTATACCTCGACTGATACACTCCTTTTTGTATTAAGATCACGTGCATTCTATTGTGTGCTGTGTCAACATTTCTGGCACAGTTAGTTTAAAGGTGTTTGGTTCAGGGATGTAACTCAGCGCATATCAAGATAATAAATGGCAGGTTATCCCATGCGACTTTAACGTTGTTAATATATTCTGGAAGCATTAAACAATTTCAAGTGATTAAACATGGCGTAATATCTTGCTGAAAAACATGCAAATCGTCATGTTTGTGCTTGACCTTCTACCGCGACAAGAACAAGGAGTGCTTTTATGTTGCCTGCACAAGTAAACAATTCTAGTACAAAGCATATTTGTGCTGACCGGGTTCTAGAGTACGCTGTGGCATGCACGACCTATTGCAAACTGAATATTTTCTTCTAAGTCTGTTTTACATGTACCATCGTTTTTAAGGTAAATTTGCTCTTGCCCTTCCCAGGAAGGAAGTGTTAAATGTTTTACAATAATGTTAAAACATGTTTTACAAAAAATAAAACGTTGGAATGAGTGAGTTTACGAAAAGATGTTGAACATAACAATACAAAAGTAAAAAATTGGAATTTCGCCGCTAGATGTGAACTTGGACCTCTTGTTTGTTAGCCAGGTTACACAAAGAATTTTTTTTTAATGAATACGCTGATGTCTTGTGAATTGGGTCAGTTTGAAATCTACTTTCTTCATAAAGGCAAAAATTGGTATACAATTATCTTTTCATTATATATGTAATAACTCCGGTCTTGTTCATTTGCGTATTTCATGGAGTTGAAAATCGCGATCATTTTAGATTTTCATGTATTGTTGGAAGGGGACTGGTGTGACTCACGCGTGTATGACTCTAACGAGGTATTCACAAAAGAATAAACTTTCAGCTTGTTGTTTGTACTTTTTTCTGTGGTATGTTTTTATTAGAGCATAAACACGTACACACATTGGATAGCTCATTTTCAAGATATTTGAATTTGTGTTGTAGCCGGTAACATTGTGCATTTTGAAATTTGAATTCCCTTAGTATTTTTAAATGTTTAAAAATCCCAAATGAAATCGCCGAGCTTTTTTCAAAATGTCTTCGAAGTAGAAATCGTTGTTTCAAATCCTACCCAAGAACAATTAAAGTTTTTTGAAAAAAGATGAATTAATCAACTTTCCATACAATACGATCTTTCTGAAGCGAAAGCGACCTTAACGAAACAAGAAATAAGAAATATATTGGTTCTGTATTTGGTAGAAAAGAATGTTTTGGATAAAAGTGCTTTGGTTTCGATCAGTGGGTCTGTATCAAACTCTGGTTTTAAAGCACAATAATTAAAATTAAAATACCATTAAGAATCGGAGTTAAGGAAGCTCTAAAGCGAGACAGAAAAGCAGTAACAAGCAGAAGAAAAAGAGACAGAAAGACAGATGCAGTTACAAGGAAAACAAACGCAATTACAATATTTGAGAGAGAGAGAGAGAGAGAGAGAGAGAGAGAGAGAGAGAGAGAGAGAGAGAATATAAATGTTGAATAAAGAAATTGAATTGGCAAGTGAAAAGCACATTCATACTTCAAATCTAAATTTAAGGTTTTTTTTCTTGCAGAGAACATCATATCAGTACTCCCTTTCAGAGAAAGAAAAGTAAACACATTTTTAATCATCTTGAAACAGTTGCTGAATATTTAAAATGGGCAAGGGTGCACTGGAGTCAGTTACGACAATGTGTACTCGCTGGTAAGGCTAGTGATATTACAATTTACTGTCTGTTCACCAAAGTGGTGACTATGATGCGGTTAAAGAATGCATCGTAATGAGTTATGAGTTAGTCCCTGAAGCTCACCGGCAAAGATTCAAAAACTATATTAAAAAATAATTAAGTATTAGCAAATCATGAAGAATCTGCATGAGCAAGAGGCAGTTTTGTGATAGCGGTCACAAAGTCTCAAACCACTCATATTACTCGAAGAGTTCAAAAGCTTTGTCCATAGTGAAATTAAGATTTATCTTGATAAGCTAGAGATAGAAACCTTGGAAAATACTGCTCGTGCCACTGATTAATATGCGTTAACTCTTAAATGTTATTTGTAAATAATGCTTCAACTCAACTGTCTTCTGGCAGAAACGTATATCAGCTTAATACACGCCCTTCTAAAACTCAGCCTGGTACAAGTTCTAAAAATCATGCTTACGATAAGCTTGATTCAAGATTCTTGTCTCATCCTAGGTGTACATATTGCAAAAAGAAGACACGTTATTTCTGATTGCTACAGATTGCAAAATAGGCATGAGAATCAAGAGTCACCATTTATAAATATTTTCATTTCTAAGAGATAAAGGTCATGTTCATATGTCGAAAGCAATACATTTGTTTAATCTATTAAACTTCAGTCCAGTTTTTTTGTTGAGAATTATAAACCAATCATATAAGAAGTTCTATATCACTCTTGGGTGATTCTGCCAATCGTATCCTTATTAAAGGTTTAAGGGATACATCAGATTCTTAGAGTCTTTTTTTGTCAGGTATTTTGCCTTTTTCTTGACATGAAAGTGTTCTCAGTAGTAGAGTCCGTCTGTGTTAATGTTCCTCTTCATTGTGTAAATGTGTTATCAGACATAGTCTCAGGAAACGTGACACTCAAAACAGTCCATGTTGAGGGCATTCATTTATTTACTAGGCAACGACCTGCCTGGAGACAAGGATGTGGTTAATCCACTTGTAATTAACGAGCTTTGACTGTATCAGAAAGACGATATAATTGAAACAGAATAACCTGATTTCTTCCCATTTTATACAGTTACCAGATTCATGGCACAGAATGCTCTTGAGAATGATTTTGATAAGAAAACTATTCCTTTAGCTGACACATGTACACATAGTTAGGCTTTTGATGAGGTGACTTTAACTCCTTGTTTCGATCAATCATAAGGTATTAATCACCGTGATAATCTTCTAACTACTCATTCTCTGTATTATAATCGGAGTGATAAAAGACACTCACTTGTCGTCGATCAGGAGAAAGATTCTAAGATATTATGTTTGTTTCAAAGGGCCATTACTGAAACTGAAACCTCTGTAGTACCTGTCTGTTATCTCATTACAAATGTAATTCTTATGAGAAGGTGGAGACCTTTCGAGGTACCTGATGGTGACTCGTGGTCAGTGAACTACCACATTCTAGTTCCACAACCTTACAGACAAGAAACACCTAGTATGTCACTGTCACGTTGCAAGGATTAAAAAGATTTCAACATGTATATGTTAGACCCTGAGGCTAATATTTCGCGCCGTAAATCTGTATGAAGGTCAATTTTGCGAACAATGAGGTGTCAAGCCAGTTATTTGACATGGTCATAACATTCGTTTTGCAAGCCGGTTACGTAATAATTGCAATCACATGTTTCACAGGTAAGTGGTGGAATTCTGTGTTCGGATCAAAGGAATATCAAGTGGGGATCGTAATTCCATCCTTGACAGACTGATGGGAGGGGGAAGTGTCTGATAATTATATGAATCAACATACACTTGGAATTGAGCAGAACGTGGCCAGCATAAGAATCGCACGCTTAAATATATTATCTTGAAAACTAAATGAAAGTAGTCACTAACACCATCTTGCGTGAATAATAAGGGAAGATAAGCTACTCTAACGTCATTCAAAATTGGCAGGAAACTTGTATTCTGGGAATTATAAGGAGCTTCAGTACAGGTCAGTGACTATTTGCTTGATTGTTGTAACATATTACTGCAAAGTAAGTATACTTTAATTATTGCAGTATGTATACTTTAGTACGTAGAATTACCATTGGTAGGGTGACGCATTCGTAGTGTTTGATATCCGTGCATATTTTGAGATACGAGCAATGTTTATATAAAGAATTAATATTGTAATTCGCTATTGGGTTGATTCGTAGTAAACTCGTTCATTTATTCATTTGATATTATAGATTTACAACTATTGAATTGAATTATAAACTTTGTATAAAGGTTGAAGTGTGCAACAGCAGTTAATAGGTATTTGCTTATTTGTGTATATTTTGTAGGAATATCATGTGTAAGGATATATTAGAGCATGGATATGTGCATATCTGTGTACACTTTGAAGAAGTGAATTATACAGAAATGTGTCTGATCATGTGATATTAGTCTGTGTAATAAGATTGAGACTTTATATATACCGTGTACACATAACAGAGAGAATGTGTATTTCTATGGGCTCGAATGTGTGACCAAAAGAAGTAATGGCTTATCTGATGATGTTGTTGTTTAGTGTGAGTTAGATAGCTAGGGGAATATGCTATGCTAATGTCATTGTGTGTTAATACAGGAAGCTTTTAGAGACCAGATGAATTGTAGGAGACAGAGAGAATTGCCCCAGTGCAGTTGGTCCGAATCTCTGGAAGACAAAAGAGAAAGAAAGAACGGAGGCAGAAGTTAGACGTTCTGGAGGGAATTGGATTACTAGTTTAGATAAAGATCATGCAGATGAATAGGAACACGGGACAGGAGGAAAATATAGCACACTTAGTCAGATGATGAAATAGGCCGTCACTTGGTCGAGTGAAAGACGAGTGATGGGGTTTGAATTTGAATTTTATTTGAGAGATGAAAGTTACTGAATTATATTCAATTGTTGTTATTTGAATTTCACATTTTATGCATTCATTTGTTTAACTGTCGGCACCGTTAACCGGGGGCTCAGAGCTTTGCATCGCTCTAACATGAATACAGTTTCTGACAAAAGTGAACCAGGGTGGATCTATTGTAATAATTTAAATATTAGTGGGAGCACCCCAACTCAAACTAAGTAAAATGGAAACCTTTACAGTCACATGAAACTCCTTTGCTGGTCATTTAGGGATTAATAAGACTTATCTTAAGATCGTGATTCACTTTGCTTGGCCAAATATCAAAATTGATGCTGCCAAATACTGTAGATCTTGTCATACGTGTCAAATGGTAGGAAACCCCAACCAGAAAATACCTAAGGCTCATCTACAACATATTCCTGCATTTGACGAACCTTATGTTACACATGTGGTTGATTATGCTGGCCCTTTAGCTAAGACCAAGTCAGGAAACCAATACATGCTGACCATTATGTGTGCATCGACATGGTTTACCTATCACCCTGAGAGCCAAAAGGCATTATAAAGATTTCATCAGACTTTGAAAAATATGATTTGATCATATTGTTTTCAAAAAGGTAAATGATTGGGATGAAGGCATTCATTTACGTTGTTGTTTGCTGTTGGGGAATCAGTTCAATAATCTTCAGGTTATTGAAAAAGAAAATAAAAATAACAATACTGAAATTAATATTCTTGATTATGTTTCAAATTTTAAGTACAAGTTGTCAAAGGCTTGTGAGGTCCAAAGAGCAAATGTACTCTATACTCAATCGAATATGAAGTCCAACTATGATAAAAAAAAACGTATTAAAGGAGTTTTCAGACCGCTAATACAATCTTGGCGCTCTTGCCAAGTTACATAAATCCTATTCAGGCCAAGTATTATGGTTCCTTCACAGTTGGTAAGAAAGTAAATGATTAAAATTATATTATAATCCGGGGAGGCGAAAACAAAAATAAATGTGCCACATAAATATGCTAAAGGAGTATATTGTGCAAGGTTTTCAGGTTAAACATGCAATTAATTTAGTTGTAACTGTCACAAGTTTTGTGAAGATTTAATTGAAAACGTATCATCGGATTCTACTGTTACAGTAGTGACTAATCTTATGAGTTCAGAAATTATGAAAGATCTAGACCAGACGCGTTCAGATTTGCAAGAATAATAAGGTAATGTACTCTCAAACAGTTATGCATATAATATGAGCACTTATTTTCAGATATTCCTACAAGTGCAAACAAAATGTTATTCCAAACCTGTGAAACAACACCCTTACAGGATGAACCTTCTCAAACAGGAATATTTGATAAAGGAAATTCAATATTTGCTGGAGAATTATTTTTATGAGACCAGTAAAACGTGATTGGAGTTCACTTATTCCAAAATCATTAACACAACTTTCCACATGTGCACGTATTAAAAGAAAGTGAATAGTGTGACAAAGACAGATTCCTTTCCATTACCAATAATTGATGCCTGTATTGATAAGATCAGACATGTCAAGTATGTCTCCAAATTTGACTTTCTGAAAGAATTTTGGCATGTTCCACTAACAGAAATAGCAAAAGAAATTTCAACATTTGTGACTCCTGATGGACTTTACCAATATAAAGTAATGCCGTTTGAGATGACAGGGTCGCTAAGTACTTTTTAATCTCTTATAAATATGATCACCTCTGGTCAAGAAAACTTTGATGGTTATATAGATGATATCATGGAAAGAACATTAAGCAACAACTCGGAGATTCTTTGACAGATTCACCGATGCAAATTGGACAATACATTTATCTTAAAGTGAGTTCTACAAAGCTAGTGTAACTTTTCTAGGACATATCGTGGGACATGAACAAGTTAAATCAATAGATGCTAAGGTCAAGGCTATCTCTGAATTTCTTGTGCCTGATAAACAAAAGCAACTGATGCGAGTTTTAGGTATGGCAGGATACTATCGGAAAATCTGGTTCCAATTTATCTATATTTGCTGAACCCCTGACAAAAGAAAAACAAGTTCCTTTGGACTGAAAAATCTCAAGAGGCTGTTGATAAGTTAAAACCGTATCTAAAAGTGCACATGTTCATACAGGCAATCATTTAAATTGATCAGCCAGTGCGTTATTTGTCTAAAACATTAAACAAACTTCAAATAAATTATTCAACAAATCGAGAAGGAATATTTGCTTTGATTTTGGCATTACAACATTCTGAAATTTACCCTAATTCAGGTCCTTCATGGATGAAAATAAAATCAAAGACTAGTAAGGTGGAGTTTGTTGTTACAGGAATATAATCTTGTCATCAGACACATCAAGAGAAAAGATAATTTAATAGCAGATGCACATTCCCGTGTGTACAAATGTATTTCTGTTATGTACACTGCAATTCAAAGAAGTACTTCTTATGTTTTTATTAAACCTCATCTATAATCCGTCTATGGTAAAAATAAGACTTTTCATATAAATATTTCGTTTTATTTTATGGGGGAGTGTTACGTATTACTGATTTAACTTATAATGATTTTTTTAAAAAAAATGTAATTGTTTGGTTATTAGTTTTAAATGCTTTAGCAGCAGAGGGGGCGAATCGGACAACTTTTTATTGGCGTTTATTCGGCAAACTGAGGCTTCCTCGAAAAGTAATCGGACAAGCGTCGATTTGGTAAACTGAGGCTTCCTCGAAAAGTAATCGGACAAGCGTTTGTTTGGTAAACTGAGGCTTCCTCGAAAAGTAATCGGACAAGCGTTTGTTTGGTAAACTGAGGCTTCCTCGAAAAGTAATCGGATCGGTAAACTGAGGCTTCCTCGAAATCGTAAAAAAGGCATCGACGAGGCAAACCAAACGCATGCTCGTCGACGCCATGGTTGTTGTCGCCGCCCCCTCTGCTGCTATGGGTTAACCGAATATTTTATCAAGTCCGACACGATATCTTGATCTCGGGTCGTGTAAATTTATCGTCACGAATCCATGTTGGATTGTGGATTGACTGAGCGTGACTAAAGAAATTTCTAAATCGATTATGAACCATATCACCGTCGCACCAAGTTTGCCAAATATTTCTAAGAGTATGTGTATCAACTCCGTTAAACACACACAATAAATTGCAGTTATCTCTGATCACTTTTGGTATTTGAGTGTACCGTTGAGTGACATATATCACATCAGTGCTTTTATGCCTACCAATGGAAAATATCTTAGCGGGATTATTTTGATTGTCTAACATCACATCGTCGTATACAACTAAATTGTTAATATCTCCATCAGTATCATCAATGCTCGGTGCTTCATCGATATCGGTTATAAACTCAATAATACCCTCGCCGGATTTTTCTACCGCGCTGTCGTTAAAATCTTTTAGCACATTGTAACATCGCTGATCGTCTACACTAGGAGCTATCAAATACAACTTGTCCCATTTCATCCATCTCGTTATTAAATTAAGTAACAGTTGTGTCTTGCCACTTCCAGATGGTCCGATTATAATCATTCTAATTGAATTCGGCAACATTTCATGGTGTTTAATAGGTTTCCGTCGTCGGGTAGCTGAATAATCAATTACATTCATGTTATTATATATAAATTATGGGTCAATATTGTGTGAAGTGTAAGATGCGTACTGGCACAAACGACTTGACGACGATTACAACTAAAAATAACCGATCAGCACTTTCTGGTAAATGCGTACAATGCAGTACAAAGAAATTTAGATTTGTTTCCCGTGATAAATCAAAGGAATTAAAACAAAACGAGGAGGTGATACTGCAGCCAAGCTAACTAAACTCCCGGGAACACCATGGGCAAAGTATCCAGGAGAGAAACACCTTCAAGGGTATAGTTACTGTGGACCCGGAACCAGACTCGATATCAGACTCTATGATCAAAACCAACCTCGACATGGTGAATATCCAATAAACGCCATTGATAAGGCGTGTCATGCTCATGATGTTGCTTATAAAAGCATTAATTTGCAACATAGACATATCGCAGATGTGAAATTGATTCATGCGTTGGATTCTATCGCTGATAAATCCTTCAAAGAAAAATTGGCTTCATGGTTAGTAAAATCGGCAATGAAAGGTAAATTTATGTTAGGTGCCGGTAATTAATAACAACATGGAATCTATTTACTATTCTCCAAAAGGATACTGGAGGGGTAAAGCAGCAATTGGTAAACTCGCTAGCACCGCGAAGGTGAAATACACCACTGTGGCTAATTGGTTATCCAAACAGGCGATATGGCAAATTTATCTACCACCGCCTAAACAAATTAACTACTCGCATTTTGATGTGACCGTTCCCAGTGAGGTTCATCAAGCTGATATATTATTTCTGCCGCATGATGGTGGTTACAAATACGCGTTAACTATAGTTGATGTTGCGAGTCGATACAAACAAGCAGAACCGTTAAAAACAAAATCATCAACTGAATTGGCTTCTGCGTTTGAAAGGATTTATCGAAGGGGTCCTCTGCGCTGGCTAGATCTATTACAAGTTGATCCTGGCAAAGAATTTTATGATGTGGTTCTATCAACGATGAAGAATCATAATACCTCGTTACGACGAGGGCATACTGCACTACATCGCGATTAGACAATTGTTGAACGATTTAATCGAACGCTTGCCGAGCGGTTATTTGGATATCAATACGCGAAGGAATTTACTCAACATAAACGATCTCGTGAATGGGTCAAGAGATTACTGCGATTACTGCGCTGAATAACGAGATTACTCGAACAATCAACATGAAACCTAACAACGCGATTAAAAAGAAGTATATACCCGTACAACCGCAAAAAGATTTTTCAAAACAACCAATACTCGGCAATGTCACTGTTAGGTATTTATACGAACCAGGAGAGCTCGAAGGTGGCAAAAAAGAGCTACTGATCCTATTTGGAGTGTCACCGCGCATGAAATATCCGGTATAACACGATCCACGGGTAGACCAGCAATCTATAGACTGGATTCAACTGCTCCTCAGCGAAGATTTACTCGACAACACCTACAAGTGATATCCTAGGATACTCAATTACCACCGTGTGGTCTTAACTAGCACATCTTCGTCTATTGCATTCAAGACAAGTCAGCATCACATTATCGCTGGTATGACCAATACTGCTATTCTTTCTGTCTACGGTAAATTGTCGAGGATCCGACCAACACCAACTCATTATACAATTGCAACTCGAGCAGTGATTATTCTGTTGTTGTTTTAGTTTAATTATTAATTCAGCATCAATATCAAATTCTCTATTATTTTTTTATCCTGCTGTTTATAACCAGAAAGTTTTTTCGGATTATATCAGCGCTGATAATATCACTTATTGTAGTGTCGTTATCATCTCTTGACTCTGTTAGGACAACTCTTCGAAGCTGATTTATTCTTCGTACTCTGGATACTGCGAGATAAATTAAATTTGACCATTCAATGTGATTATCCACTATCCAAACAATTGTATCTGATATAGTTAATCCCTGTGAAGAATGTATTGTCGCTGCGTAACCTAGCGTCCACGGAGATTTATCAACGCGCAATGCATCTTCGGCGACGCTGATATCAACCAGCACAATATCAATTAACACTAAATTCTGCTTTTCACGCTGTCCTGGAATATCAACTTCAATATTCTGCTTTCGTGTATCCGAAGGCATACAACATAACGGTACTGGAAGTGTTGCAAATTTTTCTTTATGCGTTTCAAATAACTTCATCTGAAGTGTGTCGCTGATTATTTTTCTACTTGCGATTATCAAATCGTTTGGTCTCCACGCTTCCCAGAAATTTTTCATGGTAGTTTCCGAAATTATTTCGCGTGCTATCTCACATTGGATTCTATCAGGTTGTAACCTGATTAGTTTTTTGAACTCGCGTAATTGTTCATCAAGCGCTCTATGATCGGTATTAATTTCTTCATAATAGTCTACAAAATTCTTTAGCCAATCATGCGGCGATAAACCGACAAATGGTGGTGGTTGACCATGATCGCCACACATGACGACTTTTGCGTTCGCGTGCAATAACTTTTGTAATACATCTAATGACACCGTGCATATCTCGTCCCAAATTATGACGCCGGGGACAGATTTCTCACCCATTGGATCAGGAGACCATTCATCGCCTTTCCATCGAGAGAAACTATGATAAGTGCAAGTATTAAGCGTTGTTTCATCTCTCTGGCAAGTGGGTGTGTTGGTGTTACCACGATCATGTTTGATTTGCCACGAAATAATTCAATCAAGTCTTTCCTGACCCGCCACAACCGTTTAAATAATTTGTTTTATATCTACATATTGGATCAGATATATGCGGTGCATTAGATAGTTCTGAACACCGATTGCTTTTCAAATTTTTATCTTCAATCGTAATATCTGCTGATTTGGAATAATCACACGGTATTTTCAGCTTAATTCTCCATGATCCCCAACTCTCGTTACAATTAGTGAATTCGGCAACTGCGTTGCTGTGTTTCATGTCTATGTAAAATGAATCAGTGGCGACTCTAACTGCGGTGTCAGGAAATCTATTTATCATCGAAAATAAATTGATAGAAGCATAAGCTAGCATAGATGCCCTCAAATGTGTATACTGAACACTGTGTCCATCGCTGTAAGTAACAATTGTTCCCAATTTGGTTCCATCGGACAAGAAAGCGTCTTTACGATTGACATATATATCCTTAGATGTTACATCCGCGATTATAAAATCGTATTCAACGCTATCCATAATCAACCGTGAAGAATTTCTTGTATTGTCGTATTTTCCACCTTGAGTAAATTTACCAATTATTCTTCTACCAAGATCTTTTGCATTTTTGTTTCTGATTTCAAATAACAGTTTGGACCAATTCAGGATATATTCTTCGTCGAGATCGGGAAATTGTTTTCGTTGTTCGCTGACTATACTATCTAGATCAGGTTGTGGTGGTAACCAGACTTCAGTTTGTGCTCGATATGATATAATTGCTTCACCGACAATCAGCGATATCAGCATGCTACAATCGATCATATACCGTAATAACACTATTGGCATCCAGTGTTTCACAGACATATGTCTACCAATCCAGACATAACAGCATGGATGAAGTCCTCAATGACAGTTTCATAGGTTTTAGTTTTTCAATACTCGGTTTATCATTTAACGGATATATCCCATAAACAACTGCTGTTACAGGATAAGATCTTTCGTACTACGCTTTGTCAATTCCAGTCAGAATTCCTGGTCTGGAATATCGACTCACAACGACGGTTCTTTTATCCTTCAAGATGGGTTCAAATTTATCCCTGATAATCCAATATCCAGTGTCTGAACGGATAATGAATTTCACTCTAAAAAAATACCTTTTCCGTGTAAGATGTGAAATTATCACTGCTGAGCGTTCGTCGTTCATGTCAGCATCAACACTACCATGAATTCGAAATGTTGACCAACAATGAGATGCTCCATCGTGTTTGAATTTATTAAAACAGTCACTGATTTTACTTATCATGGTTCTATCACCTATTAGATTTTATGGTGCTACGGAGACTCTATCGAGATTAAGTTTAGCATTTTTCCAGGGCTTAATTTTCGATAATCTCTCGAATTCCTTCATGCTATAATTAAGACAAGTATTTAAATAAGAAATATATTATATAATGAATCATTGCAAATGGCTCATGATTGGATCAGTAACCCCGTGTAACAAATCATGCAGAAAGGAATTCTTTGGGTATCATATGCAAAGCGTTCGACGCGGAAGTCTTGGTCCGATTCCTTGTATAAGATGTGGAGTAGGGGTGCGAGGAATATCATAATTGTGTCTCGGTTGTGGTGGTAAGAGATACAGAGAGTTGAAGCATTATTATGATAAGAGAATCAAAGATTCCATTAAAAACTCCATCAATGACTCTACCTCTGACACGGACAAAATCATAAGAACTCCTCAAGACTACATCGGAAGATTTCCAGATGTAATCATTAGAACAAATAATGAATTTGACAAACAATAGTATTGTATATAAATGAATCAAGAATTCCGACCACATCCCCTTATTGCGAACTATGAGGCGTCTCGTGATGGCGTTATCAGAAACCGTAGACTGAAGAAACCAGTTGCTTTTGATAATGGTGTGGGGTATTTGAGGTTTGGCGCTGGAAAAAAGAAATATTACTGTCACAGATTCGTCTTCGAGGTGTTTAATGAATTGATCAGAGATGGTTTTGTTATTGATCATATTGATGGATGTCCTCAGAATAACAAATTGGATAATCTAGAAGATGTTACACAGAGAGAGAATTCCAAACGAGGAGGAACTGGTACTTATAAATTAATTGGAAAGAGACCCGTAAAATCATTTAATACAGTAACTATTGAAGAAATGATATTCAAATAAATGGGTGAGGCTAGTAGATATTTTGATATTTGTAGACCATCAATACAAAGAGTAGCAGAGGGAATTTATCGATCAGCTTTTTCAAAAAGGGTTGGACAAAAAATACAGTTTGTTTATGTCTAATCATGTTTTATATAATACCAAGGGAGATAACTCGTGTGGGTATATGTACAGCTTATGAAAGAGTTATAGATCTCAATGGGTTTTTCCGATGACCGGTATTTCTCAGTGGAAATATAATATATTTTATAAGAAAACGAATCAAATATGTATTGTTTTACAAATAATTGTATTCTTTTTTGTGTGTTTTTATTTCTTTCAAATATTCGGTTTTGTTTCATACACGAAAGGTATATGGATTTGTTCGTGGCTTTGTGATCGATTCATTGACGTCATCACACTTGTTCGTTATTGACTTAGAACTGTTGTTATTTGAATTCCAAGAACTGCTTTGATATGAATTCCAAGAACTGTTATGTAATGAATTCCAAGAACTCTTATGATATGAATTCCAAGAACTGTTATGATATGAATTCCAAGAATTGTTATGATATGAATTCCAAGAACTGTTATGATATGAATTCTAAGAACTGGTATGATATGAATTGCAAGAACTGCGATGATATGAAGTCCAAGAACTGATATGAATATGAATTGCAAGAACTGCTATGATATGAATTCCAAGAACTGTTATGATATGAATTGCAAGAACTGCTATGATATGAATTCCAAGAACTGTTATGATATGAATTCCAAGAACCGTTATGATATGAATTCCAAGAACTGTTATGATATGAATTCCCAGAACTGCTATGATATGAATTCCAAGAACTGATATGAATGTGAATTCCAAGAACTGCTATGATATGAATTCCAAGAACTGTTATGATATGAATTGCAAGAACTGCTATGATATGAATTCCAAGCACAGTTATGATATGAATACCAAGAACTGTTATGATATGAATTCCAAGAACTGCTGTCATATGAATTCGAAGAACTGTTATGATACGAATTCCAAGAACTGTTATGATATGAATTCCAAGAACAGTTATGATATGAATTCCAAGAATTGTTATGATATGAATTCCAAGAACTGCTATGATATGAATTCCAAGAACTGTTATGAATATGAATTCCAAGCGCTGTTATGATATGAATTCCAAGAACTGCTATGATATGAATTCCAAGAACTGATATGAATATGAATTCCAAGAACTGCTATGATATGAATTCCAAGATCTGATATGAATATGAATTCCAAGAACTGCTATTATATAAATTCCAAGAACTGCCAAGATATGAATTCCAAGAACTGATATGAATATGAATTCCAAGAACTGATATGAATATAAATTCCAAGAAATGATATGAATATGAATTCCAAGAACTGTTATGAATATGAGTTCCAAGAACTGCTATGATATGAATTACAAGAACTGATATGAATATGAATTCCAAGAACTGATGTGATATAAATTCCAAGAACTGATATGAATATAAATTCCAAGAACTGCTATGATATGAACTCCAAGAACTGTTATGATATAAATCGCAAGAGCTGCTATGATATGAATTCCAAGAACTATTATGATATGAATTCCATGAACTGGTATCATATGAATTCCAAGAACTGTTATGATATGAATTCCAAGAACGTTTATGATATGAATTCCAAGAACTGTTATGATATGAATACCAAGAACTGCTGTCATATGAATTCGAAGAACTGTTATGATACGAATTCCAAGAACTGTTATGATATGAATTCCAAGAACAGTTATGATATGAATTCCAAGAATTGTTATGATATGAATTCCAAGAACTGCTATGATATGAATTCCAAGAACTGTTATGAATATGAATTCCAAGAACTGTTATGATATGAATTCCAAGAACTGTTATGATATGAATTCCAAGAACTGTTATGATATGAATTCCAAGAACTGCTGTTATATGATCCTTCAGTAATTCAAAGAACTGATATGAATATGAATTCCAAGAACTGTTATGATATGAATTCCAAGAACTATTATGATATGAATTCCAAGAACTGTTATGATATGAATTCCAAGTGCTGTTATGATATGAATTCCAAGAACTGCTATGATATGAATTCCAAGAACTGATATGAATATGAATTCCAAGAACTGCTATGATATGAATTCCAAGATCTGATATGAATATGAATTCCAAGAACTGCTATTATATAAATTCCAAGAACTGCCAAGATATGAATTCCAAGAACTGTTATGATATGAATTCCAAAAACTGTTATGATCTGAATTCCAAGAACTGTTATGATACGAATTCCAAGAACTGTTATGATATGAATTCCAAGAACTGCTATGATCTGAATTCCAAGAACTGTTATGATATGAATTCCAAGCGCTGTTATGATATGAATTCCAAGAACTGCGATGATATGAATTCCAAGAACTGATATGAATATGAATTCCAAGAACTGCTATGATATGAATTCCAAGAACTGATATGAATATGAATTCCAAGAACTGCTATGATATGAATTCCAAGATCTGATATGAATATGAATTCCAAGAACTGCTATTATATGAATTCCAAGAACTGCCAAGATATAAATTCCAAGAACTGATATGAATATGAATTCCAAGAACTGATATGAATATGAATTCCAAGAAATGATATGAATATGAATTCCAAGAACTGTTATGAATATGAGTTCCAAGAACTGCTATGATATGAATTACAAGAACTGATATGAATATGAATTCCAAGAACTGATGTGATATGAATTCCAAGAACTGATATGAATATAAATTTCAAGAACTGCTATGATATGAACTCCAAGAACTGTTATAATATAAATTCCAAGAGCTGCTATGATATGAATTCCAAGAACTGTTATGATATGAATTCCAAGAACTGGTATGATATGAATTCCAAGAACTGTTATTATATGAATTCCAAGAACGTTTATGATATGAATTCCAAGAACTGTTATGATATGAATTCCAAGAACTGCTGTGATATGAATTCGAATAACTGTAATGATACGAATTCCAAGAACTGTTATGATATGAATTCCAAGAACAGTTATGATATGAATTCCAAGAATTGTTATGATATGACTTCCAAGAACTGCTATGATATGAATTCCAAGAACTGTTATGATATGAATTCCAAGATCTGTTATGATATGAATTCTAAGAACAGCTGTTATATGATCCTTCATTAATTCCAAGAACTGATATGAATTTGAATTCCAGGAACTGCTATGATATGAATTCCAAAAACTGCTATGATATGAATTCAAAGAACGGCTATGTTATGAATTCCAAGAGCTGCTATGATATGAATTCCAAAAACTGCTATGATATGAATTCAAAGAACGGCTATGATATGAATTCCAAGAACTGCTATGATATGAATTCCAAGAACTGATATGAATATGAATTCCAAGAACTGCTGTTATATGATCCTTCTGTAATTCCAAGAACTGATATGAATATGAATTCCAAGAACTGCTATGATATGAATTCCAAGAACTGATATGAATATGAATTCCAAGAACTGCTATGATATTAATTCCAAGAATTGATTTGAATATGAATTCCAAGAACTGTTATGATATGAATTCCAAGAACTGCTATGCTATGAATTGCAAGAACGGCTATGATATGAATTCCAAGAACTGATATGAATATGAATTCCAAGAATTGATATGAATATGAATTCCCAGAACTGCTATGATATGAATTCCAAGAACTGATATGAATATGAATTCCAAGAACTGATGTGATATGAATTCCAAGAACTGATATGAATATAAATTCCACGAACTGCTATGATATGAACTTCAAGAACTGTTATGATATAAATTCCAAGAACTGCTATGATATGAATTCCAAGGACTGCTATGATATGAATTCCAAGAACTGTTATGATATGAATTCCAAGAACTGATATGAATATGAATTCCAAGAACTGCTATGATATGATTTCCAAGAACTGTTATGAATATGAATTCGAAGACCTGCTATGATATGAAATCCAAGAACTGTTATGATATGAATTCCAAGAACTGTTTTGATATGAATTCCAAGAACTGTTATGATTTGAATTCCAAGAACTGCTATGATATGAATTCCAAGAACTGTTATGATATGAATTCCAAGAACTGTTATGATATGAATTCCAAGAACTGTTGTTATATGATCCTTCAGTAATTCCAAGAACTGATATGAATATGAATTCCAAGAACTGATATGAATATGAATTCCAAGAACTGCTATGATATGAATTCCAAGAACTGCTGTGATATGAATTCCAAGAACTGCTATGATATGAATTCCAAGAACTGATATGAATATGAATTCCAAGAACTGCTATGAATATGAATTCCAAGAACTGATATGAATATGAATTCCAAGAACTGCTATGAATATGAATTCCGAGAACTGCTATGAAATGAATTCCAAGAATTGGTATGAATATGAATTTCAAGAACTGATGTGATATGAATTTCAAGAACTGATATGAATATAAATTCCGAGAACTGATATGAATATGAATTCCAAGAACTGCTATGATATGAATTCCAAGAATTGTTATGATATGAATTCCAAGAACTGCTATGATATAAATTCCAAGAACTGTTAGGATATGAAGTCCAAGAACTGCTATGATATGAATTCCAAGAACTGATGTGATACGAATTGCAAGAACTGTTATGATATGAATTCCAAGAACTGTTATGGTATGATCCTTCAAAATTGACCTCAATTTTTTTTGTATTAGAAGTATGTATTATCATATATGAATTCTGAAAATATGAATAGGATTATAGCTGAAATTTCAAAATTGAAAAATCGAGAGATTAAACTATCTGACAATTTAAGCCCTGACCAAATTATGTCTGACTTTCAATATATAGAATACGGTATTATTACTAACAAATATATGCTGCCAAAGAAGTATGCGCTGGTAAAAAAAGATCCAGAATTCTATTTGAGACTCTCTTGCATTTTGTAGTGACGTAAGTGTGTTTGTCCCGTTCGTAGAAGGAATACGAAAAGAATTGGGCCGGGATTATTAATTGAAAAAGGAGGTTAATTCAAAGATTAGAAATATACGGGCGTTAATTTAAGAAAATGAAAAACCCCTTTCGGACAGCGATTTTAGTCAACAATAGCGGTGAAATTATATACTGGCATTTATGAATGAGTGTTTTACTACAAGGAAGTTGTAAAATTTCATAGTAAAATATTTTTTTATTACTGAAATTTTCATAGTAAATACTTTTTTTGTCTGATTTTGGTGCTTTTTTGTCTGATTTTAAGTGGTGTCGGTCTGGTCAAATGGTCGATTTTTCATGTTAATTCTCGTAGACGTTTCCACCTAAAATTATTTTTATGATATTTTAGGCAAAAAACTGACTAAAATCAAGCAATGATGACTAAAAAATGACCAAAAAACGACAAAAAGGACCAAAAATGACTGTTGGTGTCAGTCGGGTCAAATGGTCGATTTTGCATGGGATTTCCCGTAGACTTTTCCACGAAAATCATTTTCGGGTGACAAAATCACTGCATTTAGATTGAAATTTAAATAATGGTAAATGAAGCATTAACCACTCGATTAGCGAGAGAGAGACCGGCAGCTATCAAAAAATATATACCAGTCCGTGATTCTGTCAGGGGTAAACTACAAGCTAGACAGAGTTTACAAACGGATTTTACTGCGGGATCTGAAGAGTTGTTTAAACCAATAACCACAGCAACGAAAGGGGTAGAGCAAGCTATATGGGGAGATGACCCCGACACGGGGGAAAAAAGAAAAGAAGAGCCTCTTCTTGGTGTACTTAAAAAAAATAGCAACGGGAACTGAAAAAACATCAGCTTTGTTAACAAAACAAAAAAAGATTACTCCTTTAGTTGGTAAACTTACCGAGGAGGCTATAACACAAATAGAGCAGCAAAAGCCATACGAATTAAGTGATTTTGCTATTAACAGCTATAATTCAAGAAATGATTATTTAATAGACGAGTATAAAGACGAGCCAATATCACTCCATGATTGGGCTGATGAGTTGTATGAAATAAAAACGGGGAAGTTAGATAGGAGGAGGAGAGAGTACAAAACCTTCATAGGGAAAATTGATGATTATAAAAGAGAAGAAAGAAAACTCCAAATAACACCGACACGAAGACAAAAAAGACAAAAAGACCCTCAATGGGATGATGATGATGATAATTTAGAAGAAATGGATACATCACTAGATAAATTATCTCGTAAGCAAGGTGCAACTGGTATAAGCGGAGATGGATATCAAAAGGCTTTTTCAGGTAGTGGTTTAGTTAGTTGTCCTGGTAATATTCTCGGTGATATAGCACGATTAGAGGTTCTCATCGGAGGGAAACGAGCTGGAAATAACTCACCGGAAATAATTAATGAAGCAGCTGATATCTGCATGCGGTTATTTCAAGGTGGCATCATGGATATCAAAACATATCGAGATTTCATTGACGAGTTAGTGGAAAATCCTGCCGATTATTACAGCGATTAAGTAATCGGTGATTAATCTGATGATGAAGTCGAAAATTCTTCGAATTTCGCGATTAGATAAATATCATTTAAATAAGATGATCATACACTACAACTATGACAAACCAACCAGCGTCTATGTAGTAAACTCACGATTCCCGGTTTATAGCGCATACTATGGTGATGGTCTCTGTGATACAATTGCAGGGTTATTTGCAAGAATGGCTCAAAAAGTAGCGCCGCTAGCAAAACAGTTATCGATGAAAGCCATTGATGTTATTCGTGATAATGGTATTAGCGCTGTTGGAGATGCTGCCGGAAAAGCATTTTTGGCCGCTCGGGATAAACTAACAGCGTTAGTTCGGCGGCGAAAGAAACCGGGACCGTTACCATCTACAGCGGAAATGCCCGCGAGTGTTAGTAAAATAATAAATAACGCAGTGGATCAGAAACTAGCGTCGTTGATGACTAACACCCAAGATAATATAACCGTCAATATGATAGCGGGAAGTGGCTTAAAACCACGACGGGGTCGACGACGACGATGATTTAGATCAACGAATATAATATAATAAAATGTCAAACAGTCACCTGATCCTGCGTTTGATATGAACGCCCCAGTGCGTAAAGATGATTCTGTACGCGATTATCGATTTTATGCCTATCACGCAATACAATCAGATCTTCGATCAAGAATCGAACTTCAAGTTCATGATACCAGCAAATACTTTCTACCGTGTGAAGCGTTTATCGAAGTAGAAGGAGAACTTGTAACAAATGTTGCAGATAAGACACCATACGCAGATAACATAAATATCCGAGTGGGTTTTGTCAATAATGGGATCATGGCGTTATTTACTAGCGCTAGATATCTCATTGATGGAAAAGAAATTGAAACCATTGAGAATGATGTTGATGTTGCTACAACAATAATAGGGTTAGCAAGATATTCTGACGATTATACAAGGTTGGCAGGTCCATCTATGATGTTCGCTAAGGATATTACTGATCATGCTGATCATTTTCAGCATATTAAAGTACTGACAGCGGCGGCTACTGCAGTAGATTCACCAGCTGGTTCTACTGAACACCGAGAAAAACCAGGAGCTGCGTTTGATATTATACAACATATTAATCCCGATTACAATCTAGGATTTGCAACATGCAAAGCAATGCTACAAGGATCGCGTCGACAATTCTCATGCGCGATTCCACTGCATCATATATTTGGATTCTGCAAAAATGTCCAAAAAGTCATCTATGGAGCAAAGCATACGGTAGTACTCGTGCGAAGGGGTACTGATGATAATGCAATCTGGAGGATTCCAGCAGATCCAGCACATCCACATGTTGATGCTGGTAAAGTTAAATTATCAAAACTATCACTGTGGACGCCAGTGTTGACTCCATCAATTACCACGGAGGGGCGATTACTATCATTTATGGACCAAGGAGGAAAATCGTTGTTAAGTTGGTTATCGGTGTCCACAGATACTATAGATTCTGATATTTCTGGTACATTTACATGGCACCTTGCAGCGCGACAGGGTGTTTCAAGTCCGCGTCATATATTTGTTGCGCTACAGGATAGAACGCGATTAGACAATCAAACACGTAGCCATATGATATTTGATAAGTTAGGCGTTGAAGAAATCTCGCTGAGAATAAACGGCCAACAGGAACCATCCGAGGATATACAACTTGATTACGACAACAATCATATTGCACGCGTGTATCATCGGTTGTTGACATATATGGCACGTGATCAAAATGTTGATACTGGTCTACAAATATCACAGTTGGATTTTAAAAATCAATATTTCATCTATTACTTTTTGTTGGAACATCTTGATTTAACAAGACAATCCATCGTTGATATACACTTTAGAGCTCGTGTAACGCGTCCAACTAATGCGGCGGGTGATGTTCTTATCCCAAATTATAGAGCGGTTGCTGTCATTCTCAGCGACAAATCAATGCTACTCGAAGATGTTGGCGGAAGAATCAGAGTGGTAGATGCGCCAGTAGAAAACATATAACAATTAGATCAATCTGTTATTGTATAATGAAATACAGTTATATTAGTGTTACGTTAACTCCCGGTCAACTCAAGAAATTGCAATCGGAATCAGCTAAAAAATGCGGAACCACAATAACACTGAAACCCAATCAGATGACTGGCGGGGCGAATACATTGTTGCTGACGACTCGTCAAGTAAAACACTTCAATGATGCTTTCAAAGATGAAAAAGGCGTTCAGATCACTCTCTCTGCAGCCGCGATCAGCGACATGAAAAAATCAGGCGGTATATTCCCGTTGTTAGCTGCGATTCCGGCTTTGATTGCTGCTGCTGCCCCAGCGGTGGCCAAAGCGGCGGTGTCAGGAGCCGTTGGTACCGCGGCAGGAATGGCACTAAAGAAAGCAACTGGGAGCGGGTATAAAAAAAGGAAAGGGTCCAAGCCTACCAGGAACCCCGTATTCGTGGTACAGCGGAAAGGGTCTAAGACTACCAGGAACCCCGTATTCATGGTACAGCGGAAAGGGTCTAAGACTAGGACCGGTTTACTAGTTGAGGAATCTTCGATTGAGGAACCTATGGTTCCAATGTCCAATTTTGATCTACTCGACGATGCTAAAAAAACTAGCAATAAAAAACTTCAGAGTTGTTTTTATGAAAGATCAGTTACCGGCACAACCACACAGCGTTGAAACCGGCATCATTAATCTCGATAACAGCACCGGACTCGGAACCCACTGGGTTGCATACTCGATTGATCCACGTGCAATCGTTTATTTCGATTCATATGGATTAGCGCCGCCTAAAGAATTTAACCGCTATATAAACCGCTTAAAAACTCCTCGTTGGTATTCCACGCTACCAACACAACAACTAAATGACCCACCAATATGCGGCAGCGAAGTATTGAATGTCCTTGACGCTATTTCAACATCTGGAAAACCACAACATATTGTCGTAAATGAATACACGAGTAATCGCTTTTTAGAGAGAGAAAGAGTTTTACAATGACATGATTGATATTTGTGGAAGACCTCTATTACCATCGAAGGAACCCGATGGCACTGCAACCTGTGATATAAAAAAATAATCGAAGATGAAATAGCTGAGACGTTGAACTTAGCAAGTGTTGATCCCAATGAAATATATGTATTTCAAGATCGTCAGGGTAAATTGAAATATAGTAATGTTTCCCTGGATGATATTTTAGTTAAACAACGAGACGCAACCGAAGGCACTATCGCGTTGTATTCCGATCAGGGTAAATTGAAATCTTGTAGTGTTTCTCTGGATGATATTTTAGTTAAACAACGAGACGCAACCGAAGGCACTATCGCGTTGTTTTCTGATCAGGGTGTACTTGTTTCAACTATCTTGGAACGAATAAACAATATTGACAAGCCGTTATTAGATTTTCTTGGTAATCCTCCAGTGACCACACCGAAGCTCACAGAGATAAAAACAGCTATGTTGGAACTAGCAACACTTCAATCCGAATATGAAAAACACGTTGAAAACTTTACATCATTTCGTAAAAATATCATCGAGAAATTCTTTGCAACCACGCTGGATAAAATTGATATAAAACTTTCTGATATTAAAAAATCCATCGATGAGATCAGAAACACCATCGAGGCAATCAAGGAGGATGCAACGAGGATGATAACAATCATTTAAAAAACAAAACTTGCTCATGAGAAAACCAACAACGTAACATACACGATTCAATACGGATCATTTGCGTGGACACCTACAAAAAACAAATTAGATATCACTGCAACCGTCAAGGGTATTTATCGATTAACACTAGTGACATCAATTCAATTTAATACATCATCGTCGAGTTCATCTGGGGTCAACAATACAATATCAACGATCATCGACAAGGATACAACCGAACAGTTCACGATAGCATCCACTGATAAGAATTTGGCTAGGGTTTCAGTAACATGGTATGTGGAATTCGTAGCGGATTTGAGTAAACAATTAAACCGCTAGCGGTTTTAATTGAAATCATAAACTGATTTGAAAATAAAATGACAACATCACAACAATATCGCTATCATCAGGTCAGAGAATTTCAAAATAGACTCAAAACCCTCACCGAGGAGTATCAAATAAAAATAAAGAAATACAGACGATGAATCACCGCAATTGATGTTACCGTGTACTCGGTGAGTGGTGTAATCACCGGAGCTGGAATTATACTCTCCTCGGTGACAATGATCGCCCCGATAGCTGTTCCAATTTGTATATCCACGGCGACAACAATTGCCGGAATAATTTCGATAATAACAAAAAAAAAATATCATCATGCAGTCAGCGTAAACTGCAGGATTACTTAATTAAATTTAATGTTGTATCAACTGCGTACTCGCAATTATCCTCGATGATATCGTCGTCGCTCGATGATACATTAATATCAGATAATGAGTTCTCAGCAATGGTAAGTATTTATGATTCCGCGATGTCGAAATTAGAAATACAACATGAGTGTAATAACGATGACAACACCGCAGGAACTACTTCAACGAATAGTAGAGAACACAAAACCAGTACAAACCAGCATGATCTCAATAACCTCAACGATATCCGATAGTAAGTTCTCAGTGATGGTAAGTATTTATGATTCCGCGATATCAAAATTAGAAATACAACACGAGTATAATAACGATGACAACACCGCAGGAACTACTTCAACGAATAGTAAAAAATACCGAACCAATTCAACAAATAACGGAAAATACCACACCGATGAAGACCAGCATGATATCAATAACCTCAACGAATCCTGAATTCAGTGTGGATTTTCCTATTCCGATTCCCGTGAATGAGATCGCGTTAGCAAAACTACGAATGTACCATAGTTGGCCTAATATTAGGTCGGTAGCCTTTGGCGGTCAACAACCGAATAATTCCTTGGTATTTGCAAATAAGAATAAACCCGATGGAACTCCAGACTGGAACGTTGTTACAATACCATCAGGGTCATATCAAATTGAACAAATCAATGCTGAATTCCAGCGTAGAATACAATCTATTACTGGAGAAGAATCGAAAATCGCTATAACGGTCCACGAGCCGACGTTATCATCTGCTATCGAGATAAATTCACCTAGTTATGTCGTAGATATTTATCAGAGTTCAATAAGAACTATACTGGGGTGGCCTGGAATCCCACTTCGACAAGTTAACATACCACCAGAACCGAACAAATCTGATTATGTCACTGACAGGATAAAACCTGATAATCCAGTAAAAAGTTATAACGAATACACCAAGTTGAATTTTTTCACTGGAATAATGGAAAATCGCGTTAATAGATTCACAACCCGACAGGATAAAATCACTGAAAATTTTACAGCGTTCAATAACGATTTTTCGCTGTTGTTAATATCTCTTAAATCCGGTGCTCTCACCCGAGATGAATTTATCAGAAACATGTAACAAAATCATCGATGACATGGAAATATTTCATTTGAAAATTATTCAAGAGGTATTAGGTGACGATAATCCTAAAACGAGAACAGAGTTTGCGATAGTGTATAATATACGCGTAGAAGATATTTCTGGGTTTAAACTACCAGGATATAATATCTCAGAACTACAAAAATCTCTCAATGATGCCATCGATGAAGGTTTCAAAAAAATCCATGTCGCATGGAAAAAATTAACAGAACAACAAACAACTATCCTCAAACATAATAATGACCCAGACGGTGGTGGTAGGCATATCGCTCTGTTCAACGTGAATATAACCTCGGTGATAGCATTGAATTTAGTATGTGATGTTATCGAAGGAAGCTATCAAATAAATCCCGAGCGATCAAATCAAGCTCAGCAGGGATATATTTTGTATTCATTTGCACCAATAGCTCCTCCAGGATTTCTAATAATCGAGGATCCAACTAATCCAGTCTATATGCGATGTCATAATGATTCATTAACGAGAATTAATTTCAGACTCACTGACCAGTCAAATAATCTAATTGATTTACAAGGTGAGGTTCTACAAATTAGTCTGTTTGTGAAATCGTAAATGATTCTCATTGTTAAACCCATAGCAGCAGAGGGGGGCGGACTTGATAAAATATTCGGTTAAACCTTCTTAGCAGCAGAGGGAGCGGCGACAACAACCATGGCGTCGACGAGCATGCGTTTGGTTTGCCTCGTCGATGCCTTTTTTTACGTTTCGAGGAAGCCTCAGTTTACCGATCCGATTACTTTTCGAGGAAGTCTCAGTTTGCCAAATCGACGCTTGTCCGATTACTTTTCGAGGAAGCCTCAGTTTACCAAATCTACGCTTGTCCGATTACTTTTCGAGGAAGCCTCAGTTTGCCGAATAAACTCCTATAAAAAGTTGTCCGATTCGCTCCCTCTGCTGCTGCTTTTAATATATTTAATGTTACTATAAAGTTTTCCAGGGAAGAGTTCACATTTTTAATTAGTATTATTTAAGACGTAAAGAACGTGAATAACTAAACAAAGTTGAAACTTTCGATTTAAAGTTGACCTAGCTGAAGAACTGATTCAGAACTGATAATCAAGTTGTTCATTTCTTCCTTAGAGTGAAAAATCATAGGTTATACGCAAAGCCAAACATTGTGTACGTGATTTTACACAAGTAAATAATTTCGACGATGTTTTGGACCAGTAAACACGTGACCCTCACATAGGCATCTGTTTTACGCAGTAGTTATGGATTGATACAGATGTTATTTTACGAAATTCTCAGTTTGGACTTTTAACACTTCGACGTCAGGTGTTCTATTCTTTTGAAACCATATTTAGAGTTATGTTAATTTTTCTTCATATCATTTGGATTTTAAATGATTAATTCGTTTTCCTGGAAATTATTTGAGTGCTCATACAGACGTTTTGTACAAAGACAGTTTATCAAATTGTATTCGATTTCTAACACTGGAATGTTATATCTTGAATTTTATACAAGTAACTGTAGAGTCAACATCATACGTCATAGTCTTCCATCTTGGATATTCCTTCGTGACCGAAACGTGAATTTATTAGAAACTTTTATTACTAGGACTTTACAAATTTAATTCGTGGATTATTCTCAAATTATTTTTGGATTTTATTATTAAAACTGTAAGTTCTTTTTTCATTTTTACATTCTTGTTTCAGGGAAATAAAATAGTTGTTTCATTTTACAAAGCTTGTTTTATTCACTTTGTTGCTACTGTTTATTATAGCCTAAAACTGATTCCAATTTGAACCGTTCTATTCTCGACAGCAGCTGAAGCGAAATACTTCTTTTGTCTACCTTTGTCGTCCAAAAGTAGTCTCAACGAAGTCTTGATGTTATACTTGGGAAACAGTAGTAAAGATAAAAAAAGCTGCTTGTTGGTATTATTGATAACTCAGTCAAACAATCCTATATCACAGGACCTGCATTGTGTTACCGTCATCGTATCAATGAAGTGTCCGTATTTATATATGGTGACTCTGGTTTTTTAATAGCGTTATGACATAAGTAGTTAATGATAAATGATTGAAATTATGATCTTAAATCGAGATTTAGGTTTTTCTTTCTCTTTTATTTGTTTTATTTAAACGGAATTTAGCATATCATATTTTGCATGAATGAAATCCCCAGACTGCACATTGAGCTAATTGTGTGTGTGTGTGTGTGTGTGTGTGTGTGTGTGTACATATTTATAAAAACTAAAACGTTTTAAAAACTTTAAAACATTTTAAAGATATTGACATTTAGACAATTTAAACTTATTGACAGTGAGGCATTCTAAAGATATTGACATTTAGACAATTTAAAATTATTGACAGTGAGGCATTCTAAAGATATTGACATTTTAAAGAGATTGACATTTAGA
Source organism: Unio delphinus (assembly GCA_029339505.1). Classification (NCBI taxonomy): domain Eukaryota; kingdom Metazoa; phylum Mollusca; class Bivalvia; order Unionida; family Unionidae; genus Unio; species Unio delphinus. The sequence continues at coordinate 5,434,171 of JAQISU010001239.1, forward strand.
CAATTTAAACTTATTGACAGTGAGGCATTCTAAAGATATTGACATTTTAAAGATATTGACATTAAAACGTGTTAAATATATTGATATTTAGACATTTAAAATATTGACATTAATACATTTCAAAGATCATATCATTGAAAGATTTTAAAGATAATGATATTAAGAAATTTTAAAGAGATTGACGAGACATTTTAAGACGTTGACATTTAGACATTTTAAAGATATTGTCAATGAAACAAGTTAAAGAAAATGACATTTAAAATATTGATATTAAGACATTTTAAAGATATTGACATTTATACATTTTAAAGATATTGACATTAGGACATTTTAAGATATTGACAATGAGACATTTTAAAATATTGACATGAAGACATCTTAAAGATATTGATATTAAAATATTTTAAAGATATTGATATTAAAATATTTTAAAAATATTGATATTAAAATATTTTAAAGATATTGACAATGAGACATTTTAAAGATATTGACATTGAAATATTTTAAAGATATTGATATTAAAATATTTTAAAGATATTGATATTAAAATATTTTAAAGATATTGATATTAAAATATTTTAAAGATATTGATATTAAAATATTTTAAAGATATTTACATTGTCAATATTATACTCGTTTAGATGGATTAAACATAATATAAGTTTTTTTTTATTACAAACTCTTTATGTTAGATGCTAATAATGTCGTTTGGCAATTAACTCACATTTCCCACAAAAGGGCATGATTTTGTATCAATTTAAAATGACCAAGATTGTGTGCGAGGCTGTTTTAAATAAAACTAATTCTGTTAAGGCACTGGATCTTTAAATGGGCCGGGGAGTGTGAAATGGTTGGTTATTTTGTAGAAATATTGCGGTGAATCCATCATTAAATCTGTTACTGGGTTGTGTCATACTGAACGTTTCTCATTGTCTGAACCGCAATCGATTTCGTGTTATGTTTCATCAAATAGGTAAGGCCGTATATCCTTTTATAGTTACACCTAGCTTAATAGTAATTTTGTACATGTATTTTGTTGACAGCAATTCAAGACCGCTCAGGTGGCTCAGTGGCTGTAAGATCGTCAACCTCAGATGCAGGATGTGACCAGTCTGAACCCCGGTAGAGTCAAACCAAAGACTTATACAAACGGTTAAATCAGATACCTAGGCTCAGCATTAAGAAGTTAGTGTTGGGACTGGTCGACCTGGTGTCCAAATAGTGCGACTGGGTGGGAAGATCACGCTAAATCTCTGCGACATGATGCCCTAGTGCTAGATATCAATATAAACTGCCACACTGCAATCGTCGTAGCGATAGGACTTAGTTTTTAAAAGCTTCCTTAATAATCCACAGACACACACACACACCAATTCAAAATATTTTCAAGCTGGCCTGATGGTTACGAAGCAGATTTATATTCAGTTGAAATCTCAAAGTGGATATCAAGTTTCGTTTTGTTAAGAATATGACTTCTTTTACGCGACTTTCTTTGTCCAATCTTCAATATAAAGAAACAAATACATTAGATATAATATTAGGGTACATGTATACACGTGTAACTAATATTTCTATAAATAGATGAAAGTAAAGGGGAAAATTTCCACTTACTGTATCAGTCCGCTGATCCAGCACCGCTTCAATCCAGAGTCCAAATTTGTACGAATATAAGAGTATTTATATTTATTCTCACAATCTGGTCGAGTCTAGACAATCCTTGACAGCTTTATTCTTCAGTGAAAATTTATACAAATAAAAGACTGTTCATAATATCATTACGACGTGGGCTGGTCTAGCCAATCCTCCGCAGCTTCAATCGTCAGTCCAAACTGACACGAATTAAAGTGTATTGATATTATTTATATTTACGACCTGGTCAGGTTTTGCTAATCGTCGACAGTTTCAATCCTCAGTCCGCATATTTACGGATACGAGAGTATTGGTATTTTTATGTACGACCTGGTCAGGTCTAGCCAATCCTCGACAGCTTCAATCCTCAGTCCAAATATTTACGGATATGAGAGTATTGGTATGATATTCACAATGTGGTCAGGTCTAGTGAATGACTCAGAGTGTTTTTGACAGTTACAGTGACCAAAAGTAGATTATTTGCTTATGTAAATAGGCAGACTTAAACTTGACTAGCCAAATGTAAGCACGAGAAAATCCCATTGTATGTCATGATCCTTTTGAGACATCTACATAAAAATCATTTTATAACTGACTGTTAACATATCCTTTTGTATGAAGCATGTATTTCCGATTCATCAACTATACTGTCTAAATATAACTGCTCACACTTTTCCTGACTTCGTCATGTGATATCAATTTTCGGAATATATATATATATATATATATATATATATATATATATATATATATATATATATATATATATATATATATATATATATATATATATATATCGGTGATCGTTTTCGAGGATCGACCACAGTTTTATTGGCCGGATACAGAATTAAAAAAATAGAATATGATAAAAAGGGATGGAATAAAAGAGACCTAAACAGGGATATAAAAATGTGAATAACATGAGCTCACATATGTGTAGTAACAGAATTTAATAAATTATTTAAACAAAGATTAAACGCGAATGACTCGCCTTCTCTCCGAAATAGTTACAAGTTAGGCGAATCGCATGCTCCTGACAGAACAAATTTCATCACATAATTAAGTGACATATCGAACTGAGTGACATCCTGCATGAAATTGATATTGGTGATTCTGATCCTTTAAAAAATACTGCTGGCGATCGGTCATCATTTTCCGCAAATTCCTCTCTTCTAATACTAACCTCTTAGAGTCATCGACCTCTTAGTTGCTGACTGCGCCCTTCCCCACGGTGTAGTCAGGTGGAGATTCGAACACAGGCCGTCAGGTAAATGGCACCCATCGCTTTGTCTGTACACACCAGCCCATATTCCATCACGATTAAGCAAACATCCCCAAAACAGGATTCTACTTAATCGATGTTATATGCACTCGCGTGTAGCAGACGTACTTGCATGACCACCTTTACATGTATTTCTTTCCTTGGAATCCGGAATGACTGTATAGATAAATGATATTATATTACTAGCTAATATACATTACGTATTACCTACATGTACATCCAACATGACCTACATAGACATTCCTTATTACCTACATGTACATTCTATTTTAATTACATTGACATTGACATTTCGACATTCCTTATTACCTACATCGGCATTCATTATTAATTACATTGACATTTGTATTATCTTCATATCATATTTCTAATTACCTACCTGGAGATTTCTAATTACCTATGTTGACCTTCCTTATTATCTATACAGACATGCTTTATTACCTACATATATATTCATTAGTACCTTCATGGACAGTCCTTATTGCCTACATGGACATTCCTCATTATCTAAATGTATATTCCTTATTACCTACATTGACACTCCTTATTGCCTGCATGGCCATTCTTTATTACGTACGTCAATATTCCTTATTACCTGCATCAACATTACTAGCTCTTTCCCCTATTTTGTCTTTACGTCTTATATTTGTAATAGGATGTGGTGGGTGTAGGCTTAATTATTCTCTGTAGTCAAACAAAAGATAATAAGTGAGTAGACTTTAGATATCGAGTTTGTCTTCCTTATTATCAATGGGAACATAAAGACAACATGTTTTCTAAATAACATTTTCTTCCTTCTTAGTTTCAAACAATCAAATTTTAAATGATAGCATAAGGAAGATATAGGCACTTGCGCTCTGGAGACCTGTCCTTTTTTCATACAGTAACTTTAACTGACTGATTTTCTGCGTCTATTTATTCGATTTTTGTTAAGGTCACACAGTACTATATTCTCACATGTTTTAGGGTTTAATTTTAGCACCACACTTATTAAATAATAATGGTCGCATATATTAATCCTAATATTAATCCTAAAGAAGTTTACAGTACTACATTATCACGTGCTTTATGTTTCAATTTTAGCATCACACTTATTAAATAATTATGGTCGTATATAATAATATTAGAACTCTGGTGCAAATTGGAAGACTACCAAGAATTGACACATGAGCTGGAACACTACGCATGACACATTCTGAGACTGTTAAATCAGATGGAAAATCTTTGGCGAATACCAAACTGAAGATGGACATATATTCTACTGTGGTGGAGAGTTTGACAATTCCATAAATAGAGTAGGCTTTCTTGTAAACAAAGCCATCGAGGGATATGTGCTTTAATGTCGCCCAATATCTAGCAGAATCATCTACATTCGTCTGAATTTATATCCATTTAACATCACACCTATCCAAGTCTGTGCTCAAACTACCGATCCCGATGATGGCGAAATAGTTTTACAACAAACCACAGGGTATTCTAAACATGGTCATCCAATGACACTGGAATGCCAACGTTAGCAAAGATGTTCTAAAAGACTAGGACGATCATTGTGGACCTTCATGCAACGAGCTAACACCCAGGGTCAACATAATGCTTCACACACACCGAATGGAACCCAGTATAACCAGATTGACTACATACCGTTCAAAACCGTTACAGATATGGCATCAATAGAGCAAAGACAAAGATGTGCTGATGTTGGAGTGATTATGAACTTCTGAGTGAGGCTAAAGAAAATTCACAAACCAAAGAACATCAGGATCAAATTCCTCATTGAACAACTGAAGGACCCTAACGGCTGCAAGTCATTCAAGACACAATTGGAGGAACCTTTACTCCACTCCTTGTGATGGATGCTGATATTAAACTGATGACAGACACTGTCAGCACAGTCAAGACAGCAGCTGCCATGGGCATCATTGGCCTTCATCAACCAAAGAAAAACACCTGGGTTACAGGAGAGACTCTAAAGTTGTGTAATGCAAAAAGAGACTTCCCTAGACACACAACAGGGGCAATGGAGTACTGAGAAAGAAAAAAGAATATCAGAAACATGTACAGAAATCAAAGGAAGATAAGGTTGGACAAAAGTGCACAGGAATAGAAGCAGTCTGATTAAAAATAACAGCAAAAAGACATTCCAAATTGTGAAAGACCTCACCAGGCATAAGCAAACAAGAGACAGTAACATGGAAAATGCCTCACAGAAGCGTGTGACATTGCAGAACGATGGACTGAGTAATGCAAAGAAATCTCCAACCATCCGTCAACAGGAGACTCAGATGTGCGCGAAGTTCCGAACTCCTCAAACGATGATAATTTCCCAATTTTAAAAGATGAGGTGGAGTCAGCAGTAGGAGCACTTAAGAATAGGAAGACAGCTGGATTAGACAACATCCCAGCCGCATTTATCAAAAATGGGGGGGATCAGTGATAGAGCTACTAACACAATTCTGTGTTACGTATATTTGATTTTAATCATTTAATTTTGTTTGTCAGATTCAAATTTGACATTTTGGGTTTAAAATTCGTTAGTTGGGAGAGATTTTCTAGAAATGGATGACATATATACCTTACAAGTAAACACCAGATGTTAACCTCATTTTCTGAACTTGCTTCAGAGTGTAAACAAGCTTTTAAAATGATTGTTGATTCCAAGGACAAAATGGAGTAAAGTATAAACATCTTTCTAATTTAGTTGGGTCATACGATGTTTGCGTGATTTCTTGAACATGAGATTGTTCTGAGAGATTCTGGAAGGTCGTGACCCCCTTCTTGTTTACGTAAAAACAGGTATAAAAGTGATGTTTTAGAACGAGATATTTAGTAGAAGTTGGGCTTTTATAATATTAAGTTGTGCCTTTTTTTTGAGTTATTTTTAATTGCCGTGTACTGGAAATTGTGTCTATTCGTTTGGAGCAAGAGGAATTATTTTATTATTTATCTGGAAAAGAATACGTGCTCATAGATTTTCATTTGGATATTATAAAACTAAAATTGACTTCATCACGTGACATTGTCGTCCATATTGGATTGCACCGTCAAGATTCGAACCGGGAACTATTAGGACATTTTATTATTAGGACTCTTGCAATTCCACTTGTGGATTATATTGTGAATTCATTGTGGAATAATTTTTGGACTTGATTCTCTAAAATCGTAGGTTTATTTATTTTCTTTTATGAAAATATTTGTACTCAATAAATTGTTTGTTAAATTTTACAAGCTTGTTATTTTCACTTCTTTCTATGTTGCTGCTTATTCGAGCCTAAGCACGTAACATCTGCAACAAGATCTGACAGACAGGTGAATGTCGAACACAGTGTACTCAGCTACTGATTACAACACTCCCCAAAAGGACAAAATCCAGCTGTGCCAAAATTACAGAACTATCAGTTTGATCAACAATGCTAGTAAGGTGATGCTGAATATCATCTTAAACATGCTGAAATCACAAGGAGAAGAACTAATCGCTGAAGAGCAGGCAGAGTTCTGGAGTGGAAGAAATACAACATAACACATATTGAATCTTAGGGTTTTGTGTCAAAAGTACTCGCAACATCATCAAGACATTTACCATGTGTTCATATATTTCAAACAAACATTTGACAGAGAGTGGCATTATGCATTGTAGGCCAAAATGAAGAAGTACAACATGGGTCAAAAGTTGACCCATTTCATCAAGCAGCTGTGCACCAAGCCTACCAGTGCAGTAATTATTCAAGCTCTGTGGGGGACTCGTTCCAGACATCATTCTGAGAACGTCAGGCTGTCTCCTGTCAACGACCTTTTCAACATCTACTTAGAGCACATCAAGAACCAAGCCCCGGAAAACCACTCTGGGAGAATCAGTATTAGAGTGCGTTACATTAACAAGCTCCCCTTCGCAGACGACGCTGATGGGCTGGCAAACAGTGAAGACAAGCTTGCTACCTTAGTGAAGAATCTGGATGAAACATCTTCCAGATTTGACATGGAGTTAAGAGCTGAGAAGACAAAACTGATGACAAATAGTAGCAAACATATCTCAGCCAAGATTAAAATCAAAAGACAGAAACTTGACACAGTGGTCCAGTTCAAATACTTTGGTTTCATAATCATCAAAGAGTGATGTAGAGTAGAGATTTTGTCACGAGCAGCACAAACAACGGTAGATATGAACGACATGAATATCTGTTTAAAAATTAAAATCTTCAGAATTACAACGAAGAATCCAGTCCCTTGAAATGAAATGCTACAGAACCATCCTTGGCATCTCTTACATGGACCATATCACAAATGAAGAAGTGCGTAACACCATCATACGCCAATATAAAGACCTCCTCACCACCGTCAAAAAGAGAAAGCTGAAATGGTATAGCCATGTCACTAGAGCCAACAGTTTATCCATGGCGGGTCCGAATCAGGCCAAATTAGGTTTTATCAATAAAGATTTGTTCTGGAGCCAAAGAGTACTAGCATTTACGAGGCATTTTGAAAGAGCCCTACGAAGAGCCTTGTTACCTATAAGCACCAAGTACAAACTCATAGACATATAAGTTATTTAACTGGCTACGGAAAGGAAGAGCTTATATACACACTTCTAGCAAAATCAAGCAAATGGAGTGCTTATAGATACACTTCTATTTTGTTTCACATAATCATACGATGTTTGGCAATTGAAATAGTATCTCTTTTCTAGATTATTGGGGTATCCCTGAAAAGGGCTTTCGTTTCTCGACCAGGAGTTATGACAATCGTTTATGTGTAAGACTGCGTCCCCGTCTAGTGGCAGGCTTTTCCAAATGATAGGGTATGCTTCTTCTGAAAGAGGATAACTCTTTCGTATCGACACGGTAGTCCAAAAATCCTCTTTCTTGTTCTTGCAGTTGCTGCTGATGATCTCTCTGTTGCTTTCGAAGTCTGTACTTCTCTGTCCATTCTTCTTTCTCCTTCTTAATTTCTTCTCTGAAGAGGTCTTCTATTAGGTTTTCGGTCATTTTTAACATTCTGACATTCTCTATTACTTCAGGTTTTGGTATCAGACTTTGTCTGGCACGATGTAAATTTACGCAGGCTTCATTCAGCTTAGCTGGTCTTGAACACATATGGGGATGGGTCAACAATGGATAGTCAGGCCGAGAGAAAGAGAAACGTAGAGACGTAATAGCCCATGTGGGTATGCACGTCTGTTTATGTCCGTGGGCGAATTTTTAATTTGTTGCTGAGAACGGTATGGTGCCACATTCCGCGCGCTTTACTGTGCATGTGTGCACTATTTAATTTGCCGTCGGTGTCACAGAATTAGGCGAAAATTGAATTTATTTCTTCTTGAATACAAACTAATTTCTCCATTTTTTTTGTTTTGTCGTACATGCGTTACCTGGGGTGAATAAGTGTTTTTCAAGGTAAGCGACGTGTAGCGATTTACATGTACCTGACTAGAAATCACTTGAAGTCAGGAACATTATAATCACGGGGTGCACGGGAATTTTGCCGTGAATTCTGCTCACCTATTTGGGGTCATATGAGGCAGAATATTTCTAAAAAAGATGACGAGTCAAAAGTATCTTGTCAAAGGAGAGATAGCTCGTCATCCTTTCTCCAGCCAAAGGGCTGAATGTCTCTGAATGTGACTGAATGTCTCTGAATGTGATTGATTGCTCCAGCTAATGGGCTGAATGTGATTGATTGTGCCGTGATTGTGCTGTTTAATTGTGCCATTTGATTGTGCGATCAAATTGAAGTGTCTTGACTGTCTGTCTATCAGACTGTCTGTCCATCTACATTTGTATCTGGCGTAAACATGAGGTCATGATGTCTGAGGATACCTGTCGTGATGTGTAAATATCCGGAAATCTAGAAGTCTAAATGTCCGAGTGTCGGAGCTGTCTAGAGGTGTAAACGTCCGGGGTAGCATCTAGGTGTTTGGGACCGGTGGTTCTAGTAGGTGCTGTATGCTGTCTGTACGTATAACTGTAGTGGATCCGTGAAGGGCAAGTGGCCGATAAAAGTATTAGGTCAACCCTAGGTATTCGGAGAAGCTGTGCGGCGATTCAACAGTTGGTGAATCGTACAATTGTACAGGGTCGAGAAGCATGTGTGTGTTTCAGTTGTGGTTACAATTGAATACATTGTTATATTTACACGTAGTTACTTTGAATCACAGTAGTATTTCAAGGGATTACATGAATCTCAATAACAGTTAGTAACTTAATTAAATACATGGATATGTTTGTTCTTGTTGTCGCAATCCATGCGTGCTATAATATAGTTTGATGTTTGTATTTGTTATCGCAATTTATACGTGCGATAATATAACTTTTGTAAATGTGTTTATTTTGTATTAATATTTAATTTATTTTTGAATTGTGAATGGTTGTGAAGTGTGATCGTGGGTTGAACGCATGAGTTATTGTGTTCATACATCATTATTTTTCATTAATAATTTATTTTATAAATTTACATCATCTTTCGCATATTGTGTTTGTGTTGTTCATTTAATCCACCAACCACTCGGTAACAATTCTGTTACAGCTGGGTCTTGGGTCAATATGACAGGTTTCATAGACCCTACAGTCCCTAATGTATGGTGTTGCGTGAGTGGGGTTAGGCCCAGTGTGTACTGACGATGTTGTGTTGACTGCGATGGGTAAGAGGGGGTAGTGTATTAGATGATTGCTCCTAGGGGTGGCAAATCCCCTCTGCATGTTTGTGCCATTGTTGTTCTAAGTTGAGCCATTCCTTTTTTAGTTATCCATAGAAGTGCTCGAGCGAGCGAGCACCCAACACTTAATCTTTTTATGGCTCCTCCTCGTACGGTTGGATTATTAACTGATGTTATCAATTGATGACTGGCCGCAGCAAAGGAAGGGAACCGGCAAGCGGGCGGTATGTTCTGGAAAGCTCCTGTTTGTTCAATCCAGGGTAAGGCTAATTGTGAGTCCTTTTGACAAAGGTGATATGGCGCCATCTTATTTTGATTAATTGGAGGAATATGCGTACTCTGTGCTGTTTGATGGTAAAGTAGTACAGCGGAGCCTGGTGGTCCTGGGTTAAGACCACCTTATATGTTCCAATTTGTGGGTGGGTCCTAATAGATTGTATTCTTAAGTGTTTAGTTGCGGCCTTGTACGGCCGGGCCGGGCCTTATGATCATTGGAGTTTGGTTCACCATATCCAAGTTATTTGTTGTATTTTTAAAACCTATGGTGTCTTAATTATTTATATGTTGGCCGCATTGTGCAACGGTGGCTTAATTGTGCTGGAATTAGACCACATCATAGAGTATTAAATTTTAGGTCCTAGGTGAAAGTTGGTGCATGTACAACTAGTCCGTGGTCCCCTTAGTAGTACAGAAAATATTAGTATCCTGAATGCTTTTCTTACATTTAATAATTTTTTTTAATTTATTTTTTTAAATTGATAGTATTTAATTGAGTTAGAGATTATTTATAAAACTACATTTTAAAAATAAAAAAGAACATTTTTGTTCTAATTAATATTTTCTTTTTTATAACAAATTTATTTAATTGTTTATTTTGTATTTTACTTTATAGTTAGTCGACTGCCAGTCAGATGTGGTGGTCTACTTGTATTTAGATACCCTCTTTTTTCCCTGTGTCAGCCAGGTAGTCGATGATGTTTTTTTTAAATGTTTTTTACAAGTCTGCGGCACGATGTCCCAGTGCTAGACATCATGTTGTGTCCATGTTGTGGTTGTTTTCCGTGAATAATGCTGGGTAGGTGGCTGGGGAGCATATACGTTTCTGTTTGCGTCCGCCGTGGAAGCGGGAGGTCGTGGGTTCGATCCCGACAGAGTCATACTAAAGACTTACAAAAAATGGTACTAACAGATTCCTCGCTTGGCGCTTGGCATTAAGAGGTTAGTGTTAGGACTGGTCTGCCTGGTGTTAGGATAATGTGACTGGGTGGGACATCATGCTACAAGTCAGCGGCACGATTCCCTAGTGCTAGACATCACTATAGACTGCCTAACTGAGTGAATAATTATTACAGCCACGTTAAAAATCCGAATCAAACAAACGAACTTCTCTGTTTGTATCTAACGCTGCATCTTTGGGTTTTGTACCTAGGACACGAGTTAAAAATGTGGTCTAGGTTCTCTAGGAATGAGTAGTGTGGGCATTTGCCATTTGTATTTATGTTGGTTGATAAATATTGTCCAAAGCTGCTGGCTAATTTGGATTTTCCAATGATGATACTGTTGATGGTTACCTGTTCGTGGTTTTTAAATCTCGTTGGTGGTTTGAAGTTCCTTGTGACCCTGGGTATTATTATTACATCCCAATGCTGTTGATTTTCGATCTGATGCAGCTGTATTGTTCATATACGCTATAGGTTACTTTCAAGGGCGTACTTACATGGTGTAGCGTGGAGCTAAAACGTCTTTAAATTTTTGCATTTCTGGAATGCCATACGGTGTGTTTTTGGTTATCCCCGCTTGCTGTAAGAGGAGTTCTGCTATTCGTCGTTATTTGGCTTCGTCCACTCGTGAAATAGTTTTCCAGGCTCTTTGCCATTATGCCATGTTGTTCTTGTCGGCATACGTTCGTCCCACGACGATGGCACGGGCTAAACACATATGGTTTTGGATGTTGTTAATTCGGACGAGACTCGTTTTGGTGCCGAGAAGGTTGTAGACCATTAACACCCTTTTGCGTCCTGTCCTTTGGGGAAGAGAAACCTGGATTATGAACAGTGTCGCTTTTCCATCAGTGATGTGAAACTTGTTATTGGATTGTTGCACATGTTGAATCTTGTCGATGAGTTTGGAAGGTGTTAATTGATGATTGGAAAGTCTTAAACGATCGTAGTCTTTGGCTTGATATTGCTGTTTCTGTGTAGTTACCAAAGAATCCCACACCTCGGTAATGAACCTGTATAATCCAACGGGTAGCATTGAAAAGGACCGTTGGGTGTTTGTTTTCTTAATAAATATGTCTTAAGCCTTTGCCACGGCCAAGATCTACTTCTGGACTAGTTCCTGTCGATGACTTGGTATACATCACAAGATTTGTTATCTCCGGCGTAGTAACAGGTTTGGACTGCTTGGCTCGGGAAGGTCTCGTTCTCTTGGGTCGTATTAAAGACGTCTGATACATTTGTTTCCGACTCCTTAACTCGGCCAAAATGTCTCAAAGTACCGTTGCCGTTTGACTTTCAATGTCCTCCGTCTCTCCTATACCTTTTTTCTTTACTGATTCTTCTTCTTTCTGTTGCTATTCAAGGAGAAAAGCTTATTCTGCTTGTTTTACTGTTGCTGTAATAATTTATCCAATTCTTCTTTCTGTCTCTGTTTAAAATCCTCAACGTGTGGGAAGGTGCGAAGGTACTGGTACTGGAACAAAGTCTTGCGAAGAAGAGAGAAAATCCAATAAATCCTAATTAAAATTGGTCTCTTCTGGACGTAAACATGTGTTGACTTTAGTAGCCACCGCTATATCATTGCATCTCGTCTCCACGACATGTGCACCTTGATTCATTTTCTTCTTAGTTTTCGACTGGGTTACAAATAAAATTTTGTTGAAGGTCCGAACTTTCTGGACATCTGCATCTACCATTTGCAATAACTACGAGGCATTTTTATGTTTGGTTCCCTCCCTTGTGGTCGAACAAATAGCCTGAACTAGTTCAAAGGACAATAACTTTAGTATTTCCATTGTTGCTTTTGAAATTCATGATGTGAAAATGATCGAGCGGCGATAGCGGCTTTTGGAGAGGTGCACATATGAAATGCCCGCAAAGATGTATGCTATCTAACGCAAACTACACTAATAAATTATACACCAAAATAAAGGATATCAAAAGTTAATTTAATACAACGCATGATTTACAACGTTTTTAAATTATCCAAGATAACAAGTCAGGAAATCGTGGAATAGAGTATATGAGTTGTGTCAAAGGCATGTAGAAAAAGAAAATGTAATTTGAAAAATTACTTTTTCTCATTCATAAGTAATATTTATTGCAGTAAATTGAGTATTACAAGCAAATACATTTGAAACCAATTTACTTATGAAAGCACATTTATATCATATAAACGTGCTTTAATAAGTGTGTTTTAATTATTTATAATTTGTTTTCAAATGACAGCTAATGTAATTGCCACAATTGAAATGGGCATGTACCTATATGCCTTACTCAGCAACGCACAAAGCAACAGGACTGCTAAAACAATCTTAAGTTGGCTGCTCATAAAAGTAGACTTGTCCAACCTCGACAGGGTTACAAAAATAATTAAAAGAACTAAGTTAAAGGTCCGAATTTTCTGGACATTTACAAATATTATTAGCAATCACTATGAGGCATTTTATTGTTTGGTTCAGAAAATGAAATGTTAAAAAAATCAAATTTGAAACAGAAAAATGTCGATTATCAATGGAATCAAATGGACCATACAATCTCTTACATCAAACTGTTTTTCAGTGACGAAGGTAAACACGGTCGCCATATCTACTATTCAGAACATCTTCGCCTCTTTCTGAAGAGATTCGATATTACTCTCTGAAAGAGACCTACGTGTAATGGTAGTGATGCATCTAGCATTGGTACATTTCTGACGAACGAACATTCGGTAAGAGATGCAAACCTACTTTATTATAAAATTTTAGGTGTTGACAGTAACACTCGGTGACATTTCAACAATCAATACAATACCGGAACTTTAATTTTATTGTCATCCTGGCAACTTTTTTTGTAATGAACAAGATAAAGAAAAAAAAACCTAGTTATTCTTTGGTTTCAATATTCTTAAATTATTCCTTACGTAGCTGTTAGTGATGACTCGACAGGTAGTCAATGTGAAGTCTATGAAGTCATTATGATGTAACAACGTCTATGGGCTTAAGGCTAGTTCGATATGGCCTGTATTTAAATCCGATATTGTTTGCAGCAAGTAATGGAAAATGCGTATGATGTCATGCCTGAACCTGCACAGACCTTTTAAAAACGGGATCACCATCGATTTCATTATAGTCATTTTTTTGTTACAGCATTGAACCTTGTAAAAGTTAACAAGAACAATACTTACGTTGCAGATTAGTGGTATATTTACAAAATTTCCCTTACATCTAGCACACAGTTTTAAATACGACACAAGAAGAAGAGCAGGCCTTTGTGTCGAAAGATTGTGAATATCAACCTGTGGTGGCAGTGACATTTCCAGAGATGTTAACGTACCACCCGTAGAACAGTTTTGCTATTCTGCCTTTGCTGTACATAACGTGATGACATTTATAAAGCAAGTCACATTGTTAATGTATGCGCTTGTACTATAACATAAAAATATCAATTGTTCTGTTAAAATTGAACAATAATTGTCTTTAATAAAAGTCTATTCAATCCTGACTATTGAATATTCTGCACTTTAACTGTCACCATGAAACGTCAGACGAAAATTATCGCTATGGACGTTTACAATGGTGGCCATGAACTGCACTAAGGTCAAAATAAGAGCGCGTCGAGTATAATCGTCACAATCGGGGTTAGTTAGTACGAACTTTTTTTATATCAATATGCGTAGCTCTCATTGTGACATCACAGCGCGTGACATTCAATCCGGATTATACTGAATTACACCTTTAGGTTATTTTCGTCCACAAATGGCTATGTACTTTAACATTGACTTTGCCGTATATACCTTTCGGGAAGTCTAAATAATGACCTTTCAAAGAAATGTGGATGTGTGTATATATATATATATATATATATATATATATATATATATATATATATATATATATATATATATATCTATATCTATATATATATATATGTGTGTGTGTGTGTGTGTGTGTGTGTGTGTGTTAAACAAGTGTTGAGTAGTATCACTACGATGACAGTTTATAGTGATTTCATAATTTTGGGCATTTTCCAGGAGATGGTGTTGGAAATAGTGTTAGGATACTTTGAAGTCGTCAGGCCGAGACGTATTTATTTCTACAATACACGAATGAGGGCGAATGGGGTCTTGTATTTGTTTATATACCTCATCCACCTTTAACGATTTCCCAATAATGTTAGTTGTACAGTGCGAATGGAGGTACAACAAACTGAGATTTCTTCAAAAGTTTGATACGGCGCATTGAAGAATAAGGACAACAGGATCTTGGTGCCAAAACAGTATCAGTCCGAATGTGGGGAACATTACTTAAACAACTGAATCGAACACCATACCAATGATGGGGTATTAAATCGGTTTGTAATAATTAAAATAAAAATATGACCAGAGTCATAACTCCTTTTTAAATGTTGATCTCGTAAAATGAGTTTATCTGATACGTGATAAAACATTAGCAACGACTTATGACTGTTATGAAAGGTCGTATGCGAAGGTCCGGTTAAAAATTTTAAATTTATCTTAACTGACTCGTTCGTTTGCAGAGGTCATCGGCCTGTTATCTAACTCGTTACAGAGATTTCCACGGACCGTTGATCAATGCAGCGGCCAGTTTTCTTTGTGGAATAATATGTAATCTTTCCTGCATTAAACACGTAAGGGTGATTGGACAAGAGTTCGTCCAATTTAGCTATTCACCTGTTTAGATTTTGTAAACATGGTGTTTTCTGAAATCTAAATAATTGATGTTATTTTACCAAATTTCGTTATATTCATATCATTTTTACCCTATATGTTTATAGTTCTTTCCTCATGGTGTTTTTTTGTTTTTGTGTTGTTTTATTTTACGGAAGAGAAAAGTACAATATGGTGATAATTATAAGGTAATGAGTTTGGTAGAGATTAATTTGTGTTCCATATATACCAATTTATAACCCGTCTTCACAAATATGTCAATATATATGTAAGCAAGTTTAAAATGATCGTATTACATGACATCATGGCTGTAACAATGTAATAATGTAATAATACTGTAAATGTCAGCAATTACAGTGGAGAAAAGTATATAATCCATAGCTAATGTACAAGCATGCACAGTGAGATACTAATATTTTACCCCGTACATTTCGTAACTTAACCTGAGTGAACTATAGAATTTGTCAATTGTTACGTAATGTGTATAGTTTTATATCTCTGAAACTTGTACATGTGTCACGATATGATTATGAACTTGACACCTTTACAAAGACTTAAAAAGGAACATCCTCCCCCTTCCACCTAATGGAACAATCTTGCGTATGAGGAGTCGGAACATTGTATTGCTTTTCTGATGGGTCAAAGCAGCTTCGTAGGGTCAGGCGATGAGTTCATTTGTATCCTGTTCATGCGCATTTTTTGATAGATATCGTCTCTTCAAAATCTCAAAATATCTGAAACATAGAATAAATGGTCCCTTGCATACAACTAATAATTTTAATACAATATTTAAAATATATGGATTCAATCAAACAGGTTGCTAATTGTTGTGTGTGCAAAATCCCAACTATGTAAGTTTGTACTTTAATGTACCTGACATACACCCGATGTTTAGAGATTTTTAAAGAGACTATAATTCATTTAATTTTCTGATGATTCTAAAAATGGACTGATAAAATGGATAAACAATATTTGCGACAATGAAACGATCATATGGAAAGAAAACCGATATATGCATATGCACGCAACACTCGAAAGCAAAGATTTTCTACATAATTTAGTGTCTACATTTGTTTAAATGTAGTTATATAACTTAGTTATAACAATTATTCCGAATACGTTATAAGTTATAAAACCTATTCCAAAATTGCATGTATATGGCAAAATGAATAAATTAAAACTTTTCAAACAATACCGCAGAAACTGGCATCATAAGTAAAATTATGACTAGCGGTTTGCTTAATGGTTTTAAAAAATATTGTGAATTCATTGAATTCAGAGAAGCTTACTTTTCAATTTTGCCATCTAACCAGTCTTTGTGCTTCAACTTTGACAGCCACGTGTTCGGGATCTTATCGAAGTGACCTAGTTTACAACCGAGAAGGGCACCTGCCACGGCTCCGTTTGTATCAGCATCGCCTGCCTGAAATGAAAAATCGCTTACATCTGAACCTAATCTACTGGACACTGGCTTTTCCGAAACCCCGTAAGATAGACTACATACAGTATTGCCATTAAATTCAATAAAACGCTGTTTGCTGGATGACATCGAATCTGAATTCCGCGTTTCTAGTAACTGACGTCAAACATGGAATGCGAAGATCCAGATCACCGATTCCAAAGTAAGGCAGTGTTACACGTACTTGTAAAAGGATGAATTTACAAAAAGAAGTACTCTCTTGATAGCAGATGCTATGACTGAGATTAAGAAGTCAATGGAGTAATTTATGGAGTAAGTTTCACGCTATAAAACTTGCCAAGTTTGAAACACAAATGAATCTACAATTTATAGTTGATTCACAGACAAAAGTATGTGAATGAATATGCAGTTTATAATTGATGTACTGCTCGAAGTATATTAATTGCTCTGGTCTCTTTATTGTATATGTACATGTACCTTTAATCTTTTCAATCACGATGTTAACCGTCGGAAACACAGCGGCTTCAATTTTTTTTATTCATATCGAACTGCATTAGAACAATGCATATTTTTATATAAATTTATGAGAGAAAAAAATTAGCTATGAATTTATTACATGCATGATTTAGGTGATTATTTAATATCCCCAGCGACATCGTTGAACAATAGGAATGCTCTCGCACGATTTCTAATGTGTTGAAATATTATACTTTTGAGAGAAACATTCGCATAAAACATTTGTTTCGAGTCTCTCAACGTATCCCAGAAAATGAAAGAAGTATCAAAAAGAATTTTACAAATGGGATTCTAAGAATTTATTAATGTCTACCCCTCCCCCTTTATATCTTTACTAAATAAAAATTGCATGCTGTTAAACGGAAAGGTAGAAGTAACCATCTTGCCATTGTATATTTCTGAATTGAAGTGCATTATTTAAGCTAATATTTAGCTCGATTGCTTCATACAGGGACAGCGTTTTACGGCGAATAAACAATTTCCGATTACTATAATATCAAACAATGGCTAAGCCACGTATCATCGTCCCGACATATTACAAATAACAAAGTATTGACCATTTACTTCTGATATATAAAACGGCACATTGAATTCGCATTACGGAGATATATATATATATATATATATATATATATATATATATATATATATATATATATATATATATATATATATATGGTGCAACTATTGTACATACATGCATTACGATCTGTTGGAGAGCACGTCTGAAATTTGTCTGCTTTAGTGCCCAAAATCCTGCACCCAAGCACTTGTAGGTATAACCAAGGCTATGTGCCTCGTCCAGATCCAGTTCTGACAAGTCCTTGCATTCTAGGTATTTCTTCAAGCTTTTCTTCTATAAGTAGATGTACCGGGTAATATTATTATTATTAATAGTAATAGTAGTAGTAGTAGTAGTAGTAGTAGTAGTAGTAGTAGTAGTAGTAG